>CM077093.1:116413822-117081348 GCA_039513925.1 Platanthera zijinensis | reverse complement strand
ACGCTTAAGATACTGAAGAAGCAGGGAATTGGCTAAGGCATAATGGGTTGAGTGAAGTATGGTCACTCAACGCACTCAACGCCATGCATGTAGAAAAGGCTAAAGAATAAGCTAAGGCAAAAAGTGTTGAGTGAGACTTTCTCACTCAATGCTGTCAATGCCTAGATAGACAGAATTCTGTCTAAGTATTTTGGCATTGAGTGAGGCTTAATCACTCAATTCCTATACTAATTTTGCTCGATTGTGGCTAAGTCCATTGGTGCTGACGTTAATAAAATCGATAAAGTCAACTTACTTTAAATCAAGTACGGAGAAGTTACAGAACACGACAAACTCTACAAAGAAGCTACTATACGTCTTCTTCTATTAAATTAAGGTGCTGCTGGAAGCTGCAGGTGGGCCCCAATACTTTCTAAGAACCGTTGATCGGCAAACTACAAAAGGAAGAGATCGGCCAAGATGAAAAGAATGACTTTTAGGGTTTTTACTGATTCAAAAAGATGCGGCTGGACTTCATCTTCCTCGCCATTACTATAGAGAAATAGCTTGAAGTCTTCCAGCTAGAACCAAAAGTTCAGTTAGCTGGTGCCATCTTCACCTGCACCAACAAGTTCATAAGGTCTTCCTTCTGAAGGAGAAGCAAAAACTAAGAATAAGTTTCTGTAGTTCAAGTTGCTTCTTAGTGCAGCAAACTCAAATCTGAAGATCTACTTCTAAAGCTGAGAAGAAAGAACAAGTAGCTGATTCTGTCCTGAGAAGGAAGAAGAAGCAGAGAAGTTTACTGCTAGTTACTTCTAGCTCAAGATTCTTGTAGGTATGAAGAAAGTTACTGCTAAGTTAACTCAGCTCAAGGAGTTATCATAGAGAAATTTCTCTGTGATAAACATAAATTCATTTCACTCTAGTAGGATCCTTTGGATCTGAATTGTCGGGCTCACTGATCCTGAGGTAGGGAAAATTTGCCTGAGGTGTAGGATCCAGTTTGGATTTTAGGTAGGTTGTCAATTGATCACATAGCTGTAGGAGTTGAATAATCTCTAAGAGTAGGATTTTTGGGTCTTAGGTAGGATCCCTAGTTGATCTGAGGTAGGGCTATCCTCCCAGCCTGAGTGTAGGGCCATTTGCCTGAGGTAGGTGATTAGCTGATCACTGAGTTGTAGGCCCTTGTGGTAGAGTTGTAAGTCTTTGAAGAGACTGAGAGATCCTGAGGGATCTGAGGTGTAAGCTCTTTGGAGCAGTAATTTCGAGGTGTGCCTTGACTAACAAAAAGTGGGCAAGGTGGGAGGAGAGTGGATGTACCCAAAAGTTGGGGAACCACTATAAATATTTATGTACTTTTCTGTAGTATTTTCTTTGTGCAGGTACTTGAAAGCTTACCACAACCAACTCACTAAGCACTAAGGAAGACAAGATTAAAATCTAATAATATAGAAGAGACAACCTATTCACCCCCTAGGTTGTAAGCTACCTTGAAAATAAAGACTTTCACAAGGGTTACCCACCCTAACATGAGGAAGAATCTGACAAACATCCGTAATCAAGCCAAAAATACTGAAACGAATACTTGACCTATAAAGTCCAAAAGTACGGTATTTGGACCAAGTGAGATAAAGTGCTTATCTTAAGAAGCATGTAAATAAAGAACTGTGAGTATAAGGGATAAATTAGCCCACAATTTGGTGAACAAAAACACCGGTAACAAATTTGGCACCTGCGGTGGAGGGAACCTACCCAACACACAAATAGCTAAAAGAAACTTCACAAGGACCCAAGGAAAGGTGGTCTTATACCTTGACACACCCAAAACTGGGAAAAAACCGGCACCTGTGGTGGTGGGAACCTACCCAACCCATCAAAAGTCACATGCCCACACCAGGCAAAAACCCACCAGGGCAATAATTCACCAAAAAGGCATCAGGTTGGTGGTCCTTTCTCCACTGCCAACCTAGCCATAAACATACAAAAAAAACACCGACCACCATAGTCAAACACAGGCAACCCACAACCAAAACAATGGGCTTCTCCAATAATAGATTGAGGAATAAATCAAATAAATTGACTTAAGGAAAAACCCGACGAATTAGATACAATTCGGCCACTAAAAACCAAGTCCATACTGATTCGTCGAATATCCTCGACGAATAAAGCAAGCACTCATCGAATTTTACTTATCAAAAAATGCCCACTAGAGATATACGATGAATCGGTGAAATACCCTAAGTCTGCAGAAAAGCGTCGAGTACACTCAACGCTAACCAGATTACTCAGCGAAAATACCTTCACTCAACGCCGCGTTGAGTGCACTCAAAGCTTTTAACTTAGTCACAAAGCTACTCAATGCCAAGTCTTCACTGAATGCTATTTCACTCAACGTCGCGTTGAGTGCATTCAGCGCACTTAAGTCTTTTGCCTTAGCCTCACAGACCACTAAACGCCAAAGCTTCATTCAATGCCAAGTGACCTTCACTCAATGTCACGTTGAGTGCATTCAATGCACTCAATGCTATTTCACTCAACGCTGCATTGAGTGCACCACTCAACACTTTTGACTTAGCGCCAAACTATCACTCGACGCACTCAATGCCTAACTTGTGTTACTCGACGAATTTGTCAAGATTACTCGATGAATTTAACTTAGTTTAAAACATCACTCAATGCCATGCCTGATATTCATCGACCCAACTCTTAATACTCGACGAATTGGACTTAACTCAATGGCAAGCATTACCCGACGAAATTACATCGGATACTCGACGAATTTAACTTACACTCAAACTAATTTTCGACGATTTAACTTGGACCAATTCCCTCATATATATGATGAAATATATTTACTCATAAATGATGAATTTACATTTAAACCAACTGCCTTATTTTCCGGATCCTAACCTATGATTAACAACCATACACGATGAATTAAACTAGGCTCACTAACCTATACTCGATGGGTTTACTCGCAGACCAACCGCCAAAATATGGTGAATGTAAGCATCACCGGAAATCCATCCTATGCAGTAGGTAGAACTGGGCTGACTCAGCCCTATTTCTAATACCTAAGAGGGAAAAGAAAATAACAGAGAATATAGGGAATGAAAGCTTGGCAAGGGGAAGAAATCACCACTTGCCTCATTCTTGCCGAAATCCGGCCACACCACCACTACTCCTCACAGATCTGGCCGCAAGAACACTTACGCAACAATTCCTGAAACTTTTTAGGATCAAGGAGGGTCAAAACAAAATCCCTAACACCAAAAATTTCACGAAACGGGAAAAACTCACCTTAGAAACATAGATCTCTGTGAGTGCTAACCGGATATACTCTCCGTCGACGATTTCGTGCACCAGAGCTCCTGCAATCAACGGTGGAAGACTTCACAAGTCTGCCGCTCTCGCCTTCCGCAAAAACAGTCTGATTGTTTGGAGAAGAAGATGAATAGGGTTTCCGTCTTATCGTAAGGATATTTATATTAAATGAATAATATAATATACTAATATATTATTACTATAATAAAAATGTCCAAATGACTAAAACTCGCACTACCTCAGATTTCTACGAAAATCACGCCTTAGCTAAATACCGATGCTACGAATCAGACAGCGAAGTCAAAATCAAAATCCGATGAACCAAACTCAGGTAAACACTCCCCGAAGTCAAAATACCAAATATCCCAAAAATGCTCCATCATGTTCCAAAACGAACCACGACTCGCAGGGGAACACCAAATCATAGGAGAAATTAGCCAAGCTAATACTCCCAAACAAAAACTTCGGATACCAATGAGCAAAAGCCACGCTCCGACAGTGGTACCCACCAACTACGAGTCAACGTAATGACCTGACGTAAAAATACGCCAATAAAATGATTTTAAATAAACCTTGAAAAATCAGGGGCGTTACAAGAATGACTTGGAAAGGAAGCTTCAAATTTCTTATAGCCACATTGAGAATGGTAAGAAGCAACTCGAAAACTAGTGTGTGATGCTGGTTAAAGAAAACACTGCGTTAAAGGCGAAGATCCATGACCTGAACCTTGCCATCCAAAAGTTTGGAATAGGCCAAAGATTTATGAATATGCTATTTGGTTATCAGTGTCAGGGATCTGGAAAATTCGAGCTGGGATACAAACATGCTGAGCTACCATCTGGCAGTATCTCTACAACCGGCAAAAGATCATTTCCAGCAAATCCAGCCAAACAGTTTATGAAACATAACACTAATCATGTTAAATCTAAAACTTATATCCTTCATCTAGTAAGAGCCCTAGTACCATACATAAGGCGATATCCACTGCCTATGTGAAGTGTGCCAAATGTCATAAGTTTGGTCACACATCAGGCTCTTGATTGAAGAGAGGCTTAATTAAAATAACACATGTCTGGATGCCGAAGTCGACTACCTATACTTTGGGTTGAACAACTTGGGTTACCAGATCTTTACCCTCATCTTCTTGTTGAGTGTGTTGGTAGGATAAGGACAAGAATATTTATGGTACTTGAAGACAAGTTCCTTAGCTTGGAGAAAGAAAAAACATGATGATCTTTGGAGATAACTGTAGAGGACGTATTCTTGATGTTGATAATTTGGGTAACACACTATTTTCTATTTCAAATGTTCTATTTGTAGAAGGTTAAAATTAAAATTTAATTTGTACTAGTCAACTTTGCGTTAAGACTGAATGCACTGTTTTGAAACCTCTACAAATACATGCAATGCTATAGACCATAATTTGAACAACATGTTCCTCACTACATATAGAAATCATTGTTCTATATTTGTATTCTTAGAAACAAATGCATAAGCATGTCCGTTGTCATTCACTCACTATGATGTGTCTCACAATAGCAGGGCATAGGTTTGTGTGCACTAGGATCGCTAGCTTGAAATTCACATCTTGTCCTTAACTGGGGAAGGGTTTCATTAGTTCCTTGTGTGACACTGGTGGGAAAGAGTGTTTGGTTGAGCTTGTTCCTATGCGGTCATATGGGATTAACAACCCACCATACGGCACTTGTGCAGCTCCTCATTCCCATCCGTCACTTAGTATGGGGTTAGAGGGATGACATAATGCTTGGGTCAAATATGCTTTGAGCATTCTCATGGGTGCTCCTTCATAACATGAACGTTATTTCATGCTTCATAGTATTTAGTCTCATGCATAATACTCTATCGGGCTATCCTATTTCTTTTTGCATTTGTTTTTCGTTTGTTTTGCTCAATTTAATTAATCATTTTTTTAAAAAAATTATAATTACTAAACTTAAAAAAATATAAAAACCCAAAACACAAAAAAATACCGTGGATTGATCATTCTTAGGACACACATGGCTAGAACTTAGAGCATAATAATTACGTACAATGTTGGACTTAGGCTTGTTAATCCTTGTGAACATTGTCTACATATGTCATGTTTTGTCGAATCTATAGGTGCTTAGCTAGTGAGTGGGAGTAGTTATGTTAGTGTTCATTGAATATGCCTCAAGGTATGCGATAGGATTTAGATAGCGAAATGTCATTACACTATTCACACATCCCTAGACGGATCACTCTTGTAGAAAGTATATGCTTACATGCTATAACTCGTGATATTGTGTCTACCACGTTAGAAATAACTTGAATAATCAATGTCACGATACATATGCATTTTTATAAAGGCTAGAATTTTGGGGCAAATCTCTAGTGGTAAAGTCTCATGTATATAAGTTAAAGTGTATCTATCTATGTGAGTAGATTTTGATTGATTTGGGGTCCTTGAAATCCGAACAAAATTTTTTTGGAATTTGATAGCTCAACGCATATAATTAACAAACAATGAATGCTATCAAGCCTTGAGTTAAGGATATCCCCCAATCACTACTCACTCCCCCTAATAAGTCTTTATGAGCATTATGAGGATGAGCACCTTGGTCCAATAATCATTTTGATCTTGTGCACTAACTAGTACCTTAAGCTTATGTCCCCTAGTTCTAGTCTTTGAAAGTCTTTAGTTTTCAAGGAAAGCTAAACACCTGGAGGGGGGGGGGTGAATAGGTTTTTAGTGTCTTTTGAGATTTCCTTCTTTTATGTGAGTTGTGAGTTTGTTAATATCAGCTTTCAAGACACACCACAAATGCACACAAGGTTTATAGTGGTTCCCCAATTTATGGGTACATCCACTGTCCCTCCCACCTCTCTAACACTGAGTTAGATATGGCACTTCTCCAAATATCGGCTCCTTAGAGCTTACAACGCAGATCCCTCAGGATCTCTCAGTCTCCTCCAAGACTTACCTCAGGAACAAAGCCCTACCTTAGAGCAAGCTTGCTCCTACAACTCGGTGATCAATAGATCACATACCTCAAGCACACAAGATGCCCTACACTCAGGCTAGGAGAAAAGCCCTACCTGAGAGAGAATGACTCTCGTACAGCTCAAGCATAATGGCCCTACCTAAGATCCAAAGCTGGATCCTACCTCAGACCCAAAGGTCCTACACTCAAAGAGAATGACTCTCTACCTAAGGAAAACTGCCCTACCTCAAACAAAAAGGCCCTACAACTCAGATCCAAAGGATCCTTTAGAAAAGAAAGTGGTTTTTGTTATTTATATGACACCAGAGAAGTTCTCTGGGTCTACTGCTTCTTGAGTTGAGTTATCTCAGCCCTAACTTCTTCTCAGCAATAAGAAAGTTGATCTTAAATAAGCTGCTGCTTGTATTGGAAGTAACTCAAAATCCAAGTCTCTGAACTTACTGTTGAAGACTAAAGAGTTTACAATTTTTGTTAATCATCAAACAACTAACCTTGACTGTAGAAAGTTGAAGGATTTGCTTCGTCTTCTTTCTCAGAAAGCTTTTCTGAACTTGTTGTAGCTGATGAAGACTACTACAGCTAACTGTAAGAACTTTTAGTTTAGCGGGTTTGAAACTTCAGCTTTAAGCTCTACAATAATGGTGAGGAAGAAGACCATCTGCTGAAATGATAAACCCTAAAAGTTTTGCCTTAACGGGTTTATCTGCTGAACTGATAAACCCTAAAACTTCAGCTTTAGCGGGTTTGAAGTTCTGCCTTTTTGTGAAATGATAAACCCTAAAAGTTGTCTTTACATCTACTAAACTTATCCCTTATATCTTCTGTTTTCTAACAACTATTTGACCCGTGGGCCCCACTAAAGTTGTTGACTACAACTTTGCTTTTACAGGAAAGTCATACAGTAGGTCTGCGGCGCTATTTGTCATGTTCTGTAGCTTTCCTGAAACAATTTGAAACTTTGCTAACTCATACTGACGTCAGCATCTGTGGACTTAGCCATTTTCTTAGTTTCATCCCGGGTGTTGAGTGAACTGGCTTCACTTAACGAATCTGGACTTAGCCAACTGCCAGGCATTGAGTGCATTGAGTGAATCGCCTTCACTCAATGCTTTTGTCTTTAGACAATCTTTCTGTTGTTCAGGCATTGAGTGAACTTTCATCACTCAACGCTTCTAGACTTATCCATTTCAATGCCTGCCTGCCTTTATGCTGAGGCGTTGGGTGAACTGGCTTCACTCAACGCTTATGTACTTAGCTGCAACTTCCTTTTTGAATGCATTGAGTGAGCCTTCATCACTCAACGCTTCTGTCTTTGCTTGGCTTCTTATTGATGAGGCATTGAGTGAACTGTCTTCACTCAATGCTTCATTAGTTAGCCAATTTTCTTTATAAGCTTGCGTTGAGTGAGCTGTCCTCACTCAATGCATCTGGACTTAGACAAATTTTCCTATCTATCTCCTTTTAGGCATTGACTGATCATTACTATGTCGATGCCTTCTTCTTTGGCATTGAGTGAGATGTCCTCACTCAACAATTCTTTACAGAATCTTCAATTGCTTGAGCTTGACTCAATGCTTCTTTCATCAGGCGTTGAGTGAGTGTTGGGTCCATTGCCCACAATATACTAGATTTGAGTGAAGTCATTATTATCAATTATATACACATGTCTGTAGATGACTATGATAGGTTAGGTAGTCTAAGTGGCTAAGTCAGGTAAACACTTACCTAAGGTGTGGGATGATAGAATTCTTTCTAAGTCCACAGGCGTTGAGTGAAGGAACATCACTCAATGCCAGATGGTGTATAGCACTGAGTGACGCCTATACACTCAAAGCCAAGGCAGTGGCAAGCTGAGAAAATTGCCAAGTCCACAGGCACTGTGTGAAGTCAACTCACTCAACGCCATACAACAGATGGTTGTGAGATAGGCTAAAGCAGTAAAAGCCTGAAGTTGGAATGAGCTGAAATGCGGCCAAGTCCACAGGCATTGAGTGAAGTCAACTCACTCAACGCCTTGCTTATAAATACAAAAAAATTGGTTAAGGCAGAAAGCGTTGAGTGAGGCGTGTTCACTCAACGCTCTCAACGCTTATGTTGCTTAATAAGAAGAAATATGGTTAAGGCAAAAAGCATTGAGTGGAGGTTACTGACTCAACGCTGTCATCGCATAGTGAAGATAAAATTTTGTCTAAGGGGTTTGGCGTTGAGTGATGCTTATTCACTCAACGCCAAGCAACTAAAAGCTGATAAAAAAAGATTGGCATTGAGTGTAGCTGAATCACTCAACTCCTAGAATCATACTTAATATTCTAAGTAGTTTGGCATTGAGTGAAGGTGACTCACTCATTGCCAAGAGACAGTGAATCTGTCTAAGTGTTTTGGTGTTGAGTGATGCTTACTCACTCAATGCCTATTCTCTGATGCTCAATTTTGGCTAAGTCCACAGGTGCTGAAGTCAGCAAAATCGATAAAGTCAACTAAGGTCAAATTAGACACGGGAAAGCTATACTACACGACAAAACTTGCCGTGAAGCTACTATACGTCTTCTTCTGTTAAAGCAAGGCACAACTAGAAGCTGCAGGTGGGCCCCACCGATCTCTAAGAGCCGTTAATCGGCGAACTACAAAAGTATGAGATAGGGCCAAGACAAAGACAACTTTTAGGGCATACATTATTCAAAAAGGAGAGCAGCCGTATTCATCTTCTTCGCCATTATTGCATGTGAAAAGCATGAAGCTCTCGAGCAAGAAAATTTCAGTTAGCTGTGCAAGTCTCAATCTACCACAGCAGATTCAGAATCTGTTCTGAATAAATAGAACCTTCATCCTTTGGCAGGTTCAGTGAGCTATTTGAAGACTCAAGGTCAAAAGATCTTTAGCCTTCAGCAGCAAGTTCAGAAGTTATCTTGTGAGTTCCTCCAACAAATCCTTTCCCTGCTATGAGGAGAGTTGGAGCAGAAATTTTTTTGCTCAAGTTATTGAAACAGAGAAATTTCTCTGTGTCAAAGTTAATTAAACTATTTCTTTTTGTAGGATCCTTCTGGATCTAAGCTGTAGGACCTTTGTGTCTGAGGTAGGGCAAATTTGCCTGCGCTATAGGAGATTGATGCTCTCTGAGGTAGGTGAGTTTTACTCTCTGAGAAGTAGGGTCGTTTTTCCTGAACTGTAGGAGAGTGTATCTCTCTGAGTTATAGGACCAAGCTTGCTTTGAGGTAGGGCTATCCTCTATAGTCTGAGTGGTTGGGCTTAATGCTTGAGGTAGGTGATACTTGTATCACTGAGTGTAGGCCTTTGTTGTTGAGGTGTAAGTCATGTAGGATACTGAGAGATCCTAAGGGATCTGAGGTGTAAGCTCCTTAGAGCATTGGTTTGGAGAAGTGCCTTGACTAATACAAAGTTAACAAGGTGGGAGTAGAGTGGATGTACCCATAATTTTGGGGAACCACTATAAAATACTTGTGTGCTTTTCTATGTTTGCTTTTATTTTCTTAATTGCAGGTGCTAAGGACAAGCTATAGATCACTATAAGCTGAAAGCTTAAAGAAATAATCAAGTGATTTAAAAAGACTCTCAAAAGACCTAAGCAATCCTATTAACCATCCCTCTAGGTTGCTAGCTACCTTGAAAATAAGATCTTTCAAGTGGTATCAGAGGGAGGTGGCTCAAAAAGGAATTAACAATCTGAGTGATCCTCTGAGGTAGATGCTGCTAAGTGGTAATGGGCTCAGGAGAGAGCTAGAGAGAGCTGAGTTTAATGAAACTCCCCATCTATAGAAAGGAGCAGTTTGGAATATGGAAGGAGTGAGTGAGGCTATTCATTGAAGCCTATGATCCAAGAATTTTTGCAACTTTTAGGGAGGGACTTGTCATTCCCATGAAGGTCTCTGCTCTGGATGCCAACATCCAGACTCCAAAGAAACTCTCTGAAATGACCAAAGATGAGGTCATACTAGCTAGTCTGGACAAGAGAGCACAGAACATCATTGCTAGTGCTATTGATGACTCAAACTTCCTGAACTTGGTTCACTGCCAGACCTCCATGGAGATGTGGAACACCCTTGTGGTCAACATGGAGGGTACTGATTAGGTAAGAGATGATATGAAGTCTCTTCTCAACCAAGAGTATGAGGCTTTCAGGGAAATCCCGAAGGAGAACATAACTACCTGTTATGAAAGATTCTTCAGGATCATAAATGAGTTGAAGACCTATTGAAGGGTCTTCAATAATTATGAAATTAATGACAAGTTTCTCAGATCTCTCACTAGAGACTTGGATACTAAGATCTGTGTCATAAGAGAGATGGCCAAGCTTGTTGTCACACCTCCCCAAATATTATTTGGGAACATGCTCTCCTATGAGATGCAGTTGGCTGCCAGGAAGGAGGAGGATGCCTCCAACAAATCACTGGCCAAAGAAAAGTCCTTGGCCTTCAAAGCTGAAAGCACAAGGAAAGATAAAGAAAGGATTCCTTCTCCACCAAGGAGACATGCTGAGTCAGGCAGCTCTGACTCAGAGTCATCAGACAGCAGCATGTCTGATGAAGATTTTGCAGCCTTTTCCAGACAACTCCAGAGGTTAATAAAGAAGTATTGGAAGACAAGGACTTCCAATTCTACTCATCACAAAAAGAACCAGTCTATGACTGACAGGTATGGTTCTAAATACAATAAATATAACTCTTCTAAAGTTATTTGCTACTATTGCAGCAACCAGGGCATGTGATAAGTAACTGCCCAGAGAAGAGGAAGGAGACTGAGGAGAGAAGAAGCAGTACCTGCACAAAGGAAAGAAGGAAAAAACCATCATTGCCAAGAAGGAAAAGTGTTGGACAGACTCATCATCTTCTGAGTCTGAAGAAGAGGAAGCCTATATTGGGCTAGTTTCTTGCTACTAATAAAGATGAAGCAATTGCAGCAGGAGAAGTCAATCCTCCAGGGAGGATAAGAATCAAAGTCCCTCTGACACTGTCAGACAATGAGTCAGAGTTGGTTGAAGATGTACACAGCTACATAGGGCTGATGGCAAAGACAGATGAGGAAGACAACTAGGATCAGCCTGGTATAGCAAGGTACATCTATCACCTAACTCTGCTTATCTGTTTGGGTTTGAGACTAGTCCTTGCTCAGAATCCTCTTCACCCTATGGTGAAGAAGATTCTGGATCTGAAGGAGATGTCAATCAACTGATTGACAAGTATGGAAAACTTCTGAATGCCTTAAAGAAGGTCAAGAAGTTGTCTAAGAAACAAGCTATAGAGATCTCATGTCTTAAGCTTGCAGTTGCCCAGTAGACTGTAACAACACTATTTGACTAGAAAGCTAGGGAAATTAGCCAACTGAAGTCCCACTTGGACATTCATGTTGACTCCATCAAGCACAAGAACTGTCTCATCAGGGAGCTTGAAGATAAGCTTGAGAAGGAGAAAAGAATAATGACAAGCTATTCAAAGCCAAGTACTGTCCTCCCCTTGATAGATTCCTTCTCCTCTCAAAAGGGTAAGAAGGGGTTGGGATTCAAGGGAAGCACAAGAGTTGCTCCTTTTAAAAGGAAGGGCAAAGCTCCAGTTCAACCTCAGCCTATTGCTTCTAAGCCTCCCATTCTTTTCAGAAAAGTTTTGATACATTCTAACATGTATGACCAAGAAATTTCTTATGGTCACTGAGAGAGGGGTTGTTCATTTAGAGTGACAAAGATGTTCACTGTCACAATGAAGGTTTTGGCAGGGTGTGTGCAGTCAAGGCTGCCAATGAGAAATTTCATATGGCCCACTCTTGACCATTTGTCTTTGGTGCTTCTGCACCAACTCTCAAGAATGTTGCTGAAGCCAAGGCTCAGAAACTAACATCAAAGGTTCTGATTAAGGGCAAGTCTAGGAACCAGGCTTATCTGGGCATATCTGAAGCCATCAGAAGCATACTTTCTGAAAAGAAGCTAGCTGCTGCTGGCACTCAGGGTAGACCAAATCAGCCAGCTATAAGACTTACCTTCAGTCAAATTCTGGCAGAAAGAAATCAGAAAAAGGCTGCAACACATCTTCTTCCTGTCAAGGTTGCTTCTCATCAAGATACAGGGCCTTCATAGAAAATAAGATATACCATACATGATTGTTGGTGTTGTGGTAAGATTGGGCATTTTGCCATTGAATGCTGGCACAATCCCAATGTGGCCAGAGCATAGTTTAGTCCACCTGTCAGGAATTCTGTTGGTGGACATGTTCAGTTTCAAGCTAACATGCACCTAGGACCCAATAGATATTGGGGTCCTATGGTTAAGTAATTTATATATTGTAGGATAGTTCAAGGTGCCATACCCCTATATGGTACTTGGACAGTGACTGTTCCAGGCACATGACTGGAATAGGAAGCAACTTGAAGAAGTTTACTCTAGTAAAATATGGACCCAAAGTAATCTTTGGAGGTTCAGATAGAGGTGTAACCAGAGGGTATGGTAAGATCACCAATGACATAGTCACCATTACAAAGGTTGCTTATGTTGAAGGGTTGCAGCACAACCTTATTAGCATAAGCCAGCTTTCTAATCTTGTCTATGTAATTGTCTTATATAAGGATGAGTGCCAAATTAGGAGGTCAAGTGACCAAGAGGGCATCTTGACAGGCACTAGGAGTGGAAATGTTCATTGCTTGAACTTTCTATGTCTAGACACAGATTCTCCTATCTGTTTGGTGGCAAATGAGAAAGTCTCCTATTGTGTCCAGTGGAACAAGAGACTAGCCCATTTGAATTACAATACTATTGACAAGCTCTTCAGTCAAGAGCTAGTTAGTAATGGCCCCAATGTGAAGTGCTCTAAGGAGGGCATTTGCTCTTCTTTCCAAAAGGATAAGCAGACAAAAGTCTCCATCAAGGGTAATGGGACCAAAGACTCTGTAAAGTGCTTATACCTCTTACACTTGGACCTATTTGGTCCATTGCCAATTCACAGGCTTAGTAAGAAAGTCTACACCCTGGTGGTAGTTGATGATAATTCCAAGTTTACATGGGTGTTCTTTTTAAGAAGAAGGATGAAACCATTAATGTCTTAATGAGGTTTGTCAAGCAAATTAAGAAGGAGCCTGGCTGTTTTGTGGTCAAAATTAGAAGTGACTATGGGACAAAATTCCAGTCTGATAGCATGACAAAGTTCTGTGAAGAGCATGAGATTCATCAAGAATTCTCTTCTCTTAGAACACCCCCGCAAAATGGGATAGTTGAGAGGAAAAATAGGACTCTCTGAAAGAAGGAAAAATAGGATTCCTTCTCCACCAAGGAGACCAGCTGAGTAAGACAGCTCTGACTAAGAGTCATCAGACAGCAGCATGTCTGATGAAGATTTTGCAGCCTTTTCAAGACAACTCCAGAGGTTAATGAAGAAGAATTATTGGAAGATAAGGACTTCCAACTCTACCCATCACAGAAAGAACTAGTCTTAGACTGACAGGTATGGTTATAAACACAATAAATATAACTCCTCTAAAGTTATTTGCTACTATTGCAGTAAGTCGGGGCATGTGATAGCTAACTACTTAGAGAAGAGGAAGGAGACTGAGGAGAAGAAGCAGTACAAACAAAAAGGAAAGAAGGAAAAATCTTTCATGGCTAAGAACTAAATGAGTTAGACAGACTCATCATGTTTTGAGTCTGAAGTAGAGAAAGCCTATATTGGGCTAGTTGCTTGCTACTGATAAAGATGAAGCTATTGCAGCAAGAGAAGTCAATCCTCTAGGGAGGATAAGAATCAAAGCCCCTCTGACACTGTCAGACAGTGAGTCAGAGGTGGATGAAGATGTACACAGCTATATAGGGCTAATAGCAATGACAGATGAGGAATATAACTAGGATCAGGCTGGTATAGCAAGGTACATCTATCACCTAACTCTGCTTATCTGTCTGGGTTTGAGACTAGTCCTTGCTCAGAAGCCTCTTCACCCGGTGGTGAAGATGATTCTGTATCTGAAGGAGATGTCAATCAACTGATTGACAAGTATGGAGAACTTCTGAATGCCTTAAAGAAGGTCAAGAAGTTGTCTAAGAAACAAGCTAAAGAGATCTCATCTCTTAAGCTTGCAGTTGCCTAGCAGACTGTAACAACAAATCTGCTGGACTAGAAAGATAGGGAAATTAGCCAACTGAAGTCCCACTTGGACATTCAGGTTGACTCCATCAAGCACAAGAACTGTCTCATCAGGGAGCTTGAAGATAAGCTTGAGAAGGAGAAAAGAATTGTGACTAGCTATTCTAAGCCAAGTACTGTCCTCCCCTTGATAGATTCCTTCTCCTCTCAAAAGGGTAAGAAGGGGTTGGGATTCAAGGGAAGCACAAGAGTTGCTCCTTCCAAAAGGAAGGGAAAAGCTTAAGTTCCACCTCAGCCTATTGCTTCTAAGCCTCCCATTCTTTTCAGAAAAGTTTTGATACCTTCTAATAGGTATGACCAAGATAGTTCTTATGGTCACTGGGAGAGGGGTTGTTCATTTAGAGTGAGAAAGATGTTCACTGTCACAATGAAGGTTTTGGCAGGGTTTGTGCAGTCAAGGCTGCCAATGAGAAATTTCATATGGCCCAATCTGGACCATTTGTCATTGGTGCTTCTGCACCAACTCTCAAGAATATTGATGCAGCCAAGGCTCAGAAACTGACAATAATTTTCTGATTAAGGGCAAGTCTAGGAACTAGGCTGATCTGGGCATATCTGAAGCCATCAGAAGCATACTTTCTGAAAAGAAGCTAGCTGCTGCTGGCACTCAGGGTAGACCATATCAGCCAGCTATAAGACTTATCTTCAATCAAATTCTGGCAGAAAGAAATCAGAAAAAGGCTGCAGCACATCTTCATCCTGTCAAGATTGCTGCTCAACAAGCTACATGGCCTTCACAGAAAAGAAGATATACCATACATGATTGTTGGTATTGTGGTAATATTGGGCATTTTACCATTGACTGCTTGCACAATCCCAATATGGCCAGAGCTTTGTTCAGTCCACCAGTAAGGAATTCTATTGGTGGACATTTTCAGTTTCATGCTAACATGCACCTAGGATCCAATTGATATTGGGGTCCTATGGTTAAGTAATTTGTATATTACAGGATAGTTTAAGGTTCCATACCCTTATATGGTACTTGGACAGTGACTGTTCCAAGCACATGACTGGAACAGGAAGCAACTTCAAGGAGTTTACTCTAGTAAAAGATGGACCAAAAGTCATCTTTGGAGGTTCAGATAGAGGTGTAACCAGAGGGTACGGTAAGATCACCAATGACATAGTCACCATTACAAAGGTCGCTTATGTTGAAGGGTTGCAAAACAACCTTATTATCATAAGCAAGCTTTCTGATCTTGTCTATGTAATTGTCTTCTACAAGGATGAGTGCCAAATTAGGAGGTCAAGTGACCAAGAGGTCATCTTGACAGGCACAAGGAGTGGAAATGTTTATTGCTTGAACTTTCTATGTCTAGACACAGATTCTCCTATCTGTTTGGTGGCAAATGAGAAAGTCTCTTATTGTGTCCAGTGGCACAAGAGACTAGCCCATTTGAACTACAAGACTATTGACAAGCTCTTCAGTCAAGAGCAAGTTAGGAATGGCCCCAATGTGAAGTGCTCTAAGGAGGGCATTTGCTCTGCTTTCCCAAAGGGTAAGCAGACAAAAGTCTCCTTCAAGGGTAATGGGACCAATGACTTTGTGAAGTGCTTATACCTCTTGCACTGGGACCTATTTTGTCCAATGCAAATTCACAGTCTTGGTAAGAAAGTCTACACCTTAGTGGTAGTTGATGATTATTCAATGTTTACTTGGGTGTTCTTTTTAAGAAGAAGGATGAAACCCTTGTTGTCTTCATGAGGTTTATCAAGCAAATTCAGAATGAACTTGCCTATTCTGTGGTCAAAATCAGAAGTGACTATGGGACAGAATTCCAGTCTGACAACATGACAAAGTTCTGTGAAGAGCATTAGATTTATCAAGAATTCTCTTCTCTTAGAACACCCCTGCAAAATGGGATAGTTGAGAGGAAAAATAGGACTCTCTAAAAGAAGGAAAAATATGATTCCTTCTCCACCAAGGAGACCATCTGAGTTAGGCAGCTCTGACTCAGAGTCATCAGACGACAACATGTCTGATGAAGATTTTGCAGCCTTTTCCAGATAACTCCAGAGGTTAATAAAGAAGAAGTATTGGAAGACAAGGACTTCCAATTCTACCCAACACAGATAGAACAAGTCTAAGACTGACAGGTATGGTTCTAAACATAATAAATATAACTCCTCTAAAGTTATTTGCTACTGTTGCAGCAATCCGAGGCATGTGATAGCTAACTGCCAGGAGAGGAGGAAGGAGACTGAGGAGAAGAAGAAGTACCAGCACAAAGGAAAGAAGGAAAAATCCTTCATGGCTAAGAATGAAAAGAGTTAGACAGACTCATCATCTTCTGAGTATGAAGAAGAGGAAGCATATATTGGGCTAGTTGCTTGCTACTGATAAAGACGAAGCTATTGCAGCAGGAGAATTCAATCCTCCAGGGAGGATAAGAATCAAAGACTTTCTTACCAGGATCAACCTGGTAAGAATCAAAGCTCCAGGGAGGATAAGAATCAAAGCTCCAGTTCCACACTGTCAGACAGTTAGTCAGAGGTGGATGAAGATGTACACAGCTACATAGGGCTAATGGCGATGATAGATGAGGAAGACAACCAGGATCAACCTGGTATAGCAAGGTACATCTATCACCAAACTCTGCTTATCTGTCTAGGTTTGAGACTAGTCCTTGCTCAGAAGCTTCTTCACCCTGTGGTGAAGAAGATTCTGGATCTGAAGGAGATGTCAATCAACTTATTGAAAAGTATAAAGAACTTATGAATGCCTTAAAGAAGGTCAAGAAGTTGTCTAAGAAACAAGCTAAAGAGATCTCATCTCTTAAGCTTGCAGTTGCCCATCAGACTATAACAACAAATTTACTAGACTAGAAAGCTAGGTAAATTTGCCAATTGAAGTCCCACTTGAACATTCAGGTTGCCTCCATCAAGCACAAGAACTGTCTCATCAGGGTGCTTGAAGATAAGCTTGAGAAGGAGAAAAGAATAGTGACTAGATATTCTAAGACAAGTACTGTCCTCCCCTTGATAGATTCCTTCTCCTCTCAAAAGGGTAAGAAGGGGTTGGGATTCAAGGGAAGCACAAGAGTTGCTCCTTCCAAAAGGAAGGGCAAAGCTCCAGTTCCACCTCAGCCTATTGCTCTTAAGCCTCTCATTCTTTACAAAAAAGTTACGATACCTTCTAATAGGTATGACCAAGAAAGTTGTTATGGTCACTGAGAGAGGGGTTGTTCATTTAGAGTGACAAAGATGTTCACTGTCACGATGAAGGTTTTGGCAGGGTGTGTGCAGTCAAGGCTGCCAATGAGAAATTTCATATGGCCCAATCTGGACCATTTGTCTTTGGTGCTTCTGCACCAACTCTCAAGAATATTGCTGCAGCCAAGGCTCAGAAACTGACAACAAAGGTTCTGATTAAGGGCAAGTCTAGGAACCAGGGTAATCTGGGCATATCTGAAGCCATCAGAAGCATACTTTCTGAAAAGAAGCTAGCTGCTGCTGGCACTCAGGGCAGACCAAATAAGCCAGCTATAAGACTTACCTTCAGTCAAATCTTGGCAGAAAGAAATCAGAAAAAGGCTGTAGCACATCTTCCTCCTGTCAAGGTTGCTGCTCATCAAGCTACAGGGCCTTCACAGAAAAGAAGATATACCATACATGATTGTTGGTTTTGTGGTAAGATTGGGCATTTTGCCATTGACTGCTGACACAATCCCAATGTGGCCAGAGCTTGGTTCAGTCCACAAGTCCGAAATTCGGTTGGTGAACATGTTCAGTTTCATGCTAACATGCACCTAGGACCCAAAAGATATTGGGGTCCTATGGTTAAGCAATTTGTATATTGCAGGATAGTTCAAGGTGCCATACCCTTATATGGTACTTGGACAGTGACTGTTCCAGGCACATGATTGGAACAAGAAGCAACTTGAAGGAGTTTACTCTAGTAAAAGATGGACCCAAAGTCATCTTTGGAGGTTCAGATAGAGATGTAACCAGAGGGTATGGTAAGATCACCAAAGACATTGTCACCATTACAAAGGTCGCTTATGTTGAAGAGTTGCAACACAACCTTATTAGCATAAGCCAGCTTTCTGATCTTGTCTATGTAATTGTCTTCTACAAGGATGAGTGCCAAATTAGGTGGTCAAGTGACCAAGAAGGCATCTTGACAGGCACTAGGAGTGGAAATGTTTATTTCTTGAACTTTCTATGTCTAGACACAGATTCTCCTATCTTTTTGGTGGAAAATGAGAAAGTCTCCTACTGTGTCCAGTGGAACAAGAGACTAGCACATTTGAATTACAAGACTATTGACAAGCTCTTCAGTCAAGAGCGAGTTAGGAATGGCCCCAATTTGAAGTGCTCTAGGGAGAAAATTTGCTCTGCTTGCCAAAAGGGTAAGCAGACAAAAGTCTCCTTCAAGGGTATTGGGACCAAAGACTATGTGAAGTGCTTATACCTCTTGCACTTGGAACTATTTGGTCCAATGCCAATTCACAGTCTTGGTAAGAAAGTTTACACCCTTGTGGTAGTTGATGATTATTCCTAGTTTACTTGGGTGTTCTTTTTAAGAAGAAGGATGAAACCCTTGATGTCTTCATGAGGTTTGTCAAGAAAATTCAGAATGAGCTTGGGTATTATGTGGTCAAAATCAGAAGTGACTATGGGACAAAATTCCAGTCTGACAGCATGACAAAGTTCTGTGAAGAGCATGAGATTCATCAAGAATTCTCTTCTCTTAGAAAGCCCCAACAAAATCTGATAATTGAATGGAAAAATAAGGCTCTCTGAAAGAATATAGATAGATCTTATTTACTCTAATTAAATATATATGTTATATAAAAGACTAAGCACAACACAAAAATAAAGAAAGCAAAGCAAGCAATACAGAAGACACAAGGATTATAGTGGTTCCCCAAAACTGGGTACATCCACTATTCTACTACCCTGGTAGGAATCCACTACAGGTTTTTGATCAGGTGCCCTGTCACCAACAGGTTTTTTCTCAGGTGCCCTGTCACCACAAGATCTATTTGAAGGGAGATCTCAAAACCCTTTAGGCTTTTGATCAGGTGCCCAAAAACCAAGCTAAGTCTTTTGATAAGGAGACTTAAGAACCAAGTGGTTAACTTTTGAAGGGAGTTAAAACCCTGTGTACAGTTGCGATTAAAAATGTGATGATGTCTTCTCTTCTTCAAACAGTTGAGAAGACTTTAGTGGATTGCTTGGTGTTGTCAAAGCTCCCCCTGAGATGTTGAATGGTTCAGGAAAGTAGGAAGCTTTTCTTCAGGGTGTAGGCCTTCAGATTGATGTTGATCTCTAGCAAGCTTTTTAGACTGATATTGATTTTTGTCTCTTGAAGCCTGGAGTAGATTAAGAACTCTGTGAAAATCTTGATTGATGTAGAGTTCTTTCTTCTCTGTAAAAAGGAAAGCCTTTTTAATTTTTCTGTTCTGCTTTCTGTCTTTCTATCTTTTTCTCTTATCGAATTCAAACATATGAATTCATTTATCTTGACAATGGCTGAAGCATTCCCGAGAGAGTATAAGATGCCATAGGAATTAATTCAGAATTAACTTCTGAAATAACCCACATTTAATGTTGCCTTTGAACGACTATTTCCATTAGGAATGTTTAGCATTAAATGTTCTGGGTTTTAATTAACTGAAATTAATCCTTAAGTTAATCTGCCAGCTGTAAATAAAAAGGCGTGGAATAACTGCACATATTTCATCGACTGGATCTCGTAGATTGTCGATCTCAGCTCAGAGATCGTCGAGTTGAATCTGATTTCATCAAACTGAATTTCTTGAATGAGATCAGAGATCGTCGACCTGAGCTTGGATTTCATCGAGCTCAACTCAGAGATGGAACTCTGAGTTCGTCGACCTGAGTTCTACTTTTGTCGACCTGAAGTTAGGACTTTGTAAAAACTGCATTTTTTGGAATTCTTTCAGCAATTCTGGAGAGTCCTTTTGAGGCAAATCTGGAAATAAACCTATGACCCATGACTATACAATGTGGGTCAATCTAAGCAAACCTAATAATGATCCTTGCCCAAATCAAAACTAGGGTTCCAACAATCTCCCCATTTAGTGGTGAGGACACTATTTACACAAAAATAGATAAAATACAAAGCAAAACCATCTGCTTGAATTATAAATTTTTCAGCAGATGTACAAGGGTGCTTTGAGAAAATAACATTAAGCTTCTGCTGCAACCTTCTAAGCAAAATCTCTTTACAAAGAGAATAAACAATCTTCCCCTAAACAGCCACTGATGTATCTATGACATTGGACGAGACTAAAGGTTTTTATTACTATCGAATACCATTGTACCTTTGTTGTAAGATAGGTCTTTTCCTGAAAAGAAGGTTTGGAGTTCTTGACCCAGATTACCTTGGGTCCTGGTTCATTTTATAATAATTAAATATAAAAGAATATTCAGGTTGATTTTTATAACCTAGTGGATGAAATTTCCCAGAAGGGATGAACCACTGGGTAAAAGGATTTTTAAGGTTTTGAGTTGGATTATAATTTTGAAAATAATGATAATTTGAGTTAAGAAATTTTTAGTTCGACGAAAAATAATTTCATCGATCTGAGTTCGACGAGTGGCAGTGAGTTCGTCGAGCTCTGTTCACAGAATGATAGTAGTAGTTTTCTGTGTTCCACGATCGTTGATCTCGGTTCGATGAAGTGTATTTATTTCGTCGAGCATTAATTCTTGAACAGTTAAAATCAAAATCTCTGTTCATAGTTCGTCGATCTCTATTCAATGAATAGTATTGTTTTCGTCGAGCTTGGTTCGACGAATTATATTGAACAAACATTTTCTGAAGATTTTTAGTTTGATTTGGTAAAACTTCAGTTATTTTTTCTAAATATATTAACTTTTCTTTGCCTGTAACTGATTCTAATGAGGCTATTTGTTCAGAAGTACTTTTAAAATCTTCTTTGAGCTTTATGTTTTCAGAAGATAAATTATTTACTTTCTCTCTGAGAAGTATTATTTCCTTCTCAGATTGAATTTAATCTTTACATTGGATTTTAAAATCTTATTTAAAATGTTTTGAAGAGAAATCAAATTAAGAGATTACCTTATCCTCTTTTGATTCAGATTCTACTTCAGAGTCTGATTGTTCATCTAAGTTGCTGCAAGAGGCATTTATTACCATTAGGCAAAATTCTCTTACTCTTGATTCTTATTCATCTTCAGTTGCATAGGATGAAGCTTCAGAGTTAGAGTAATTCCAAGTGTTAGCATCAAATATTCTCTTTTTAGCTGATCCAACAACCATTGTTGTGTGGGAGTCCCAAATATCCTTTGTTGAAGAGCAATCGACAACTTCTTGAAAAATGTCATCAGACATTGATTGGACAAAGATGTTCATTGCTTGTGCATCAGCAGTCTTTAGCTTATTTTGTGCTTCTGTCCATTGAAGTGATGGTACATCACTTGTGATTGGAGTTTCCACTGATTGAGATGGACCTGTTAAAATGGAGTTGTAAATGGCTTCATCAATAGAGTTTATAAAAAGTTTAATCATTGCCTTCCATAGTGCAAGCTTATCTAGATTGCGTATAGGAGGTTTGGTGCTTGAAAACTCTTCATTTTGTTCCATGATAAACTCTTAAGAAATATAAAATCTATCAGATCATTTTGGTTCAGGTGTTAGCCTGTATAACCGAAGAAACAACCCTCTGATACCAATTGAAAGAATAGGGATAGATCTTAATTACTCTAATTAAATATATATATTATATAAAAGAGTAAGCACAACACAAAAATAAAGAAAGCAAAGCAAGCAACACAGAAGACACAAGGATAATAGTGGTTCCCCAAAACTGGGTACATCCACTATTCTACCACCCTGGTAGGAATCCACAACAACTTTTTGATCAGGTGCCTTGTCACCAATAGGTTTTTGCACAGGTGCCCTATCACCACAAGATCTATTTGGAGGGAGATCTCACAACCCATTAGGCTTTTGATAAGGTGCCCAAAAACAAAGCTAAGTCTTTTGATAAGGAGACTAAAGAACCGGGTGGTTAACTTTTGAAGGGAGTTAAAAGCCTGTGCATAGGTGGGGTGAAAAATGTGATGATGTCTTCTATTTATCAAACAACTGAGAAGATTTTAGTGGATTGCTTGGTGTTATCAAAGCTCCCCCTGAGATGTTGAATGGTTCAGGAAAGTAGGAAGCTTTGTATCAGGGTGTAAGCCTTCAGATTGATGTTGATCTCCAACAAGCTTCTTATACTTATATTGATTTGTGTCTCTTGAATGCCTGGAGCAGATGAAGAACTCTGTGAAAATCTCGATTGATACAGAGTTCTTTCTTCTCTGTAAAAAGGAAAACCTTTTTAATTTTTCTGTTCTGCTTTCTGTCTTTCTATCGTTTTCTTTTATCGAATTAAACATTTTAATTTATTTATCTTGACAATTGCTAAAGCATTCCCGAGAGAGTAGAAGATGCCTTGGGAATTAATTCAGAATTAACTTCTGAAACAACCCACATTTAATGTAACCTTTGAACGGCTATTTCCATTAGGAATGTTTAGCCATAAATGTTCTGGGTTTTAATTGACTGAAATGAATCCTTAAGTTTATCTGCCAGCTGTAAATAAATAGGCATGGAATAAATGCACATATTGCGTCGGCCGGAGCTCGCAGATCGTCGATCTCAGCTCAAAGATCGTCGAGCTGAATTGGATTTCGTCAAACTGAACTTCTGGGTTGAGATCAGAGATCATCGACCTGAGATCGGATTTTGTCGAGCTCAGCTCAGAGATGGAACTCTGAGTACGTCGACCTGAGTTTGACTTTTGTCGACCTGAATTCCTGACTTTGTCACAACTGCATTTCTAAGAATTCTTTCAGCAATTCTGGAGAGTCCTTCGGAGGCAAATCTAGAAATAAACCTATGACCCATGACTATACAATATGGGTCAATCAAAGAAAACCGAATAGTGATCCTTGCCCAAATCAAAACTAGGGTTCCAATACTCTAATAGAGGCTGGTAGAACACTATTGAGTGACACATATCTCCCAGAATATTTCTGGGCTGAGAAAGTAAATACTGCATGTCATGTCCATAATAGACCCTCTATCACCAAAGGCCATAAGAAGACTCCCTATGGGATCTTGAAGGGAAGAAAACCAAATCTGGGCTATCTTAGAATCTTTGGTAGTAAATGCTTTGTGCTTTACAATGGCAAGTCCTATGTGACTAAGTTTGATGCAAAATACTATGATGGAATATTTTTTGGGTACAATAATCATACCAAAGCTTATAGGATCTACAACTTGAAAAGCCAAGTTGTAGAAGAATCAGTTCATGTAGTCTTTGATGAGTCTACCATGATTAACAATGGACTGCATAGTTCGTCTTATAGTACTGCAGGTACATAACAAATGATGGACAAGCTGACTATCAAGGAAACATCACCAGTCATCCAAGATGATATGGATACTCCAGAAGATCTACCTGGCACACTAGGAGTGGATGAAGATCAACAAGAAGATGGCACTGCTGCTGAAAGAAGGTTGCCACCTGCAGTCAGACATATGAGAGATCATCCAGCACACCAGATCATTGGTGAGGCAAGTCATGGAGTAATTAAAAGGAGCTGAAGTCAGAACACAACCATGTATTCAAGCTTTTTATCCCAAGTGGAGCCCAATAAGTTTGAAGAGGCCAACATAGACCAGCATTGGATTGGAGCTATGCAGGAGGAACTGAACCAGTTCAAGAGGTGCAGGGTCTAGAAGCTGGTTCCCAGACCTCATGGTCATAATGTCATTGGAGTCAAGTGGATCTATAGAAACAAGCTTGATGAAAATTGCATTATAATTAAGAACAAGGCCAGACTAGTAGCTAAGGGGTACAAGCAAGAAGAAGGGATTCATTTTAATCAAACCTTTGCCCCTGTAGCAAGATTGGAGGCCATCAGGTTACTCCTTGCATATGAGGCACATAAGGGATTCAAGGTCTACCAAATGGATGTGAAGTCAGCTTTCCTAAATAGTGACTTAAAAGAAGAAGTCTATGTTGAGCAGCCTCCCGGTTTTGTAGTTTCTAACTCACCTAATTTTGTTTATAGACTTAGGAAAGCTCTATATGGGCTGAAGCAAGCCCCTAGAGCATGGTATGAGACATTGTCTAGTTTCCTCATTGAGAACATATTCTCGAGGGGGAAAATAGACAAGACCCTATTTCTAAGGGAATCTAAGGGTAAGATCATCCTAGTCTAGATCTATGTAGATGATATCATCTTTGGATCTACTGATGACAACCTCTTTAAAATGTTTCCTAAACTCATGCAGGGGAAGTTTGAGATGAGCAGTATGGGTGAACTTAAGTTCTTCTTAGTCCTCCAAGTAAGACAGACTGATGATGGATTGTCCATATCCTAGTCTAAGTTCACTAGGGAGTTAATCAAGAAATTTGGCATGGAGAATTCCTTCACCATGAGAACTCCCATGGGGTTAAGTATGCCTATAGGCAAATATGAAGCAGGGAAACCTGTTTATGAAACCATGTATAGAGGGATAATTGGCTCCCTTTTATATCTGACTACAAGTAGGCCAGACATCATGTTTGCTACATGTGTTTATGCTAGGTATCAGGCTTACCCTAAAGAATCTCACTACTCTACAGCTAAGAGAATCTTGAGGTATCTTTAGGGCACTCCAGATCTTTGCCTTTGGTACCCTAGGAATGGGGAGTTTGAACTAACTGGCAATTCAGATGCAGATTTTGCAGGCTGCAAAGAGGATAGGAAGAGCACATCTGGCACCTGTTAGTTCTTGGGAGGGAGACTGGTATCTTGGAGCAGCAAGAAACAAACCAATGTGGCAATATCAAATGCAAAGTTATAGTATATCTCAACAAGAAGCTGTTGTGCTTAGTTGATGTGGATCCAACACCAGCTTCAAGACTACAACCTACAGATAAGTAGAACTCCTTTATTCTGTGATTCTACTAGTGCAATATCTATTGCTAGGAATCCTATTTCCCATAGCAGGACTAAGCACATAGAGATTATATATCATTTCATTAGGGAGCATGTGGAATGTGAAGACATCACCCTTGAGTTTGTCCCAACAGAAAAGCAAGTGGCTGACATCTTCACTAAGCCACTAGATGAAGCCAAGTTTAACACCTTCAAATTTGAGTTGGGTATGTTAAACTTACTATAGCTTCAGTTTCTCCTCATCTAGTTGCATACTATTTTGCTTTATGCAGATAGTATGGTCCTTTAAAGAAATGAAGATTCTCAAATTGAGGGAGAACAAGTCAAGCAATGCTGCCTAATTGAGGGGGACCAGGTGATAAGATGATCAGTTTATTAGGTGCATCCTACCAGCTATTTACTGATATCAAAATGGTGGAGAGGATAAGATCATCAGATGATCAGATAAGAAAGGCAGCAGCAAGGTAGTAGCAATTAAGGGGAAGTAGATGTCACATGTAGTAATATATTCTGCAAGCAGGGAAGTGTGGTAACTATAGATCACTTCTCAACTATTTAGTTTTCTTTTATTATGCCTTGTGTTGCATGGTTCTGTGTATGCCATTGTCTTTGCTTAAGAGTTTTTGACTTTCTCAAATAGGGGGAGATTGTTGGGTCCATTTCCCACAATGTCCAGGATTTGAGTGAAGTCATTATTATCAATAATATACACATGTCTGTACATGACTATGATAGGTCATGTAGCCTAAGTGGCTAAGTCAGGTAAACACTTACATAAGGTGTGGGATGATAAAAATCTGTCTAAGTCCACAGGCATTGAGTGAAGGAACATTATTCAACGCCAAATGGCTTATTGCGCTGAGTGAAGCCCATACAATCAAAGCCAAGGCAGTGGAAAGTTGAGAAAATGGCCAAGTCCACAGACATTGAGTGAAGTCAACTCACTCAACGCTATAGAGTAAAATGCTGTGAGATAGGGTAAAGCAGTAAAAGCTTGAAGTTGGAATGAGCTTAAATATGGCCAAGTCCACAGGCGTTGAATGAAGTCAACTCACTTAACTCCATTCTTCTAAATACAGAAAATTAGCTAAGGTAGAAAGCATTGAGTGAGGTGTGTTTACTCAACGCTCTCAACGCTTATGTGGCTGAATAAGCAAAAATATGGTTAAGGCAAAAAGTGTTTAGTGGAGGTTACTGGCTCAACGCTGTCATCGCCTAGTGAAGACAGAATTTTGTCCAAGGGGTTTGGCAATGAGTGATGCTTACTCACTCAACGCCAAGAAGTTGAAATCTGATAAAGCAAGATTGGCGTTGAGTGGAGCTGGATCACTCAATGCCTAGAATCAGACTTAATATTCTAATTAGTTTGGCATTTAGTGAAGGTGACTCACTCAATGCCAAGAGACAGTGAATCTGTCTAAGTGTTTTGGCATTGAGTGATGCTTACTCACTCAACGCCTATTCTCTGATGCTTGATTTTTGCTAAGTCCACAGGTGCTGATGTCAGCACAATCGATAAAGTCAACTAAGGTCACATTAGACACGTGAAAGCTACACTATATGACAAAACTTATCGTGAAGCTACTGTACATCTTCTTCCATTAAAGTAAGGCGCAGCTGGAAGCTCCAGGTGGGGCCCACTGATCTCTAAAAAACGTTGATCGGGGAACTACAAAAGGATGAGATAGGGCCAAGAAAAAGAGAACTTTTAGCGCATACATTATTCAAAAAGGAGAGCAACCATCTTCATCTTCTTCGTCATTGCTGCCTGTGAAAATCTTGAATCTCTCTAGTAAGAAAAGTTCAGTTAGCTGTGCAAGTCTCCATCTGCCACATTAGATTCGGAATCTGTTCTAAAGAAAGAGAACCTTCATCCTTTGGTAGGTTTAGTGAGATGTTTGAAGACTCAAGATCAAAAGATCTTTAGCCTTTAGCAGCAAGTTCAAAAGTTATCTTTTGAGTTCCCCCAGCAAATCCCTTCCTTGTTGTGGGAAGAGTTGGAGAAGAAAGTTTTCTGCTCAAGTGATTGACACAAAGAAATTTCTCAGTGGCAAAGTTTGTTAAACTATTTCTTTTTGTAGGATCCTTCTAGACTTGAGATGTAGGGCCTTTGGGTCTGAGGTAGGGCAAATTTTCCTGAGCTATAGGAGAGTGCTGCTCTTTAAGTTAGGTGAGTTTTACTTACTGAGAAGTAGGGCAGTTTTGCCTAAACTGTAGGAGAGTATATCTCTCTGAGTTGTAGGAACAAGCATGCTCTGAGGACAGGCTATCCTCTATATCCTGAGTGGTAGGGCTTAAGTGCCTGAGGTAGGTGATACTTGTATCACTAAGTGTAGGCCTTTGTGGCTGAGGTGTAAGTCTTGGAGGAGACTGAGAGATCCTGAGGGATCTGAGATGTAAGCTCCTTGGAGCATTGGTTTGGAGAAGTCCCTCGACTAACAGGAAGTTAGCAAGGTGGGAGGAGAGTGTATGTACCCATAATTTTGGGGAACCACTATAAAATACTTGTGTGCTTTTCTGTGTTTGCTTTTATTTTCTTAATTGCAGGTGCCACGGACAAGCTCTAGATCACTATAAGCTGAAAGCTGAAAGAAACAATCAAGTGATTTAAAAAGACTCTCAAAAGACCTAAGCAGACCTATTCACCCCCCCTCTAGTTTGCTAGCTACCTTGAAAATAAGAACTTTCAGTGAGCTATCCTCACTCAACAATTTTGGACTTAGTCGATTTTTCAGCTTGCCAATGCTGAGGCTTTGATAGACTGTGTTGTACTCGACACCTCTTGGTATATGACGTTGAGTGAACTTCCTTCACTCAATGCCTACGGAGTTAGCAACATTTCAGTCTAGCAAATTGCTGGGCTTTGCCTATCCACCCTTTACTCGACGCTTTTTGGAATCTGGCATTGAGTGAACTGACTTCACTCAATGCCTTTGAACTTAGAAGATTTTCAGTCTTTCCAACATCCCTCCTTGGCATCTGAAGTTTAGTGAATAGGCTTCACTCAATTCTTGTGGACTTAGATAGATTTTTGTCTCTCCTCCTTTCTACGTTATGACCACATTTCATAAACACTTAGACAACCTGTCTAAACTTATTCCAAGGAACCTCCTACACATTATGAGCTTGAACAACATCAAGTACAACTATGTTCTTAGTATTGATGGTGATGCCTCTTTAAATCAAATCTAGGGAACATTGAGGGCAATATTCCCAACAATCTCCCCTTATTTGAAGAAGGTAGAACATCCAGTAATACTAAGAAGCATTTTCTCATAAAGTGTATAAATTTAAAAAGCAATTGTAAGCCTTCTCATACAACTTAAAAATTTGAAGCAGCTTACAACACACCTCACTATTTTACACTTAAGTGGAGGACATTCCTCAACCCACTAGAGGGTGGAAACATAATATGCAATGACTCAACATTGCTCTATTCGTATTACTTGAATGATTTCAAGTAATATGTGTAATGACTTTATCCATTAAATAACATATAATAGAAGGTCCGGCCGAGGCCCCACACTATATGCCACAAACAGGAAGGGAGGTCACAGGTTAATACCAAAACAGGTATGCATCCTAACACAGAGCATACTAGTGGAAGCTTTTAATGTTAAACTAAACTCAAACCATGAATCTCTACTATATACAAACAACCACATTTATATACACATACGAAGGAATGCACAATATATACTCAAGAGTTTGGCCTTAAGGCCTTAGAGTTACGCTTTACAAGTGTGGATTAAAAATAATGGTGAGTAGGGCGGCCACACATGAACATAATAAAAGCCTTTGCTTAGCCTTTGATGGCCAGCAGTAGTAGTAGCAGCAGTAGAAGTAGGGGCTTCAGCCCTTTATTTCTCGCTTGGCTCTACAACATCTGCACAGGGCTAGCCCACCATTTTGCTGGCAAACAAGGCATCGGTCAGCATTCCGCTGACCAATTTATAACGACCCTACCCCTTTCCCGGGGCAGTAGTAATCCTTACTTGCAGGCATAGCTTTCACAAGCAGATATATCATACAATGTGCACTCACACACAATCAACAAATCACAACTGTCAGCCACGTGGCCTAACGATCCGTGCACTCATGGCACATTCTTGGTGTACCGGCGAACCAGGCTCCCACCACCGTTCAAGGTCCGAAAACCAACGGTGTTGAGCATTTAGTCTTAATGGAACGCATGCCTAAGACTTGTATTATGCGCTCTAACGAGACCAATAACTAGGTCTACCAGTCGGTCAGACATAACGCAGGTACAAATCAGGAAAATCCCGTAGCTCAAGTCTCCATGCAATCATCGAATACCGATGTACTAATTTCCAATTTACAGGCGCGGGTCGGTTTCACCTTTACTGTTCAACACTAAGCCTTTTTAAGAGCACACAACTCACAATAGCCACACTGTCCTTGAAGGACTGGCTTCACAATCCAAAAAGTGGAGATAATGCCAGCGTTCCTCGCGGTCGCTTGGCGTGTTAAGCAGAACTCACTTTCTGCACCCAAACTCACCCAAACATTGCATACAACACAAGAATCACGAGGTTAGTTTCCTGGAATTTCATTCAAGTACTTCCTGTTACTACATGAAAGATAGGGTAAGCTCTGAACAACTCTAGAGGGGGGGGGGTGAATAGAGTTTTTAAAGTCTTTTTTATTTTTGCAGAAATAACAAGTCTTTAATCAAATATGTTACTATGATATAAATGTATAAGTGTACAAGTGCAGTAAGTGAATTAGAGAAAGGGTTATTAAGCTACACAACAAAATATATCACAGCACAGGAAATTATATCACAACACAAGCACACAGGAAAATCACAGACACACAGACAACATAAGAATTTTATAGTTGTTCCCCAAACATGGGTACATCCACTGTTCTACCACCCTAGGTAGGAATCCACTACAGGTATTGATCAGGTGACTGCCACCAATAAACTTTTGATCAGATGCTCAAAAACCAACCCAAGTCTTTTGGAAGGAGACTTGCAACTAGAATAATTTTGAAGGGAATTAAAACCCTATACAGAGGTGGGGAAGAGAGGTTGATTGAAGTCTTCTTTTCTCAAATCAAAATGAGAAGACTTTGTGGATTCTGTGATGTTTTCAAAGCTACCCCTGAGATCTTGAATGGTTCAAGAGTGGAAGCTTTCCAAAGGTTGAGTAGGCCTTCTGCTCTAAGATCTACTTTCTGAGATCATTTAACTGATTTGAATATTTTTGCCACTTGAGATCCTAGAAAACAAAGAAGGAGAAGAAAGACTCTTGATAGTGATTGTTGTTCTTTCTTCTTCTTTTGAGAGCAGTTGATTTTCTTTAGAGAGTTGTATGCACTGCACTTGTGGTTTTTCAAAAAGTTCTATATTCTGAAAGGTTTCTGTGTGTATTGCTCCTTTCTGGTTGAGAGATTATATGCTCTATAACTGCCTAAAGGTCGAATTCAAAAACCTGCAATTAATGCTTAGCTGAAATCTCAGAAAATGAAAACGACAAGTATGGTGTCATATATTCTATTCTATGTCTGTCCCGAGATATAAGCAATTAATTCCATGGAGGATATTTGCAATCAATGCTACCAATAACGGCTCGATTCAAAGGATATAAGAGCATTGATTATCCAAGGAATTTACAGCCTATAATAGATATAAAATAAGGAGACAGAAAAATAAAGAATAAATAACAATGTCTTATAGTTTTCGTCTATCTGAGAATAGCTGTTCGTCGAGCTGAGATCCAAGATCGTCGAACTCTGAATGCTGCTTGATAACTTTTTTATTCTGTGCATCAAGTTCGTCGAGCTGAAGTCTGAGATCGTCGAGCTGAGTCTGCAGTCTGGACTTAGAATATTTTCTGATGTTGAGTCTTGAAGTATTGATATGGCATTTGAGAGCATTGAGTGATCTTTGGCTCTGAGAGTTGAAGTGTTAGTCGACCTGAGGACAGAGTTCGTCTAGCTGATGTTCTTAGATCGTTGACTTAAGTTTGACTAGAGGAGTTATCACTTTGTCCAGAGTTTGTCGAGCTGAGATCTAAGCTCTTCGAGCTCAGCTCAGATAATTGTCTCTGAGTTAGTCGAGCTGAGCACGATAATCGTCGATCGGAGATCGACGAACGTAGATCTCCTTTTTCCAAAACTTGAATTCACTAAGTCTTGAGTCTTTGACAGTGTTGGAGGCTGGTCCTTTGTACTGTTGATTCTAAGGACTTGACCTTAACTCTAAGACATAGTGATGACCCTTATCTATACATGTTGGGTCATATCCTTATTTAGTGAACCTAGACCAAATCAAACTAGGGATCCAACAATCTCCCCCTATTTGGGTGAGGTCCCTAATTACTGACTCAATACCAGAAAATATACAAAGCAGAAATACAATATATATCTGACAGATACTTTGACAGCAAATGAAATAGATATATCTATATAGTCAGTTTTGTAATAGAAAACATAGTTTAACAAAGCATACAAAAGACAAGTAGCAAATTTTCTTCAGGATTTTCTATTTTTACTTCTTGCATTTTGCTTCCTTCTTTTCTTCATGCTTGGTTAATATAATCTCCCTTTTAGGATTGGCAGCTTCTCTTTTTGATATATATAGATCTGCTGCTCTAATCACTGTCTGGGTTGATGTTCTGGGAAAAATTGCCTCTGGATATCTAGCCATATAATCAGCAGGGTCAAACAATTTCTTGCTCATCTGAAGTCTTTCAAGTTCTTTTTCTCTTTAAGTAGACATTGTAGAGAATTAAGTTGGATCCTGTCCTTCTTCACTGGCCTTTTTCATCTGTGACAATGCAATCAATTCTTGAAGCCTGGCCATCCTGAAGTTTTGATCATCATTCTAACTAATAGGTGACTGATCTTCTTGGGTGTGTAGCAGGGTGACAGGCCTGAATTGTGTTGACTGTTCTTGGAAGTTTGTTGCAATCTGGCTTTCACTACTTTGAGTGTACAGTGATTTTGGAGGTGCAGCTTCACTGTATTTTCCTTTGGGTTTATGTGATATAGAGTGTCTTCTTTGTCCATCCTATGGTTGAGGAGGAGAGAATTCTGGTTTCTGATATACTATTTCTTTTATCTGTTCTGTGCAGCTAGTACTTCTTTGTTGACTGCTTCCAAGTAATTGCTGTCTAGATGGCCTTTCTTGCCTCTGATAAGTTCGGGTGAATGAGGGCTTGGAGGGTGCATCTGACTTTTGATAGCTGATTCCAGAAGCACCAGCAGCTGGTGGAGGAGGGGGGGGATCCTTCCTGTATTTGTGAGCTGGGGGAGGAGAGTACCTCCTACTTTTCTTCCTGGACTTTTGTTCATTCTTTGAGAGACACATCCAGGCCGACATTCCCTTGTATGGGGTTATTTTTTGTAGGATATAGTAGGGAGTATCATTGGTGTTTCCAGGTTTGGGAGCAGGAGGAGGTGGAGCCTTCCTTTTCTTAGAGATTTTCCTTTTCTTAGATTCCTCATCATCAACATCATCATCATCAGAGGATTGAGGATTGTCATACATGGCATCAATCTCTCTTAGTGCTTCATCAGAGCTTGTCTTCTTTGTTGCATGAGATGTAATTGGGGAGTGAACTGGAGAACTGTATACTTCTGTGCTCTGAGCAGCTAACTTGTTTTCTTCCTCTATGTCAGCCATAATCAATGTATCAAGATCTGGTACTGGAGAATCATCCATTACAAAGATTGGGGCTATAGGAGAAGATATAATTTGGGAGGCAATCTGTCTAGATGGTGGAGTGGTAGGAATGGGAAAACTGACCTTTAGTTATTTGACAACATCATGGCTTTGTGGGGAAGAATATGGAATAATAGCTAATGATGGCTTGGTATACTCAGCTGGAGGAAGACTGTGATGAGCTGAATCAAAAGAACTTAACAAACTCATCAAGTCTACTGTGGGATTAATGAAAGTATCACCAACAGTATTTAGTTTTAGTATAACTTACTCATTAATGTCCATGTCAGTTTTAATGAAATGAATCAATTTTAATAAATCTTCTTCTGCTTCTGTATCCATGTCTATTGTATCTGATATCTGTATAATTGGTCATGCTTCTGCTACTAGTACTACTACTTCTTTCATCAAGTATCTCCCCTGCCTGGTTTCAGCATGTGTTGAAGCTAGGCCCCCAACTGAAGTTGGAACAGTGGTGAGGGCAGATATTTGGGTAGCAAGAGATGAGATGGAGGCCGCTAGAAGAGAAAAGGCCTCTACTACAAGGGTTTTGAGTAATGGGGTGAGAAGAGTGATGAGAGTTGTGGTAATATAGGGATCTAAGGTTGGAGGGGCAGATGGTGGGGTAGTAGCTGAAGGAGTAGATGTGGTTGATGGAGGTGGAGGTGGAAGTGGAGTTTCTAAGGGGAAGTCATTTTATGGAGATGGAGAGTTCAGGGGAGAGGAGAGCAGGTTAAAGGAGGGGAGGGAGGAGAGGTTGATGTTGGGTATATCAACCAAGTGAGATGTTAGAGGGGATGGAGGTGGTGTAGGGATGGAGGTGTCAGGTTGAAGTGAAGGAGGAGGAGATAGTAGATGTACACGGGAAGAGGGAAGTGGAGATGCTGGTGGTATTAAAGTATGGATGTGGATGGTAGTAGAGGGTGGGGTTGGTGGGACTTGTTGTTGGGATGGAACTTGAGGGGAAGGAGATGGTGGAGAGTGGGAAGGGAGTCGTTCAGTGGGGTGGGGAGAGGCTGGTGCAGCCCTTGTACTCTTAGAAGTTTTTGTGGAGGAGGAGGTATCCTTAGTTTGCTTGATGATTGTTCTCTCCCACTTGCCAAAATGAGCACAGGTGAGTCTCTTTGAGTCATTGATGGATATGGTCGAGGAGACCAGGGATCCTGCAGCCTTTTCCTTTAGGAAGATCCCTAGGATCCTTCCACAACATACCTCTTTCTTGCTGTTCTTCTTTGTTATCAAATCAAACAGAATCTGTGCCCAGTTCACAGATTTCTTATTTACAATGACGCACATGACCAGGAACTGATGCCTGGTGATATAATCATGCGCAGTGTGCTTCCCGAGCAACACTTTCTCAACTATATCTGCGAGAAATTTATACTCGGCAGACAGAAGTTTCTTAAGGAGCTTGTTTGGGGTGTCTCCAGAATACCCCATTGTATTCAGCATTAGATCAAACTCTTCCGAATCAATTTCTAAATCCTCCTAACAATTTTTCAATCCAAAAGTTTTAGTAAGAATATCGGGCGTGAGAGAAATTTTGTTACACGCGATGGTGTCGGTCATCTTTTTCTCATCGACATTAGCTGTGTACACCCATTCTCTGATTTCTGTGGCAGATATCTTTATTCCGGTTGAGAGCAGAGTCTTCAGTTGTTGTTCTTCTAGCAGTTGGAGAATGTTCAGGAAAACTGGATCAGAATACTGGAATGATTCAAAGTCTATGTCAAAACCAGCATCAAATTTCATTGCAGTGAGAGAACTAGCGGGAATCGTCATGAAAGCACCTGCAAAAGGAAAATGACGATCACGTGCAAAGGGAACTGAAAGCGCGGGACGGAGGTCGAAGAAAACCTAAATATAAGGTTTTCTAGAATATGAACCGACAAGCTCCGGTCCACGAAAAATAAAAAAATCTTCGTTCTGAGGTCGACGAAATAATTTAAGGTTTAACAATTCGTCGAACTCAGTCTACAGGATATAAGACATTGCGTCAATCTCTGGTTGATGAAAGGTTTTTGAAGTAAGTTTGTCGAACTCGGGTCAACGAAAATCACTTCACTAAGATATTTTGTCGAGCTCAGGTCGACAAAAAATCTCAAGAACAGTTATCAGTTCGTCGATCTTAGGTCGACGAATAGAGACAATTCTTTGACTATAGACAGAGCATTAGATTAAATCCTGACCATTTATCTTACCAAGCTAATTGACAAAGAATAGATGCTTGGATGAGTCCAATGGCTTAGTGAATATATCTGCTCTTTGCAAATCAGTAGAGATAAATTCTAGTTTAATCTTTTGTTTGTCAACACAATCTCAAATGAAGTGGTGTCTGATGTCTATATGCTTGGTTCTAGAATGCAATACTGGATTTTATGCAATTAAAATAGCACTTGTATTATCACATAGAATAGTTGAATTATTTAAGTTGACACCATAATCCAGTAGTTGGTTTTGTATCCACAAAATCTGTGAACAACTGCCTGCAGCCATATATTCAGCTTTAGTAGTGGATGTTGAAACAAATGTTTGTTTTCTACAAAACCTAGATATAAGTCTGTCACCAAGGAACTGACAAGTTCCAGAGGTGATTTTCCTGTCTACTCTGCATCCAGCATAATCAGCATCAGAGAATCCAGTTAACATAAATGCTGATTCTATTGAATACCATAGGCCTAGATCTGGACAACCTTTTATATATCTTAAAATCCTTTTCAAGAAAATAAGGTGAGTTTCTTAAGGGTTCACTTGGAACCTAGCACAAAGACATGTGGCAAACATAATATCTTGTCTGCTTGCTGTCAAATACAGTAGGGATCCAATAATGGCCCTATACATGGTCTGATCAACTGGTTTTCTAGATTCATCAGCTTCTACAACAGCATTGGCATCCATGAGAGTTTTCATGGCAGAGGCATCATTCATCCCAAACGTCTTAATAAGCTCTTTAGCAAATTTAGACTGAGAGATGAAGATCCCTTCAGGGGTTTGTTTCACTTGGAGACCAAGGAAATATGATAACTCACCCATGCTACTCATCTCAAACCTTGAGTGCATTAAATAAGAAAATCTTTTGCACAGTTTGGGATCAGTAAAACCAAAAATTATGTCATCTACATATATTTGCACTAATAGAATTTTATCATGATGCAGTTTTGTAAAAAGAGTTCTATCTACCATGCCTCTAGAAAAACCATGTCTAAAAGAAAGCTGGCTAAGGTCTCATACCAAGCTCTTGGAGCTTGCTTTAAACCATAAAGAGCCTTATGCAATTTAAAAACATAGGAGGGATAAGATGGAGAGATAAAACCTGGTGGTTGTTGAACATACACCTCTTCTTTGAGTTCTCCATTTAGGAATGCACTTTTCACATCCATCTGGTAGACTTTAAACTTTTTGAATGCTGCATAAGCTAAGAAAATCTTTATAGCTTCAAGTCTGGCAACTGGAGCAAAGGTTTGATCATAATCAATTCATTCATCTTGCTTGTATCTTTGAGCAACAAGCCTTGCCTTGTTCCTCACTATCACACCTTGGGCATCAAGTTTGTTTTTGAATACCCACTTAGTCCCAATTACTGGATTGCCCCTGGGCCTTGGAACTAATTCTCAAACTCTACACCTCTCAAACTGGTTGAGTTCCTCTTGCATTGCAGTAATCCAGTATGGATCTTGCTCTGCATCAGATATGGATTGAGGCTCAATTTGAGAGAGAAAGCAGGCAAGCATCACATCAGGGTTGAGTTAATGTCTTGTCCGCACTCCTAATGATATGTCTCCAATTACTTGAGATCTAGGGTGATGTGTTAGTGTGACAAGATCATTAGGTGGAGTTGGTTCAATACAGTTATTTGATTTAATTCTTCTTGTGGAATTGTATTAACTGTTGGAGGAAATTGAACTGCTTCCACAGTCTCTTCTTCACTTTCAACTTCTGATATAGCTTGGGGAAAGGGATGTGATTCATCCTTTGAAGTGAGATTTAGATCATCCAAGCTCTCACACAAATTTTGTACCTGTAGATTATTGTTGGTAGAGATGTCTCTCTCATTGTAAAACATATTAGATTCATCAAATGTTACATGCATAGATTCCTCAATTTTAATGTTGATTTATTAAATACCCTATATGCATTACTGACTTGGGAATATCTTAGAAAAATTTCCCATTGTAGCCTTAGCTTCAAACTTTCTAAGATATTTCTTGTCATTATTGTGAATATAGCATATACATCCAAATACTTTAAAATAGGTTATTATAGGTTTCTTTCCTTTGAGTAGTTCATAGGGAGTCTTAAGCTTTATTTTATATATTAGGCTTCTATTTAGGACATAATATGTTGTGCTTAATGCCTCTGCCCAATAGGAAAGAGACATGTAAGCATCTGCAAGTAATATACCTGCAGCTTCAATGAGTGTACTATTCTTCCTTTCAACTATCCCATTTTGTTGAGGAGTTCTTGGAGCTGAGAAACAATGTATGATACCTTCCTTCTCACAGAACTCTAGCATAAGAAAAGATTCGAACTCAGTACCATGATCACATCTGATCAATGCAACTTGAGTAGAATACTCAATCTGTATGTTCTTGAGAAAATCTGTGAGAACCTTAAAAGTATCTGACTTAGTTCTCAAAAAGAAAACCAATGTGAATCTGGAGAAATCATCTACAATAACTAATATATAAGACTTTCCTCCTAGAATTTATACTGCAATAGGGCAAAAAAGGTCCATATGGAGCAAGTACAAGAATCTTTGTGAATCACTCTTATTAATGGATTTAAAACTAGATTTATTTTGCTTTCCTAGATGACAAGCCCTGTATAGGCCTTCCTTATTTTAGGGACCAGAAGGTAAACCTCTAACAAGATTGTCTTTAGATATCCTAGCTATATTTTGATGGTTTACATGTCCTAGTCTTTTATGCCATAAGCTAGTTTGAATGCAAACCGAGATGAATAAGCAAATTTCAGATTTAGCTGATTCAAAATTTGCTAAGTAGATGTTGCCTTGTCTAATTCCTGTTAAAATAGTTGTGTTGTTTAAGGAAATAAGACACAAAGAGTTAGTGAAGCTTACTTGATAACCTGTATCACATAATTGGCTTACTGATATCAGGTTATGCTTAAGACCATTTACATAGGTCACTTTCTTGAATGTGAAAGCTCCACAGTTGAAGTCTCCATATCCTTCTTTCAGTCCAAAGCCTGAGTCCCCAAAGATTACTTTAGGTCCAATCTTGGCTTTATAGTTGATAAGGCATTCCTTGCAACCTGTCATATATTTAGAGCAACCACTGTCCAAGTACCACTTATTTTGAGTGACAAGGTTCTCTTCAACCTGCAAAAGGATTAGCAATTTTTGACCCAGGTTACCTTGGGTCCTTGTTGTTTAACATAACTGAAACTTGAAATAAATGAACATTCAGGTTGATCCTTATAACCTAAAGGATGATACCTTCTAGGAGGTATGACCCACTGACTAAAGTGATTATAGGGTTTATCAGTTTTTAGGTTACTCTGGTTATAAACTGAGTTTGATAAATTTGAGAATGTTCGTCGATCTGAGCTCGACGATCTGGGTTGAGTTCATCGATCTCTGCTCAAAGAATGGAGGTATCCAATCTCAGAACCCCAGAAACATCGATCTCAAGTCGACGAACCATACTGATTTCATCGATCCCAATTCGAAGAATAGTTTACCTTATTATTTGTATTCAGGGTTCATCGTTCTGAGGTCGACAAACCATACCCATTTCGTCGTTCTGCGTTTGACGAAATATGCTGAACATAGTTATGCTATTTGTTTTCTCTTTTCTGATTGGTTTTATTAAGTTCTAACTATTTAAGAACTTTGTTAACCTTCTCTACCTGTTCATTATTTTTCTTACCATTTTCAGAGATGAAGTTAATAGGTTTTGACAATTGATTTTTCTGAATTAGGATTGGTTCACTAGATGAGGCTCCTAATCCTAGTTTGTTATTGTTAGATTTTGTATTAACTGTGCTAGTTATATTTAACAGTTGTAAGCTTCTACCATTCAGGGATTCTTCTAGTTCCTTATCCTTACTTAATTCAAATTTTAGAAAAACTATTTGTTGATTGGCTAAGCTAAATTCTTCAGTTAATTTTTCACTTTCAGCAATGATTTTGTCTTGTTCTAAAAGTTTTTCCCTGAGAAGTTTGATTTCCTTCTAAGATCCTATTAGGTCTAAAGACAGGAGTTTAAATTAAGATTGAAATTCTTTAGATTCAAAGTAATAGGAAGCAATTACCTGATCCTCTTCAGAGAGGAATTTTTGATCATCTGATTCTTCTGAATCTTATCTGTTGCTTCCGGCATCTATTGCCATAAGGCAAACTTCCCTTGCCTTCTTTTCTTCTTCATCATCTTTGCTGGAACTGAAAGAGGATGTTTCATTTTAAGTATCACTCCAGGTTTCAGCTACAAAGCCCTTCTCCTTCTTTTTGTACTTGCTGGAAGAGGCCTTGTTGTGCTGATGTCTTCTTGAGTCCTTTTCTTGCCTTTTGCCTTTCTTTTGAAGTTTTGGGCATTCTGAGATGAAGTGTCGAGGTTTCCTGCACCCAAAACAGACAACCTCTTTAGATGGGGTCTTGTCATACCTGGGTTTATCTTCATTCCTTGAAGGCTTCCTCTTGAAGTCCTTCCTTGCCATTTTATAGAATCTCTTAGCAAAGAGACTTATGAGTTCTTCATTGACAGGCAAGCTAGGAGATACTTCTGCAGCTTTGAATGCTAAGCTCTGTTCCTTCCCGGTGGGTGTTGGAGCCTTTGGTTCAACTGCAGCTTCTTTTGACTTAATCAATTGCTCATAGGATTTGAGCTTTCCTAGCAGATATTCTGTTAAGATTTCAACCATGCTTCTGGCTTCTCTGATGGGCAAGATTCTAGATTCCCGTGTGCTAGGGAAGCACATGAGGATCTTGTCATTGACCTCAGTCAGAGTAATTTCTTTGTCTAGTGTTCTGAGCTCACTGATGATGGAGCTCAGCCTGTTGTACATTACTTCCACAGATTCTACTTCATCTTTTCTGAAATTCTCATATTGGGATATGAGGTTGGATCTTCTATCCTTCCTCTCATCAGCAGATCCTGCTACCATTTTGTTGAGGGAATCCCAAATGGCTTTGGCAGATGTGCATTCAACAACGTTCTGAAATATGTCATCTGACATAGTTTGGGCCAGTATGTTCATAGCTCTGGCATCAACAATCTTTGTTTTCTTATGTGCATCAATTTGATCTGGAGGAGGCACTGCACTGAGATTTACTGGGGTTGAAGTAGAGGCCACTGGAGCTGGTGGTCCAGTCAAGATGGAATTAAAAATTTCTTCATCAATAGAGTTCATATAAAGTTTGATTCTTGCCTTCCAGATTCCAAACTTTTGCAGCTTGCAAACTTGAGGTCTGGTGCTGGCATAATCCTTGTTTTGTGCCATGATATCAGAAAAAAAATTTAAACTGAGAAACTAGTAAGACTTATTCAGAGTTTATCCTGAGGATCTTGATTAATCCAGGTGTGATCCTGTATGATGTGATTAACCACCCTCTGATACCAATTGAAAGATAGGGTAAGCTCTGAACAACTCTAGAGGGGGGGGAGTGAATAGAGTTTTTAAAGTCTTTTTGATTTTTGCAGAAATAACAAGTCTTTAATCAAATATGTTACTATGATATAAGTGTATAAGTGTACACGTGCAACAAGTGAATTAGAGAAAGGGTTACGAAGCTACATAGCAAAATATATCATAACATAGGCAATTATATCACATCACAAGCACACAGGAAAATCACAGCCACAGACAACACAAGAATTTTATAGTGGTTCCCCAAACTTGGGTACATCCACTTTTCTACCACCCTAGGTAGGAATCCACTATAGGTTTTGATCAGGTGACTGCCACTAATAATCTTTTTATAAGGTGCTCAAAAACTAACCCAAGTCTTTTGGAAGCAGACTTGCAACAAGAATAATTTTGAAGGGAATTAAAACCCTGTACAGAGGTGGGAAGAGAGGTTGATTCAAGTCTTCTTTTCTCAAATCAAAATGAGAAGACTTTGTGGATTCTGTGATGTTGTCAAAGCTCCCCCTGAGATCTTGAATGGTTCAGGAGTGGAAGCTATATAAAGGGTGAGTAGGCCTTCTGCTGTAAGATCTACTTTCTGAGATCCTTTGACTAATTTGAATATTTTTGCCACTTGAGATCCTAGAAAACAAAGAAGGAGAAGAAAGACTCTTGATAGTGATTGTTGTTCTTTCTTCTTCTTTTGAGAGCAGTTGATTTTTCTTCAGAGAGATGTATGCACTGCACTTGTGGTTTTTGATGAGTACCTATTTCATACCGAATTCCGGACTCATCTAGGCTCATTTGCATGTCTTTGCACTACCATTTAGTGCCATTAGCACTTATTTTTGGTTCGCTACGACATTCCACGTCTTGTGCACCTTTTTAGCCTATTTCTGTGCATGTGTGTATTTTCCGTTTGCTGTTCATTATATTTATGTCTGTGACTGCCATGTCGACATCCCGTCCAGTTTTCCTGCAGGTTCTGGGATCGTGTGGGCGTTCGGGATAGGGCTTTCACCATTTTTGACAAAGGAGCCAATGGTCGTGCTTTTTTACCCACGCACGACCATCGACCTCTTTGGCGTACGATCATCGGTCGTGTGCAGTCTGCCCTCTTTTATGAAAGTCTGCCCCTGCCATATCGCACGATCACCAGCTATACCGCGCACGATGACTGCTCGTGCACTGTCGGTCGTACGCATTCATGCCATCTTTTTCCACTGTTCTGCCTCCATATCGCACGATCACGGACCAAATTGTGCACGACCACTGGTCATGCGCCTTTGATCGTGCGCAGTGTTTAAATCTGCTTTCTATAAATAGCGCAGGTCTCGCCCTAATCCGAGCATCTCGATATTCTTCCGCCATTTTTCGTCCCAGACGAAGGGTTCCGCCATTTCCCTTCATCTTCCACCATAGGGAGGTGCTCCGGTCAAGCTTTCAACGCCAAATCATAGCTGGAGCTTCCTCTCGGACTCCTCCTTCATCCTCGAGCTTCAAGGGAGATTTGACCTAGCTTTCTTCACCAAGCTAGGAGGAGCATGTGCTTTCATCTTCCGCAGCGTGATACGAAGAAGACGGGCCATTGGGAGTGAGTGACAACCTCCTCTACCCCGGACGCAGTTGAGGACTGTGTTTGGACTCGGATTGACAACCTGGGATCCCAACCGTGATCCCTCAAAAAGGATTCGGACCCGGTCGATTTCACACACTCCTCTTAAGTTGTTGTTGTTAGTTTAGTTTCATTTCCATGTATTGATGAAGTATTTTTACATTGATAAACACTTTCACTTATTCATGTCTATGTGAGTTATTGTGATTTTGTTATTTTTGCTTGAGGTGCGCTATATTCCATCCACCGCCATCATCCTTGCCGCACTAGCAATTGCTAGTGGCGTGCGTTGCGAAGAGGTGCTTACGACCCTCATTCCGCCGTTCTCTCCACCTCATCCGCTAGCCTACTCGTCCATCCGCCTTGCAAATCGGTGCATAGCGGCCCGACTAGTCTTCATCCCGCCTAGCGAAGCTTTGCATAGCGGCATTGCATAGGAGTAGTTTGTAGCATTTATTTTCTGTTTCCGCAACCATCAAAACCCCCCATTTCATTACCGCCGACCTAAGGACTTCAATCTCAAGTCCTCCTCGAAATTAACTCCACCTTACTATGTTCCTCAAGAGACCGACACTCGGGGATTTATTCCAAAACTTTATTACTTGTGCGACCGGTGCGCTTGCCGTGATCTTTAATGCATCAAGTTTTTGGCGCTGTTGCCGGGGAACACAGTCGTGTGAGTTTCTATAGAGGGAGATGTGAGATTGCTTTCCTTTTCCGTTGTAAATTGCTTTTGTTTTGTTCTATTTCTGTTTAGCTTTCCTTTTTTCTTGTTTGTTTAGGCAAATGTAGTAATATATTGTTGGATTTTGTAATTTGCACAATTTATTTTGAATCTGCTATTTCGATACCATGTGGGGATATTCTTATGCCCAATGACGTTGGTGTGGAAATTCCTCCCACGCTAGTCATAAATGCCCTACGAGAGATATTGAGCATAAACCTCAGCGCACAATGCATGAGATGTTGTATTCGTATAGCCCTTCAAACATTGTGCCCCGAGCTTATGGTCATTCATCCTCGCCTCATGCACCATTCTCTTATTCCTCTCCTGCCCCACAAGGACCGCAGAGTACTGGGAGAAAGTGTTTGTATTGTCGTAGAACAGATCTTGTCCTGAAGGACTGTGCCGAGTACCTCCGTGTTTTGGAGGAGGATGATGAGTCGGACATCCGGATCATCCCGACTCCTACCCTTGGTGGCACACCTTCATCGTCCGGTTATGTATCCCTGTCACCTTCATCTTTTGAAGGGAATGATCTGGATACAACCACCAGATGTGTGGCTTATCTAGGCTTAGATGTGGCTGAGCCCATCTCTCCTGTACATACATCTCCAAGCGTGGAGCCGATTCTTTGTGAAGAACCTGCGCTTGATTTCTATCCAAGCACAGTTCTTCTGCCTTTGGTGCATTCTACGTCATTCGTTTCTTACGACATTTTTGATGATGCAACCCAAGTTGCGGCTTGTGCTACATGGATTGTTTCCACTCCCATGGAGGAGGACAACCTTCTTGGCATCGAGGAATCTCCCTCGATACCAAGGGAGGAAGTCCAAGTTTTGGTGGAGACCTCTATGGATCCGGCCGAGTCTTGCAGCATTGTCGACAATGCCGACAATATTTTTCTACCTCAGCCTTTGGGGAGTTAGACCGGGACCACTCCCCCGATTATTTCCATATGTTCTTCGTCCTTTTTATTTCTTGATTCCCCTTCTTTATCTGAGCCTATGCAGGTGGAGTCTCCACGGGCATGTGAGATTGTCGATGCGCCTGGCATTTTTGCCGCTGTCGTCGCTTCTTACGAACCGGTGGTGGACGATACCTTGCTAGGCAAGGATATTTCTTGTGGTGAGTTGAGTGAGGACCAGTGCTCCTCCTCATCTTACTTCCTATTTCCTCTACCTGTGCATTGCAGGTATTATTATTCAGGTAGAGGGGTAACTGTTCTATCACCGTATCGGTACCCATTACCGACACGGATATTAGGACAGTTGCCTGTGCACTTTTCTTTTCATAGGCCCATTAGCTAGAACTTTTCTTTTGATGAATAAGTCGTGCTGGGATGACAATAACCCCAGTACTTATCTTTCATTTTCTGCATTTTTTTTATTTTTTTATGTCTAGCTTAGTTTAGTATTTATTGTTTTTTGTCTTTTCTTTTCTTTTGTTTTTGCGGAGCTCACCCCTGCAGGTTTTCATTGCGAATTCATTCTGGCGGGGTTGTGATTCTTCGTTTGGCGGGCCTGCTTCTTCTTTTCATGCGTCTTCTGGTATGCTCACTAGCTGAGCATTGGGTAACTTCTCCCCTTTTCCCTTTTGGATTTTAATTTCAATATCATATGCAATGTTGTTTAGTTTAAGTCTGGGGGAGAGCTAGCTAGTTGTTGCCTTTTGCATGTGCACATTGCATGCGCATACTAGAAGCTTTTGTAGTTTTATTTTATTTAGTTCATTACATCGCACACCACTGCACCCACATGAGCGCATGCTTAGCTGTTAGCGTGCCGCGAGTTAAACTCATTTCTTTTGTTTGATTTGGAAAAATTATTGTGCTAGTTTAGGATTGCACGATAGAGTAAAATGTTGGCCTTGCTGTGTTCCTAGTCAATTGCTCTCGTTTTGTGTAGAAATTTGTGTAGAATTAATTTTTCTGTATGCTTATAGTCTTATATTTTTCTATTTGCATAAATATTTCTTATTCTACTCAAAAGTTGGTGAATCCGGTGTGAATCAAACGGTAGCGTAGGAATGTGTGTAGCCGCTACTAGACTCATTTTGCTCGAGTCGGGAGGAAGGATTATCTTTCTCGGTGGCTAAGAACTTTCCCCAAGCTACTCTTGAAGCATGGGTACATGGTTACTCAAGCGCGAGTGTGATGTAGGCCATCATTTTGGCCCGGTTGAGCTTTGTACTGTTCCTAACTTCATATCCTCGCTAAACCCCGTTGTGCCTACCCTTCTTTTGATTTAGCTCCACCATTATTTCACTAAAGCTTCATAGCCGATCCTAGTCGCACACCCAAGTCGAGCTTAGTGTTTTATATTTTCATGTTGGGTTGTGATGTGGTATTTTTATTCATGAAAATGTGGAAGCGCGCCCAAGTTTTTATTTGCTGAGATTTTGAAAATAAAAAGAAAAAAAAATGAAATGTTTGTAAAAAGGAAAAAAAATGATGAAAGAAAAAGTTTAATTGAAAATCTTTTGGAGATGATTTTGATTTGGAGTAGGCGGTGCACACACCCATGTTGCAAAAATCAAGTCTGGGGGTGTGGTGCACCTGGTTATATTGTGGTTTGCTGAGGGATTATTTTAGGCTAGCTCATTTAGGTTAGGTGCATATCCATTCTTTTTATCATTGCTTACCTCACCATAACCAAAGCCCCATGATTCTCCGAAAGTCCTACGGATTTGTGCTTGAGTCTAACTAGTGCCGTGGAGAGAGTGTGAACGGGTAAGCGTATGGACCCCGACATTGGTGGATTCCTTTGGAGGTGATCCTGAGCCCCGATCTTTGGCAAAGCTCACCTTAGTGGCCAGCCTACTTTCTTCCTACGTAGGACCGGATGATTCACCGTGATTCTATTTTTGAGTAGTAATAACTTTTAAATACTATATTTTTATGCACACGGGCATGCGACTTCGCATGGTACTCCGTTCTGCAATTTCTTTGTTAGCTAGTTCTTTTTCCTTGTCTGCTTAAGTTGTGTTTGCTCGGGACGCGCAAACAGTTAAGTCTGGGGGTGTGATGAGTCCATATTTCATACCGAATTCCGGACTCATCTAGGCTCATTTGCATGTATTTGCACTACCATTTAGCGTCATTAGCACTTCTTTTTGGTTCGCTACGATATTCCACGTCTTGTGCACCTTTTTAGCCTATTTCTGTGTATGTGTATATTTCCCGTTTGTTGTGCATTATATTTATGTCTGTGACTGCCATGTCCACATCCCGTCCAGTTTTCCTGCAGGTTCTGGGATCGTGTGGGCGTCCGGGATAGAGCTTTCACCATTTTTGACAAAGGAGCCAATGGTCGTGCGTTTTTACCCACGCACGACCATCGACCTCTTTGGTGCATGATCATCGGTCATGCGCAGTCTGCCCTCTTTTATGAAAGTTCTGCCGCTGCCATATCGCATGATCACCAGCTATACCGCACACGATCACTGCTCGTGCGCTGCCGGTCGTGCACAGTCATGCCATCTTTTTCCACTTTTCTGCCTCCATATCGCACGATCACGGACCATATCGCGCACGACCACTGGTCGTGTGCCTGTGATCGTGCGCAATGTTTAAATCTGCTTTCTATAAATAGCGCAGGTCTCGCCCTAATCCGGGCATCTCGATATTCTTCCGCCGTTTTTCGTCCCAGACGAAGGGTTCCGCCATTTCCCTTCCTCTTCCACCATAGGGAGGTGCTCCGGTCAAGCTTTCAACGCCAAATCATAGCTGGAGCTTCCTCTCGGCCTCCTCCTTCATCCTCGAGCTTCAAGGGAGATTTGACCTAGCTTTCTTCATCAAGCTAGGAGGAGCATGTGCTTTCATCTTCCGCAGCGTGATACGAAGAAGACGGGCCATTGGGAGTGAGTGACAGCCTCCTCTACCCCGGACGCAATTGAGGACTGTGTTTGGACTCGGATTGACAACCCGGGATCCCAACCGTGATCCCTCAATAAGGCTTCGGACCCGGTCGATTTCGCACACTCCTCTTAAGTTGTTGTTGTTAGTTTAGTTTCATTTCCATGTATTGATGAAGTATTTTTACATTGATAAACACTTTCACTTATTCATGTCTATGTGAGTTATTGTGATTTTGTTATTTTTGCTTGAGGTGCGCTATATTCCATCCACCGCCATCATCCTTGCTGCACTAGCAATTGCTAGTGGTGTGCGTTGCGAAGAGGTTCTTACGACCCTCATTCCGCCGTTCTCTCCACCTCATCCGCTAGCCTACTGATGGCGCGTCCCCCCCGCCACTCATCGATGATGAAGACCCGGCTGCCGAGGCGCTGCAACATAAAGATCTACGGCGTCGTGACGATGATGGAAGCCCGCGTTATAATCTCCGCCCGCGGCGTGACAAGGCCGCCAAGAAATATTGAACTTTTAATTCATGCACTTTTATTTTATATTAATAAATATAAAATTATTTCATGTTTGATGATAATTTTATATTTATTATAATGGTTGTATTTTAATTTTAGAACTCTTTATTTGATTTTGGTGTGTACTTAACCATACGGATGGATGAGATTTCATCTCCATCATGGATGGTTAAGATGTTTTTGTAACTCCTATTTAAGGAGGTCTTTATGAAGGAATGAGGAGATGAAATATCAAACCCTAACCCTTCCTAAATTGGAAATTTCGGCCATAGGAGTTCCTCCTTGCCTCCCCTCTTGGTGTGACTCCAAGGCCGCCGCCTCCCTCCATCCTCTTCGGTGCGACTCCGGCGAGACTTCCGTGGTGTGACTCCAAGGAAGAAGGGTTGCTTCTCCGTTCGGTGCGACGCCGGCGGAACCGTGGAGAGAGAGATTCTCCCACAAATCTATCTTGAGTGCATGCTTGATCTTGGTTGGGTAATCTCTTTCCTCTCTAGTGATTCTTCTAAGCGTTTGTGGAGGTTTTGTCGAATCGTTTTATCCGTGATCTTAATTTTTCGCGCTTGCAAAAAATCTGAACTAAAAGTGTTGTTATTAAACTTCTTGCTAACCGGATTGGAACGATCCATGCCATGTTAACAAGGGAGTTAATCACCACTAAATCTTTCGTCGCCGCTTGAAGTTTATCACCGCTCCGCGAATATTGCCGCTGCGTTTTGCTAAAATCATTTGATGGAATAGATGCTTGTGTAGGTGCGGTGAGTTGTGTGCTTGTTGGAGAGGTAGGTCCTAAGGACGTGGTATCGAGTCCGCTAAACGGTGAGATGTGTGCTTGTTGAAGCTAGGTCCTAAGGACGTGGTATCGAGTCCCGAATCTTTGGGAGCCAACCGACCCCTTTTCGTTCGCTTTTGGTCGGAGCCCTCTCTTTCTTTATTTCTATGTTGCGTTGTCGCGGTGACCCCTACATCAATTTGGTATCAGAGGCGGTTTGTTTCAACTTCCACGTTGCAAACATCCTCGCTGCGATCTTTGTTGGTCGATCCGGTCGTTAGAGAAAATCTGAAATTTTCGGATTGGTCTGCGTTTAGTAAAAAATCCTAAATTTTAAAAACTTGTCCAAAAAATCTGAAAAAAATTCTGTAGCTTCCTGCACTTATTTCCAGCAACTTTAAAACTGAAACATTTTTGATTCGTCCTCGTTAGGTCAGCCTAAAAATTGGAAACGTCGTAATTCTGTCTAGGTGGTCTGCAAATAGCGGGCTAACATTCTCAGTTTTTGTCGAAAAATTCAGAAAAAAAAATTCTGAATATCCTACCCTTTAGTGTCATCCCTAAATCTATTTTCTGTCAAATTTTAGGGTCGTTTAAGTCCTTAGTGTTGCCCGCACTCGCATGCGCACTAGACTAGGCACAGAGTACACATTACCTTCAACATCTGGGATGGATGCGAATCAGCACAATGATCCCAACACCGAGGCCATAGCAGGTCTACGTACGGAGATGACTGAGCTTAGGACGATGTTAGAACAAATTTTACGGAATCAAGGTGGTCCACCGCCACCACCCGGTGACGTTGAAAGGCCCAACCGGCACCAACCGGTCACTGATTCGGATTCTGATGAGGGCTATCCCCGAGTGCCCCCTCGTGAACGCCGCCCCGAGCGTGGCTTCGAAATCACTAGAGCCATCAAGATTGATGCCCCCACCTACGATGGCATGGGAGACCCCCAAGTCTTCCTTAGCTGGGTAGTTGATATGGAATGTTACTACCAGTGGCACAATCTCACGGACATCCAAAAGGTCCAAGTTGCCCGCATGAAGTTGACTGATCGTGCGAAAACCTTTTGGCTGAATGAGGAAAGGAGGTTGGGAGCCGGAGAGGGAATCCCACCTATCGGATGGGCGGTGATGAAAAATTTGCTCACCGACCAATACGTTCCCGCTTACCACCGAACACAGATGTTCGATGAACTAGCCACCCTGCGGCAAGGTTCAAAGTCAGTAGCCGAGTATATGGGAGATTTGAAAGACCGAATGGTGCGTTGCGAACTTAGGGAACCCCCGGAGGTCACATTATCTAGGTTTCGTAAGGGGCTTCAACCCGATATCCAGCGGAAGCTCTTGCGCTATGGGCACACAGATCTGAATGCCACCTTCAATGCCGCCCTAGACATTGAAAAACATTTAGCCGCCAAGGCTCACTCCCGTACTTCCTACACGAAGACTAAGACCAATGTTGGAGCGTCTTCTTCCACCTATCCGGACAAGGGAAGGTCGAGAACCACCGAGTCTAAGTCCGTCGTGATCACCGCTAGGAACACTAGAAACCCCACGAGTGAGCGAGTGCCCATTAGGAAGGTTAGCAAGGCCAATACCACGTGCTATTCTTGCGGTGTTCAAGGCCACTATGCCTTTGAATGCCCAACTAAGACTAAGGCCGTTGCCCTCTTAGATATGGCAGCTGATTCTACGGATTACGTCTACGAGGCCGCCGAGGAGAGCGACCCGGAAGGGGTTCCAAGCGATATGGAAGACGATCACCACCTCATGGTGATGCGATGTATTCTGACCACTCCACGTCCGCTAGATGACTGGAGGAGGACGAGTATATTCTCCCTGATCTTTAAGAGTGGTGAAAAGTTGTGCAAACTCATTATAGATAGCGGTAGCTGTGTGAATGTCATCTCTGAGAACGCCGTGACACGTATGAATCTGACCACGGAACCACACCCAACACCCTACCAGGTAGCTTGGATTAGCAAGGTTACTGTCCCCGTTAGCAAGCGTTGCCTGGTTCCCCTTACCTTCAAATCTTACACGGATGAGGTCTGGTGTGACGTCCTCCCCATGGACGCGTGCCACGTGTTATTAGGCCGCCCTTGGCTTTATGACCGTGACGTCACACATTTCGGTCAAGCCAATACATATGAGTTCAAATTCAACGGCAAGACCATCACCCTGAGACCGACCGCTCCAAAGGAGCCAGTAGTTATGGCTAAGGACACCATCGTTCCGGTAGAGAGAAAGGCGTTGAGCCTAGTTGGTAAGAGAGAGTTTGTGAGAGATCCCTTTCTGGACGGAGTTATGTATGCGTTAGTTCTTATGAGTTCGAAGGGTGATTCGGAAACGTTGAGAGAGCTTCCTAGAGCGTTACGAGTGCTTCTGGACGAGTACAAAGATGTGTACCCAGAAGAGCTGCCTTCGGTGTTACCTCCACTGAGGAACATACAGCATGCGATAGACCTCATCCCAGGTTCATCCTTACCGAACCAACCCCACTATAGGCTTCATCCCGCGGCCCACAAAGAGCTACAGACTCAGATCGAGGATTTGATGAACAAAGGATTCATCAGGCCTAGCATGAGCCCTTGTGCGGTGCCAGCCCTTTTGGCCCCCAAAAAGGATGGTACGTGGCGGATGTGTGTTGATAGCCGCGCTATCAACAAGATCACCATAAAGTACCGATTTCCCATACCACGCCTAGATGACCTCCTAGACGTCTTGGCTGGCGCCACCATATTTTCTAAGCTAGATTTACGAAGCGGCTATCACCAGATAAGGATCCGCGAGGGAGATGAGTGGAAGACGGCGTTCAAATCCAAGGACGGGTTGTACGAGTGGCTTGTGATGCCCTTTGGGCTATCCAATGCCCCTAGCACCTTCTCCCGCATGATGACACACGTCTTTCAGCCATTCATGGGAAAGTTTGTGGTAGTTTACTTTGATGATATCTTAGTATATAGCACCACCACGATCGAGCACATCACCCACCTAAGAGAGGTTCTTTCCACCCTTCGGAAGGAAACTTTATTTCTTAATCTCAAGAAATGCACGTTCCATGTTACAGAAGTAGAGTTCTTAGGATACATTGTTGGAGCGGAGGGCATTAGAGTTGACCCTAGCAAGGTCAAGGTCATTGAGGACTGGCCCGAGCCGACCACGATACGTGAGGTAAGAAGCTTCCATGGGTTGGCCACTTTCTACCGCCGCTTCATCAAAGACTTTAGTAGCATTATGGCCCCCATTAGTGACTGCATGAGAAAGGGTGAGTTTACTTGGACGAAGTCCGCCACCTTCGCTTTCCAACGCATCAAAAAGCTTATGACGGAGGCACCTGTCCTACGTCTACCAGACTTCTCCAAAGTCTTCGAGCTTACTTGTGACGCTTCGGGCGTGGGAATAGGAGGTGTCCTGAGTCAGGAGGGGCACCCTGTGAGTTTCTTTAGTGAAAAGTTGGCGGGCGCTAAATTAAATTATTCCAACTACGATAGGGAATTCTATGCAGTTATTAGATGCTTGCACCACTGGAGGCATTATCTCCTCTCTAAGGAGTTCGTGATCCTCTCCGATCATGAAGCGTTACAATTTATTAATGGCCAACACAAAATCAGCCCGCGTCACGCCAAGTGGGTATCCTTCCTACAGGGTTATACGTTTAATCTCAAGCACCTCAAGGGAGCGGACAATCGGGTTGCGGACGCTCTTAGTCGCCTAGCCCTTTTAGTCACCACTATGGAGGTTAACGTTGTTGGGTTCGAGCGCATCAAGGATGAGTACGCCACATGTCCGGATTTTCAGGATTCTTATCTCTCAGCCCAGGATAGTTCCCCCACCACTATTACCGCGTTCGTTATTAGGGATGGTTACCTATTTAGGCACGGGAAGTTGTGTATCCCGCAGTCCTCCTTACGTCTCCATATCATCTGGGAACTGCATAGTGGCGGGTTGAGTGGCCATTTCGGTAGAGATAAGACTATCACTCTGGTTGAGGAAAAGTTTTATTGGCCAAAGTTAAAGGCAATGGTAGGGCGAGTAGTGAGTAGTTGCCGTGCTTGCCAAGTCTCTAAGGGTACCAAAACCAACATAGGGCTATATACACCGTTGCCTATTCCGTCCACACCTTGGGAGGACGTGAGCATGGACTTTGTCTTAGGCTTACCCATCACTTTTCTTCGTCACGACTCCATCTTCGTAGTTGTGGATAGGTTCTCCAAAATGGCATATTTTATACCGTGTACTAGAACCAACGACGCGTCTCATATTGCAAAGCTATATTTTAAGGAAGTCGTTAGTCACCGGGGAGTGCCGAAGACAATAGTCTCGGATAGGGATGTTAAGTATACGAGCTATTTCTGGAAGACACTTTGGACCCTAATGGGTACCAAGCTATTGTTTTCCTCCGCCTATCATCCTCAAACCGATGGGCAAACTGAGGTGGTGAACCGGAGTCTAGGAAACCTTCTTAGATGCCTCGTGAGTGATCATAAAGGCACATGGGATCTTCTTCTTCCCCACGCTCAGCTAGCCTACAACAATTCCAAAAATCGGTCCACTGGTCTGTCACCTAATGAGATTGTCCACGGATACAAGGCCCCTGTGCCTCTTGACTTGGTTCCCTTGCCCCCAACATACAAGGCAAGTCACTTTGCACAATCCTTTGCCCAACATATTCACGACCTTCATGCACGTATACGAGCTACCTTGACTGCTCAGTATGATTCTTATCAGGCACACGCCAATACACACCGGAGAGCGTCACACTTCAAGGTTGGCGATTTGGTTTTAGTCCGATTAGTTCCCGAGCGTTTGCCATCTGGCACCGTTAAAAAGTTAGCACCTAAGCGCGCCGGCCCTTTTCGGATTATCAAGAAAATAGGTGACAACGCTTTTATTTTAGACTTGCCTGCCGAATGGGGAATCTCCCCTATTTTTAACGTCTCGGATTTAACGATGTTCGTATCGCCTCCACATGAGTTGAGTTCCTTGCCGTTTTCTTCTTCCACCAAATCTTCTAATGGGTTGGGGAGTGGTAGTACGGATGACCTCTCTCTGTCGGTTCCCACTGGTATTTCATCGGATGGTAAGTTGCATACTTTTATTCCTACTGCTGATATGTTCCCCAGGTTTCCGAAGACTTTCCTCACTCCGGCCATGATACTTGCTGCGGAGCCACTTACTACCTCGGAGGGTGCTACTTACCGCTTCCTCATCCGTTGGCGCGATCGCCCTCCTTCTGACGATTCCTGGATCCTCGCGACGGAGCTTCAACGACTGGATGCTGCTCTTCTCCGCCGCTACCTCTCGGACCACGCATCGGAGATGCTTGATTTTGAGTGGGGGAGGATTGATGGCGCGTCCCCCCCGCCACTCATCGATGATGAAGACCCGGCTGCCGAGGCGCTGCAACATAAAGATCTGCGGCGTCGTGACGATGATGGAAGCCCGCGTTATAATCTCCGCCCGCGGCGTGACAAGGCCGCCAAGAAATATTGAACTTTTAATTCATGCACTTTTATTTTATATTAATAAATATAAAATTATTTCATGTTTGATGATAATTTTATATTTATTATAATGGTTGTATTTTAATTTTAGAACTCTTTATTTGATTTTGGTGTGTACTTAACCATACGGATGGATGAGATTTCATCTCCATCATGGATGGTTAAGATGTTTTTGTAACTCCTATTTAAGGAGGTCTTTATGAAGGAATGAGGAGATGAAATATCAAACCCTAACCCTTCCTAAATTGGAAATTTCGGCCATAGGAGTTCCTCCTTGCCTCCCCTCTTGGTGTGACTCCAAGGCCGCCGCCTCCCTCCATCCTCTTCGGTGCGACTCCGGCGAGACTTCCGTGGTGTGACTCCAAGGAAGAAGGGTTGCTTCTCCGTTCGGTGCGACGCCGGCGGAACCGTGGAGAGAGAGATTCTCCCACAAATCTATCTTGAGTGCATGCTTGATCTTGGTTGGGTAATCTCTTTCCTCTCTAGTGATTCTTCTAAGCGTTTGTGGAGGTTTTGTCGAATCGTTTTATCCGTGATCTTAATTTTTCGCGCTTGCAAAAATCTGAACTAAAAGTGTTGTTATTAAACCTCTTGCTAACCGGATTGGAACGATCCATGCCATGTTAACAAGGGAGTTAATCACCACTAAATCTTTCGTCGCCGCTTGAAGTTTATCACCACTCCGCGAATATTGCCGCTGCGTTTTGCTAAAATCATTTGATGGAATAGATGCTTGTGTAGGTGCGGTGAGTTGTGTGCTTGTTGGAGAGGTAGGTCCTAAGGACGTGGTATCGAGTCCGCTAAACGGTGAGATGTGTGCTTGTTGAAGCTAGGTCCTAAGGACGTGGTATCGAGTCCCGAATCTTTGGGAGCCAACCGACCCCTTTTCGTTCGCTTTTGGTCGGAGCCCTCTCTTTCTTTATTTCTATGTTGCGTTGTCGCGGTGACCCCTACATCACCTACTCGTCCATCCGCCTTTCGAATCGGTGCATAGCGGCCCAACTAGTCTTCATCCCGCCTAGCGAAGCTTTGCATAGCGGAATTGCATAGGAGTAGTTTGTAGCATTTATTTTCTGTTTACGCAACCATCAAAACCCCCCATTTCATTACCACCAACCTAAGGACTTCAATATCAAGTCCTCCTCGAAATTAACTCCACCTTACTGTGTTCCTCAAGAGACCGACACTCGGGGATTTATTTCCAAACTTTATTACTTGTGCGACCGGTGCGCTTGTCGTGATCTTTTATGCATCAGTTTTTCAAAAAGTTTTGTATTCTGAAAGGTTTCTGTGTGTATTACTTCTTTCTGGCTGAGAGATTATATGCTCTATAACTGCCTCAAGGTCGAATTCAAAAACCTGCAATTAATGCTTAGCCGAAATCTCGTAAAATAAAAACGGCAAGTATGTTGTCATATATTCTATTTTATGTCTGTCCCAAGATATAAGCAATTAATTTCATGGAGGATATTTGCAATCAATGCTGCCAGTAACGGCTCGATTCAAAGGATATAAGAGCATTCATTATCCAAGAAATTAACAGCCTATAATAGATATAAAATAAGGAGACATAAAAAGAAAGAATAAATAACAATATGTCTTACAGTTTTCGCCAACCTGAGAATAGCTGTTCGTCGAGCTGAGAGCCAAGATCGTCGAACTCTGAATGCTGCTTGATAACTTTCTTCTTATATGCATCAAGTTCGTCGAGCTGAAGTCTGAGATCGTCGAGCTGAGTCTGTAGTCTGGACTTAGAATATTTTCTGATGTTGAGTGTTGAAGTATTGATCTGGCATTTGAGAGTATTGAGTGATCTTTGACTCTGAGAGTTGAAGTGTTAGTCGACCTGAGGACAGAGTTTGTCTAGCTGATGTTCTTAGTTCGTTGACTAAAGTTTGACTAGAGGAGTTATCACTTTGTCAAGAGTTCGGAGAGCTGAGATCTAAGTTCGTCGAGCTCATCTCAGAGAATTGTCTCTGAGTTAGTCGAGCTGAGCATGACAATCGTCGATCGGAGATCGACGAACGTTGATATCCTTTTCCCAAAACTTTAATTCTCTAAGTCTTGAGTCTTTGGCAGTGTTGGAGGCTGGTCCTTTGTACTGTTGATTCTAAGGACTTGACCTAGAATCTAAGACATTGTCATGACCCTGATCTATACATGTTGGGTCATATCCTAATTTAGTGAATCTAGCCCAAATCCAACTAGGGATCCAACACTACACTTTATAAGCACAACCCATTAACTCCACAAACTACACGCTTATACATGGAGTCTTCTCCGATGCACAAAATGCAACATCACTAATCCAGACCAACCTGTCTAAATGGGCTTCACCTAGCATGCCTATTCCGTACTACACACTTGCAGATCTATATGCAAGACTGGGGATTCAAAGAATCAACCCAAGGAAATCCCTTAAAAGCCACCTTTTGGTGGGGGAAATCCACAGACATTGCAAAACGAGGACTTCTCATGTCCAAGAAGGAAGATCGTTACCCTTGACGATCCCTTAGGAGCCATGGAATTCTAGCAGAATAGCAAGCACCGCAACACTCTCGCCTCCACAAATCTGGACTCAGCTTGCAATTCCGAACGCTGAAGCTCCACCGGCGGCTAGATCTCTTCTCTTCTTCCTCCTTGCTCTCCTTTCTCCGTATTATTTTAGAAAGAGAATAGCCAAGCTTTGAATGAGAGATAACTCTCAAGTCCTGGACTTAACTCAGTAGGGAAAAGCTTGGACCCTTAGATCCCATCTAAAAGAAATGAACGGCCACAATTCTCCCTGAAAATTCTATTTTTAGGCTGACACGACTTGTGATATGCCCGTGTCACTGGGCGTGTACTATAAGCGACACACAAACTGACTTATACATAACAGGACACGGCCATGTGACACGCCCGTGTCATAGGCCGTGTGCACTGACACGACTTCAGACATGCCCGTGTCTAGCCTGTGTACCCTCTCGACTTGCCCGTGTCTCAGGTCGTGTACCCTCTCGACAAACGTCGAGTGCATTTCATTGAGTACTCGAGACGACACAGAGAAGGACACGTCTTGGGACACGCCCATTTCCCAGGCTGTTTTCCTCGCTCGATACACACTCGAGACCAAAAATCACACTTAAGTAAAGAGACCAGGACATTCCCTGGGACACGCCCGTGTCCCAGGCCTTGTTGCCCAGCCTGAACTCAAATTTGGGATTTGGGGTGTTACAACCCTCCCCTCCTTACAATAAATTTCCTCCTAAAATTTGCACATAGTAAGGAAAAACAGCAATCAAGATGTTATAACTTGACAAAAGTTTGATACAACTTGACACGCACTGTGCAACAGTTTACACAAACAACTCGGGAAACTCAGCCCGCATGGTCTGCTCTTGCTCCCATGTTAGCTCCTCACGACCACAATTGTCCAATCGGACCTTGACCATCCCGATTGTCCTGTTCTGCAACTATTTATCGGCTCTATCCTCGATCCGAATGGGCCTAACCTTTGTCGTTAGCCCAAATTCGACCGATACATGATCATTTACAATCACTTGAGCTTTATCTTTCATGGCTTTTCGAAGCACTGATATGTGGAACACACCATGCAATCCACTCAATTCTGCCAAAAGAGCTAGCCGATAGGCAGCTTCCCCAACTCACTCCACCACTTCAAACAGACCAAGATATCTCGAACTTAACTTTTTCAAACGCCGAATCCTGGACACACCTTTGAAGGGTTTGATCTTAAAATAGACCCGATCGCCCACCGCAAAATCAAAGTTTCGGTGCTTGGTGTTATAGTATTTAGCTTGTCTATCTTGGGCTATCAGTAGCCTCTGCCGAATTGAGCGTATCGTCGAATTAGCTTCTTCGACTTCTTTATGCCCATTTAATTTAGATTCACCCATTTCCGCCCAAGCTAACGGTTTACGAAATTTCCTACCATACAAAGCTTCAAATGGTGCCATACCGATACTCGCTTGGTAGCTATTATTAAAAACAAACTCTGCCATATAGAGGTGATCTTCCCACCTTTTTCCAAAATCCAAGGCACACATTTAAAGCATGTCTTCCATCGTTCTGTTGGTCCTTTCAGTTTGGCCATCCATTTTGGGATGAAAGGTTGTACTGTATGATAACTTTGTGCCCAACAACCGATGGATTAGCCTCCAATCATTCGATGTGAATCACCCATCACGGTCACTTACGAAGCTATGGGGAATACCGTGCAATCGTACCATCTGCTCAACATAGAGCTTTTCCAAGACTTCCACTAAATTGTCCCTCTTGTTCGGTAGGAAGTGAGCCACTTTAGTCAACTGCTCTACGATCACCAAAACCGAATCATTCCCGTGTTGAGATCTCAGTAACCCGTGCACGAAATCCATCGAAATATCATCAAACTTCCATTCCGGAATAGGTAACTACTTCAGGAAACCTCCGGGCTTCTGGCATTCCGCCTTCACCAAGGCACATGTTTGACATTCAGCCAGATAATGTCTTATGTCTTTCTTTTACCCTGGCCACCAGAACAGCTTTTTCATGTTCTTGTACATCTTTGTGCTCCCTGGGTGAATTGAGTACTTTGTAAAGTGAGCCTCATACATCAACTCTTCCCTCAACTTACCTATACTTGGGACGCACAAACGACCCACTTTCCGTAAAAGGCCGTCATCCCAGGAGAATTGGTCATTTGAACCATCCATTGCATAGCGTTAAAGACTTTCATCAAACTACGTTATAAGACCCCATTTTTTTCTCTTTAAACCACTGGGGTCTTAGACCCAGAATCGCCTCTTTGCAGTGACACCTTCACACACGTGAATATCGCCACTACAAAACACCGATCCTGCCAGCCGATTCGATCACAAGACAGTAGCAAAATAAAGAAGAAAGCAAGTCCACATCAATCACATATAAAGTAAATAGTCTCCACGAAGGGAGTGTCCACAGATATAATAAAAGTACAGAAAGTAGGGCTCATGCCCGGTACATCAAAATCCTCACTACATATCTCTTATAGCTGAAGCAAAACTAATAAACTACTAGCGATCGGGACTCACAGTCCCAGTAGTCTGAACTACGGTACAAGATTATCCCATCTCCAACCGTGCCGACCTCCGGGGCTGCTCCTCCATGTTGGGCTCCACGGTCCCCAAAAATGATGTGGTTCAAAAACCGTTAGTCTAAAATACTAAGTCTTATCATCCCCCCTTCCCGCATGGCTCCTAGGAACCGAGCAGGGAGGAAGAAAGGAGATGACATGAAAGTGGAGAATAGCAAATGCAGGTGACGGCGGAACTAGACAAGTAGTTTGATGAGCATGTATAAATATAGTAATAACAAAGGTAAGGAAAGCTACTCAAGAAATAAGTAACCTTAGCTTATATGAAAGCACATAAGCTAAGAGATCTTTTGCAAGGCTCCTATCGTATAAAAAGTCCCATAACAATTTATATAATAGGGTGTCGGTTTACAAGCAAGCAATATTTATCATAGAAAAATAACCATAACTTATATGCACGCTCGCGCGTACTTATAAACCAAGGGGTCATTTTGCAGGGCCTATTGTATAAAGCGTCCCATACCACTTTATATATTAGGTGTCAGGGTTGTATGCAATGGTTATGCTATGAAATGAAATTATGCCATGATGTGAACATGCAATTGCAACACACCCACTCGACCTTATGTACACAGACCTTTAGTTCCCCCTTTTTGGAGCAGAACCTCCCAGGATACCTCCGTAGTGGCAAACGGAAGCGGTGGGTTGGGCCTTGCCCACCTCTAAACCGGTAAATGCACTACCAGTCAGACCTATCCTACGCCTCAATGCTTGTGCACTAAGCGGAGCGCCTACGTACTTTTGTCAGCTGACGCACCAGACTTTTTTGGAAAAGTGCTAAACCACACTTGTCGAGTCAACGTATTGGCATCGGTGCATCGAACCTCTAATACCGAAGACCCACCACCTTATACTTTATGCACAAGAAACCATAATGTTTCATCCACCAAGCCAAAGCTCTACGGACTATCCTGTCCGTCACAACCAACAACCGAGCCAAAGCTCCCCGGACTATCCTATCTGTCACAATCAATTACCGAGCCAATGCTCGCCGGGCCAACCTTCCCATCATAAAAATAACCCGGGCCTACAACCCGTGTGAACCATCCTAACATCCTGAGACATCGAGGTGAGTGAAAGTTAAACCCTAGTTATACTAGTTGCTCTTGAAGTTCAGTTTTACCTACAGTTTTGGTTAGCACAGGACTGCCTCAGTCATACCCCGTGAAGGGCTCTCAAAGGGCACTAGGAACTACGATGGGCTGAAGCCCAAAGCTCCCGTTCTCAAGGCACTTATTGTTATTGGTTAATACCCGATTTCCGATCCCTTAGTATTACCTTGGATCTAATCCTAGTGTGTTTTGACTCTTTCTCTCTCTCCACGGGAAGACGATGTTTCGTCGATCCCGAGCACCACCTAAATTTAAGCCACTCTACTACCTACCCTTCCCAACTTCCAAAGGTATCCCCTATCCACTTAAAACTCAATAAACTAACATCCCAACTCTCTGGATTCATTTTGAACTATATCATGATTTCTGCAGTTTTTACTAAACGCAGACCATCCTAAGCTATATGATGTATACAATGGGAGGTACTCAAAATTATCATCCAATATCCCTATAATAATTATTGGGGTTCTACCATGCCTTGATTTGCCTAAATCCAGAATTTCATAATTTTCCTAATTTACTTGATAATTTATTAAATTTTCCAAATAATCCAAGACCGAAGTGTGAACATGAAGTACCCCTTTCAAACATGCAAATGCTCTACAAAATTTATGATTATTACATGATGACTATTGAATAGCAAAATCAGAGTCTCCCAATTTTTCAGCAAGGTTGAGGCCTCTAAATCTAATTTTAAATACAACCTACATTAATATTTTAAAGAGACAAGTACTGCCAGTATTCCTCCAAAAATTCTGAGAGAATTCAAGGATGATCATAACGACGTATAAACACTCCAGGTCAAGTTTCATAATTTATCATTGAAAAATGAACTCTAAACTTTATTTTCTCATAGTAATCCAAGTAAACAGGTTAATGAATTAAGTTGTAACATCCCAATGTTACTTCTAGACCCCTTAACATAGATTGGGTTAGGCATGGGGTGGGTGTTAGGGTTGGAAGCTAGATTGACCCTAGGTAGTGGGTTGTAGCCATGTGGGGCCCACCATGGGGCCAAAGTCAAACTAGGTCAAACTAGCCTAAACAGGAACCCTAGCCACACCATGATCCCCTCATGATGCCCTAACCCTAAATACAATCTAAGTGGACCCCAAGGTAGGCCATGGGGTCAACCAGTTGACCATGATGGGCCAAGTCAACACCTTGGACCCAAATAGTGAAAATGGTGTCCTAGCCCAATTCACTGGGTTGGGTCCACCCAAATCAACCCAAATTCATCATGTGGGCCTAAAGTGACCCTACAAACCCTAGGGGAGAGAAAAATAGGGTCTTGCAATAGTGATTTTGGGAGAACACTTAGGAGAGAGAAAAGAGGAGGAGTAGGAGAGAGAAGATGCTAAGAAATGGGTTTGGACCACTTGGGCTCATTCCACCAACCCATGATGGGTTGGCTGACCATGCATGGGTATCAGGAGGTGTGGGACCCCCACCATGCAGCCTTGGGCCAAGCCCAAACCCAACCCAAGCCCAATATGACCTAACCCATTTATGGAAGTCAACTCCCTCTCTTCACTCACCCAACTCGGCCCTAGACTTGGCAACCCGACCCACTAAGGTCTAGTCAACCCTCATGGACCAGTGGGGCCCACTCCCAAGCCACCTAGCCGGCCAAACCCACTAACCCGACCCCCAACCTTGGTGAAATCGCCTAGCCTTGGTGAGGTCGCCCCCCCCTCTTAAATCAGCCCCAAACCACTTCCCCCTCTCATTTCCATTCACTCCTACCCCTGAGACAGAGAGAGAGAGAGCCGGAGCCACCTGCAGCCATAGAAAGCCAAGGAACTCGCCGGAATATTCATGCTAGGGGAAGCCGCCGCCACCCTCAACCTCAACCACAACCACCGGTCCGTATCCCCTCCCCTCTTACTGTACTAGTATCCTAGATCATCTAGGTTAGAGGTCAAGCTCAAACGAGCTCGACATAGGAATCAAAAAGCTTAAAAATAGGTTTAAAAATGGCGGCCTGGGAGCTCTTCGGGTTGGTTGCGCCGCCGCCGTCCGCCGCTCTCCGCCGCCCAGTCGCCGGCCAGCCCTAGCCCCGACCACCGTGAGGCCGGGGAAGGTCTTGGCCGGAGGTCCCGCCGCCGGCGATGGCCGGAAATGGCCCCGCTAGGAACACCTGCGTCGGTTGGCCATGCAGGCTTGCATGGAGAAGAAACGCAGCAGCCGTCCGATTGCCTTTAAGATCCGTGCGGCCGGGTTATATATTATGAATAAAATTGTTATTATTTAGGTTTATGAATAGTATCCATTCCTGCCTTATAAAAACAGATCCTTGCATGTGAATTTTTATGGCACCTTTGGTCCTCTTCATAAATTGTGTTCAACATAACAATTATAGGTATTTGTGTTACCTTTAATTTGACATATTACACATTAATTTTGGTTAAGTGGTTTGTCCTGTAGGTCCATTTTACTAGGACTGCTCTTATGGTAGGACAGAAATTAAAATATTTCCTCAGCCCAAAACCTTGGTCCAAATGGGCTAAAATTTGGGCTAGGTTACTAATTTAGGTTTATCTAGGCCCTCCCCAAAAATCAGAATTTTTGGGGAACATTTTGCTATAGTATTTACAAAAATACCCAAAAGTAAATAAATGTGATTTTTGGAGTTTCCTAACTCCAAATGGCCCCAAATTTTGGTGGCACCCTATCATGGGTATATTAGACCCATGGTTAAAATTTGGGCTAAATTGATTCACTGCATGATGAGGAATCTCACTTGCATGTTTGAGAAATAATATTTGACTTGGGCTGCAAATAGCAATTTTTGCAGAATTTCAAATGGCTGCCCAAGCCAAACCAGAAGTCCCCTTGACCTGAGATTTTGGTCAGAGGTGTAATTAGGGCACATTTAGGCCCTGCCCAAAAATGGGCTTGATTGGAAACTAAAATATGAGGAAATTACCAAAATACCCCTAGGGCTTAACTAGGTGATTCTTGGAGTTAGCTAACCCCAATTGGCCCCAAATTTTGGTGGCTCATCCATAGGGACCATATAGAACAGAGGTAGAAATTTCCCTGAAATTGGAACAAGGCATGTTGACTTAACTCACTTGTAAGTGTAGGCTAATTTAGGCCTTGGTGTGCATTTAGCAATAATTTGTATTTTGTGAATTTAGCCTAGCTGAGGCACCCAAAAATCATGCAATAGATTCCAGTGATACTTTAGGGCATGTTTCACCCCTAGAATTATTTTTGGGATTTTTGGAATTAAAAATACCACTTAATGGGATTTTTCAAAATATAGGCCTTTTTGGGAAAATAAATGGGAAAAATAGATATTGGCTATAGAAAACTTTCAGATTCAGCCAAGTCAAAGTATGGTGTCTTATTTGACTTAGGAAAATTTTTGACCTCTGTTTGGAGATTATTGGAACAAAAACCTTGAAATTACTATTTTACCCCTTTTTGTATTTATTTATGAATTGATGGAATTACATGTGGGGAAATTGTAAAAATATTTCTATAGATGTATAATAGCAATATTAGTGTTGCATATTTATTTCAGAATTTTTGTATACATTGATAATTATTAAGGTAGGAAAATGGCATTTTGGTAAATAATTAGGAATGAATTTTGGTAGACCATTACACAGTGGAAATAAATGAAACTCTGTCATTAGCCATAAAATAGTAATATGAATGCTTAGTAATTTTCCTGGAATTTTGGTGAATACATTTCTTGTACTTCTTTTGGAAAATGACACTTGTGTAGGAATTGTATTAATTATGGGATGAATAGATATAATAAAAGGAAAATTATGAAATCTTGTAGACAGTAATATTTTTCTCCTATGCAATTCAGGAAAATTCCCATAAGTCAGAAGATTTTAATTGATGATACTTCATGCGTAAAATGACCTAGGGAATAATTCTAAAAGATTTAATTAAAGGCCTTAATGACCTAGAAAAATTATGAAAATCAACACACTCATTTTATTAGTCCATACCACCCTAGGATAAATACTTGGGGTCAGCTGGATCAAGAGTTTAGAAGTTCGATTTCAGGGTGGCAATAGGTCATGGGGTGCGCTTAGCAAAGAAGGTTGGACTATAGGCCGTCAGGGGATGAATCAACAACTGAGTTAGGGTCTAAGTTCGGAAGTATAACCCTGGGTGGCAGATGCATTCTTGAGACGAGAGTAACAGAGCAACATAAGACTTACCTAGGAAGAGTTGACGGAAGACCGTCACTCCTTAACCCATACCTTAAATCACTGGGTCATTCTATGTAACAGGAGAGAGAAGAGGGGGTTCGGGGTAGGCAACAACTAAACTAAATATCCTTGAGAAAGGGAGCTTTGGGATTCAACCCATCATAGCTCCTAGTGCCCCTGAGAGCCCTTCACCGGGAATACCTTGGACAGTCCTGGGATTAACCTTACGATTTTAAGTATGATAAACTGTAGACAAGAGTAGTCTATTAGGTTAGGTGAACTGGACATGTGCTCACTCGTGCCGGTTTGGAGGGACTTGGAGTCTTTGACTACTTGCTCGCCCGCGCAGAGTGGGAGGATGAAATTGGTTTTATATATATACTCACCCGGGCAGGGTTGGAGGTTTTGTAGCATACTCTCACCCGTGACGGGTTGGAGAGTTTTGGGACTGGTTAGACTTTCGAGCTGGAGGTTCAATATACTATACTTGCATGTGCATATACTAGTGGCGGGCCATGCAGTACTGGCCAGTCGTCACACCGACGGCAGTACGGTGGACCAGGCGGGTGCGAGGGTTAGAAGGACCAGTAGGATGTTTACACTGGAGTCTGGAAGGCTTTTCCTAATAACGCGCACCCAGCCCAACAAGACTGACAGGTAGTCAGCAAAGTTGTACGCAGAGACTCTAGAGTGCACTGACGGTGTACAGAGGCGCACAAGAGAGGTCTAGGCCTGGTAGTGTGTATACCCGCCTAGAAGGCGGAGACGCCCGCTCCGCTGCTGCCGTAGCCACAACGGTGGTACCTGAGAGTGATGCTAGCTCTCGAAAAGTGGGAACTAAAGGTCTGTGATCACGGAGTCGTGTGTGTGTGTTGTACTGCATGTTCATATCATACCCACCATATAGATGCATAACATTAACCTTCATAACAACTTAAGTCACCTAATGTATAAGTGGTATGGGACGCTTATACATTAGGACCTGCTATACGATCCCTTAGCCTATAAGCCTGAGTGGGCATGTTTATAGGTTGAGGTTATTTTTACTTTATGTATATGCTTGTGACTCTGACACCCCATTATATAAATGGTATGGGACATTCTATACAATGGGAGCCTTGCAAAAGATCCCTTGCTTATGCGTACCCGCATAAGTGGAGGTTACATTTCATCATTTTCTTGATTATATACCCTATCAGATTCCTGTCACCTGCTCTCTTTTGCTACCCCTTGTTGTCCTCCGCTTCGTCCTCCCGCACGGTGCCCAGGAGTTGCAGGAGGAGGTGCTGAGGATACGACTTAGTCTGTTTGACTAATGGTCGTTGACCTTACTATTTTAGGAGCTCGAAGAGGTAATCCAGCACGTCGAGGAGGCAGGGCTTGAGGAGCAGATACCGGCCACTACTACTGGAGCACATGTTCAGGTGCGATGATTCGAGTTGATAGATTCCGCTGCTGTGTATGAGTGAGAGAGAGATTATGATGTACTGGGCATAAGCCCTATTTACTTTCACTTCTGTACTCATTATGGACTGGCTTTTATTTCATTTGATATATATATGTGATGTGGCTGTGGACTTGCTTCTGCTTTTACTCTGATTTATTATGTAATTACTCTCATATTGGCCGAACAGGTTATGATCGTACTAGCCGGCAGAATCGGCGTCTTGCGGTGACGACTAACTCGTGCGTTAGTGTCACCGTAAGGCGGCGGTTCTGGGCATAAGATCCGGGTTGCCTCGGATTTGAGGAACAGGATCTTACAAACTGGTATCACTTGAACACACGATCATATGAGAATACAGTCCACCACACTGGAACACCCCGCTCGGGCATTAGTTTGCGGACAAACTATGCAGCGGAAGCAATGGTGTGCCCATGTGTAAAAGCCACATAAAACAGTCCATTAAACGATGAGTTAGGCCAATTTTGACATTACCTTACCTTTATGCAGCCTCCACAGGATACGGTTCCTCCCCCTCCGGCTGCCATTCCGTTCATGCAGACAGAAATGGGACAAACGCTGACGGCGATCCTGGACGCATTCAGAGATCAGCAAGCCCCGGTACAGCTACCCAACCCAGGGTCGAACTGGCTGAGTGCGTTTAAAAGTCTGTCTCCGCCACTGTATCGCGGGACAGAAGATGCCGTGAAGACAGAGGAGTGGTTGGAGACCATCCAGGAGCTGCTAGCTGGCATCAGCTGCCCCGTCAGACAGGCAGTTCCCCTTGCCACCTCGGCACTAGACGCTCATGCAAAGAGGTGGTGGAAGTCGGTGCGGGACTCTACATTCGCCGACCGGGAGCTGATGGACATATCTTGGGAGGAGTTCAGCGACGTCTTCTTAGAGCATTTTGTATCTTCCACAGACCGAGATGCCTTGGAGGCGAGGTTTCTGAGCCTCCAACAGGGGAGCCGATCAGTTATTGAATATCAGAGAGAGTTCTCCCATCTGGCGAGGTTTGCAGGCTTCCATGACTGGGATGACCAGAAATACGCGAAGAGATTCTATCACGGGCTCCGCGACTCTTTGAGGCAGCCCTTGCTGTTCATTGCCCACGGTACCATGGCGCAGATCATCGAGATGGCAAAGAAGCTGGAGGCTGACCAGCTGTTGGTGCAAGGCAGAGGGAAGAGATCGTTGGATGGACAGTCGTTTGGGGAGAGCAGCAGATCGTCTCAGAGGGGCAAGACGATTGGATACAGGAGAGGTGGGGGACGTCGTCGTCCCAACTATAGGCAGGATCAGGGGCCTCCTCCACCTTTGGCTCCCCCACCTATGCAGATTCCCGGACCGATGAGACAGGATGATCGAGGTCAGAGGCAGATCACCTGCTTTGGTTGCGGCCAACCTGGGCACATCAGGACGCAGTGCCCGCTTCAGGTCCACCCTCTTCCTCCTCCTCCACCTCCAGTGGCCCCTCCAGTTCACCAAGGCCGAGGACAAGGACGAGGACGAGGACGAGGCCGAGGCCGAGGATATCACGGCCGAGGCCGAGACCGGGAGCAGGTATACGCGCTGGATCTCACGGAGCAGAGGGACCCAGAGGAGGTGATTACAGGTACTTAAAATTTTTTTTTTTAGGATTTATAAATTTTAAATTTTAAGAGTACCTTAGACATTAAAAGTAATACTATTCTTTGAACTCAAACAAACCCAGGCATAGTGATGATTAGCGGCAAGCCCGCTCACACCCTCTTCGACACGGGTGCGTCACACTCCTTCGTGTCGGACTCGTTTATTGAAGGATTAGAAGGAGTGGAGAAGTTTTCCGGTTTGGAAAAGAGAGTGCGACTCCCTGATGGTACGGAACTTCGAACCACAGACTGCTGCAATATGGATGTCGAGGTAGGAGGCAAAGCGTTTGAAGCTCCGACAACAGTTCTGAGCCTACCGGATTATGATCTGATCCTAGGCATGAATTGGCTTCATTGGAACTACGCGCAGATAGATTGCCCCTCGAAGAGGATCACACTCAGACACGGAGACTCCTACGTCATCATTGAAGGTATCCGTTCCATTCCCCGACTCTCTTTATCTTCAGTACAGGCCGTTAAGGCCTATGAACAGGGAGAAGAGGTATACCTCATTTGTTTCGAGATGGCTGTGGTAGAGAGTTCCATAGCTGATATTCCAGTGGCACGAGATTATGCTGATGTCTTTCCGGAGAAGTTACCTGGGCTACCACCATCACGGGACTTGGACTTCAGGATCCAGTTGGTGCCAGGGGCAAGACCAGTGTCCCGAGCACCCTACAGAATGGCCCCTAGGGAATTGGCAGAGTTCAGGACTCAGCTACAGGAACTTGTGGAGTCAGGATTTGTGCGGCCAAGTTCATCGTCGTGGGGAGCACCGGTTTTATTTGTGAAGAAGAAGGATGGATCCCTCCGACTGTGTATAGATTACAAGGAATTGAATAGGTTGACGGTTCGGAACACCTACCCATTGCCCCGGATAGACGAGTTATTTGATCAACTTCAGGGAGCCTTCTGGTTCTCTAAGCTCGATTTACGATCCGGCTATTACCAGTTACGCATCCGGGAGGAAGACATACCGAAGACCGCATTCAGCTCACGTTATGGCCTATATGAATTCACGGTGATGCCATTTGGGCTCACGAATGCCCCCTCGGCATTCATGACGCTCATGAACCGTGTATTCGAGCCTTATCTAGATCGGTTTGTCATAGTTTTTATTGATGATATTTTGATTTACTCACGGTCTCGAGAGGAGCACGCAGAGCACCTAGCGCTGGTATTGCAGAAGTTAAGAGAATTCCAGATGTATGCGAAGTTCTCTAAGTGCCAGTTCTGGCTTCAGGAAGTGGCTTTCCTAGGACACACGATCAGTGGAGCTGGATTAGCAGTGGATCCGGCTAAGATTGAGGCGGTGCGGGATTGGCCACGGCCAAAGACAGCGTCGGATATCCGTAGCTTCTTGGGCCTAGCAGGTTATTATCGCAAGTTCGTGGAGGGGTTCTCGAGGATAGCCCTCCCCCTCACGTCCTTGACGAAAAAGGATGCCGCATTTGACTGGACAGAGCAGTGTGAGTCAGCATTTCAAGAGCTCAAGGACCGGCTCACTTCATCCCCCATCCTTGCGCTTCCCTCTGGGAGCGAAGGATTCTAGATATATACAGATGCCTCCTGTAAGACCCCCCTCCCGGAACACAACACACGGCACGAGGGGAGTCTTATGCCCGAAATAGCCGCCTTGCGGTAGCACTAACATATGGGTTAGCCTTTACCACAAGACGCCTATTCCGCCGGCTACAATCCATATCACAACAATTATGCCAACCCAACCATAACAGAAAAGTAAAGCTAAAAGCAGTTCAGTTCACAGCTAAGTTAAAGTCCAAAAATAGCGGAAGATAACAAGCACAACAGGCTTGCACAAAAGAAACAAGAGTCTAGAAATGTTTTGCCAAACGGCTACATGAAAACACTCACTACTGTCACTGACGGTGCCGATGGCACCACCACCTCAGGTCCTATCATCCGGGCCTGGCTGTCTTGCTGCATAGTCCGTTGCCGCTCTACCTGCGGGGTTTCCTCCTAAAAAGGAAGACGTAGCAACCGTTAGTCATAAGACTAAGTGGCTTCACATCCGCTCCCCCGGCGACTCCTCGGCACCGGGCGGAGAAAGGGATACAGGTAAAATATATATACATAAGCAAGTAAACAAGCAGGTGACAGTAAATATGGTGAAGTATAAACTACGCTACACATCTAGCAGTTCTACAAATATCCATATAAATGACAGCAGGTATAATTAATCAGAATAGCAACTTAACTTATAAGAGTGCCCATACAAACTTATAAGTTAAGGATCGGCTTAACAGTAAAGTAACTCATCGTATAAGAATGCCCATACAAACTTATACGATGAGGATCTTGTGTATGCAATGAATGACATGTTATGAATGTTATGTTATGACCGACTCATGCGCACGCACATGCAACTTGCTATGTCGACACAGACTTGAAGTTCCCACTTTTCGAGCAGGTAGCTAACCTCTCAGGCGTCGTCCGTCGTGGCCAGACGGCGACAGTGGAGCGGGCGTCTCCACTACTAGGTGGTATCACACTACCTATCCTAGGCCCCCGTACGCCTCAACGCTAAGAACACAACAGCGGAGCTCACATGCGTACTACGGCTCAGAAGGGGTCTTGGGTAGATGTGCACCAAGAACACAGCCCAACCTGGCCTTTGATTTCGAACCGGATGGAACCTCGGAAACGCACGAGGTGCAAGCCCAACCGTTCTCATGGCGCGGAGGAGATCTCGGGTTATGGACACCAAGTATCTAACCCTACCGCCCAAGGTCTACTCATTGGCTCCCATCGGTGTGACGACTGGCGAACCCGTAGACCTGCCACAATCATTATCTCAACACCGCGACACGATGAATCGTCGCACATCACATGCCCCAAAACAACTCACTCGATGCTACCCGTAGGGAGACTTCAACTCTAAGCATCGGTTGTTAATAAACCCCTTGGGCTCGGATTACAGTTACAAAATACTCTTCACATAGTGTTCATCATGTTCACGCCCACCTATTCAATGAATTCACCTCAACACTACGCACATTAGATATGTTCAACCCAATTTGTATAAATATATCCTTTACCAATATCAACTCCTAATATCTAGCCTTCCCATCCAATCCATTTCTCTACCATTGCATGGTTATCCCTTATTACACAACCAAATGAGTAACCATACTAAATTATAGTAACAACGACATTATAGATATATGGGAGCAAGATATCACATGAGCAAATCACAATCATTGCAAGAGTGCTAACATTATAAATTTAACAAGTGCATTAATATAGGATAGTCCAATACTAAAACTGGGATTCCCGGAGCTACAGGAATCCGATCACAATGCACAACCCCTCGTTGGAAAGGTATTTGCGAGGGCTACGACTTTCGTGTTGAGTCGATCGCCCAGATCTGGTCGCAACATACCAGAAATTCAACTCGAATACGTACAGGAAACAGTTTCCTGTACAGGAATTTTCCCGAACGCAGCGGACTCGAACCAGCTTTCCCGTGGCTACAGGTATCGCATGGAAATGAGCAACCCTCGTTGGAAAGGTAATTTCAAGGGCTATGACTTTCGTGTTGAGTCGATCACCCAGATCTGGCCAGAACACCTCCGAAATTGGCCACGAAGGTCGCCGCGTGCAGAAATCAGATTTCTGCACGCATCTTAAGGCGAGATGAACGGCATCCGTTCATCTTCTTCCTTGCAACGACCTCGCATGAACTTCTCCAGAAATCACACCCAACCTTATTTCTCCTTTCAAAGCCAAACCCCCAACGAAAACCCCTCTCATCTCCACTTTGAAGGATGAGAAGGTTGAGGGAGACTAAGCCTAAACCTAGGCATGGCTTATCCTAAGAACTCTCCTCCTCACCATCAAGACTCTATGGAGTCGATGTCTCTCCTATAATAACTATAGATCTAGCACCAAGGGAGAGGGGAGGAAGCTCACCTCAAGTCCAGCGGTACCACCATGGCCGGCCATGAGCCTCGCACTCCTTCGCGGCGGCATTGTTTTTCCCTTGACGGTGGCGGTGTTTTGATTCCTCCAAGGATGGCTCCGGCAAGCTCTTCCTCCTCCTCCAGCCAAGAACCCTCTCAGGAATTTCGGGGCAGAAGAAAGGAGTTGAAATGCTAGGGTTTCCCAACTTTTTTCCTTTTTATACATCGCAGACACGGGTAGGCACACGGCCGTGTTCCTACCCGTGTTCAGGTGACACGGCCGTGTGGCATGCCGTGTCTAGGGCCGTGTTCCTCCCAGAACCACTTTCTGCCGGGTCAGGGTTGCGGCACACGGGTAGAGACACGGCCGTGTCCCGACCCGTGTCCTTGGCACACGGCTAGGGACACGCCCGTGTCCCAATGCCCGTGTACCTCTCTGACTGGTAAGCCTATTTTTATGAGGCACACGGGTATGGACACGGCCGTGTCCATACCCGTGTCAGCCAAAAATGCTGTTTTGCCTTGTTTTCCTCATTTCCCGCACGTCCGCACCTGTTCACCCACATCCCCCATTGGGCTCACCACAGCCCCCTTGACTCAAATACGCAATCAAGGGGCCTAGCGCGAATTGGGACGTTACAAATCCTATAAACAAAATAAAAGATTTCGTCCCCGAAATCAGGGTAAGGCTATGGGAGTGAAACACATAAAAAGGGAACTATGCTTTCAAATAAAATTTTTACCTGGAGTAAATAATTCCGGGTAGCGCTCTTGCATCAAATCCCTTGGCTCCCATGTGCACTCTTCCTTCCCGTGATTAGACCATAGCACCTTCACCAAGGGAACACTTTTGCGGCGCAAGGTCCTTGTCTCGTTATCAACGATCCGCACCGGCTCCAGTCGCACAGACCTATCAGACGCCACGGCACCATCCGCCGTGGGGATATACTGTTCAGGTCGCAACAAAGCCTTCCGAAGCGACGATACATGGAACACGTCGTGAAGGTTCTCCAGCTCCGGTGGTAACTCCAATCGATAGGCCAGAGGGCCAATCCTTTCCACTACAACATAGGGCCCAACATACCTTGGGCTGAGCTTCTTGACTCCACGTACTCGTGACACTCCGTGCATCGGTCGAATCTTCAGGAACACCTTATCACCCACTTGAAACTCTACCATACGGTGCCTTGCGTTGTAATATTTCGCCTGTCGGCTTTGAGCCTCTAGCATTCGATTCCGGATCAACCTAACCACCGCGTCCGTGTCATCAATATACTCATTTCCCAATGTCTTCGGATCTTCGTCTTGCACCCAGGACAAGGGTGTTCTACACCTCCTTCCATACAAAGCTTCATGAGGTGCCATTCCAATACTAGCTTGATGACTGTTATTATAAGAGAACTCCACGAGAGGTAAGAGTCTCTCCCATGGTTCTCCTTTATCTAGCACACACAACCTCAATAGGTCCTCCAATGTTCGGATGGTTCGTTCAGATTGCCCGTCCGTTTGTGGGTGAAAGGCTGTGCTAAAGGCGAGGCGCGAGCCCAAATAAGCCTGTACAGCCCTCCATTCTCTTGAAGTAAACCGACCATCCCGGTCGGAGACGATCGTCTTTGGCACACCATGGTACCGCACAAATTGTTCCACAAAGAGACGCACTAAGACGCCCACTTGCGCCTCCTTCTTCATTGGGATAAATCGGGCTACCTTGGTCAACCGGTCAACTATCACCCACACAGAATCATTCCCCGAGCGCGAGCGAGGTAACCCGTGGACGAAGTCCATGGAGATGTCCTCAAATTTCCATTCGGGGATGGGCAACGACCGTAGCATTCCACCGGGGCTTCGGCACTCTGCCTTCACCATTTGGCAGGCCACACAATGAGTAACAAAGTACTTGACATCCCTCTTCATGCCCGGCCAACACATCGTCTTTCTCAAATCGGTGTACATCTTCGCGATCCCCGGGTGCACCGAGTACTTGGAGCAATGGGCCTCCTTTAGAATATCCTCCCGAATGTTGTCACCTTCGGGGATGTAAAGCCGGCCACGAAAATGGACGAGGCCGTCTTTTAGGGAGTATTCTTCTGTAGTCCCATCCTCCATTGACTTGAAAGCCGGGGTTAAAGCCGCATCCTTCTTTTGTTCCGTACGGATCCGGTCTCGTATGTTGCAAACTATACTCATCGCGGCCAAATATTCGGTATACTCTTCCGGTTGATTCTTAAAGACCAAAGTGATTTCCATCTCTTGCAACGTCCGGATTAACTCCATCCTCATCAAGCGGGATTCCGTGCTCGCTTCCGGCGCTTTCCGGCTCAAGGCATCAGCTACGGAATTAACCTTCCCGGGGTGGTAGTTCAAGGTGAAATCATAGTCGCACAAGAACTCCAACCACCGCCGCTGTCTCAAGTTTAACTCCTTTTGGGTGTGAACGTACTTCAGATTTTTGTGATCCGAGTAGATATCGCAGTGGACGCCGTATAAATAATGCCTCCACATCTTCAAGGCGAATACCACCGCTCCCAACTCTAGATCATGCACCGGGTAGCTGGCTTCATGCTTCTTCAACTGTCTTGAAGCATAAGCGATCACATGCCCATTCTGCATCAACACAGCTCCCATCCCTTGATACGACGCATCCGTGTAAACTTGAAAGCCCTCCTTCCCAGATGGAAGAGCTAGGATGGGTGCAGTCGTCAATCTGTCTTTCAACTCTTGGAATGCAGCTTCGCACTGGGGTGTCCATTCAAACGGCACACCCTTCTTGGTCAGCGTAGTAAGGGGAAGGGCGATCTTCGAGAAGCCTTTCACGAACTTGCGATAGTACCCGGCAAGTCCAAGAAAGCTTCGTATGTCGGCCGCTGACTTCAATGGCGACCACTCCTTCACGGCCCGCACCTTGGCCGGATCTACTGCTAGCCCCGCCCCACTAATCACATGTCCCAAGAACGCGACCTCTCGAAGCCAAAACTCACATTTGCTGAACTTGGCAAACAAAGTGTGCTCCTTTAGTTTCCTCAGCACTAAAGTTAGATGTTCGGCGTGTTCTGCTTCAGTCTTGGAGTAGACTAGGATATCATCGATGAACACGATGACAAAGATGTCCAAATAAGGGCCGAACACCTTGTTCATCAAGCTCATAAAGGCGGAAGGGGCGTTTGTGAGCCCAAACGGCATCACGGTGAATTCATACAAACCATATCTCGAACTGAACGCCGTTTTCTGAATGTCATCTTCTTGTATTCTCAGCTGATAATATCCCGAAAGCAGATCTAACTTGGAGAACCAATACGGTCCCACCAATTGATCGAATAATTCATCAATGCGCGGTAGGGGATAGGTGTTCCGCACCGTTAACCGGTTCAACTCTCGATAATCAATACATAAACGCAAGGTGCCATCCTTCTTTTTGACGAACAAAACGGGCGCTCCCCAAGGCGACGAGCTTGGGCGAACGAACCCTGTTTCCACCAATTCCTGAAGCTGGACTCTAAACTCTGCAAGTTCCTTCGGAGCCATTCGGTATGGAGCTCGCGAGACGGGCTTGGCACCCGGAATTAGCTTGATTTGGAAGTCCACTTCCCTATGCGGGGGTAGTCCTGGCAATTTCTCGGGAAATACCTCGGGAAATTCTCGCACCACCCGCACATCCTTGACCTCTAATGTCAATTTCTTCAACTCGAAGCAAATTACATAGACCTCGTCCCCTTCCATATGAGATTTCATAACTTGGATTGAAGATAATAATTTACGGGGTGCGAATTTAATACCTTGGAAGATGACTTCCGAGTCTCCATGCCTCAACATAACTTGCTTCTCCGCACAATTGATCCTGGCGTGGTGCCAGTCCAACCACTTCATGCCCAGGATGAGATCGAACTCCGGGATTCTTAACACTGTAGCCGGAGTTTCAAAGAACTTTCCTCCAATAAGGGTGTCGAAGTCGCAACTTCCTGACGACGTCATCTCAGAGCCGTCCGGAAGGCGCACCCTTTGAGTAATGCCCGTGAAGTGTTGCACTCCCTCCAAGTCCTTCACGAAGTCCTCCGAAATGAACGAGTGAGACGCACCCGTGTCAAATAACGTATAGGCGGGTCTCCCGCTAACCACGACAGTGCCTAGGTTCCAAAAGGGGTAATCACTATTCAGAATAGCGCGTATCATTTGTATCATAAATCCAACAAGTCATATAATATTAAAACAACTTTGCACGTACCGGTGATGACTTCCTGCGGATTTCTCTCCTGAGTCATATCCAATGCGAATACATGCTCCCGTGCATGTCCTTGATTTCTCCCTGGTGGTCCTCTTCCTCGGCCACGCATGTGCCCTCGTCCCCGTGGAGCTACTGGAGGGGGAGCAATAGGGGCACCCCCGATCAGTCGCGGGCAAACTCGTCGGACATGCCCCGGTTGGTTGCACTCAAAACATATCATCTCACGCCGGCCCCCAGGTTGTTGATAATATTGCTGCTGCGGTGGTGGTGGTAAAGGTAGTGGTTGCGGAATTGGGTACTCCACCCGATAGTTCCGGTTGACCCACCGACCGCCTCTGTGGTTTCCCCTTCCTCTGCCATGATCATTCCGCCTTCTATTACTAGGGCCGACTTCAATTACACCTTCCGCAGGTCTCTTGCCACATCCCATGTGGTCCGCCTCCAGTCTCTTTGCCATGTCAATGATTTCTGCCAGGCTTCCATCGGCTATAAACAAAAGGGCCTGCCTCAGGGGGTCCCTTAACCCTTTGTAGAAGCGCTTCGCATAGCCTCTATCGTCCAACTCATAGGAATCGGCAAACCTAGCGAGGTGTTGGAACTCCCTCTGGTACTCCGTTACCGAATTCGATCCCTGCTTCAGCTGCAGAAATTTTTCTTCAAGTCCATCCCGAGCAGAAGAAGGGATGAAGTGCTCCAGAAAAGCCTCGGTGAACTCGTTCCAACCGATGTCCGTGTACAACCGCCCTTGGAAGATGGAGCCCATGAGGGACTTCCACCACCTTTTGGCGTGCAGCTCTAGCAGCGTCACTACCAATGTCACCGCCATGCTGTTCGGACATCTTATGCCAGCCATCAATTCCTGCACGGTATCAAGCCATTCCTCGGTGCGCACCGGCGATTCTGTCCCAAGATAGGCAGGAGGGGACAGGGCACGGAAGGTGCTCAACCAGTTGGAGCTTGGCGCTTGTTGCTGCACCGGAGCTTGCTGGGCTTTAAATGCATCCAATATGGCTGACAGCGTTTGTCCCAGTTCCGACTGCTGGAATTGTGAAGGAACGGAAGGGGTAGGAGTGCCCCCAACCGGCTCCACCTGCGCTGGGACCTATACGCAAGGTACAAACTAGGGTCAGGTTGGCTAAAACTAATGTCAAAGTTGGACAACTTAGTGTGAATTACAGATGGGCACACCACTGCTTCCGCTAAGTCGGTTTGTCCCCAAACCGACTAATCGAACGGGAGTGGCCCATTGTTACCTGACTGCTGTAGGTGAAGATCGGCTTAGTCTGATACCATTTGTAAGACCCCCCTCCCGGAACACAACACACGGCACGAGGGGAGTCTTATGCCCGAAATAGCCGCCTTGCGGTAGCACTAACATACGGGTTAGCCTTTACCACAAGACGCCTATTCCGCCGGCTACAATCCATATCACAACAATTATGCCAACCCAACCATAACAGAAAAGCAAAGCTAAAAGCAGTTCAGTTCACAGCTAAGTTAAAGTCCAAAAATAGCGGAAGATAACAAGCACAACAGGCTTGCACAAAAGAAACAAGAGTCTAGAAATGTTTTGCCAAACGGCTACATGAAAACACTCACTACTGTCACTGACGGTGCCGATGGCACCACCACCTCAGGTCCTATCATCCGGGCCTGGCTGTCCTGCTGCATAGTCCGTTGCCGCTCTACCTGCGGGGTTTCCTCCTAAAAAGGAAGACGTAGCAACCGTTAGTCATAAGACTAAGTGGCTTCACATCCGCTCCCCCGGCGACTCCTCGGCACCGGGCGGAGAAAGGGATACAGGTACAATATATATACATAAGCAAGTAAACAAGCAGGTGACAGTAAATATGGTGAAGTATAAACTACGCTACACATCTAGCAGTTCTACAAATATCCATATAAATGACAGCAGGTATAATTAATCAGAATAGCAACTTAACTTATAAGAGTGCCCATACAAACTTATAAGTTAAGGATCGGCTTAACAGTAAAGTAACTCATCGTATAAGAATGCCCATACAAACTTATACGATGAGGATCTTGTGTATGCAATGAATGACATGTTATGAATGTTATGTTATGACCGACTCATGCGCACGCACATGCAACTTGCTATGTCGACACAGACTTGAAGTTCCCACTTTTCGAGCAGGTAGCTAACCTCTCAGGCGTCGTCCGTCGTGGCCAGACGACGACAGTGGAGCGGGCGTCTCCACTACTAGGTGGTATCACACTACCTATCCTAGGCCCCCGTACGCCTCAACGCTAAGAACACAACAGCGGAGCTCACATGCGTACTACGGCTCAGAAGGGGTCTTGGGTAGATGTGCACCAAGAACACAGCCCAACCTGGCCTTTGATTTCGAACCGGATGGAACCTCGGAAACGCACGAGGTGCAAGCCCAACCGTTCTCATGGCGCGGAGGAGATCTCGGGTTATGGACACCAAGTATCTAACCCTACCGCCCAAGGTCTACTCATTGGCTCCCATCGGTGTGACGACTGGCGAACCCGTAGACCTGCCACAATCATTATCTCAACACCGCGACACGATGAATCGTCGCACATCACATGCCCCAAAACAACTCACTCGATGCTACCCGTAGGGAGACTTCAACTCTAAGCATCGGTTGTTAATAAACCCCTTGGGCTCGGATTACAGTTACAAAATACTCTTCACATAGTGTTCATCATGTTCACGCCCACCTATTCAATGAATTCACCTCAACACTACGCACATTAGATATGTTCAACCCAATTTGTATAAATATATCCTTTACCAATATCAACTCCTAATATCTAGCCTTCCCATCCAATCCATTTCTCTACCATTGCATGGTTATCCCTTATTACACAACCAAATGAGTAACCATACTAAATTATAGTAACAACGACATTATAGATATATGGGAGCAAGATATCACATGAGCAAATCACAATCATTGCAAGAGTGCTAACATTATAAATTTAACAAGTGCATTAACATAGGATAGTCCAATACTAAAACTGGGATTCCCGAAGCTACAGGAATCCGATCACAATGCACAACCCCTCGTTGGAAAGGTATTTGCGAGGGCTACGACTTTCGTGTTGAGTCGATCGCCCAGATCTGATCGCAACATACCAGAAATTCAACTCGAATACGTACAGGAAACAGTTTCCTGTACAGGAATTTTCCCGAACGCAGCGGACTCGAACCAGCTTTCCCGTGGCTACAGGTATCGCATGGAAATGAGAAACCCCTCGTTGGAAAGGTAATTTCAAGGGCTACGACTTTCGTGTTGAGTCGATCACCCAGATCTGGCCAGAACACCTCCGAAATTGGCCACGAAGGTCGCCGCGTGCAGAAAACAGATTTCTGCACGCATCTTAAGGCGAGATGAACGGCATCCGTTCATCTTCTTCCTTGCAACGACCTCGCATGAACTTCTCCAGAAATCACACCCAACCTTATTTCTCCTTTCAAAGCCAAACCCCCAACGAAAACCCCTCTCATCTCCACTTTGAAGGATGAGAAGGTTGAGGGAGACTAAGCCTAAACCTAGGCATGGCTTATCCTAAGAACTCTCCTCCTCACCATCAAGACTCTATGGAGTCGATGTCTCTCCTATAATAACTATAGATCTAGCACCAAGGGAGAGGGGAGGAAGCTCACCTCAAGTCCAGCGGTACCACCATGGCCGGCCATGAGCCTCGCACTCCTTCGCGGCGGCATTGTTTTTCCCTTGACGGTGGCGGCGTTTTGATTCCTCCAAGGATGGCTCCGGCAAGCTCTTCCTCCTCCTCCAGCCAAGAACACTCTCAGGAATTTCGGGGCAGAAGAAAGCAGATGAAATGCTAGGGTTTCCCAACTTTTTTCCTTTTTATACATCGCAGACACGGGTAGGCACACGGCCGTGTTCCTACCCGTGTTCTGGTGACACGGCCGTGTGGCATGCCGTGTCTAGGGCCGTGTTCCTCCCAGAACCACTTTCTGCCGGGTCAGGGTTGCGGCACACGGGTAGAGACACGGCCGTGTCCCGACCCGTGTCCTTGGCACACGGCTAGGGACACGCCCGTGTCCCAATGCCCGTGTACCTCTCTGACTGGTAAGCCTATTTTTATGAGGCACACGGGTATGGACACGGCCGTGTCCATACCCGTGTCAGCCAAAAATGCTGTTTTGCCTTGTTTTCCTCATTTCCCGCACGTCCGCACCTGTTCACCCACATCCCCCATTGGGCTCACCACAGCCCCCTTGACTCAAATACGCAATCAAGGGGCCTAGCGCGAATTGGGACGTTACACCTCCTATCAGGGGATGGGTGCAGTCCTGATGCAACATGGACATATTATCGCTTATGCTTCGCGACAGCTGAAGAAACATGAGCATAACTATCCAGTACATGATCTCGAGCTCGGGGCCGTAGTCTTTGCCCTTAAGACATGGAGACATTACCTCTATGGGATTCATTGTGATATATACTCCGATCATAAGAATCTCAAATACATCGACACGCAGAAGGTTCTGAACCTGCGACAGAGGAGGTGGCTTGAGTTCCTCTGCGATTACGACTATAAGATGCACTATCACCCGGGAAAGGCGAATACTGTAGCAGATGCTTTGAGCAGGAGAGCCGGCACTTCTGGACCGGAGCCCCGGGTGATGTCTATGGAGCTGCTACGCATGATGGAGGATATACAGATTACCATGGTTTCGGAAGCCGAGCCAGTGCTCTATCGAGAGTACCTGAACTCTTTGGTCAGCAATGATGATATACAGAAACGCATTCTTACACATCAGAGATTGGATACTGATCTAGAGCCTATCTTTGACGCTCTAAAAGGAGGCAAGCATGGGGATTATACGCTGGAGGACGACCTTCTTCGATTCCGTGGCCGAGTGTACATTCCAGCAGGAGGTGAGATCCGGGATGACATCCTCAGAGAGGCACACTACTCCAGATATTCAGTGCATCCCGGCATCACCAAGATGTGGGCTGACCTACGACGGACCATGTATTGGCCAGGAATGAAGAGGGAGATCATATACCTTGTGACACATTGCGAGACTTGCCAGCGAGTGAAGGCCGAATGCAAGAGCCCAGGTGGTGTATTACAGCCACTGCCAGTCCCAGAATGGAAGTTCGAGGATATTTCCATGGATTTTGTACACGGACTCCCTCGCTCCCATTCTGGGCACGATTCTGTCTGGGTCATTGTGGACAGGTTGACCAAGGTAGCACGGTTTATCCCGGTCAGAAAAGATGCCCCAGTTGCTGTGTTGGTGAGGTTGTTTGTAGAGCAGTTCATCCGGTATCACGGAGTACCCAGGTCTATTGTTTCAGATAGAGACGGTCGCTTCACCTCCAGGGAATGGAGGGCAGTGCACGCTTACTTGGGATCCAGACTTTCCTTTAGCACTGCCTTCCACCCGCAGACCGACGGTCAGACGGAGCGGACGATACGCACTATGGAGGACCTGCTCAGGTTATGTATTTTGGATACAGGGAAACCTTGGGAGAGGCTACTGCCGTTGATCGAATTCTCATACAACAACAGCCACCAGGCCAGCATCGGGATGGCTCCTTACGAGGCGCTTTATGTGAGAAAATGCCGAACTCCGCTATCCTGGGTGCAGGATGTGGATACCCGAGCCCTTGGGTCAGAATTTGTAGACGATACGGAGGCTCAGATTCATTTGATCAGGGATCGGCTTTTGGAGGCTCAGAGCAGACAGGCAAAATATTATGATGCACGACACCGGAAGGTGGAGTTCCAAGTTGGGGACAGGGTTTTCCTGAAGATCCGACCGGTACACGGTATTTCTCGGATTCGAAGACATAAGAAGCTCAGCCCCCGGTACATGGGACCATACCTGATTCTGGAGCGTGTGGGCCCCTTGGCTTATCGGCTGCAGCTACCTCCGGAGCTGAGTAGCCTACACGATGTGTTCCATGTCTCTTCTTTGCGAAGAGCTCTCCTTCGCCCTGAGCAGCATATCCCTACTGCAGCTGGACCGGTCGGGCCTGACCGTTCAGTTAGATTGGAGCCGATCCGGATCGACGATTCAGCAGTCCGAACGTTGAGGAAAAAGAAGGTTCCACTCGTAAAGGTGCTGTGGTCCAACCATGGACGGGAGGAGCACACCTGGGAACCTAGGGATCTGATGCTGGAGCGTCATCCAGAACTATTTACATCAGGTACTTTTTTGTTATTTTCTACGAAATTTCCTTAACAATTTCTGCAATTGGAACCCGTAGACCCAAACTTAAATTTCGGGGACGAAATTATTTCTTTCGTTTATAGGATTTGTAACATCCCAATGTTACTTCTAGACCCCTTAACATAGATTGGGTTAGGCATGGGGTGGGTGTTAGGGTTGGAAGCTAGATTGACCCTAGGTAGTGGGTTGTAGCCATGTGGGGCCCACCATGGGGCCAAAGTCAAACTAGGTCAAACTAGCCTAAACAGGAACCCTAGCCACACCATGATCCCATCATGATGCCCTAACCCTAAATACAATCTAAGTGGACCCCAAGGTAGGCCATGGGGTCAACCAGTTGACCATGATGGGCCAAGTCAACACCTTGGACCCAAATAGTGAAAATGGTGTCCTAGCCCAATTCACTGGGTTGGGTCCACCCAAATCAACCCAAATTCATCATGTGGGCCTAAAGTGACCCTACAAACCCTAGGGGAGAGAAAAATAGGGTCTTGCAATAGTGATTTTGGGAGAACACTTAGGAGAGAGAAAAGAGGAGGAGTAGGAGAGAGAAGATGCTAAGAAATGGGTTTGGACCACTTGGGCTCATTCCACTAACCCATGATGGGTTGGCTGACCATGCATGGGTATCAGGAGGTGTGGGACCCCCACCATGCAGCCTTGGGCCAAGCCCAAACCCAACCCAAGCCCAATATGACCTAACCCATTTATGGAAGTCAACTCCCTCTCTTCACTCACCCAACTCGGCCCTAGACTTGGCAACCCGACCCACTAAGGTCTAGTCAACCCTCATGGACCAGTGGGGCCCACTCCCAAGCCACCTAGCCGGCCAAACCCACTAACCCGACCCCCAACCTTGGTGAAATCGCCTAGCCTTGGTGAGGTCGCCCCCCCTCTTAAATCAGCCCCAAACCACTTCCCCCTCTCATTTCCATTCACTCCTACCCCTGAGACAGAGAGAGAGAGAGCCGGAGCCACCTGCAGCCATGGCAAGCCAAGGAACTCGCCGGAATATTCATGCTAGGGGAAGCCGCCGCCACCCTCAACCTCAACCACAACCACCGGTCCGTATCCCCTCCCCTCTTACTGTACTAGTATCCTAGATCATCTAGGTTAGAGGTCAAGCTCAAACGAGCTCGACATAGGAATCAAAAAGCTTAAAAATAGGTTTAAAAATGGCGGCCTGGGAGCTCTTCGGGTTGGTTGCGCCGCCGCCGTCCGCCGCTCTCCGCCGCCCAGTCGCCGGCCAGCCCTAGCCCCGACCACCGTGAGGCCGGGGAAGGTCTTGGCCGGAGGTCCCGCCGCCGGCGATGGCCGGAAATGGCCCCGCAAGGAACACCTGCGTCGGTTGGCCATGCAGGCTTGCATGGAGAAGAAACGCAGCAGCCGTCCGATTGCCTTTAAGATCCGTGCGGCCGGGTTATATATTATGAATAAAATTGTTATTATTTAGGTTTATGAATAGTATCCATTCCTGCCTTATAAAAACAGATCCTTGCATGTGAATTTTTATGGCACCTCTGGTCCTCTTCATAAATTGTGTTCAACATAACAATTATAGGTATTTGTGTTACCTTTAATTTGACATATTACACATTAATTTTGGTTAAGTGGTTTGTCCTGTAGGTCCATTTTACTAGGACTGCTCTTATGGTAGGACAGAAATTAAAATATTTCCTCAGCCCAAAACCTTGGTCCAAATGGGCTGAAATTTGGGCTAGGTTACTAATTTAGGTTTATCTAGGCCTTCCCCAAAAATCAGAATTTTTGGGGAACATTTTGCTATAGTATTTACAAAAATACCCAAAAGTAAATAAATGTGATTTTTGGAGTTTCCTAACTCCAAATGGCCCCAAATTTTGGTGGCACCCTATCATGGGTATATTAGACCCATGGTTAAAATTTGGGCTAAATTGATTCACTGCATGATGAGGAATCTCACTTGCATGTTTGAGAAATAATATTTGACTCGGGCTGCAAATAGCAATTTTGCAGAATTTCAAATGGCTGCCCAAGCCAAACCAGAAGTCCCCTTGACCTGAGATTTTGGTCAGAGGTGTAATTAGGGCACATTTAGGCCCTGACCAAAAATGGGCTTGATTGGAAACTAAAATATGAGGAAATTACCAAAATACCCCTAGGGCTTAACTAGGTGATTCTTGGAGTTAGCTAACCCCAATTGGCCCCAAATTTTGGTGGCTCATCCATAGGGACCATATAGACCAGAGGTAGAAATTTCCCTGAAATTGGAACAAGGCATGTTGACTTAACTCACTTGTAAGTGTAGACTAATTTAGGCCTTGGTGTGCATTTAGCAATAATTTGTATTTTGTGAATTTAGCCTAGCTGAGGCACCCAAAAATCATGAAATAGATTCCAGTGATACTTTAGGGCATGTTTCACCCCTAGAATTATTTTTGGGATTTTTGGAATTAAAAATACCACTTAATGGGATTTTTCAAAATATAGGCCTTTTTGGGAAAATAAATGGGAAAAATAGATATTGGCTATAGAAAACTTTCAGATTCAGCCAAGTCAAAGTATGGTGTCTTATTTGACTTAGGAAAATTTTTGACCTCTGTTTGGAGATTATTGGAACAAAAACCTTGAAATTACTATTTTACCCCTTTTTGTATTTATTTATGAATTGATGGAATTACATGTGGGGAAATTGTAAAAATATTTCTATAGATGTATAATAGCAATATTAGTGTTGCATATTTATTTTAGAATTTTTGTATACATTGATAATTATTAAGGTAGGAAAATGGCATTTTGGTAAATAATTAGGAATGAATTTTGGTAGACCATTACACAGTGGAAATAAATGAAACTCTGTCATTAGCCATAAAATAGTAATATGAATGCTTAGTAATTTTCCTGGAATTTTGGTGAATACATTTCTTGTACTTCTTTTGGAAAATGACACTTGTGTAGGAATTGTATTAATTATGGGATGAATAGATATAATAAAAGGAAAATTATGAAATCTTGTAGACAGTAATATTTTTCTCCTATGCAATTCAGGAAAATTCCCATAAGTCAGAAGATTTTAATTGATGATACTTCATGCGTAAAATGACCTAGGGAATAATTCTAAAAGATTTAATTAAAGGCCTTAATGACCTAGAAAAATTATGAAAATCAACACACTCATTTTATTAGTCCATACCACCCTAGGATAAATACTTGGGGTCAGCTGGATCAAGAGTTTAGAAGTTCGATTTCAGGGTGGCAATAGGTCATGGGGTGCGCTTAGCAAAGAAGGTTGGACTATAGGCCGCCAGGGGATGAATCAACAACTGAGTTAGGGTCTAAGTTTGGAAGTATAACCCTGGGTGGCAGATGCATTCTTGAGACGAAAGTAACAGAGCAACATAAGACTTACCTAGGAAGAGTTGACGGAAGACCATCACTCCTTAACCCATACCTTAAATCACTGGGTCATTCTATGTAACAGGAGAGAGAAGAGGGGGTTCGGGGTAGGCAACAACTAAACTAAATATCCTTGAGAAAGGGAGCTTTGGGATTCAACCCATCATAGCTCCTAGTGCCCCTGAGAGCCCTTCACCGGGAATACCTTGGACAGTCCTGGGATTAACCTTAAGATTTTAAGTATGATAAACTGTAGACAAGAGTAGTCTATTAGGTTAGGTGAACTGGACATGTGCTCACTCGTGCCGGTTTGGAGGGACTTGGAGTCTTTGACTACTTGCTCGCCCGCGCAGAGTGGGAGGATGAAATTGGTTTTATATATATACTCACCCGGGCAGGGTTGGAGGTTTTGTAGCATACTCTCACCCGTGACGGGTTGGAGAGTTTTGGGACTGGTTAGACTTTCGAGCTGGAGGTTCAATATACTATACTTGCATGTGCATATACTAGTGGCGGGCCATGCGGTACTGGCCAGTCATCACACCGACGGCAGTACGGTGGACCAGGCGGGTGCGAGGGTTAGAAGGACCAGTAGGATGTTTACACTGGAGTCTGGAAGGCTTTTCCTAATAACGCGCACCCAGCCCAACAAGACTGACAAGTAGTCAGCAAAGTTGTACGCAGAGACTCTAGAGTGCACTGACGGTGTACAGAGGCGCACAAGAGAGGTCTAGGCCTGGTAGTGTGTATACCCGCCTAGAAGGCGGAGACGCCCGCTCCGCTGCTGCCGTAGCCACAACGGTGGTACCTGAGAGTGATGCTAGCTCTCGAAAAGTGGGAACTAAAGGTCTGTGATCACGGAGTCGTGTGTGTGTGTTGCACTGCATGTTCATATCATACCCACCATATAGATGCATAACATTAACCTTCATAACAACTTAAGTCACCTAATGTATAAGTGGTATGGGACGCTTATACATTAGGACCTGCTATACGATCCCTTAGCCTATAAGCCTGAGTGGGCATGTTTATAGGTTGAGGTTATTTTTACTTTATGTATATGCTTGTGACTCTGACACCCCATTGTATAAATGGTATGGGACATTCTATACAATGGGAGCCTTGCAAAAGATCCCTTGCTTATGCGTACCCGCATAAGTGGAGGTTACATTTCATCATTTTCTTGATTATATACCCTGTCAGATTCCTGTCACCTGCTCTCTTTTGCTACCCCTTGTTGTCCTCCGCTTCGTCCTCTCGCACGGTGCCCAGGAGTTGCAGGAGGAGGTGCTGAGGATACGACTTAGTCTGTTTGACTAATGGTCGTTGACCTTACTATTTTAGGAGCTCTAAGAGGTAATCCAGCACGTCGAGGAGGCAGGGCTTGAGGAGCAGATACCGGCCACTACTACTGGAGCACATGTTCAGGTGCGATGATTCGAGTTGATAGATTCCGCTGATGTGTATGAGTGAGAGAGAGATTATGATGTACTGGGCATAAGCCCTATTTACTTTCACTTCTGTACTCATTATGGACTGGCTTTTATTTCATTTGATATATATATATGATGTGGCTGTGGACTTGCTTCTGCTTTTACTCTGATTTATTATGTAATTACTCTCATATTGGCCGAACAGGTTATGATCGTACTAGCCGGCAGAATCGGCGTCTTGCGGTGACGACTAACTCGTGCGTTAGTGTCACCGTAAGGCGGCGGTTCTGGGCATAAGATCCGGGTTGCCTCGGATTTGAGGAACAGGATCTTACATAAGTACAGCAATTATTCATCTAAAAATTATAATAAAATTCCCAAATGAGCATATTGACCAAGGAACCCTACTGATCAAGTTTTACAATTTAACAACCAATAATGAGCTCTGAATAATTTATTGAACAAGTTTTCATTTTGATGAGCTTGTGAAGTATGTACTGTAAATATGTATTTAAAATATTTAATAAAATTCATACATGAGCATAATGGTCAAAAACTCCCTCTTCCAAATTTTTTTATGACTTTCCAATGGAAAATGAGTTCACAATATCCCAATAATTAAGTAGGCTAACACATGCATTACAAAGGAAGTACTAAGATTAATGTTCCAAAGTTCCCAATTAAATTTCCAGAGGTTCATACTAACCCTATGACTACACCACCCAAGTTTTATCACTGTTCAATGAGTTTTAATAACCTATTCTACCACTAGAAGGTTTGTGCCCTAAACTAGGGTTAGGGTTTTGAGGGATTTAACAACTTCTAAATCCAATAAGATTTCTACCAGAGGATTTTAACTACCCTAGAGTTCTCTCAACAGAATTTCAAATCATTTCAAGGTCATTTGACCACATGCCCTTCACAAGACACCAAAAACCATCCTTAGGGTTTGTCTTGGATCCTAGGGAAAATCTACCCCAATCCACCCCATCTTCAATGGGAGGGTGTTAAAAGTCATGCCAAGTACGTGGCCCAAATTCCAACCTCTGTTGAGATGATTTGGCCACCTAAACCCACAAGTGCACTTTTGACCTAAATACCCCTTATTGAGCCAACTTAGGGTTTGCTTGCTTCTGGCCTAAATCATCTCCAAATGAGATGAACATTTATACAGATCCTCATGATGACCACATGGACCACTCACAAAAATTTGGGAGAGTTTTGAGGTCATTTTGTCCCTTAATTAATTTACCCTAGAGTAATTAAATAATTTCAAAAACTATAGAAATATTGTACCAAAAAATTCTCATTTTTGTGCAGGACCTAGGTATAGATAAGAGTGACGCCCTGTCCAAATTTCAAGTCATTTAGACAAGGTATGAAGTGGGAGCACTTATTTTAATTCCTATCTAACCCTAGGTATTGACCCCACAAAAATGGGTGCCCTGGTCAAACCAATTGACCAAATTGACCCAAATCAATTTTAATATAAAGTAGACCCATAGGGCTACAAATTATATGTTGAATCTTTCCTCATATAGAGCCTCTAAGTATTTTTCATTAATTTTCTAAAGTGGCTGTTATCATAATACAGAAAATTCATTTAAAAAAAGGATTTAAATGATCAGCACCGATCTTGGTGCAAGATCCGACGGTTGCTTGATCGTCTTCTTTGTCTAGCCGAGGGCCATGATTTGTCGAACCTGGAGCTTATTCCAAGACATTTCCACGGCCACCCGGCCACCTCCCTGGCCGGCCACCGCCACCCCACCTCCGTCGAGGTGGTGGCGATCGCTGTGCGGCGGTCGTGTTCTTCAACAAGTTCATAGTGAAGGTCACGACCGCCGGAGGGGCGGATTCTGGCGAACCCGACCACTTATTTTTTCACAAAAAAACCAGTGATTTTTCATCACCTGATCGGGCTCAATTGAGCCAATTCCATAGCCCTAACAATTCCTACGATCTACCAATAAGGAATGAGAAAGGGGAGGACCTTGGTCGGGGCCTAGAGACGTGTCGATCGCCGGGATGCCATGGTCGGTGGTGGCGCCGCTCGATTTCTTCAACTGCAGAGTGGGCTTCCTCGGATCCTTCAGGTTTTGTGTGGAAATCGCTCCTCTAAGTCCAGTGAGTCTTTTAAAATGATAAAAATGGGGGAGGGGAGGGGTCTAGGTTGTGGTGGACATTAATTCCCCTTTAAGAGCTTTTTGGCCATGGAAGAGGAGGATGAATGTGGGCGCAATCCTGCCAGGAAATGGCTGGAAACTCCTCCTCTTCCCCAGAGGAGTTGAATCAAGCCATAAAAGGGGGAGGAGAATTAGGCCAAGGCATTTAAGTGCCATTAATGACCATAAAACCAAAATTTCGACGATGGATTTGGGTTAAACCGTCTTCCACGTGGCACCCTACTACTGGACCGCTATTATTGTTTAAATAAGTCCTAATGAAAGGGCTGGGGCCTATTATTTCAGCTTGGCACAATTCTCAAAAAGATCCCGAACCAACAAGAAGAGCCGAAAATTTCTCTAAGGCAAAAGCGTTGAGACAAGCCTCCACACTCAACGCCAAAATAGCAAGGAATTTTCTAAGTTCAATGGCATTGAGTGAGCTTAGCTCACTCGACTCCATTCAATCTATGACATTGAGTGAGCTCAACTCAATAAACGCCATAATTCCAGAACATCCTTTCTCAGTATGATGGCGTTGAGTGCACTCAACGCACTCAACGCCATTCATCCCATGGCGTTGAGTGGACTCAATGCCCCGAACTAAAAATTCTTTTGAAGTAAGATGGCGTTGAGTGCACTCAACGCACTCAACGCCATTCATCCTATGGCGTTTAGTGGACTCGATGAACTCAATGCCCCGAGCTCAAAATTCTTCCCAAGTAAGATGGCGTTGAGTGCACTCGACACACTCAACGCCCGAGCCTATGATTCTTCCTAAGTAAGATGGCGTTGAGTGCACTCAACGCACTCAATGCCATTCAGCCTATGACATTGAGTGCACTCGACACACTCAACGCCCGAGCATATGATTCTTCCTAAGTAAGATGGCGTTGAGTGCACTCAACGCACTCAACGCCATTCATCCTATGGCGTTGAGTGCACTCGACCCACTCAATGCCCAAGCCCAAGATTTTTCCTAAGTAAGATGGCGTTGAGTGCACTCAACGCACTCAACGCCATTCAGCCTATGACATTGAGTGCACTCGACACACTCAACGCCTGAGCCCAAGATTCTTCCCAAGTAAGATGGCGTTGAGTGCACTCAACGCACACAACGCCATTCATCCCATGGCATTGGGTGCACTCCACACACTTAACGCCGAGCCCAAAAACCTGTCTGAGTAGATACCCGATCTACTCGTTGAGTCTTGTCGACTCACTTGACATATCCCGAACTTGAGCCATCCCTATGCTGGACTAGTAGCTGTTATTATATGAGAACTCGATCAGTGGTAATAGCTTCTCTTTAGGCTCTCCGCAGTCCAGAATGAATAGTCGCAATAGATCTTCCAAAGTCCGATTAGTGCGTTCCGTCTGCCCGTCGGTCTGGGGATGAAAAGTTGTACTGAATGTCAGCTGAGTGCCCAAGTAAGTCTGCACTGATCTCCACTCCCTGAACGTAAATCGTCTATCCCTATCTGATACAATCGTCCTGGGTACACCATGATAACGGATGAACTGCTCCACAAATTTTCGAACCAGCACACCAACCGAGACATCCTTCCTAATAGGGATAAATCTAGCTACCTTTGTCAGCCGATCGATGATTACCCAGATCGAATCATTCCCTATCCGTGATCGGGTAAGCCCATGTATGAAGTCCATCACGATATCCTCGAACTTCCACTCCGGCACTGGGAGTGGCTGCAACAATCCTGCGGGGTTTCTACACTCTGCCTTCACCAGCTGGCATGTCTCACAGTGGGTCACGAAGTAGGTGATATCCTTCTTTATTCCTGGCCAGTACATGGTCTTCTTCAGATCCACAGTCATCTACGTAACTCCTGAGTGTACTGAATATCAGTTACAGTGGGCCTCCGTCATGATATCCTCCCGGACCTGGCCTCCCTTTGGTATATAAACCCGTCCTCTGAAGCATACTAGGTCATCTCTCAATATGTAATCACCATCAGTACCTGCCTCCAAGGCCCAGAATATCGGCTCCATCTTGGCATCCTGCCTCTGCCAATCTCTGACTCGGTCTCAAATGTCATCAATAGCGCTCATCGTGGCTAAATACTCTTCATAAAGCTCGGGGTCATCAGACGACACTAGCGTGATGTGCATATCCTCTAATCTCTATACCAGCTCCATGGACATAATTTGGGGCACCGCTGTAGTGGTGGCAGCTCTTCGACTCAGCGCATCAGCTACCACATTCGCCTTCCCTAGGTGGTAATGTATCTCGTACTGATAATCTGCTAGAAATTCAACCCATCGCCTCTGCCTAATGTTCAGCTCTTTCTGCGTGTCTACATACTTCAGATTTTTGTGATCAGAGTATATGTCATAGTGGACACCGTACAGATATTATCGCAAGACTTTTAGAGCAAACATGACCGCTCCCATCTCTAAGTCATGAACAAGGTATTTTTACTCATGCTTATTCAGCTGCCGTGAGGCGTACACTATCACATGACCATTTTGTATCAACACTACACCCATGCCCTGATAAGAAGCGTCGATGTAGACCTGGAATCCTTCTTTCCTCGAAGGAAGGGCAAGTAATGGAGCCGAGGTGAGTCGATCCTTTAGCTCTTGAAAAGCCACCTCGCACTGCGGGGTCCAGACAAAGGGCACATCCTTCCTCGTTAGGGATGTGAGTGGGAGCCAAATTCGAGAGAATCCCTCCACAAACTTCCGATAATAACCGACAAGTCCTAGAAAACTCCGCACGTCTGTGGCTGACTTCAGCTGCGGCCAATCCCGAACTGCCGGAATCTTGGCTGTGTCCACTGCCAACCTGGCACCACTGATGATATGTCCTAGGAAGGCCACCCCCTTCAACCAGAACTGGAATTTGCTGAACTTCGCATAAAAACGGTGCTCCCGCAGTCTCTCAAGACTCAGTGTCAGATATCGTGGGTGCTCCTCCTCTGTCCTCTATGTTAACCTAGAAATATGCGATCCCTCCCAAGGTAGCCAGCTCGCAAAATGCGGCCTACACCAGGAGGTCACGGCATGCGAGCCTTTCCTTCCAAGGCTGGGCGGACTGACCTTTCAGTCCGCTCAGTCCGCGCGGCTAGGGCGGTCTCCCCGGTTTGACCGCCCAGGTCGCGAAGTAGCCGCTCATTCTGCAGGGGCTGCGAACTGCTTCCTCAGTCCGCCCCTGCAGGTCGTGTGGTTAGTTCGGTTAACCTTGTGGTGGTTCATTCTTCCTCTCAGGTACGAGCTACTTAACTGAGTTGCATGCTCGAAATCCATATCTGCCCAGACCACGCGCAAGATACTCAGCCGAAGGTGGCGACCTGTTCTCCTGTCCGCCAGCTATAGGCGGACTCGATCTCAATTCGATAGGTCGCCTACCTCATCAGCGAGCTGCCTGATCAGCTGATCGCGTGGTCTGCCGACCTCACTGGTCAGTCCACCAGGTCGCCAACCCTCGTCCCCAAGCAAAGGATGCCACCAGTCGACAATTGCTCTCGCCAATAGGAGCGACCTGGACTCTTCAGTCCGCCAGGTCGGCAGTCCTTATCGCCGAGCAAATGGAGACAAGCCTACAACAGGTAGCTTGCTCAACCTGTCCGCCGCGAGTTAGGAGGGCTCGTTGCGCAGTCCGCCCGATGGGCACCAGCTCGGCAGCCGGTGATATGCCTCCTAAACCGCAGGCTGGGCAGACTCGTTCTGCAGTCCGCCAGCTAGCCCTCCATCTTCCCGGTGTCCGCTTCTACCCAGCAGCGGGCAAACTTCTTCTCAGCTCGCACAGCCCAGTGCGAGCTCACTCAGCAACAGGGGCAGACTCGTCCCAGTCCGCCAACGATAAGGCCAGCTCGAGGCAGTCCAAGATCGCGCGACCTGGCGCGGACTCCGCGGACTCAGCATTGTACTCACTCAGCTCACCGCCTCACCGGTAGTGACGTTACCAATACCGTTTCCTCCTCGGGCCTATAAATAGGCCCCAAGACCTCTCATTCTAGAGGACGGACGATGCGGCAGAGGCATCAGGATCTCGCCATCAGTCCCTGCAGACTCGCTTTCCCAGTCCGCGCGACTTGCTCCCAGCTTCTTCTCCCAGCTTGATCAAGCAGCCCGCCCGACAATGTCCTCCGAGCTCCTTGATCGGCTAACCGCGCAGTCTGACGACCTCCCTGGTCAGTCCGCGCGGCCTCTGGAATTCTCCTCTCCTTAGCCTCCAGCTCCCCCCTTGTACCCTTTATTCTGCTTTCCATGTAAAGGTGCAACCTCGAGCTGTAACTTCATGTATAATCAAAGGAAAGCCCGTCGTAAGAGAGGCATTCAGGCCGCGATGGGCGAAGTCTGCTGTTGCCACTGCTAGCGGCCCTCTCTTCTCTTTTTTTCTCTCGGTCTAACCATCAGAGCCCAACCGCTAAATTAGCGTCTGATCGATAGTTCCTGATCAAGCTTATTCCCTGCTCGAGCAAGCTTCTCTCTTGCTCTCCGTCGAACCTTCCCTCTATCCCTGCAACCCTCCTTTTTCCCTAGCTTGTGAGATCGAACAACCCGTTAACTGGGCGGTGTCGTATTTCGCGCATCAATAGTTAATACGCGGCCTTCAGATCTCGATCAGATAGTGAAATCAGCGGTTACTTATTTCAGACCATCAACCAGCTGAGAGCCTTGCTCCAAGTTCCAGTGAGGATTCTCTTTGGGAGACCTTGGAGCATTCTCGAAGAGAAACTGCACAATAGTTTCAAGCGATCAACCGTACTCTAGCTGCTATCGCTCAATGATTGGAAGCACAACCTTCAGCAGCACCAGCTCCTCCAATCAATCCAGCACCAGCATTCGAGATTCCTCATGTCTACCCACCGGCCTATCCGCCGGTCTATCCTCCTTACACTCCAACCTTTCCGCAAGGGCTTGCAACACCTTTGCGGTCTCAAAATGACGAATTTGCAGCTCGTCAGAACTTCTTCCGAGAAGTTTCTCGAGGAAGTCCGACAAGATTCCTGAATTTTCAGGGAAGTTATCCCTACTCATCAGCTCCTGCCTTTGCTCCTCCCACAACAACTTTTCCTTTCTATCCTCCAGCTTATTGTGCAGCTGCAACTTATGTTCCATTTTTTTCTTATGATGTAGGAGAACAAGAAGAGAAGTCAGCATTTACAGAGAATGTTCGGTATGAACCGACTCTAGCTAACTTTAGAGAGCCACAATTGCCCATTTACACTGGGGAGACTGATCCAGTCAAGCATCTTATATCTTTTGAATCTACCGCTGCTCTCAAGACTCTTTCAGATGCTACCATATGCAAACTCCTTGTGATGACCTTTGATGGTCAAGTGAGGGATTGGTTATATGGACTCCATGCTCAGTCCATCTCTTCCTTTGCTGATTTGCGAAGAGAGTTTCTGCTCAGATTTTATACTTCAACAAAGAGGAAGGGTGGTCCAGAAGCCCTCTTTGAGATCAAGCAGCGAGAGACCGAGACTTGGTCTCATTTTGTGGATCGTTTCCAGAGAGAGATCTTAGACATTGAGATCGTCGATCAGTAAATGTATCGAGTGGCTCTTATTCACGGTCTGCATGAAGGACCACTCAAGTCGAGGCTAACGTCCGAGTACCCGAGGACTTCCCAACAGTTGATTGGACTAGCCAACTCGTACATCCGTGGTGAGAAAAGCAACCCTAGTTTTGTCTCCAGACTTATAACAGCAAGAAATCAACCTTACAAGTAGCCTTTGAGGTCTCCTCGCAAAGATTTTCCATCCCACTCAAGGAAAATAAAGAAGTTCCAGCATCATCATCAACGTTCCTTCCCAGGCCAGGATCGTGCCCACAAACAATTGCTACTATTACCAGCCCCACCTCAGCAAACAGCTTCTGTGAATCACTCACAAGATGATGACTTATCATACTCTGGACTCGATGAGGCCATGCTAGAAGCCTGCCAGATCATGAGGGATATGGAAAATTCAAAAATTCCTTACCAGTCGGTGAATCAAAGATCTAGAGATTCAGATCCGTTCAGTGAATTCCATAGAGAGAAAGGTCATTTAACTTAAGAATGCAAGGCCCTTTGGCGGTTGGTTGAAATACTGCTTGTCGAGGGCAAGATCAACGACTTGGTCAAGAAAATTGATTCTTCAAAGCTTTCCACCTCCAAGGGCAAGGAGGTGGCTGAAGTTCAGATGAAGTGTGTGGAGATAGCGGATGTAGGCCATTTGGGTCATATCGATGTTCAATCTGAGTGCATCGATGTCATTGACGAAGGTCCCCTTGGAAAACTATTCTAAAGAGAAGAGGGCACATTTCTTGCGTCAATAGTTATGACCAATATCAGCTCCTCAAAGCCCCTCGCAATCATGACCAGTTGCTTTTACTTTACTCTTCAAACATTTTTTCTCTAAAACACTTCTAAGTGTTCTTTCATTTTCATTCAATGAAGCTTATGTCAGAGATCTCATACTGACATAGTTCCCTTTTTGTAATGCTTCTCCTCCATATTTTTCTCTTTGCAAAAGACATCACTTAACCACTGAGATATCGCCAAGTCTTATTGTTTCCTCCATGGATTGTCCTCCGGCGTAAGACCACAATGACCATATATGGTGAGGAGTTTTTTGCATATGTGCAGTGGGGGCTGTTCAATAAATGATGTTGAACTTCAGACTTCGGATCCCAGTCGGTGTCTAGCGTAGTGTGTGTGCCTAGGGGAGGCAGCCGGTGATAGTTCTATCGTGTCTCATTGAGGGATACGTTATAGTTACGATGATCTTTGCGTGACAAGTAATGGCTATCAAGTGTAACCTTGTCTCTTCGATCATCTCACAACTGTGACGGCCGAACACTCGTTGGTACTCCCAATCCGTGTCTTCCGAGGGCCCACAATTCCGCTGATCAATTCGTAGACTGGCAATAGGGCACTGATGAGTCCCTATTTTATATCTTATTTTGGACTCATCTAGGCCTTTTTCGTCAGCTTTGCACTATCTTTTAGCGCCATTAGTACTCTTTTTGGTTAACTGCGGCATTCCACGCCATGTGCACCTTTTTAGCCCATCTCTGTGCTGTGTGCATTTTCATTCTTGTCATGATTATTATTGTTGCTGTGTCTGCCGCGATCGATGTCCCGTGCAGTTTTCCTGCAGGTTCTGGGATCGTGTGGGCGTCCGGGATAGGCATTTCACTGTTTTTGGCAAAGGAGCCAGTGGTCGTGCGTTTTTACCCACGCACGACCATCGACCTCCTGGCGCACGATCACCGATCGTGTGCAGCCCGGACTCATTTCTGAAATCCCTGTCTTGAACCTTCCGCACGATCACTTGCCATACCGCGCACGACCACTGTTCGTGCGGCGTTGATCGTGCGCAGGCATATCCCATTTTACGAAAGTTCTGTCTGGCCATCCGCACGATCATCAGCATTGCCTCGCACGATCACTGATCGTGCGCGACCATTTATTTTCTGATGCAGGTCTTCAGGTTGCTCGCGCACGGGCGCTGACCTTGGTCGCGCACGACCACTGGTCGTGCGCCAGTGGTCGTGCGCCCTATTTATTCTGCAAGCTATAAAAAGCGCTGTTCCGCGAATTAGGGCAAGCGGATTATTACGGAGCCTACGCCAGTCTGCCGTTTCGCCCTCCAGCATCTTCCTTCGCCTCCACCTTCATCCCCACCATCGGGAGGACCTTCTCCGGCGATTCTAAAGCATTTCGCCTCCTCCGCTGACCCTCCCGGCCATCGAAGCATTCTTCTCCGAGCTCTCCACCAAGGAAGAAGACGAAGCATACCTAGAGAACAGAATTACAGGCCCTCGAGGTGACAGCTCGGTGGTACCGGAAGCCCTCCTCGGACTGCGCTTGGAAGCGGATTGACAACCCGCATCTCCGGCCAACAACCGCGGTGGATCTTCGATCTCGCAGTTTTGCATTCTCTCTCTCTCCTTGTTGTATGGATTGTATATGCATGTAATGAACACAAATTTCTGATGTTAAATTGGATCTTTTGTGCTTCTTCATGTTTGTGAGAATTATCATTTGGTGCGCCTCGCTCCATCTCACTCCACTCCACACATTCGTTGCACTCAATTCCACTCCGCGCTAATCACCTCACTCGCTAGACTTCCGTCCACTCGCCAACCGAAGTACGGCATCGCGGCCGCTACATCCATCTCGCCTTGAGAAGCGGTGATTGCGACCCGCATAGTTTACATTAGTGTAATTGGTCGTAAGACCACCAACCAAAGCCCCCCTTCTTTTGCTTATTTCAATTAACTCTCATAACAATAGTTTTGGAGTCTAAATCGTTCGACGCCAATTGCATTCCTCAAGAGACCGACATCCGGGGATTTATTCCCAACTTTATTACTTGTGCGACCGGTACGCTTGCCGTATTTTATGCGCATCAGGCACTTGGCGCAACTAGTCTAATTGATCAGCGTTGTTTGTAGTCCGAGGCAAGAGAGTAGTGTATTAGTCGATTCCTTTGCAGGAATTTCCTTGTTTGTGCTTGTTTATCTACTGTGCCCTTCAAAGGATGCACGGCCAGCCCGCTTTAGCCCTCCCTTGTCTCTTCTGCCTTCTTGCAGGTTGGCAGGATTAAATTCAACCTATGCCAAGGATTGGCAATATCTTTTTGGCTTATGATCATCTTATATGGACTACTTGCATAAAGTTCTATTAGATGGTTATCCATAAGCTCTCTTATCAGATGCTAGTGACGCGAATCACTAAATAAAAGTATCTGGTTCTCCTTGATTGGCAAGTCATGCTGTTATAAGTCTAAATTAAGATGGTTTCATCTTGCTGATCTGGATTTCATGTATAAAATATCATACTTGATCACGCGAGATAATCATTATCGTGGCTTGATCTTTATTGAGTTAATAACAGAGTTTGTCAGGTATCTCATCTGCTATCCAATTATATCTTATCATAGCAACAGTCAACCTTCACTGGTTCCATCCAGGTACTGCGACTTAGTTTTATTTCTTCTATATCTACCACTCACTCTTCTTTTGTAGTAACTAGTAGATATTATCAAGTTCCCTTCAGGTACTTGCACCTTACTTTTTTATCATATCTGCTACTTACTCTTCTTTTGCAGAGACTAGCAGATATTAACAAGTTCCCTTCAGGTACTTGCAGCTTTCTTTTCTATCATATTTGCTACTTACTCCTCTTTTGCAGACATTTGCAGATATTAGCAAGTTCCCATCAGGTACTTGCAGCTAATTTTTCCATCATATCTGCCACTTACTCTTCTTTTGCAGAGATCTGCAGATATTAGCAAGTTCCCTTCAGGTACTTGCAGCTTACTTTTCTATCATATCTGCCACTCACTCTTCTTTTGCAAAGACTAGCAGATATTTGCAAGTTCCCTTCAGGTACTTGCACCTTACTTTTCTATCATATCTTCTACTTACTCTTCTTTTGCAGAGACTATCAGATATTAGCAAGTTCCCTTCAGGTACTTGCACCTTACTTTTCTATCGTATCTACCACTCACTCTTCTTTTGCAGAGACTAGAAGATATTAGCAAGTTCCCTTCAGGTACTTGTATCTTACTTTTCTATAATTTCTGCTACTTACTCTTCTTTTGCAGAGAATAGCAGATATTAGCAAGTTCTCTTCAGGTACTTGCACCTTAATTTTTTATCATATCTACTACTTACTCTTCTTTTGTAGAGATTTGAAGATATTAGCAAGTTCCCTTCAGGTACTTGCAGCTTATTTTTTTATCATATCTGCTACTTACTCTTCTTTTGTAGAGATTTGTAGATATTTTCAAGTTCTCTTCAGGTACTTGCAACTTACTTTTCCATCATATTTGCCACTCACTCTTCATTTGCAAAAATTAGCAGATATTAGCAAGTTCTATCCAGGTACTTGTGGCTTAGTTTTCTTTCTTTTATATCTACTGCTCACTCTTCCCTTTGCAGTGATTAGCCGATATTTGCAAGTTTTATCCAGGTACTTGCAACTTAGTTTTATATCATACTTGTGATTTACGCTTTTTGCAGAAGTTAGCTGGTGCTTGCAAGCCTCCTTCAGGTACTTGCAAGTTATCATTATTCTATGCTTTCGTCTCATCGTTGTTTTGTAGAGCCCATTAGGAGAAATTCATGTCTCCTTCGTTTTTCAAAAATAGCTCAGGTACGTGTAAGATGTACCTCTTTCCGCCTATATTAATTTGTCCCTTTGCAGGAAAAAGACAGGCATTTGCAAACCTTGTTTCTGACGAGAGACATCAGGTTCCATCTCTCCTTCCCCTTTCCTTTTCGTGGGAAGGATCATGATTTTCGTGGGTCTCCGACTTTTTCGAAGTTCTCTTCTGAACTTGAAAAAGTGCGGGGATTATGTTAACCTAGAAAACGGTGATCCCTCCCAAGGTAGCCAGCTCGTAAATCGCGGCCTGTACCGGGAGGTTGCGGCCTGTGAGCCTTTCCTTCCAAGGGTGGGCGGACTGACCTTTCGGTCCGCTCAGTCCACGCGGCTAGGGCAGTCTCCCTGATTTGACTGCCCAGGTCGCGCAGTAGCCGCTCATTCTGCAGGGGCTGCGGACTGCTTCCTCAGTCCGCCCCTACTGGCCACGCGGTTAGTTCGGTTAATCGTTTGGTGGTTCATTCTTCTTCTCAGGTGCGAGCTACTCAATTGAGTGGCAGACTCGAAATCCCTATCCGCCCAGACCGTGCGCAAGATATTCATCTTGAGGCGGCGACCTGTTCTCCTGTCTTCCAGCTATATGTGGAATCGATCTCTGTTCGATAGGTCGCCTACCTCATCATCGAGCTGCCTGATCAGTTGACCGCACGGTCTGCCGACCTCACTGGTCAGTCTGTCAGGTCGCCAACCCTCGTCCCCAAGCAAAGGATGCCACCAGTCGATAGCGGCTCTCGCCAATAGGCGCGACCTAGACTCTTCAGTCTGCCAGGTCGGCAGTCCTTGTCACCGAGCAAATGGGGACAAGCCTCCAGCAGGCAGCTTGCTCAACCTATCCGCCACGAGTTAGGCGGGCTCGTTGCGCAGTCCGCCCGATGGGCACTAGCTCGGCAGCCGGCGATCTGCCTCCTCCACCATGGGCTAGGCAGACTCATTTTGCAGTCCGCTAGCTAGACCTCCAGCTTCCCGGTGTCCGCTTCTACCCAGCACCGGGCAAACTTCTTCTCAGCTCGCACAGCCCGGCACGAGCTCGCTTAGCAGCAGAAGCGGACTCGTCCCAGTCCGCCAACGGCAAGGCCAGCTCCAGGCAGTCCCAGACCGCGCGACCTGGCGCGGACTCTGCGGACTCAACATTGTACTCACATAGCTCACCGCCTCACCGATGGTGATGTTACCAAGACCTTTACATCCTCGGGCCTATAAATAGGCCCCAGACCTCTCATTCTAGAGGACGGATGACGCGACAGAGGCGTTAGGATCTCGCCATCAGTCCCTGCGGACTCGATTTCCCAGTCCACGCGACCTGCTCCCAGCTTTTTCTCCCAGCTTGATCAAGCAGCCTACCCGGCTAAGTCCTGCGAGCTCCTTGATCGGCTAACCGCACAGTCTGCCGACCTCCCTGGTCAGTCCGCGTGGCCTCTGGCATTCTCCTCTCCTTAGCTGCCAACTCCCCCCTTGTACCCTTTATTCTGCTTTCCATGTAAAGGTGCAACCTCGAGCTATAACTTCAATTGTAATCAAAGGAAAGCCCGTCGCAAGAGAGGCATTATGGCTGCAACGGGCGAAGTCTATTTTTGCCGCTGCTAGCGGCCCTCTCTTCTCTTTTCTTCTCTCGGCCTAACCATTAGAGCCCAACCGCTAAAGTAGCGTCTGATCGACAGTCCCTGATCAAGCTTCTTCCCTTCTCGAGCAAGCTTCTCCCTTGCTCTCCGTCGAACCTTCCCTCTATCCCCGCAACCCTCCTTTTTCCCCTAGCTTGAGAGATCGAACAACAAGTTAACTGGGCGGTGTCGCATTTCGTGCATCAACACTCGAGTAAATGAGGATGTCGTCAATTAACACGATGATGAACACATCCAGATAAGCCTCGAACACCCGGTTCATTAATGCCGACGGTGAATTCATGAGCCCGATGGGAATCACGGTAAACTCGAACAACCCATATCTGCCACTCAAGGCAGTCTTCAGAATGTCCTCCTCCCGAATCCGCAGCTGGTAGTATCCCGACCTCAAATCACACTTCGATAAGAAATGCACCCCCTCCAGCTAATCAAACAGCTCATATAACCTTGGCAATGGATAGGTATTCCGAACTTTCAGCCGGTTCAGTGCTCGGTAGTCGATACACAACCTAAGTGTACCGTCCTTATTCTTGACGAACAGCACCGGGGCTCCCCATTGTGAAGAGCTTGGCCGGACAAATCCGGCTTCCACTAGCTCCTACAGCTGGCTTCGAAACTCTGTCAACTCCTTCGGGGCCATCCGCTAACGGGCTCTAGATGCCGGCTTAGCCCCTGGCACCAACTCTATTCGAAAATACTACTCCTGGTGCGGGGGTAGCTGTAAGACCCCTTTTTTTCTTTTCTAACACCGGGGTCTTAGCCCAGAATTTCCGCTTTGCGGTGGCACCGACTCACAGGAAGGTCGCCACTACAAAACGCCAATTTTTCCGGCCCTTTTCGATCACAAAGAGAGAGAAGTCAGTATACATAAAATGTAAACAAGTCCACAAAAACATGTAAGTTTAGAAAATCACAACCAGTCCATCAATAGATAATAATAGAAAATAGAGGTATTGCAAAGATATAGTTCAGATAAAATATAGATAAACGGGCTCGAGCCCGGTACATCAGAGTCCTCACTACAAATCACTCATCGCGGAAGCTATAAAAATACTAATCACTCACGGAGCTGGTCGCAGGTGCACCGGTGCTAGACTGTCCCACCTCCATACGCACCGTACTCCACTGGTGCTGGTCCCTGGACTGCTGGTCCCTGTCTCCCATCCGGAGCTATTGTAATGTTGTGGTTCGAAAACCATTAGTCATAAAGACTATGTCCTATCATCCCCTACCCCTCCCCCCACGGCTCCTAAGCACCGAGCGGAGAGGAGGAAAGGGAATCTACAAAGGTTGAGAGTAATCAAGCAGATGACAATAGAACTAATCTAACAACTATCATGGTGTAAAAACAACTATCTAGAATAAAGTACATCTAGCAATTCTACGGTAGTAAGTAATAAAGTAGACATGTAGTAAGTAGCAATTATATAAAAAGGCAGATAGAGAACAAATAAGTAAATAAGTAAGTAAGTAACCTTAACTTATATGAATGCTTATACAAACTTATAAGTTAAGGGGTCTTCTACAAGGCTCCCATCATATAAAAAGTCCCATACCGATTTATACGTTGGGGTGTCGGTTGTATGCAAATATGAGTGTAGTGATATGCTACGCCATGATTCATGCAAGTGCAACTCACGCACACGACTCTATGCGCACAGACCTTTAGTTTAACCTGTTCGGGCAGCTAGCTTCACTCCCAGGAACTTCCGTAGTGGAAAACGGAGATAGTGGGTCGGGCCCCCGACTCCTAGGCGGGTATCCACACTACCGGGCCTAGCCCTTCCGTACGCCCCTAGAAGAACACAACCTAGAGTATCCACGGACTAGTGCTGGCTATATCCACAAGACTTTATTTGGCTAAGTTTCCCACACCGCCGAGTCAACGTACCGATGTCGGTGTGAACGACAATAAATAACCGAAGACCCACCACCCTATTCATGTACTCAAACCCTCGAGCCCTCGGCTCCCCGGACTGTCCCGTCCGTGCATCTACCTTCAGAGTTACTGTCTGAATGGCAACAAAACCAACTTATTCTACCTCCCTAGCTATCGGGGTATGTGTACGTGCAACCCTAGTTATACTAGTTGCTCTTTAATTTATTATTCCTACGGTTTACGTTAGCCTAGGAATGCCCCCGGTATTCCCAATAAAGGGCTCTCAAAGGGCACTAGGAACTATGATAGTAGCTGAAGCCCACCGTTCCATTTCGCAAGGCACTTATTGTTATTTGTTGATACCCGTTACCCGATCCCTTTTAAATTACTTTAGATCTAGCCCTAGAGTATTAAGACTCTTCCTCTCCTACCCGGGGTGGACGATCTTTCGTCGTTCCCGAACGCCACTTAACACTAGCCAATCTCACACTCTACTTATCCTGACTTCCAACAATGAACTTAAACTTAACTTGCCCTATCCAAACCAGCAAATACCAAAATTCCATCTCCCCAAGTTCATTACCCACTCTAGTTCAGTTTCTGTGGTTTTACTTTATACAGACCATCCTAAGATACATGAGGTATATAAGGGGAGGTACTCCAAATTGTCTTCCAAATCACCTATAATATTTACTGGAGGTCTATCATGACATAATATAACTAAGTCTAAGATTTCCAAATTTTTCCTATTATCGGGCATTTAATTTATTTATTCTAATCCTCCCAAGCCCTAGTATGAACATGAAGTTCACTAATGAGCCAACAATAAATCATCATAAAATCAGTAAAAATCCTATGAGGCATTTAAGCAGTAATTCCAAATTTTGAGAAATTTCAGAGGTGTTTAGGCCTATATTTCCGAATTTACCATTTTAGGCCATCTCTACTATATTATGAAGCAAGTACTGTAAATATGTACCCAAAAATCACAAGAAGATTTCAGAAGTTTTAAGGTGACCTAAAACTATCAGGAACCAAGTCCCATGATTTTTCTCTAATATTTGGGCTCTTAATTTATTTTAATGTAAAATACTAATTTTCCTTGCTTAGTGAAGGAGGTACTCTTTTTAATTATCTAAAAATTTAGAGAAAATTACAGAGTGACTATTATGGTTTGAAACACCCACTGACCCAATTTCATAATTTTCCAAATAATAATTTTGCATTATCTGTATTTTTGACTACATATCCCAAATGGAAAGTTAAAGAAGAAAGTACTCAAAAAAATCAGATAAAACTCCCAAGAAAACATACCGAAGGTATAACATGCTTTAAGTTGCCCTAATCCAAGATTTCATAACATTCCAGTGAATAAAAATTCCGGAATCATCAAAATAAATATCTAGGGCACAACTTAAGTTGTGAATGAAGTACTGTATAAATTAACCCAAAAATCCCAACAAAATTAAATCATGGCCATTTAGACTATAAAATCACCCTGCCTAAATTTGATTTGATTTGTAGTTCATATGTCAGTATAATAGTTCAAATTAAGATTGGTGCCCTAAATAAGGGTTAAGATTTTAGGTGGCATAACTATTTCCAAATCCCTTAAGATTTTGTTCAAAGAACTATAATGGCCCTATGGTCCTCTCCACCAAATTTCAAGTCAGTCCAAGGTCATTTGACCCCATGACCTTCACAACCCTACAAATCCCCGTTAAGGGACCTACCCTAGGGTTCTAGGGCTACCCTACACAAAAACCCCCCAAACTCCCTTGGAGGGTGTGTCATGCCCTAAAAAGTCAGTGGCCAAAATATCAGCCTCTTTTGAGGTGATGTGACCACTCAAATTACCAAGGGGGTGATTTCCCCTAAATAGCCCTTTATTGGGCCAACTAGGGTTGAGTAAAACCCTAGTCAAAACACCTCCAAATGAGGTGAAAATTTTTACAGTGTCCTATTATGACCTCTAAGGCTACCCAACCAAATTTGGGGGAATTTTGAGGTGTTTAGGGCACTTAATTAAAATACACATAATTTATTAAATTTTTCTAAAAACTTTAGAAAAATGTTTTTCAAAAATCCTAATTTTTGTAAAACACCTAGATATAGGTAAGATAAGGCCACACCCCAAATTTAAAGTTATTTTGATGACTGGATTGGAGTGGGAAATTTTTCTAAGGTCAGGACAGCCCTATGGATAGACCTCACTAAAATGAGTGCTGAGGTCTATCCAGTGGTCCAAATCACTTGAAACAAATTTTAAAATTTTCTAGACTTATAGAGCTACAATATTGGTGTTGACAAATTTTTCTGTAGGAGCCTCTAAGTATTTTTAGAAATTAATGCAAGTTACAGGCAGAAACATTACAGAAAATATATAGAAATTACTTTAATCAATATGTTTGAACAGATCTTAAAGGTCGATCCGTCAGCTGGGAGGTTGTCTTCAACCTCCAGCCAACCGTCTAGATAGCACGCACCTGGGAGCACTTCTCCCTCCCACAGCCGGCCGTCCGGCCTCCTCCCTGGCCGGCCACCGCCACCACCACCTCCGTTGAGATGGTGGCCATCGCCGGGCGGCGGCGCGGCCGCCGGAGAGGCTTTTTCCGGTGAGCCCGAGACTTCATTTTTTTTGCTGAAAAAACGGAAAGAGAAGCTCTTCCGATCGGGCTCAATTGAGCCCGAATCTTAATCCTAAGGAAGCTAAGATCTACCCGTAGAGAGAGGAGGGGAGGACCTTGTTCACGGGCTTAAGGCGTGCAGACCGTCGGGATGCCATTGGTGCGGTGGTGGCGTCGCTGGAATTCTCAATAAAAGAGTGGGAGGCTCGAAAACTTCAGGTAAAAGCTGGGAAAACTTCCTCTTGGGCCTCTGAGGGCGTTTAAAAGCTCGGTTAAGGAGGGGAAACGGCCAAAAGCTGGTGGCCATTAATGGCCAATTATAGCTTGGCTTGGCCATGATGGTGGGGGGCTGAAATGCCTCTGTGATAGCTAGCTAACGGCTGGAAACTCCTCCTCTTCCCTAGAGGAGTTGAATCTAGCCGTAAAAGGGGAGGGGAAGGGCCGCGAAGGCGTCAAGTGCCATTACTGGCTATGAAGTCCGGTCTCGGCCATGGACGTAACTGCTCCTTTTGCAAAATCGACGGTCCACGTGGCACATCTTCATTTGACCGATCAACCTTCTTTAAAATAAGACTTAATTGGGTCTTATTACAAGAAAACAGCCCACTCCTAGACCGTCCCGGTTTAGCTGAACAAGCACCCAGCCCAAAACTCCTGCCAGAAAAAAATTCTAAGTACAATGGCGTTGAGTGAGCTCAGCTCACTCAACGCCATCCAATATACGACGTTGAGTGACCTCTGCTCACTCAACGCCATCCCAGACTATGGCGTTGAGTAAGCTCAGCTCACTCAAAGCCATCCAAAATATGGCGTTGAGTGAGCTCAGCTCACTCAACGCCATCCGTATTATGGCGTTGAGTGAGCTCTGCTCACTAAACGCCACCCACGATATGTCCTTTTTAAAAGATGGCGTTGAGTGAGCTTAGCTCACTCAACACTGTCCAGATTATGGCGTTGAGTGAGCTCTGCTTACTCAACGCCATCCAAACAACACCAAATTGTGTTGAGTGCGGTCAGTGCACTCAACGCCGTTCAACTTATGGCGTTGAGTGCACTCAACGCAGTCAACGTCATCCCGCCTGACATATTATGGCATTGAGTGAGCTAAGCTCACTCAACGCCATCTAGTCTAGGGCATTGAGTGAGCTCAGCTCACTCAACGCCAACCAAATGACACCAGATGGCGTTGAGTGCAGTCAGTACACTCAACGCCATTCAACTTATGGAGTTGAGTGCACTCAATGCACTCAATGTCATCCCGCTTATGGCTTTGAGTGAGCTATGCTCACTCAACGCCATCCAGACAATGGTGTTGAGTGAGCTTAGCTCACTCAACGCCATTCCAAGGTCATGTGCATGACGGATTGGTCAAGAGCGTGTAAGGGCCCATGTTGAAATTTCTGAGCTCGCCGATCGTCTTTCTGAGTTCTACGATCATCGAAGGGGTCATGCCCTAGGTCACGGGCGTGACGGGTCAGTCACGGGCGTGACCACCCCTTGGCTCGAAATCATTGTCGATAAACCTCAATTCCTGGGTTTTCTAGGGTTCTGTTATGACAAAACCACTTCCAGGGGTCTAGTCGAAAATGGGATGTTACAAATCCCAATAAACAAAACAAAGATTTCGTCTCCGAAATTAAGGTTAAGCCTACGGGGCTCCTATCAGGAGAAAAAGGCTTGTAACATCCCATGAGAATTGAAAGATTTACATCTCTACGTTACGTTTGCTATGTGCGGTTTTAAATCTAAGACCAATTCGACAAATTGACTAGGTGTATACCCCAATAAAAAAAAGATTAGCCCCTATTCTGGAAACTTCAGTCATATTGGTTTAAATCAGGAAAGCAAATTGATTGTCTAGAGGGGTTGTGAGGTATACCTGACTGAAAAGTTCCGGGTATTTTTGTCGCATCAAGTCCTGTGGCTCCCATATATGCTCCTCCTGCCCATAATTATTCCACAGAACCTTGACTAACGGAACCTTCTTCCGCCGCAAGACCCACACTGTCGTGTCATCGATCCTAATAGACTCCAGGTTCACTGACCGATCCGAGGCCACCGGGCCGTCTGCTGTGGAAATCAGCTGCTCTGGCCGTAGCAGAGCCCTCCAAAGTGAGGAGACGTGGAAGACATCATGCAATCCAGCTAACTACGGTGGTAGCTCCATTCTATAAGCCAAGGGGCCAATCTGCTCCAAGATCATGTAAGGCCCCATATCTCGGACTGAGCTTCTTCCGCCTGCGAACCCGCGAGATTCTGTGCATCGGCCGTATCTTCAAGAAAACCCGATCTCCCACCTGGAACTCCACTTGACGATGCCTCGCATCGTAATATTTGGCCTGTCTGCTCTGGGCTTCCAACATCCTGTCCCGGATCAATCTAATCTGAGAATCTGTATCTCCCACAAACTCCGAGCCTAGTGCCTGCGGATCCTCATCCTAAACCCATGATAGTGGGGTCCTGCACCTCCTTCCATACAACGCCTCATATGGAGCCATGCCTATGCTGGACAGATGGGCGTTGTTGTACGAAAACTCGACCAGTGACAACAATCTCTCCCAAGGCTCTCCGCGGTCCAAAATACACTGGCTCAACAGATCTTCCAGTGTACGGTTGGTGCGCTCCGTCTGCCCGTCGGTCTGAGGGTGAAAAGCTGTACTGAATGTAAATCGAGAACCTAGATGGGCCTGGACTGATCTCCACTCCCTGGATGTAAACCGCCCATCCTGATCTGAAACGATAGTCTTGGGCACCCCATGATAACGCACAAACTGCTCAATGAACCTCCGTATTAATACACTACCGGAGCGTCCTTCGCCACTGGAATGAATCGGGCCACCTTTGTTAGCATGTCCATTATCACCCAGATCGAGTCATTCCCCGCACGGGATCGAGGTAGCCCATGTATGAAGTCCATGGCCATATCCTAAAATTTCCACTCTTGCACCGGAAGTGGCTGCAGCAAGCATGCCGGGTTCCTACACTCTGCCTTCACGAGTTGGCAGGCCTCGCAATGTGACACAAAGTACGTAATGTCCTTCTTCATACCCGACCAGTACATCATCCTCTTCAAATATTTTACCATCTTGGTGATCCCCGGGTGTACCGAGTATCGGCTGTAGTGAGCTTCCGTCATGATGACCTCCCGGATCTGGCCTCTTGCCGTTATTTGGACTCTGCCTTGGAAACACAGGAGACCATCCCTCAAAGAGTAATCTCCTGACATGCCTTCCTCCAAGGCTCGGAATATCGTCTCAGCTCTCTCATCCAGCATCTGCCCATCTCTGATGCGGTCCCGGATATCATCAGTAGTAACCATCGACCCTAGGTACTCCATGTATAACTCCTGATCATCCTCAGACACTAGTGATATCTGCATCTCCTCGAATGCTTTAACCAACTCCAAGTCCATCAGCTACGGGCCTACTCCTGACGTACTCGCTCTCCGACTCAGAGCATCTGCGACCACGCTCGCCTTCCCCAGATGGTAGTGCATGGTATACCGGTAGTCCAAAAAAAACTCCACCCAGCGTCTCTGTCTGACATTTAGCTCCTTATGGGTGTCGACGAACTTCAGATTCTTGTGGTCAGAGAAGATATCGCAGTGAATTCCGTAAAGGTAGTGTCGCCAGATCTTAAGAGCAAAAACAACTTCCCCCATATCCAAATCGTGCACGGGATAGTTCTGATCGTGCTGCATCAACTCACGGGAGGCATAGGCTATTACATGCCCGTTCTACATCAGAACGACACCCATCCCTTGATAAGAATCATCTTTGTACACCTGGAATCCTTCCTTCCCTGACGGAAGAGCAAGGATTGGAGCCGAGGTGAGACGATCCTTCAGCTCCTGAAAGGCAGATTCGCATTATGGCGTCCAATTAAAAGGAGACTCCTTCTTCGTTAGGGACATGAGAGGGAGGGCAATCTGAGAGAACCCCTCGACGAACTTCCGGTAGTAACCGGCAAATCCCAAGAAACTTCGAACATCCGTGGCCGACTTTAGTGATGGCCAATCCCGTTCTGCCTGGATCTTTGCCGGATCCACTGCCAGACCTGCTCCACTGATGATATGGCCCAGAAAGGCCACCTCCTTTAGCCAGAACTGGCACTTGCTGTATTTGGCATACATCTTATGCTCCCGCGGCTTCTCCAAGGTCAAGGCCAGATGTCTCGCGTGCTCCTCCTCCGTCCTTGAATAGATAAGGATGTCATTGATGAATACAATAACAAAGACATCCATATATTGTTCGAACACTCGGTTCATCAAAGTCATAAATGCGGAGGGTGCATTCATGAGCAAAATGGCATCACGGTAAACTCGTACAAACCATATCTGCTGCTGAAGGCCGTCTTCGGGATGTCCTCCTCCCGAATGCGAAGCTGGTAGTACCATGACCTCAGATCCAGCTTTGAGAACCAATGGGCTCCCTCCAGCTGGTCGAATAGCTCATCTATCCTTGGCAAGGGATAAGTATTCTGGACCGTCAACCTGTTCAGGGCCCGGTAATCTATGCACAGTCGAAGGGTCCCGTCCTTCTTCTTAACGAATAACATCGGAGCTCCCCATGGTGAAGAGCTAGGCTGAACAAACCCGGCCTCCACTAACTCCTAAAGATGGCTTCGAAATTCCAACAACTCCTTTGGGGCCATTCGATATGGAGCTCTGAATACCGGCTTAGCCCCCGGTACGAGCTAAATCTCAAAGTCCTTCTCTCAGTGCGGGGGTAGCCCTGGTAGCTTCTCTGGAAACACGTCGGTGAAGTCCCGCACTATTGGAATATCTGAAATGGAGTCCTTGGCCACGACCGCCTCAAAAAGGACCTGATAAACTTCTTCTACCTACAGGTGGGCCTTAACGACCTACACAGACGATAATAAGGTACGGTGTAACACCCCCGAAACTCAAAAGAGGGACGGGTGACATTTTAAGCAAAGTCTGGGTTTTGGAGCAGGTGTTACGGACGTGACACGAGCGTGTCACGGGCGTGACACGGGCGTATCACGGGCGTGATACGGGCGTGTCATGGCCGTGTTCGGCCATGGGTCATGTGGTCGACGTTTTGATGATCGGCGATCGTCTAGTTGAGGCACACGGCCTGGGACATGGGCGTGTCACGCTTGGGAGTTTTCTGAGTCATGTACACGGGTCATGACACGGGCACAAACACGGGCGTGTAACATGTGACACAGGCGTGTAGGGTGCCGTGTCGCAGGCCGTGTGTAAGACCCCAACCTCAGAGATGATCGCGGGGCGATCAAGCAGCCTTTTGGAGGTCTGAACAGGGGCACACGGCCTGGCACACGGCCGTGTGCCTACCCGTGTTCAGGGATTTATTGGGTTTTTGTGCTGTCTCGAGTCAGAGAGGTACACGGCCTGAGACACACGGCCGTGTCTCAAGCCGTGTGTGGGGCACACGGCCTCGAACACAGCCGTGTTCGGAGCCGTGTTCTGGAAGCCCGACGATCATCTTGAAGCTCCAGGTAACACGGCCCGTGGCACACGGCCGTGTCAGGAGCCGTGTCGATCGGCGAATGAGTTACACGGCCAGACACACGGCCGTGTGTCAAGCCGTGTTCGGCCCAGTTTTTGGGATTTTGGATCTAATCTCGGCCGTTCGTTCCCTTGGATCTGGATCCAACCGTGGGGGCTGCTCCTGGGGGGTTATTAGCCGGGAAATGGGGGGAGAAACCCTCATTTTCATATTGAGTTTCTCTTTCTTCAATTTAGAGAGAGGGGAGAACTCCCTTGGTGGTGTGAGCCCAAGATCCGGCCGCCGGAGGAGTTTTGAAGCACCGATTCGCGATCCGAGTCCGGATCCTCGAAGGCAAGGGCGAGGCGAAGCTTTCCATCTGACTACATCTTCATGGCGCCGCGGAAAAATGCGAGGGTAACGATCCTCTTCATAGGGCATGTGTAGTCGCCCTTCTTTCCATGCATGGGGAAATCCCCCCTCTCGCGAGTGAGCGTTGAGGCGCGGAATCCCTTCGGGTAGATATGTAAAGTCCCCGTTGTTAGAGCCCGGAATCGGAGTACGGGCGTAGGCATTGTGTGTGAAGCCTATTCGGGTTTAACCCGGATCGGTGATGTTTGCATTGCATGGCCGGAGAAGACTCCGTGCCGATGATTTTAGTTTTCCGAAAATTCTACGCGGTAGATTGCATACAGGGATCCTTGGGGGTTAACCTCGAGGCGCACCCGGAAAGCTTGGGCGGAATCGCATTGCCGCCGCGATGTTGCCTTAGAGGGCAAATCGGTACATAACGGGGTTATGTGCGTGTTTTGATCGATTGTGGGAATGAGGAGAAACTTGGCCCGCACCGATGGCTAAATGGTCGTGGTGAAGTGAGCAACGGGCGGGTGGAACTCTACCCATTCCAAGTGGTCTCGGTAAAAGCGACCTAAAGTACATGGGACTTCCCGGGGGGCTGGAAACGGGCCTAGGCTTCGGCTGAAAGGGCTAAATGCTCACGAGTGTTGCCATCCGAGGGATGGTGGTGGAATCGCGGTGTCGGACTGGGTCCGGACCGGGTTCACCGATTAGTGCCCTGAGAGCACGGAGTGTGCGGCCGTGCGTGCCGACACTTGTGGCGAATAGAATACTCTATAGAATTGCTATGATAGTTTTATATGCAGGGAAGGAGCACCGCCGTCCCGAGAAACGGGACGGGGTCGTTATAATTTGGTCAGCTCTTGCTGACCGTTGCCCTTTTGTATTGCCACCTCTTGGGTGGGTTGTTTCTACAGGTGCTGTTGCGGAGCCAAGCGGCAAATAGCGGGCTAAAGCCCAAGTGCAGCGCCAGCCCTCGAAGGCGTAGTTATTAGCTTTTTCATATTCATGTATGGCCGGCCTGCGTGCCGATGTATGAAAGACGCTATTTTGTTAAGCGAACATTTTTGTAAGGCCTTAAGGTCGTGAACTCTTTGTGTATGTACTCATTCCTGGGTTGTAGTGGACATTCATGCTCTGTGGCTGGGTTCTTATCTTTTGCAACTTAATTAAACTGCTTCCGCTAGGTGTTGTGTAGGACGCTCTGATTGGTTGTGTGGTTTCAACGCGTAACCAACCGGTCTGTCCGTGGTATATGGCGTCGGGCCCCGGCCGGACCTACTGCTATATGCTATGTGACGGATAGGGGTGTTACAAATTTGTATCAGACTTCTGGTTTCGGTCAAGCTTAAATGAATTCGTGGACGAATTCACTTTAAGGGGTGGTGAGCACATTGTGTGCGTCATCGTTATAATATGAAAAGAACCCATGAATGTCCACTTAGGAATGAAAATACACATGATTGAGGAACCTGCGTGTTCCTATAATTGCTGTTTGCAGTAATTCTTGGTCGCTTATCGGTGTTTTGCACGATTTTAGGTGACCAGAAGTGGTGCTGGGCCGTCTGAACGGCCAGGTTCTGAGGCGAGCAGTGCGCCAAGCGATGCGCCTGCAACACCTTTGTCTGCTGAGACCATTAGATTGGTGGCAGAAGCGGTCATGGCAATGATAAATGCGCAGCCTGCAAGGCAGGTGCAGCAGCCTGCTCCTGCTGTGGAGCAAGTACCGGTTCAGATGGCAGAGCGAAGGAGGGTTGAGCAAGTAGTTTTGGAGCCAGAGTTGCCTAGGAGAGCAACTGAAAGACAACTGAAGCACGTGATGGGCTTTCACCCACCAGTGTTCACGGGGGCAGAAACCCCGACCCAAGCAGAGGATTGGCTCTCAAGGGTCAACAGGGTGATGACTGCGACGCAAACTGAAGAGTGGCAGAAGACCACTATAGCGACGTTCCTTTTGGATGGGGACGCAAGACTGTGGTGGGAGGGCCTAGAGCTGCATTAGTTGAGGGGAAGGCCATTGGCCGAAGTCCCGATGGAGGAGTTTGCGAGACTATTTATGGCTCGATACCTCCCCTCGGCGCAGAGGATTGCGCTAGAGAGCGAATTCCAGAAGTTGGTGCAGGGTGATAGCACCGTTGATGAATACCTCCACGAGTTTACTCGGTTGGGGAGATATGCCGGCGCTACCTTCGCAGACGAAGAGCGCAAGACGAGCCGCTTTTATGAAGGGCTAAGGGATGATTTGAGGTTGCTGCTGTCGGGGCCCAAGACGCAGGGTTTCATGACCCTGGTCAGTTCGGCCCGGTCCTTGGAGAAGGATATGAGAAATGTGCAAGCAAAGAAAGAAAGGGAATCCGGTGGCAAGAAATCAGAGTTCAAGGCGCCGACTACATCGAAGTCGGGCTACCGTAGATTCTTCAAGAAGGCTAAGACATCGGGTCCAGCTTCTTCTGCAGGTGCCTTGGGGGCAACTACCCATTGAACCCCGGGCACTTGCTTCACGTGTGGAAAGCCGGGGCACTTTGCCCGTGACTGCTGGAGTGGACGCGCAAAGTCCGAAAGGAAGCAAGGAGCCACCTACGAGGAAAAGGGCAAAGCGGTGGAGTCGACCGCGTCCCACTATTCTCCGACTCAGCCTAGAGTCTACAACTTGGGCCAGCAGGAGGCCATCAAGCAAGCGGATGTGGTGACAGGTATGAGTTAATTTATGCAAGTTGACTTGAGAATACTATTACCTATTGCTTGTTAAGCTAATGTCTTTTGCTTAGGCTTTGTGTTGATTAGCGATAGTCCGGCACGAGCACTATTCGACACGGGTGCTTCGCATTCTTTCTTGTCCGAACAGTTTATATCGCGCATCGGAGTCCCTTCTTGGATGGCAAAGGACAAGCTAGATGTGTTGCTACCAAACGGGTGCTCGATGCGTGCGGACAGAGTGTGCGCCGTGAAGGTTCACATTGGGAGCCAAGAGTTCGACTTGCTAGCGTCATTGCTGCCGCTAGTAGAGTTCGATGTTATCTTTGGAATGGATTGGCTGTCAGAGCAGAAGGCTTGGATCGATTGCGACCGTAAGAAGGTCAAGCTGGGTGTAGGGCGGGAGACTACTTTCGAGGGGCTCAAGGGGTCGAGCAAGATACTGATGTCTGCTCTTCAGGTGGTGAAGGCGGTTCGTGCTGGTGCAGAGCTGTTCTTTGCGATAGTGGGGGCTGTGGAGCCAAAGTCCCCGTTGGATAGCATCCCCGTGGTTTGCGAATACCCCGATGTGTTCCCGGATAGCCTTCTTGGAGCCCCACCGCAGCGAGAGATTGATTTTACGATCGAGCTCGTGCCGGGTGCCAAACCCGTGTCACGTGCTCCTTATAGGTTGGCGCCAAAGGAGATGGCGGAGTTGAAGGTTCAGCTGGAGGAGCTGATGGAGCAAGGTTATGTGCGTCCAAGTTCGTCGCCTTGGAGCGCACCGGTCCTCTTGGTTAAAAAGAAGGACGGTAGTATGCGGCTGTGCATCGACTACATAGAATTGAACAAGTTGACGGAAAAGAACAAGTACCCGATCCCGAGGATTGATGATCTCTTTGATCAGTTAGTCGGATCGTCTGTATACTCCAAGTTGGACTTGAAGTCGGGGTACTATCAGTTGAGGATCAGGGAATGTGATATCCCAAAGACGGCGTTCAGTACGAGGTACGGGCATTTCGAGTTCACGGTCATGCCGTTTGGACTGACGAATGCGCCGTCGGTGTTTATGGATCTGATGAACAGGACGTTCAGAGATTTCCTGGATCGCTTCGTGATCGTCTTTATTGACGATATTTTGGTGTACTCGCAGTGCGAAGAAGACCACTTCAAGCATTTGCATTTGGTGTTGGAGACTTTGAGGAGGAATGAGCTTTACGCAAAGTTCTCCAAGTGCGAGTTCTGGCTACCTTCGGTAGCGTTCCTGGGTCATATAGTGAGTGGGGAAGGTATAGCGGTGGATCCGGCGAAGATAGTTGCGATATGGGAGTGGCCTGTGTTGTCTTCGGTAGCGGAAGTTCGTAGTTTCCTTGGGCTTGCCGGCTATTACAGGCGCTTCGTGGAGAACTTCTCGCAGATAGCGTTACCTCTCACAAAGTTGACCAGGAAGGATCAGATATTCTTATGGACGCAAGAGTGCGTGCAGGCTTTCGAGGAGCTGAAGAGGCGGTTGACCACGGCGCCAGTGCTTAGTTCGCCGAGTGGGACCGAGGGCTTTGAGGTGTATAGCGACGCTTCGGGTAGCGGTTTGGGCTGTGTGTTGTTGCAGCATGGTAGCGTGATAGCGTATGGATCGCGTCAGCTAAAGGTGCATGAAAGAAATTATCCGGTGCATGACTTGGAGTTGGCGGCCGTGATATTTGCACTCAAGTTGTGGAGGCACTACCTATACGGAGTAAGGGTCGATATATACACTGATCACAAGAGCCTAAAATACCTGTTGGATCAGAAGGATCTCAATATGAGGCAGAGGAGGTGGATGGAGTTCTTGGGGGACTACACCTTCAAGATACATTATGTACCTGGGAAGGGCAACGCAGTTGCGGATGCGCTGAGCCGCAGGGCTCCCGCCCGAGCCAACTGGTTGTCGGTGCATGATGAGCGGCTAGTGCAGGAGTTGGAGGAGCTTGAGATCTGTTGCGTTGACAAGCAGACGAGCGCCAAAGCAATGTTAAACTGGACAGAGGTGCAGTATGACCTGGCTGACCGGGTTCGGCAGGCATTGGAGTTAGATGACTCCATGAAGGAGCTTTTGGAGGCCGCTACGGATGGGTCAAATTCCCAGTTCTCGGTGGAAGATGGTTTGTTAAGGAAGGATCATCGGTTGTGCGTCCCGAGTGGGGGTAACCTCCGGGCGGAGTTGATGTACGAGGCTCATCATACCAAGTACTCAATCCACCCAGGGAGCACGAAGATGTATCGTGATCTCAAGAAGTTGTTTTGGTGGCCGGGGCTTAAGAAAGATGTGGCGTTGTACGTGGCTAAATGCCAAACATGCGCCTTGGTGAAGGCGGAGTGCCAAAAGCCGGGAGGATTTCTGAAGTCCTTGCCTATACCGGAGTGGAAATTCGACGATATATCTATGGACTTTGTGCACGGGTTGCCAAGGTCGCAGAAGGGGAACGACGCCATCTGGGTGATCGTAGATCGGCTAACTAAGGTGTCGCATTTCATTCCGCATAGGAAGGATGATCCAGTGGAGAAATTGGCAAAGTTGTACGTTGACAATATTGTTAGGCTGCATGGTGTGCCTCGTAGCATTGTGAGTGATCACGATGGGCGGTTCACGTCAAATGATTGGAGGTTGGTGCAGCAGATGTTGGGAACAAAGTTAAAGTTCAGTACAGCTTTCCATCCGCAGACGGATGGGCAGACTGAGAGGGTTAATAGAACGATGGAGGACATGCTACGCATGTGTGTCCTGGACTTCGGTAAGCATTGGGAAGACCATCTTTATTTGGTGGAGTTCGCGTACAACAACAGCTACCAAGCGAGCATACAAATGGCGCCCTTCGAGGCCCTGTATGGTAGGAAGTGTCGCACGCCGTTATCGTGGCTTGAAACGGGTGAGGCAAGGTTGTACAAGAAGCAGGAGGTGGAGAGTGCTACCTCGTTAGTGCGGATCATTCGGGAGCGCTTGTTGATCGCTCAGGACCGGCAGGCGAAGTACTACAATGCCAAGCACCGAAACGTGGAGTTCGCGGTAGGCGATTGGGTGTACTTGAAGATCAAGCCGTTCAAGGGTGTCTCACGGATTCGACGCTTGAAAAAGTTGAGTCCGAGATACCTTGGGCCGTTTGAGGTACTGGAGCGAGTCGGCGAAGCGGCATACCGTTTGAAGCTATCAGTGGAGTTGAGTGGATTACATGATGTGTTCCACATTTCTGTGTTGCGGAAGGCGGTGCAAGAGCCTTCGCAGGTGATCGCGTCTGATCAAGTACCGGTTGAGGAAGGGTTGACAACGAAAGTCAAGCCCATATCTATTGAGGATTTCGAAGTCAAGCAGCTTCGGAACAAGGAAATCAGAATGGTGAAGGTCCGTTGGGATAACTGCGGGCGCGAGGAGCTCTCTTGGGAGCGAGAGCAGACAATGCGCGAGGAGTACCCCGAGTTGTTCCCCTCAGGTACTCGTTATGTTTTTGTTTTGTGTAGTCTCTGTTCTTAATTTCAGGACGAAATTCTCTTAAGGGGGAGGGAGTTGTAAGACCCCAACCTCGGAGATGATCGCGGGGCAATCAAGCAGCCTTTTGGAGGTCTGAACAGGGGCACACGGCCTGGCACACGGCCGTGTGCCTACCCGTGTTCAGGGATTTATTGGGTTTTTGTGCTGTCTCGAGTCAGAGAGGTACACGGCCTGAGACACACGGCCGTGTCTCAAGCCGTGTGTGGGGCACACGGCCTCAAACACAGCCGTGTTCGGAGCCGTGTTCTGGAAGCCCGACGATCGTCTTGAAGCTCCAGGTAACACGGCCCGTGGCACACGGCCGTGTCAGGAGCTGTGTCGATCGGCGAATGAGTTACACGGCCAGACACACGGCCGTGTGTCAAGCCATGTTCGGCCCAGTTTTTGGGATTTTGGATCTAATCTCGGCCGTTCGTTCCCTTGGATCTGGATCCAACGGTGGGGGCTGCTCTTGGGGGGTTATTAGCCGGGAAATGGGGGGAGAAACCCTCATTTTCATATTGAGTTTCTCTTTCTTCAATTTAGAGAGTGGGAGAACTCCCTTGGTGGTGTGAGCCCAAGATCCGGCCGCCGGAGGAGTTTTGAAGCACCGATTCGCGATCCGAGTCCGGATCCTCGAAGGCAAGGGCGAGGCGAAGCTTTCCATCCGACTACATCTTCATGGCGCCGCGGAAAAATGCGAGGGTAACGATCCTCTTCATAGGGCATGTGTAGTCGCCCTTCTTTCCATGCATGGGGAAATCCCCCCTCTCGCGAGTGAGCGTTGAGGCGCGGAATCCCTTCGGGTAGATATGTAAAGTCCCCGTTGTTAGAGCCCGGAATCGGAGTACGGGCGTAGGCATTGTGTGTGAAGCCTATTCGGGTTTAACCCGGATCGGTGATGTTTGCATTGCATGGCCGGAGAAGACTCCGTGCCGATGATTTTAGTTTTCCGAAAATTCTACGCGGTAGATTGCGTACAGGGATCCTTGGGGGTTAACCTCGAGGCGCACCCGGAAAGCTTGGGCGGAATCGCATTGCCGCCGCGATGTTGCCTTGGAGGGCAAATCGGTACATAACGGGGTTTTGTGAGTGTTTTGATCGATTGTGGGAATGAGGAGAAACTTGGCCCGCACCGATGGCTAAATGGCCGTGGTGAAGTGAGCAACGGGCGGGTGGAACTCTACCCATTCCAAGTGGTCTCGGTAGAAGCGACCTAAAGTACATGGGACTTCCCGGGGGGCTGGAAACGGGCCTAGGCTTCGGCTGAAAGGGCTAAATGCTCACGAGTGTTGCCATCCGAGGGATGGTGGTGGAATCGCGGTGTCGGACTGGGTCCGGACCGGGTTCACCGATTAGTGCCCTGAGAGCACGGAGTGTGCGGCCGTGCGTGCCGACACTTGTGGCGAATAGAATACTCTATAGAATTGCTATGATAGTTTTATATGCAGGGAAGGAGCACCGCCGTCCCGAGAAACGGGACGGGGTCGTTATAATTTGGTCAGCTCTTGCTGACCGTTGCCCTTTTGTATTGCCACCTCTTGGGTGGGTTGTTTCTACAGGTGCTGTTGCGGAGCCAAGCGGCAAATAGCGGGCTAAAGCCCAAGTGCAGCGCCAGCCCTCGAAGGCGTAGTTATTAGCTTTTCATATTCATGTATGGCCGGCCTGCGTGCCGATGTATGAAAGACGCTATTTTGTTAAGCGAACATTTTTGTAAGGCCTTAAGGCCGTGAACTCTTTGTGTATGTACTCATTCCTGGGTTGTAGTGGACATTCATGCTCTGTGGCTGGGTTCTTATCTTTTGCAACTTAATTAAACTGCTTCCGCTAGGTGTTGTGTAGGACGCTCTGATTGGTTGTGTGGTTTCAACGCGTAACCAACCGGTCTGTCCGTGGTATATGGCGTCGGGCCCCAGCCGGACCTACTGCTATATGCTATGTGACGGATAGGGGTGTTACACCGTGACCTGCTCGGGAAAAGAGTGTTGGTCGTTGCACACTGGGCGTGACACGGGTCATGACACGACCGTGTCGCATGCAACATGGGCGTATCAGAGGCCGTATCGAATGCCGTGTGCTGGATATCGCATCGGTCGAGACGGCGAATGGGTGACACGGCCATGCACACGCCCGTGTTGCAACCCGTGTTCGGCCCAGATTTTGTAAAATTGGGCTTAATCGCAGCCGTTTGATTTCTTGATTTGGGATCCGACGGTTCAGGGCTGCTGCTTGCATGTTATATCCGGGAATAGGGTTTAAAAGCCCTCATTTCTCTTGGGCTTTATCTCTCTAAGATCTAGATAGAAGGGAGAGCTAGGAGGAGGAAGAAGACAAAAGATCCGGTCACCAACGAAGCTTCGGAGCTCCAAATCACGATCCGAGTCCGGATCCGCGAAGGCGAGGCCGAACAATGCTTTCCATCCGACTAGATCATCATGGCGCCGAGGAAAAGCGCAAGGGTAACGATTCTCTTCTTGAACATGTGAAGCTCTTCTTCCTTTGCATGGGAAAACCCCTCTCCCGCGAGTGTGCGGCGAGATTGTGGTATTCCTTGGGGTAGATATGTAAAGTCCCCCTTGTTAGAGTCCGGAATCGTAGTTCGGACATAGGCGATATGTGTGAAGCCTACCCAAATGTGTTGGTCTGGATCGGTGATGATTTGTTGTGCATTTTTTAGCCGGAGAAGACTCCGAGTGTTTTGGTTGTTTTCGGGTTGCTATGCGGTAGAATGCATCAGGGCATCTGGGGGATTAACCTCGAGGTGCACCCGAAAATCTGGATAGAAATACATTTCTGTCATATCGGTTGCCTGGGAGCAAACCGGGTACATAGCGGGGCTATGTACTGTGTTTGAACGGTATTTGGGACTGGGGAAGCTTAGTCTGCGTCAAAGGCCAATTGACAACGACGGGGTGAGCAACGGACTGGTGGACCCCTACCCTCTCCACCTGCTCGATTAAAGAGACCTAAAATTTTACGTGGGACTTACCGAGGTTTGGAGATAGAGTCTAGGCTACAGTTGAAAGGACTAAATTCTCACGAGGTTGCCACCCTGGGGGTGGTGGCGGAGTCCAGGACCGGACGGGGTTCGGACTGGCCCGCCGAATAAGTGCCCTGAGAGCACGGGGTGTACGGCCGTGTGAGCGTGCACCTGTGATATGATGCTTATTTTGCTATGTTGCTTGTTTTGCTAACAAGTGCAGGGAAGAAGCTTTGCCGCCCCGGTTTGGGGGCGGAATCGTTATAATTTGGTCAGCATAGCTGACCGTTGCCTTTGTTTACCACCGTGCAGTGGATTATTGCTTGTAGGTGCTGCGGAGCCGAGAGGTAAATAGCGGGCTAAAGCCTAAGTTGCTGTACTGGCCCTCGAAGGCCAAGTTTTGAGTGTTTTCCTTTTTGTACTCATGTGTGGCCGGCCTGCGTGCCGAGGTTTGGAAGACACTTTTATTAAGCAGACTTTTGTAAAGCCATAAGGCTATTTCTGTTTTGTGTATTAAACATTCCTTCTTGGTTTGAGTACTGGACATTCATGCTTGGCAGGGTTCTTTATTATTTTGCAACTTTAATAAATTGCTTCCGCTAGATGCTCTGTGTAGGACGTTGTGATTGGTTGAATGGTTCCAATACGTAACCAACCGGTCTGTCCATAGTATATGGCGTCGGGCCCCGGCCGGACCAACTGTTATATACTATGTGACGGATAGGTGTGTTACAAATTGGTATCAGAGACAAGTTTCAGTCAAGCTTAAATGAATTCGTGGACGAATTCAATTTAAGGGGTGGTGAGCACATGTATGTGCGTCATCGTTATAACATGAAAAGAACCCATGAATGCCCACTTAGGAATGAAAATACACATGTTTGGGGAACCTGCGTGTTCCTATAATTTCTTTTTGCAATTTTGTTCGGTCCCATATTGGTGCTCTATACGATGGTAGGTGTCCGAGAGTGGCGCGTGGCAGACTGAATGCACACTTTCAGAGAAAAGTACTGCACTCAGTGACGTGCCAGAGACGCCTACATCTTTGGAAACCATAAGAAGGGTGGTTGAAGCGGTGTTCGCTGTGACCAACGCACAACATGGGAGTAATGTGCAACCCTTTGTCCCTAAGATGGCCCCAACATCGGGCGGTATGTTGGAGCAAAGGGCATTTGGGGGTCCATTAGAGAAGGAGATGAGCATGACTGTGGTGCAGGGAGCGCATTCAGTTGACGCATATTTGCAGACGTTCCTTATGTTAAGGCACTACCTAGGCTTTGAATGGGAAAGTGAGCAATCTATAGTTGATAGATTTTATAACGGTCTGCGCAGCGAGTTGGGTATCCTACTGCTAGGACCAAAGTTATTGGGATTCTGAGCTTTGGTGGAGTCGGCCAGAGCTTTGGAGGTGGAGTTGGGGAAAACTCACCCAGTACCAGTGAATAGGGTACCGAACCCTACAGATCCTATAAGCACTGTCTATCGTAAGACGCTGAGTAAAAAGGCTAAATCATCTACTAGCCAAACCAATTACAATTGTTATTCTTGTGGAAAGAAAGGGCACCTCGCCAGAGATTATTGGGAGAGTGCTCAGAAGACAAGGAAAGTTTTGGCAGGAGAAGTTGAAGCCTCTGGTGTAAAGGAAATGATGTTCAAAATGCCAACCTAAAATCTGGGTACCGTAGGTGGCATAAGAAGGCTAGGAGGTCGAGGCTAGTCCCTTCCTCTAGCACATCCGGAGCGACTATAGTTCAAACCCCGGATGCATGCTTTGCTTGTGGAAAGCCGGGGCACTATGCTCGGGATTATCGAAGTGGACGCCTAATGTCTGAAAAGAAGCCGGGGGAGATATCTGTAGAGAAAGGCAAGGCGGTGGCGTCCATCGCATCGCTGTTTACTTCGGCCCAACCGGGAGTGAACATCCTTGGCAAGTAGGAGGCCATGTGGCCGACCGTCGGGATGTCAGGTATGGTTCTTCTTGTTAGCAAACTAGTTCCTTATGCCAGATACCTTATGCATGGTAACGTAGAACTGGAAGTTCTAGGCTTTGTTTTGGAATATTGGTAATCCGGAGAGAGCATAGTTTCGATACGGGAACATCGCATTCCTGTTATCCGAAGAATCTGTATCGCGCATCCGAGTTTTCCCTTCGATGGTAAAGGAACAATTCGGATGGGTTATTGCCCAGTGGTCGTCCAATGCGCGCGGAGATACAGTCTGGGTGGTAAGAGTCTTTTTGAAAGTCAAGGATTCGACTTGCTAGCGTCGCTGTTGCCGCTAGTAGAGTTCGACGTCATAGTTGGTATTGATTGGCTTTAGGGGCAGAGGGATTTTATCGTTTGCAACCGTAAAGAGACCTAGATGGGTGTTTGGCAGGAGACAACGTTTGCGGAACCAAAGGGATCGAGCAGGACGCTGACGTCTGCCCTCCCGGTGGTCAAGACAGTTTTGTTTTGGCGCAAAGCTGTTCTTTACGTTAGTGGAGGATGTAATGCCTAAGTCCACTCTGGGTAGTATCCCAGTGGTTTGTGAGCATCCCGATGTGTTCCCGAACAATCTCCCTGGAGCCCCACCGTAGAGAGAGATCGATTTCACGATTGAGTTGTGCCAGGTGCTAAACCTTTGTCACACTCTCCTTATAGGCTGATGCCTAAAGTGATAGTGGAGTTAAAGGTTCAACTAGAAAAGTTTATGGAGCAAGGGTATGTGCGTCCAAGCTCATTGCCTTGGAGCGCACCGGTCCTCTTTACCCAGAAGAAGGACGGGAGCTTGCAATTTTGTATCTGTTGCAGAGAGCTGTATAAGTTTGCAGAAATAGGACAAGTAATCGATCCAAATGATCTATGATCTTCTGATCAGTTAGTTGGGTCTTCGGTGGACTCAGTAGTGGATCGTAAGTTCGGTTACCCTCATCTGAGAATAAGGGTAAGTGTTATCGCAAAGGCGGTGTTAAGCACGAGTGATGAGCAATCCGAGTCTACGATTGTGCTGTCTTGGCAGTCAAGTGTGGCATCAGTGTTCATAGACCGGATGAACGGAATGTTCATGTAGTACCTAGTCCAGTTTGTGATCGTCTTCATCGACGACACATTGGGGGTAATTTTAGTGCGAAGGGTATCGCTTCCTAATATCTACTCTTGGTTTTATGGACGCTAAGAAGGAACCATGTGTACACCAAGTTCTCCGAACACGCGTCTTGGGTTATCCTCGTAGCGCTTCTCGGTCCTTTAGTTTATAGAGTGAGACCGTGTGGGTCCAGCATTGTTAGTCGCAATACGAGGGTGGCCTGTGTTGTCTCGGTAGCGGAATTCCAGAGTTTCTGGTGTGGTCGGCTACTACAGGCGCTTCATAGAGGACTTCCCACGGATAGTAATACCCCTCGCATCGTTGTCAAGAAAAAGCTTTAAAGGATTGCTTAGAAGCGCGAGTGCGCCCAAACTTTGCAGGGTTAAAGAGTTGGTCAACCACGACACCATTGTAAAGTTCGCCGAGTGGAACCAAAAGCCATGAGATCTACGGCACTGCCTTGGGCAGTGGATTGGACTGCGTGCTGCTGTAGCGTGGTAATGTTGTGGCTTATTGTTCACATTAGTTGAAAGAGCACGAGGGGAATTGCCCGGTCCGCCATCTAGAGTTAGAGGTCGTGTGTTTTGCGCTTAAGCTGTGGAGGCATTATTCGTACGGCGCTTAAGTCGATGTTTGTACCGATCATAGGAGTCTGATATATCGGTTGGATAAAAAAGGGTCGAAAATTGAGGCAGCAAAAATGGATGGAGTTCCTGGGGGACTATATGTTCAAGATTCATCATGCACCCGGCAAGGGTAATGCAGTTGCGGATGGGTTGAGTCGCAGGGCTCCCGCCCAAGCCGAATGGTTGTCGGTGCATGATGAGAGGCTAGTTCGGGAATTGGAAGCGTTAGAGATCTATTGTGTTGACAAGCGGACTAGCGCCGAAGCGCTGTTGAACTAGTCGGAAGTCCAGTATGACCTGGCTGATCGTATTTGGCAGACTATTGTTTGTATAGCTGTATGAAGGAAATCGTGGGTGCGGCTCGATGGGTCAAAATCCCAAATCGACGGTTGTAGGTGGGCTACCAAGGAAAGACAATTGTTTGTGCGGCCCAAGCATGGGTAATCTATGGGTGGAGTTATGATACGTTATATCAAGTACTCAACTCGCTTAGGAGGGACGAAGTTGTGCCGATATCTGAAGAAGTGCTCTGGTGGCTAGAACTCTAGAAGGTCGTGGCACTATATGTGGCAAAGTGCCAGCCTTGCGCCTTAGTGAAGGCAGAGTGCCAGGTGCCGGGGGATTCTTTAATCCTTGCCTAGTTCGGAATAGAAGTCCGACTGGACTATGTGCATGGTTTGCCAAAGTCACAGTGAGGTAACGACGCCGTTTGTGTGATCGTAGATGTGTTGACACTAGTGTCGTACTTCATTCCGCATAGGAAGGATAATTCGGTGGAGTAACTGGTAAATGTTTTTGGATAACATAGTTAGACTGCATTGTGTGCCCCGCAACATCATGAGCAATCGAGGTGGGCGTTCTACGTCCAATGATTGGAGGTGGTTATATAAAGTGTTGGAGACTAAGTTGTAGTTTAGTCCAGTCTTACATCCGCGGACGGATGAGCAGACCGAGTGGGTCAACAGGACATTGGAGGACGTGCTTCGCATGTGCGTTCTGGACTTCGGGAAGCAGTGGGAAGGCAATCTGTTTTGGTAAAGTTTGCGTACAACTTTAGCTACCAAGCGAGCATACAAATGGCGCCCTTCGAGGCCCTTTTTGGTAGAAGTCGTCGCATGCCGTTGTCGAGGCTAGAAACGGATGACACGAAGTTGTATTTATAGTAAGAGGTGGTAAACACTACCCTTTTTGGTGCGAACCATATGAGAACTTTTGCTAATCGCTCAGGAGAGGCAGACTAAGTGCTTTAACGCCACGTAACGGAATGATGAGTTATCAGATGGCTTGTTGGAAGTTATAGTCATTCAAGAGTGTTTCACGAGAGCGATGCTTGGGGAAACTGAGCCCGGTATACCTTGGACCACTTGAGGTTTTGGAGCAGTTTGCTGAGGCGGTGCAAGAGCCTTCGAACTTGATCGTGAGTGATCAAGTTTTGGTGGACAAAAGGTTGACGTCTAGGGTCAAACCTGTTCGTTTTGGAGACCGTGAAGTCGAGCGACTTTGTCTCAAAGAGATCAAGATAGTCGTGGTCCGGTGGGACAATTGCGATAGCAAGGAGCTCTCTTAGGAACGAGAGCAGCCTACTAATGGTTTGAATAGGATAGCCAGAGGAATCGAATCGAAGAATCTATGCTGGATGTGTACCCGGAGCTGTTTCGCCTGGGTACCGTTGAAAGTTTCTGTTTTCTCTCCTTTAGTAATTTCGTGGACGAAATTCTTTTAAGGGTGGGAGAGTTGTAACACCCCCGAAACTCAAAAGAGGGATGGGTGACGTTTTAAGCCAAGTCTGGGTTTTGGAGCAGGTGTCACGGGCGTGACACGGGCGTGTCACGGGCGTGTCATGGGCGTGACACGGGCGTGTCACAGGCGTGACACGGGCATGTCACGGGCGTGTTCGGACACAGGTCATGTGGTCGACGTTTTGACGATCGGCGATCGTCGAGTTGAGGCACACGGCCTGGGACACGGGCGTGTCCCAGGGCGTGTCACGCTTGGGAGTTTTCTGAGTCATGTACATGGGTCATGACACGGGCACAGACACGGGCGAGTCACTTGTGACACAGGCGTGTCGGGTGCCGTGTCGCAGGTCGTGTCCTTCTCGGGAAAAGAGTGTTGGTCGTTGCACATGGGGCATGATGCGGGTCATGACACGGCCGTGTCGCATGCGACACGGGCGTGTCGGAGGCCGTGTCGAATGTCGTGTGCTGGATATCACGTCGATTGAGATGGAAAATAAGTGACACGGCCATGCATACGGCCGTGTTGCAACCCGTGTTTGGCCCAGATTTTGCAAAATTGGGCTGAATCGCAGCCGTTCGAATTCTTAATTTGGGATCTGACGGTTCAGGGCTGCTGCTGGCATGTTATATCCGAGAATAGTGTTTAGAAGCCATCATTTCTCTTGGGCTTTATCTCTCTAAGATCTAGAGAGAAGGGAGAGCTAGGAGGAGGAAGAAGACCAAAGATCCGGTCACCGGCGGAGATTCGGAGCTCCAAATCACGATCCGAGTCCGAATCCGCGAAGGCGAGGCCGATACGGTGCTTTCCATCTGACTAGATTGTCATGGCACCGAGGAAAAGCGCAAGGGTAACGATTCTCTTCTTGAGCATGTGAAGCTCTTCTTCCTTTGCATGGGAAAACCCCTCTCCCGCGAGTGTGCGGCGAGATTGTGGTATTCCTTGGGGTAGATATGTAAAGTCCCCCTTGTTAGAGTCCGGAATTGTAGTACGGACATAGGCATGATGTGTGAAGCCTACCCGGATGTGTTGGTCTGGATTGGTGATGATTTGCTGTACTTTTTTTAGCCGGAGAAGACTCCGAGCGTTTTGATTGTTTTCGGGTTGCTATGCGGTAGAATGCATCAGGGAATCTGGGGGATTAACCATGAGGTGCACCCAGAAATCTGGACGGAAATGCATTTCTATCATACCGGTGGCCTGGGAGCCAAACGGGTACATAGTGGGGCTATGTACTGTGTTTGAACGGTATTTGGGACTGGGAAGCTTAGTCCGTGTCAAAGGCCAATTGGCAACAGCGGGGTGTGCAACAGACTGGTGGACCACTACCCGCTCCACCTGCTCGGTTAAAGCGACCTAAAGTTTTACGTGGGACTTATCGAGGTTTGGAGATCTAGTCTAGGCTACGGCTGAAAGGACTAAATGCTCACGAGGTTGCAACCCTGGGGGTGGTGGCGGAGTCAAGGACCGGACGGGGTTCGGACTGGACCGCCGAGTAAGTGCCCTGAGAGCACGGGGTGTACGGCCGTGTGAGCGTGCACCTATGATGTGATGCTTATTTTGCTATGTTGCTTATTTTGCTAACAAGTGTAGGGAAGAAGCTTTGCCGCCCCGATTTGGGGGCGGAATCGTTATAATTTTGTCAGCATAGATGACCGTTGCCTTTATTTACCACCGTGCGGTGGATTGTTGCTTGCAGGCACTGCGGAGCCGAGAGGTAAATAGCGGGCTAAAGCCCAAGTTGCTGTACTGGCCCTCGAAGGCCAAGTTTTGAGTGTTTTCCTTTTTGTACTCATGTGTGGCCGGCCTGCGTGTCGAGGTTTGGAAGACACTTTTATTAAGCAGACTTTTGTAAAGCCATAAAGATATTTCTGTTTTGTGTATTAAACATTCCTTCTTTGTTTGAGTAGTGGACATTCATTCGGCAGGGTTCTTTATTATTTTGCAACTTTAATAAATTGCTTCCGCTAGATGCTCTGTGTAGGACGTTGTGATTGGTTGAATGGTTCCAATATGTAACCAACCGGTCTGTCCATAGTATATGACATCGGGCCCCGGCGGGACCTACTGTTATATACTATGTGACGGATAGGGGTGTTAACTACGGGTGCTGGTATAATACCTTCGATGATAATGAAGGAGTCGTCGTGCCTAACGATTATCCTCTTCTCCACGCAGTCGATCTGGGCATGGTTCCAGCACAGCCAAGTCATGCCCAGGATTAGATCGTAATCTGGCATCTTCAGAATCGTTGCTGGTGCCTCAAACGCCTTCCCGCCGATCCTCGCTTCCATATTACAATGAGCAGAGGTCATTATCTCTGATCCATCTGGTAGGCACACCCTCATCATCTTCCCAGTGAATGGCTCCACACCTGCCAGTCCTTTCACGAAATCCTCCGACACGAACGAGTGCGAAGCACCAGTGTCGAAGAGAGTGTGAGCGGGCTTGCCGCTAACGAAGACTATGCCTGGGGTATTTAAGTGTCTTAGTATTCTTGTTGCAGCAGTCTTCTCTTAATTTCTAACTAGGTTATGTCTAGAATACTAGTTCATATGAAGAAAACTTAAAAGTACTGTCATATCTGCGATAACCTGCTCCAGGTTCCGGGGCTGTGTCAGGTCTAGAGCATACACCTGCTCCCTCTCTGTCCTGCGGCCTCGATCCTGAAATCCTCGTCCTTGGTCCTGTCCTCGTCCGCCAAACTATCGGGGAGGTGGAGCGCCTTGATGTGCTTGTGGGGGTGCTCGCCTTATAGGGCAGTTCCTCTTGATATGCCCCGACTGATTGCACTGAAAGCATACCGGTGCCTGCTCTGCTGTCCTTGGCATCTCCAGCATTAGTAAAGGCTGGGGAGCCAGTACATCCTTACTCCTCTGCTCCTGCCCAAACTCCTAACAAGGCTGATCCCTGTTCCTTCTCTCCCCAATAACCTAGCCTCGAGGACAGTCTCTACGACCTCCAATCACTGTATCATCAGCCAGTCTCTTCCGGCTCTTCACTGTAAGCTGATCCGCTTCTCTCTTCTTAGCCATCTCAAGAATCCTGGCCAAACTCCCCTCTGAGATGAAGAGGAGGGCCTGTCTCATGTCATCTTGCAGCCCCTTATAAAACCTCCGGGCATAGCCAGCATCGTCCAACTGATAAGCGTACGCATAGCGGGCCAGGGGAGTGAACTCCTGATAATACTCCACCACAGTCCTGTTCCCCTGCCTCAACCGCAGGAACCTATCCTCCATTTCATCCCACACCGACTGAGGTACAAAATGTCCCAAGAGCGCTACTCTGAACTCCTCCCATGTAATATCAGTGCAATCCATCCCAGCAATGGTGGTGTCCAGCTAAGATTTCCACCACCTCTTTCCGTATGACTCTAGGCAGGAGACCGCCAAAGCAACTGCCTCCTCAGAGGGGCATCGAATCCCCGCTAGCATCTCGTAAATGATATCAAACCATTCCTCCGTATATACTGCAGATTCCGTCCCCAGGTAGGATGGAGGGGAAAGTCCCCAGAAGACAGTCATCCAATTGGCCCCGGGGTTTGGCTGTGGAGCCGGGGCTTGTTGAGCTCTGAAGGCCTCAAGAATGACCGTCAGTGTTTGCCCCATCTCCGTTTGCTGGAACAGAGCAGGAGCCAGCGGAGGCGGGACCACATTCTGAGCTTGAGGTGTCCCCTGCTGTGATGTAGGGTTCGTCGCAGGCTACAAGGAAAAATTCCATTTGTTAGAGAGCTAATGAATGGAATTTAAGAAGGGGTAGGATGGACTTTCAGATGTCATTTCCCTTATGGGAACACCACTGCTTCCGCTGCTAGTTTGTTCGCAAACTAAGCTCGCAAGGGGGTGGCCCAAGGTTTTGTGGAATACTTATCTTTCGATCGAGGTCTCCTCTGATACCACTTGTAAGACCCCCTTTTTTTCGAACACCGGGGTCTTAGCCCAAAATTGCCGCTGTGCGGTGGCACCGACTCACGGGAAGGTCGCCACTACAAAACGCCAATTCTGCCGGCCCTTTTTCGATCACAAAGAGAGAGAAGTAAGTATGTATAAAATGTAAACAAGTCCACAGAAACATGTATGAATAGAAAATCACAAGCAGTCCATCAATAGATAATAATAGAAAATAGAGGTACTGCAAAGATACAGTTCAGATGAAATATAGATAAACGGGCTCGAGCCCGGTACATTAGAGTCCTCACTACAAATCACTCATCGTGGAAGCTATAAAAATACTAATCACTCACGGAGCTGGTCGCAGGTGCACCTGTGCTAGACTGATCCACCTCCATGCGTACCGTACTCTGCTGGTGCTGGTCCCTGGACTGCTGGTCCCTGTCTCCCATCCGAAGCTCCTGTAATGTTGTAGTTCGAAAACCATTAGTCATAAAGACTAAGCCCTATCATCCCCTACCCCTCCCCCAACGGCTCCTAAGCACCGAGCGGAGAGGAGGAAAGGTAAGCTACAAAGGTGGAGAGTAATCAAGCAGATGACAATGGAGCTAATCTAACAACTATCATGGTGTATAAACAACTATCTAGAATAAAGTACATCTATCAATTCTACGATAGTAAGTAATAAAGTAGACATGTAGTAAGTAGCAATTATATAAAAAGACAGATAGAGAACAAATAAGTAAATAAGTAAGTAAGTAACCTTAACTTATATGAATGCCCATACAAACTTATAAGTTAAGGGGTCTTCTACAAGGCTCCCATCGTATAAAAAGTCCCATACCGATTTATACATTGGGGTGTCGGTTGTATTCAAATATGAGTGTTGTGATATGCTATGCCATGATTCATGTAAGTGCAACTCACGCACACGACTCTATGCGCACAGACCTTTAGTTCCGCCTATTCGGGCAGCAAGCTTCACTCCCAGGAACCTCCGTAGTGGCAAATGGAGAATGTGGGTCGGGCCCCCAACTCCTAGGCGGGTATCCACACTACCAGGCCTAGCCCTTCCTTACGCCCCTAGAAGAACACAACCTAGAGTATCAGTGTACTAGTGCTGGCTATATCCACCAGACTTTCTTTGGCTAAGTGTCCCACACTGCCGAGTCAACGTACCGAAGTCGGTGTGAATGACAATCAAATACCGAAGACCCACCACCTTATTCTGTACTCAAACCCTCGAGCCCTCGGCTCCCCGGACTATCCCGTCCGTGAATCTACCTTCAGAGCTACCGTCTGAATGGCAACCAAACCAACTTATTTTACCTCCCTAGCTATCGGGGTGTGTGTACGTGCAACCCTATTTATACTAGTTGCTCTTTTATTTATTATTCCTACGGTTTACGTTAGCCCAGGACTGCCCCCGGTATTCCCGTGAAGGGCTCTCAAAGGGCACTAGGAACAATGATGGTAGCTGAATCCCACCGTTCCATTTCGCAAGACACTTATTGTTATTGGTTGATACCCGTTACCCGATCCCTTTTAAATTACTTTAGATCTAGCCCTAGAGTATTAAGACTCTTCCTCTCCTACCCGGGGTGGACGATCTTTTGTCGTTCCCGAACGCCACATAACACTAGCCAATCTCACACTCTGCTTATCCTGACTTCCAACAATGAACTTAAACTTAACTTGCCCTATCCAAACCAGCAAATACCAAAATTCCGTCTCCCCGTGTTCATTACCCACTCTAGTTCAGTTTCTATGGTTTTACTTTATACAGACCATCCTAAGATACATGAGTTATGTAAGGGAAGGTACTCCAAATTATCTTCCGAATCTCCTATAATATTTAATGGAGGTCTATCATGACATAATATAACTAAGTCCAAGATTTCCAAATTTATCGGGCATTTAATTTATTTATTCTAATCCTACCAATGCCCTAGTATGAACATGAAGTGCACTAATGATCCAACAATAAATCATCATAAAATTAGTAAAATCCTATGAGGCATTTAAGCAGTAATTCCAAATTTTTAGAAATTTCAAGGGAGTTTAGGCCTATATTTCCTAATTTACCATTTTAGGCCACCTCTACTATATTATGAAGCACGTACGGTAAATATGTACCCAAAAATCATAAGAAAATTACAGGAGCCTTAAGGTGACCTAAAACTATCAGAAACCAAGTCCCATGATTTTTCTCTAATATTTAGGCTATGAAATTATTTTAATGTAAAATACTAATTTTCTTGGCTTAGTGAAGGAGGTACTATTTTTTAATTATCTAAAAATCCAGAGAAAATTACAGGGTGACTATTATGGTTCGAAACACCCACTGACTAAATTTCATAATTTTCCAAATAATAATTGGGCATTATCTGTATTTTTGACTACATATCCCAAATGGTATGTTAAAGAAGCAAGTACCCAAAATAATCAGATAAAACTCCTAAGAAAACATACCGAAGGTATAACATGCTAGAAGTTGCCCTAATCCAATATTTAATAACTTTCCAGTGAAAAGAAATTCCAGAATCATCAAAATAAATATCTAGGGCACAACTAGAGTTGTGAATGAAGTACTGTATAAATTAACCCAAAAATCCCAACAAAATTATATCATGGCCATTTAGACCAGAAAATCACCCTGCCTAAATTTTATTTGATTTGTAGTTCATATGTCAGCATAATAGTTCAAATTAAGATTGGTGCCCTAAACTAGGGTTAGGATTTTAGGTGGCCTAACTGTTTCTAAATCCCCTAAGATTTTTGTCCAGAGAACTATAATGGCCCTCTCCACCAAATTTTAAGTCAGTCCACGGTCATCTGACCCCATGACCTTCACAACTCTACAAATCCCCGTTAAGTGACCTACCCTAGGGTTCTAGGGCTACCCTACACCAAACAACCCCAAACTCCCTTTGAGGGTGTGTCATGCCCTAAAAAGTCAGTGGCCAAAATATCAGCCTCTGTTGAGGTGATGCGACCACTCAAATTACCAAGGGGGTGATTTCCCCTAAATAGCCCTTTATGGGGCCAACTAGGGTTTAGTAAAACCCTAGTAAAAACACCTCTAAATGAGGTGAAAATTTTTCTAGTGTTCTATTATGACCTCAAAGGCCACCCACCAAAATTTGGGGGAATTTTGAGGTGTTTAGGTCACTTAATTCAAATACACATGATTTATTAAATTTTTCTAAAAACTTTAGAAAAATGTTTTCCAAAAATCCTTATTTTTGGACAGCACCTAGATATAGGTAAGATTAGGCCACACCCCAAATTTTAAGTCATTTTGATGACTGGATTGGAGTGTGGAATTTTTCTAAGGTCAGGACAGGCCAATGGATAGACCTCACCAAAATGAGTGCTGAGGTCTATCCAGTGGTCCAAATCACTTGAAACAAATTTTAAAATTTCCTAGACTCATAGAGCTACAATATTGGTGTTTACAACTTTTTATGTAGGAGCCTTTACGTATTTTTAGAAATTAATGCAAGTTACAGGCAGAAACATTACAGAAAATATATAGAAATTACTTTAACAATATGTTTGCACAGATCTTAAAGGTCGATCCGTCGACTGAGAGGTTGTCTTCAACCTCAAGCCGACGGTCTAGATAGCACGCACCTTGGAGCACTTCTCCCTCCCACAGCCGACCGTCCGGCCTCCTCCCTAGCCGGCCACCGGCACCACCACCTCCGTTGCAGTGGTGGCCATCGCCGGGCGGCGGCGCGGCCGCCAGAGAGGCTTTTTCCGGCGAGCCCGAGACTTCATTTTTTTTGCGGAAAAATTGGAAAGAGAAGCTCTTCCGATCGGGCTCAATTAAGCCCGAATCTTAATCCTAAGGAAGCTAAGATCTACCAGTAGAGAGAGAGGAGGGGAGGACCTTGTTCACGGGCTTGAGGCGTGCAGACCGTCGGGATGCCATTGGTGCGGTGGTGGCATCACCGGAATTCTCAATAGCACAGTGGGAGGCTCGAAAACTTTAGGTAAAAGCTGGGAAAACTTCCTCTTGGGCCTTTGAGGGCGTTTAAAAGCTCGGTTAAGGAGGGGAAATAGCCAAAAGCTGGTGGCCATTAATGGCCCATTATAGCTTGGCTCGGCCATGATGGTGGGGGGCTGAAACGGCTTTATGACAGCTAGCTAATGGCTGGAAACTCCTCCTCTTCCCTAGAGGAGTCGAATCCAGCCGTAAAAGGGGAGGGGAAGGGCTTTCAAGGCGTCAAGTGTCATTACTGGCTATGAAGGCCGGGCTCGGCCATGGCCGTAACCTCTCCTTTTGCAAAACCGACGGTCCACGTGGCACAGCTTGTAACATCCCATGTTACTTCTAGACCCCTTAACTTAGATTGGGTTAGGCATGGGGTGGGTGTTAGGGAAATTAGCTAGGTTTGACTCTAGGTAGTGGGTTGTAGCCATGTGGGGCCCACCATAGGACCAAGGTCAAACTATCCTAAATAGGAACCCTAGGCACACCATGACCCCACCACACTGCCCTAACCCTAATTACAATCTAAGTGGACCCTAGGGCATGTCACTAGGTCAATAATTTGACCCTAGTTGACCCAAGTCAACCTTGGACCTAAATTGGTCTAACCCACACTCATAAGCCCAATTAGCCTAAGTAGGGCACCCCCTTGACCCAACCCAAGTTGGGTAGAGCCACTTGGCTCATGACCATCAAGTGGAGTCAGCCCACTCATCATGTTGACCAAGTCAACTCAAAAGTCAACAAAGTCAACAATTTGACCTAAAAGAAGAAAATTAGCCCAAGCCCTTTTCCCCTTGGGCCAAGCCCACCAAGTGAAACCCACCAGCAGCCAAAGCCCCAAAGACCAGCCCTACCCCTCATAATAAGGAGAGAGAGTACATGCAAGGGGGTAAAAATGGAATTTTGGTGAATGGGAAGAGAGAGAAAGGAGGAAATGAAGGGATGGAGGCCATGTGGCCCTCCTCCTCTCTTCCCAAGCACTCCTCTGAGTTCCAGCAGCATTTACCAACCATTTCCAGCAAGCTTCATGCCACATGGCATCTAGGAGGAGCATCCAATGTAGAGGCCGAAATCCACTTAATGGCAACTCACTATACAGCCAATATCAGCTCATTTTAACCCTCCCATTAGCTTCAGAAGGTCCAAAGGAGTGGAATTCGATACCTAGATCGAAGCTTTTTGTGGAGAATCGGATTCTGGAGCAAGCTCGCTGGAGAGGAGAAATTCCATGGCCAACCACCGACACCGCCGCCGTCGGGCTCCGATCAAGGTCTGTTTCGTCGCCCCTCTCTCTGTACTAGCTTCTTAGATCCTATAGTTTTGTTCATAATATCAAAAATTAAATAAATGATATAATTGGAGTATTGAGCTTCCTAATGGCCCCAAATTTTGGTGGCAAATCCTTGGGAACATCATTAATGCATGATAAAAATTTCAGCACATTTGGGTCACTGCATGTGGGGTTAAACCACTTGCATGTGTAGGCTAGAATTAGCTTTGGTGTGCAAATAGCAAATTTTGATATGAGGTGTATTTATCCATTTTGGGACTTCTGAAAAGCTTGAAATTAATTCTAGAGGATATTTAGGACAAATGTAGCCCCTCAAATTTATTATGGGATTTTTGGGAACAAAAATCCCATTATTTGAATTTTTGAAAATTATAGCCTTATTGGAAAATAAAAATAAAAATTAGATTCAATCAAGCAAAAATCCTCAAGTTTGGCCCTGTTGTATAGTGGATCATAATTGACTAGGGGTAATTTTAATTTCTCTGTTTGAAGTCTTTTGAGGTAACATGACCTAAAATGACCACTTTACCCCTATCCTTTCTATTTCATAAATCAATACAAATATGGGTCAGAAAAATTTGTGAATATTTCCAGAGGTATATATAGGTATGAGACCACTGAATTATTTATTTCAGAATTTTTGAATGTACCTATAAATTTTAAATCATCATAATGGCATTTTGGTAATTATCCAATATAATGATTTGCAAGTTTATAACTTTGTTAAAACTGATGAAACTTGGTCAGTAGTATTATTTTGATGAATTAGATTCCCTGTAAATTTATTGGAATTTTTGTGATTAAATTTCATATACTTCATTTGAAAAGTAGTAATTATGATGGTTTATGAAAATTAATATTTAAATACATAAATTTGGGGAGAAATTATGAAGTTTGGAAAATAGTGATGATTCATCATGATAATGATAAGATAACTATTTTGCATCATTAGGACTATGCAACAACATACTTCATGTGTTAAACGACCATAGAAAATATTTGGAGAAAATAAAATAAATATAAAAATAATAGAGAAAATTATAAAAATTACAATACACATTCTAGATGGTCATACCACCCTAGGATAAATATTTGGGGTCTATTGGTCTAAAGATTTGAAAGTTCGATTTCAGGGTGGTACAAGGTCAAGGGGTGCGCATAGTAAAGGTATAATATACAATAGGCCACCAGGAAATGAATCAACAATTGAGTTAGAGTCTAAGATCGGAAATATAACTCTGGGTGGCAGATGTTTTCTAGAGACGAGAGTAAAAGTGCAACCTTAGCCTACCTAAGAGGGGGATGACGGAACACCGCCATTCCTTAACTCATACCTTAAGTCACTAGGTCACTCCACGTAACAGGAGAGAGAAAAAGGGGTTCTGGGTAGACATCAACTAAAGTAAATATCCTTGAGAAAGGGAGCTTTGGGATTCAGCCCATCGTAGCTCCTAATGCCCCTGAGAGCCCTTCACCGGGAATACCTTGGGCAGTCCTGGGATTATGATGAGTTGTAAATATACCTATATTTTTGTATTTTAATTATGCCATTTTACTTTATTTTTGTCCTTTTTAGTTTATTTTCTTTAATAAAATGTTTCTTTTTTGTAAAAATATATTCTAACTTAGCTTTTTTATTTTCTGAATTTTTTCAGGAAAATATAATTTTCGGCCCTGTCACGCCCGTGTCACCCCACGACACGGGCGTGTCAGGCTCTCAACTCAACCAGCCAGTAAAAATTAACAATTTCAATGTTCTGAGCCCGACACGCCCCGTCACGCCCGTGTCCATGCCTCGTCACGCCCGTGTCGATGTCGGCACGCAACTCTCCGTCAACCGTCAACGCTGCCGACATCGGATGCCAGCTGTCCAGGTCACGCCCACCTGTCACGCCCGTGACAAGCTTGTCACGCCCGTGACCGCCCCGTGGATCGCCCCGAAGTCAAAGCGCGCGTCAAATCCACAGCTCCAGCTCCCCGTCACGCCCCCCTGTCACGCCCGTGACCTGGGCGTGACCGCCACGTTTTCAGCCGAAGTCAAGCCTCCAGTCAAATCACAAATCAAGCTCATGAATAGTACTGTCACGCCCCCCTGTCACGCCCGTGACCTAGGGCGTGACCAACCCGATTTTTTGCCTATATAAAGGCAGCTGCTGTATGCAATTCTTGTCTCCTTTTTTGGCCACTTTACTTAGATGTTATGCTGCCCAAATGACTTCTAATGTTATGTAAGAGAATTTTCTCCCCCTCCCTTAGTTTGTAATAGCATTTTATTTTATAAAAATAGTTCATTTTCTCTCCTTCTTAGCATGAATCTCATTTGGTTGCGCCCTAACTTAAGTAATTTTTCGTTCCCTTTTTCGTGCTTTTTATGTTTTCATCTTTTTATAGCTTTTATAACTCGTTCAGTTAGGATTTTATCGCACTTTCTAGCCGTTGTAATGCACATTTTATTTTCATATTCCGCACCCGTTTAGCTTCAGTTTATTTTTATTTGCACTTTTTATGCATTTCTACCGCATTCTAGCGGTAGAAATGCACTTGTTTTAATTTTTCGCCAACTTCCATTTTGCGTTTATTTGCAAAACTTTTCGCTCCGTTTAATTTTTATTTTCTCTTTTTATGCATTTCTACCGCATTCTAGCGGTAGAAATGCAGTCGTTTTAATTTTCCAGCAACTTTGCTTTTTCTTATTTTTGCAAGTGTGTGTGCGTGTATGAGTTAGATTTTATTGCTTTCTTTCAATTTCTATAGAGTGTGTGCGTATGCATTTATTTTCGCCTACTCGTTAAGAGTTAAATGGCGCTCTGCTTTCATTTCCCGCCTATTCGTTTGAGTAGGACTTGTCTTTTATTGCTTTCATTTTCTCCTACTCACTTGAGTAGGAAACTTTGTGTGCGTGCGTGTGTTTACTTTCCTGTAGAGTGCTTGCGTGTGATTTTCATTTCTGTAGAGTGCGTGTGTGTATGAGTATAAATTTACCCCCGCCCACTCGCTCGAGCCGGGATTCGCATTTACTGCTTTCTTCAGTCCTACTCGTTTGGGTAGGACTTGCAATTTTCAGCTTTCTTTACTGCTTTCTTTACAGCTTTCTTTATCGCTTTCTAGCGTAAGTGTCCCCATTCCGATGAGTGGCTAACCGCCCTTAGCCCTCAATATCGAAGAGCATTGGGACAAATAAAGTAGCTTTAAATAATTAAAGGTCCTGTTTTCTATTTAATTAAATTTCTTAAGGTTTACCCCGGGTTAACGACGCGTAGGACCGCATATCGATGTGCGGGCCCTATTTCCGTTATCCATACGCAACGCCGAGAGGCCGCACGTATGGACCGATCGCCCTTGGGTAAAGAGAGATCCGCGCTAACCCTCGAGAGAGGAGGCGCGCGACTCTACCGGATTGGGTTCCCCACCCAATAGCGGGGTTCTCAGCGTAATGCGGGCGTTAAGAGGAATCCTTCGTCGGTCTAGCGATCGATCGAATAGTCTTAGCGTTCAGGTGAGCGATATCCCTAGACCAAGGTGAGCTCATATCTAAGGAACCTCCACGGCCGAGTCTCCGCCTTAATTAATTTGAAAATTAGGATCTCTTTTTACTAAAAGTTATTTTAGTTCAATTCTCTTTTTGATAGCGTCGCGCTAAGTTGGTCATCGGCTTTCCGCACTTTATTTCCTGCATTTTTCCGCACTTTATTTTATGCTTTATTATTATATTGCATTTTATATAAATTTTTTGTCATTTTCTTTTTTTATAAAACTACCTACAAAAATTATCGGTAGAATAATAAGTATTTCAGGGAAAGAGTAGATCTAGCTAAGCCGGCCCCGAGAACAATACGACTCCGATATTCCACACCGGAATCTCCTGTACTACACGCGATAGGTGCACTTGCCTCCTCTCGTTAAAACTCGGTTTCTAACAAAATAAAACGCTCTTCTTTTTATAAATAAAAACCTCCACTCATCCACATAAATAAGAGCCGCCGTTTTAACAATCAAGTTTTTGGCGCCGTTGCCGGGGAAAAATTTCGACTTACTATTTTGAATTCCTGAATCCTATTAATTTTACCCTTTATTTCTACTAAAAATATATATATATATATATATATATATATATATTTTGATCAAACAAAAAATTTTATATTAATAATAATAATAATAGCATTATTAATATTAATAATAAATACTTAAACAAAAAAATCAAAAAAAAAAAAATCAGAAAAATTTTAAAACTTAAAAAATCAAAAAACTTAAAAAATTTAAAAACTTATAAAAATTAAAAGTTTAAAAACTTAAAAATAAAAAAAAATGATGATGATTTTTTTTTCTTTTCATCAAAAAAATTAAAAAATTCAAAAACTATATTTTTCTTCTTTATTTTATTTTGTCTTTATCTTATTTTCTTTTTTTTAATTTTATTTTTCAAAAAAAAAAAACTTAAACTAAAAAAAAAAAAAAAAAAAAAATTCAAAAATCAAAAACATAAACTTAAAAAAAAAAAAAAAAAAATCTAAAAATTCAAAAAAAAAAAATAACTAAGAAAAATTTTTATACAACAAAAAAATTTAAATTAAGTATTTATTTTGTCGTTTCGGCGCGCTTCACATTTGTGAGCGCTAGGAGATCGCACATCGGTCACGCTCCTGGCTAAGACGTTAGCTTACGAGTCACACCCACTTGTCGCCCCCTATCACCCGCACATTTTTCGCCGAATTTTTCTTTTTCATTTTTTATATTATATTTTTGCTTTTTCTTTTAAACTTTTGCAGGGTTATCTTAACGGGCTTCCCCGAACGCGCTTTAGGGAAGATTTCTAAACCCCTATTTTTAATTTTAAATTTTGTACATACCGCTTAGATTTTTATATATATCCTGTTCCTCATACTTAGTGCAACATTGGGGACAATGTTGGACTTAAGTATGGGGGTGTTTCCTAATTTCTGTCCTTTTATTTCAAGCACTTAATAAAAATTCCAAAAAATTTTGCAAAAATTAAAAATTTCAAAAAAATATATTTTCATGCTTTAAATATTAATAATAAAATTTCAAAAAAAATATATTTTCATGCTTTAAATATTAATAATAAAATTTCAAAAAAAAATGAAACATCGCTCCGCGACGTTCGACTCATCGAACCAACCACAAATAAGAGTCTGTTCGCGGGCGATCCTTTTTACTTTGTAAATATTTTTGTAAATATTCTCGTTTCTTTCCCCTTTTCTTTCCTATCTTGTAAAAATCTCTCTCTTTTCTTGTAATTATTTCTGTAAATCCAAAAATTCAAAAAAAAAATTTGCATAACCTTTAAAAATTTCCAAAAAAATGATTAAAAACACCAAAATATGAAAAAAATTAGAAAAACTCATAAAAATCAAAAAAATTTATTTTGTAATAAATAATTTGAATACCTTAAATCTTAACCTCTTTGCTCTCCAAAATAATCGTTTCGAGTTTATTTATAAGCGAATTTTAATTAATTCTTTATTTACTATTCGTTTTTTAATTGTAGCTCGATAGACTTAAATTTTTGGGGTTAAAATTTTAAAGAATTTTTTTATGCCTTTTTCTTATTATAGGGAACTTGTTTTTCTCATTTTCACTTCTAATTTTTTGAATAAAGCACATTTTTATGTTAGAAAATAACATTCATGGATTTTACATTATTTCTACTTATGCTTTTAGAAACGTAGGAACGTTCAAATTAAAAAGGTTGCTCTCGAAATATTTTATTAAACTCTAGCTTTCTTTTAGAAGTTCATCCCTTCCACCCTTTTTTCATACCTTAATTGGCATGATTCCCCACTCACCCTTAAAAGATCTTATGTCAATGGGGATAAGATTTCGTCCCGTAAACATAGGCACCCAATATTTTAAAAAGATTGTATATTAGGAGTAAGAGGATAAAATTCATTACTCCTATACATATGCATTGGGATTATTTATATTTATGAAGAAAAAAAAATTATAAGTTAGGAAAATAAGACTTCATTTTCCTAATTGTTCAAAAAAATTTATTATGGAGGTTCGAGAAAAAATTACCTCGCCTCAAAAATTCTAAGCCTTCTTCATATCCGCCAATCCACTTAGCATATTTTTCATGATTCTAGAATTAATCTAAAACTTTTTGAGAGCATAATTTTTAACTTGAATTATTTCCTATTAATTTCTTTTTAGCTAAAGTTTTTTCGATAATTTCAATCCATTTTTGTTAACCTAACAAAATAATTTTCGCTTTCTATTTTTCTCGTTTAGAAGTATTTTTGAAACGGTTCCTCTATTTTAACATTTTCATAATTTAGGATTTAATTCCGAAACCCCGGAAATTTATTTCGATCTTTCGTACAATTAAGTTAAGCGTTAGTTAAATTTAGGACTCTTTTTAATTCCTTATAGGTTCATCTCCAACTTTTGCTCTAGAATAGCAAAAGCTTAAGTATGGGGGTATTTGATGAGTTGTAAATATACCTATATTTTTGTATTTTAATTATGTCATTTTACTTTAATTTTGTCCTTTTTAGTTTATTTTCTTTAATAAAATGTTTCTTTTTTGTAAAAATATATTCTAACTTAGCTTTTTTATTTTCTGAATTTTTTCAGGAAAATATAATTTTCGGCCCTGTCACCCCCGTGTCACCCCCCGACACGGGCGTGTCAGGCTCTCAACTCAACCAGCCAGTAAAAATTAACAATTTCAATGTTCTGAGCCCGACACGCCCCGTCACGCCCGTGTCCAAGCCTCGTCACGCCCGTGTCGATGTCGGCACGCAACTCTCCGTCAACCGTCAACGCTGCCGACATCGGATGCCAGCTGTCCAGGTCACGCCCACCTGTCACGCCCGTGACAAGCTTGTCACGCCCGTGACCGCCCCGTGGATCGCCCCGAAGTCAAAGCGCGCGTCAAATCCACAGCTCCAGCTCCCCGTCACGCCCCCCTGTCACGCCCGTGACCTGGGCGTGACCGCCACGTTTTCAGCCGAAGTCAAGCCTCCAGTCAAATCACCAATCAAGCTCATGAATAGTACTGTCACGCCCCCCTGTCACGCCCGTGACCTAGGGCGTGACCAACCCGATTTTTTGCCTATATAAAGGCAGCTGCTGTATGCAATTCTTGTCTCCTTTTTTGGCCACTTTACTTAGATGTTATGCTGCCCAAATGACTTCTAATGTTATGTAAGAGAATTTTCTCCCCCCTCCCTTAGTTTGTAATAGCATTTTATTTTATAAAAATAGTTCATTTTCTCTCATTCTTAGCATGAATCTCATTTGGTTGCGCCCTAACTTAAGTAATTTTTCGTTCCCTTTTTCGTGCTTTTTATGTTTTCATCTTTTTATAGCTTTTATAACTCGTTCAGTTAGGATTTTATCGCACTTTCTAGCCGTTGTAATGCCCATTTTATTTTCATATTCCGCACCCGTTTAGCTTCAGTTTATTTTTATTTGCACTTTTTATGCATTTCTACCGCATTCTAGCGGTAGAAATGCACTTGTTTTAATTTTTCGCCAACTTCTATTTTGTGTTTATTTGCAAAACTTTTCGCTCCGTTTAATTTTTATTTTCTCTTTTTATGCATTTCTACCACATTCTAGCGGTAGAAATGCAGTCGTTTTAATTTTCCAGCAACTTTGCTTTTTCTTATTTTTGCAAGTGTGTGTGCGTGTATGAGTTAGATTTTATTGCTTTATTTCAATTTCTGTAGAGTGTGTGCGTATGCATTTATTTTCGCCTACTCGTTAAGAGTTAAATGGCGCTCTGCTTTCATTTCCCGCCTACTCGTTTGAGTAGGACTTGTCTTTTATTGCTTTCATTTTCTCCTACTCACTTGAGTAGGAAACTTTGTGTGCGTGCGTGTGTTTACTTTCCTGTAGAGTGCGTGCGTGTGATTTTCATTTCTGTAGAGTGCGTGTGTGTATGAGTATAAATTTACCCCCGCCCACTCGCTCGAGCCGGGATTCGCATTTACTGCTTTCTTCAGTCCTACTCGTTTGGGTAGGACTTGCAATTTTCAGCTTTCTTTACTGCTTTCTTTACAGCTTTCTTTATCGCTTTCTAGCGTAAGTGTCCCCATTCCGATGAGTGGCTAACCGCCCTTAGCCCTCAATATCGAAGAGCATTGGGACAAATAAAGTAGCTTTAAATAATTAAAGGTCCTGTTTTCTATTTAATTAAATTTCTTAAGGTTTACCCCGGGTTAACGACGCGTAGGACCGCATATCGATGTGCGGGCCCTATTTCCGTTATCCATACGCAACGCCGAGAGGCCGCACGTATGGACCGATCGCCCTTGGGTAAAGAGAGATCCGCGCTAACCCTCGAGAGAGGAGGCGCGCGACTCTACCGGATTGGGTTCCCCATCCAATAGCGGGGTTCTCAGCGTAATGCGGGCGTTAAGAGGAATCCTTCGTCGGTCTAGCGATCGATCGAATAGTCTTAGCGTTCAGGTGAGCGATATCCCTAGACCAAGGTGAGCTCATATCTAAGGAACCTCCACGGCCGAGTCTCCGCCTTAATTAATTTGAAAATTAGGATCTCTTTTTACTAAAAGTTATTTTAGTTCAATTCTCTTTTTGATAGCGTCGCGCTAAGTTGGTCATCGGCTTTCCGCACTTTATTTCCTGCATTTTTCCGCACTTTATTTTATGCTTTATTATTATATTGCATTTTATATAAATTTTTTGTCATTTTCTTTTTTTATAAAACTACCTACAAAAATTATCGGTAGAATAATAGGTATTTCAGGGAAAGAGTAGATCTAGCTAAGCCGGCCCCGAGAACAATACGACTCCGATATTCCACACCGGAATATCCTATACTACACGCGATAGGTGCACTTGCCTCCTCTCGTTAAAACTCGGTTTCTAACAAAATAAAACGCTCTTCTTTTTATAAATAAAAACCTCCACTCATCCACATAAATAAGAGCCGCCGTTTTAACAATCAGATTAACCTTAAGATACTAAGTATAATAATCGGTAGGCAAGAGTAGTCTAATAGGGTAAGTGAACTGGACATGTGCTCACTCGTGCCGGGTTGGAGGGACTTGGAGTCTTTTGACTACTTGCTCACCCGTGCCGAGTTGGAGAAAAGAGATTGACATATATACTCACCCGGGCAGGGTTGGAGGTTTTGTAGCACATACTCACCCGTGACGGGTTGGAGAGATTTGGGACAGGATAGCCCTTCGAGCTGGAGGCTCAACATATAATACTTGTGTTGGGTACATTAGAAAATGTGTACCTGATTTGAAGAAGCCCAACCTAGCTCAATGATATACATCAAGGTGTATTTGATGTTGTTTTAAGTTAACATGTGCAGGTGAAGAATTGATAAAGTATGCAGAAAAATTCTAAGTCCAAGTGTCGACACAGAGGAAGCAGTGTCGACACATAGAAGAAAATAGTCGACACAACACTGGGAAGCAGTGTCGACACATAGCAGTTAGTCTACAACTACACTGGGAAAAAGTGTCGACACAGAAGAAGTAAGTCGACACATCACTGGGAATTTGTGTCGACACAGAAGAAAAGAGTCGACACAACTCTGGGAATTTGTGTCGACACAGAAGAAAATAGTCGACCTCAAGTTTGTCGACACCAGCAGAATGTGTCGACACATTGTGATTAAGTCGACACATTAAAGCAGATTTAAGAAATGAATGTGTCGACACCTGAAGGCTAAGTCGACACTTACTAAGTTATGATTCTACAACAACTGTGTCGACACACAGGACTTGTGTCGACACACTGAAGAGTCAAGACCAAGTTATTTTCAGAAGAAGCTGTGTCGACTCAAAGGCAACTTAGTCGACATCACTGAAGACTGTGTCGACACCAAAGTCAAGTGTGTCGACACAGATAGACAGATGGTCTCGACACTTTCTGACAGACTGTTTCAACAACTTGTGGTTCCAGATTAAGGCACAGGACTTGTTTGAAGACTTGACAGCTGTGGGTTACCACCAGTTAACTGAAGCTGTCAGACTTGTCAGAAAACGGTTAGAAACCGGATCAGCCGGTTACCATGAAGAATGTCTATAAATAGACAGATTCAGAAGGAGAATAAAACAACAACAGATAATCCTTTTGAATAACTTTGAATCAAAAAGGAAGAGAAGGATCACAATCCAATTCATTTCAAGACAGTGCTAGTCACTTAAGAAGATCTTCTCCGGGAGATCTAAGAAGACTATCTAAGGATAGATCTAAGAAGAGTTCTAATCAGAATTCAGAAGAATCATTCAAAGTGCTGGATAGAGAGAGATCAAGCCAGAATTAGAAGAAGAAGAAAGAAACCACCAGTGGATTCTCAAGAAGCTGTTTGGAATCAACTCAGCTAAGTTCATTTTCAAGAAGCATTGAAGAAGGCTCAGATACAGTTGATTGCATCAGCTGATCAAGAATTGTCTTGGCCTTTCTCTCTCAACTTTGGCAAGACAGTTTAATAATCTTTTCTATATTTCTGTAGGATCTGTTTACACAGATCTGAGTTGTAAGCCTATGTTATAAAGGCTGAGTGTAGGAGTGTTGAACTCTGAGTGGTAGGGCTTTTTGCCTGAGTGTAGGAGAAGGATATTCTCTGAGTTGTAGGCCTTGGGGCAAGGCTGAGGTAGGGCAGTTGTGCCTGAGTTGTAGGAACCAGTTGGGTTCTGAGTTGTAGGATCTGTTGATCTGAGATAAGTGGAAGTTTGGCCGAATCTAGCATACTGCTAGATAGGTGAAGGGGGAAAGTGGATGTACCCAGACCTTGGGGAACCACTATAAAACATTGTGCAATCTGTGATGTTTTATTTTCTGTGATTGCTGAGTCAATTGTGTTAGCTATTGAATTGAATTCTGCCTAGAAGTTTTTATAAGAAAAGCAGAACCTATTCACCCCCCCCCCCTCTAGGTGTTTAGGCTGCCTTGAAAGTTAAGCTATCAAGTGGTATCAGAGGGAGGTTCCTCAAAAAGGACTTAACAGTCTGAGGTAGATCTGAAAGGCAGATTTAAGATTCAAGAAGATGGGTTCTGGAGAGAATCATAAGGAGCTAGGGTCTATGAAATTACCCATATGCAAGAAGGAAATCTTTGGGATCTGGAAAGAGAGAGTCAGATTGTTTATGGAAGCATCTGACCCAAGGATTTACATCACAGTACAGGAAGGGCCCTTCATTCCAATGAAGATATCTGTTCTTGATGCAAATATCCAAATACCAAAGACTTATTCAGAAATGACCAAGGATGAAATCATCTTGGCAACCATGGATAAAAGGGCACAGAACATCATTGTTAGTGCCATAGATGATTCAACATTTCAGAATCTGATTCACTGCAAGACCTCCAAGGAAATGTGGGACACATTGATTGTCTACATGGAGGGATCTGAAGAAGTAAGGCTGGATAGAAAGTCTATGCTAAATCAGGAGTATGAAAGCTTTAGACAAGGAAAATCTGATAGCATAACTGAGTGCTATAAGAAATTCTATAGAATTGTGAATGAGCTAATATCCTATGGAAGAGTCTTCAGTACCTATGAACTGAATGACAAATTCTTAAGATCCTTATCAAAGGATTGGGATACAAAGATCTGTGCCATAAGAGAAGTGGCTAAATTGGCAGAGATATCTCCTCCAACCCTGTTTGGAAAGTTGCTATCCTATGAAATGCAACTTATGGTAAGGAAGGAGGAGGAAAGAAACTCAAGAGGAGAGCATAGAGAAAAGACTGTGGCATTTAATGCTGAAGCCACCAGAAAGAATAGGAGGAAATCACCATCTGCCTCCTAAGGAAGTTGAAGAAGATAGTTCTGAAAATTCAGATAAGGGTTCAGTTAGCTGTGATTCAGATGCAGACTTTGCTGCATTCACTAGGCAATTCCAAAGGTTCTTGAAAAAGAAGCAATGGAAGTCTAGGCCTTCCACCTCACAGCAAGTTGATGACTATTATCAGAAGAGAAGGTCATCAAGGAAAGAGAAAAGCAGATCAAAGCCCAGCAAAGCCACTACTTCAAAGATTGTCTGCTATTGTTGCAATAGGCCTGGACATGTAGTGGCTGATTGTCCTGACAAAAGGAAGGAATCTTCAGAAAAGAAGAAGACTTATCAGAAAGGCAAGAAGGAGAAATCCTTTGTAGCAAAAAAAGATAAAAGTCTGTCAGACCTGTCAACATCAGAATCAGGATCTGAAGCTGAAGCATATATTGGACTATATGCTGCATCTGAGGAAGAGAAGTTTATGCAGTTGCTAGACTCCATCAATGAACATCAATGCATGGGGTTGATGACAAGATCAGAAGAGGACATATACCAGAATCAGTCTGGTCCTAATGAGGTAAACTGTCCTTCCTGTACATCTGTTTGTAGTACAAGTGAAGAATCAGCTACATCTGCATCAAGTGATGAAGATGCATCTGGATCTGAAGGAGATGTCTATCAATTGATAGACAAGTATGGGGACTTGTTGCTGGCCCTTAAGAAAAGCAAGAACCTGGTTAAAACACAGGCTCAGGAAATTGCTGAATTAAGGGTAGCAACAACTGAGTTAGAAAAAGTCCTTGATCAAAAATTAAATGAAATTGCCAAGCTGAAGAATATAACTATTATTCAGATGGGCACAATTAATTATACTAATGATCAAGTAAAGAGTCTGGAGGCCAGACTTAGAATTGAAAGGGATTTAGTGGCTAGTTACTCTAAGCCAAAATCTGTCTTACCCTTGATAGATGAATTTGTCACTCAGAAGGGTAAGGCTGGATTAGGATTTAAAGGTAACTCCAGGGCTGGCAGATTCAAGAGGAAAGGCAAAGCCCCTATTCAGCCACTAAACCTTTCAGTCCCCATAAAGTTTAGTAAGGAGAAAGTGCCTTCTAACATATATGATCATGAAGACATTCAAGGTCATATTAAGACAAATGTTCTGAAGAACAAGGGTGTTAAGGCAAGCAGGCCTACCTATGGTCATAAACCCAATGGTTTTAAGAAATCAGTAGGTGAAGTTGCAACAGCACCAACAATGAACAGAAATTCTTCTGACAAGGATGTATCTAGATCTAGATACAATAAGTTTGAATGTTAGGTGCTGTGGCAGGAGGGGCCATTTTGCATTGGACTGCTGGTATAACACAAGTGTTATAAAGAATAAGAGTCTACCTGTTAGAAAAGGTTATGATAACTTTATTAATGCTAACCTGAACCAAGGACCCAAGACTTACTTGGGTTCTAAGGGTAAGTAATTCTGTATTGCAGGTGAATCCAAGTAACCATGCCCCTATATGGTACTTGGATAGTGGTTGTTCCAGGCACATGACTGGAACAAAGGGGCTGCTGAAGGAGTATTCATCTGTCAAAGATGGACATAAAGTGATCTTTGGTGGATCTGAAAAAGGAGTCATCAAAGGGTTTGGTAACATTTCTTCTAACCTAATTACTATCACCCAAGTGGCCTATGTAAAAGGTTTGAAACATAATCTAATAAGCATAAGCCAGCTGAGTGATCTAGGATATGACATTTCATTTGGTAAGGATGGATGTCATATCAAAAGGTCAAGTGATCAAGAGATCATTTTGACTGGGTATAGGAAGAGAAATGTATATTGCCTTAATTTTGAGTGTGAAAATAAGGCTTCCCCCATCTTGTCTTGTAGCTGATGACAATGCTTCCCATTGTGTTAAGTGGCACAAGAGATTGGCTCATCTAAACTACAAGACAATTGGCCAACTCATTAGTAAAGAACTAGTGAGGAATGGGCCTCAAGTTAAGTGTATAAAGGAAGGGGTATGCTCAGCTTGTCAAAAGGGCAAGCAGACAAAATCCTCATTTCAAAGCCTTGAAAACAAGGATTCTGTGAGGTGCTTATACCTCTTGCATATGGATCTTTTTGGTCCTATGCCAGTTCATAGTCTAGGTAGGAAGGTCTACACTTTTGTGGTTGTAGATGACTATTCTAGATTTACATGGGTGTTCTTTCTAAGACAAAAATCTGAAACCCCAAGTGTACTACTTAATTTTGTAAAGCAAATTCAGAATGAACTGAATAGTACAGTGGTCAAAATCAGAAGTGATCATGGTACTGAGTTTCATTCTGAAAGCATAACAAATTTGTGTAAAGACTTTGGGATTTTCCAAGAGTTCTCCTCACCAAGAACACCTCAGCAAAATGGAATTGCTGAAAGAAAGAATAGAACATTAATTGAAGATGGTAGAACTCTATTGAGTGACACCTCTCTCCCAGAATATTTTTGGGCTGAGGCAGTTAACACTGCTTGTCATGTCATCAATAGGGCTTCTATCACCAAAAGCCACAGAAAGACTCCCTATGAGATTGTGAAAGGCAGAAAACCAAATCTATCCTATTTTAGGATCTTTAGTTGCAAGTGCTATATACTTAACAATGGCAACTCATATTTGACTAAGTTTGCTGCCAAATCCCAGGATGGGATATTTGTTGGGTACAGCACAAATAGTAAGGCCTATAGAGTCTTTAACTTAACTACTCAAGTTGTTGAAGAATCTGTGCATGTTGTATTTGATGAAACAAGATTAATCAATAGTGAGTTGTCTTGTAGATCAAATGACTCAACAGGTATAAGCAAGAAGATGGACAAGCTCTCCATTGCTGAAGCTTCAAAGGAAGATGAAGCATTGGAAAATGAAGGCTGCTGTCCAGGGGGAGTACAAGAGATAATGGAAGCTGATGAAAACCAGGAGGCTCAGCAGAATGAAGAAGCTGGAGATGCTCAACCTGAAGGGAATCTTCCTCCAGCTATAAGATATCTGAGAGATCATCCAACTGATCAGATAATTGGTGATCCAAGACAAGGAGTGCAAACTAGAAGCAGAAATCAAAGCACAGTTTTGCATTCAAGTTTCTTGTCCCAGATGGAACCTAAGAAGTTTGAAGAAGCTATCCAAGACCAGCACTGGATTGATGCTATGCAAGAGGAGCTGAATCAATTTAGAAGATGCAAAGTCTGGGAGCTTGTTCCTAAACCAAGAGGCCACAATATAATTGGCACTAAGTGGATCTATAGGAACAAGCTAGATGAGAGTGGGATAATAGTGAAGAATAAAGCAAGGTTAGTTGCAAAAGGATACAGGCAGGAAGAAGGAATTGACTTTGATCAAACCTTTGCTCTAGTAGCAAGGCTGGAGGCAATCAGAATGTTCCTTGCCTATGCAACCTACCAAGACTTCAAAGTATACCAGATGGATGTGAAGTCAGCATTTCTGAATGGTGATCTTAAAGAAGAAGTATATGTAGAGCAGCCATCAGGTTTTATAGATCCTCTTAAACCTGATTATGTGTATAAGCTTAGGAAAGCTTTGTATGGGTTAAAACAAGCTCCAAGGGCTTGGTATGAAACCCTGTCTACCTTCCTCATTAAGAATAAATTCTCAAGAGGAAAGATAGACAAAACTCTATTCCTTAGGGAATCCAAAAGAAAGATCATCTTAGTCCAGATCTATGTTGATGACATAATCTTTGGATCTACTGAAAACAACCTTTGTAAAAAGTTTGCCAAACTTATGCAAGGGAAGTTTGAGATGAGCAGTATGGGTGAACTTAAGTTCTTCTTGGGACTCCAAGTAAGACAGACTGATGATGGATTGTCAATATCCCAGTCTAAGTTCACCAAAGAATTAATTAAGAAGTATGGTATGGAGTCATCCTCCACCATGAGAACTCCTATGGGAACTAGTATGCCTATATGCAAAGATGAGACAGGTAAACCTGTTGATGAATCATTGTATAGAGGAATAGTTGGGTCTCTACTATATCTCACTGCTAGTAGACCTGACATTATGTATGCAACATGTGTCTGTGCTAGGTACCAAGCCTGCCCTAAAGAATCTCATTATACTGTAGTCAAAAGGATTCTGAGATATCTAAAGGGCACTCCTACTCTAGGTCTTTGGTACCCTAGGAATAGAGATTTTCTACTAACAGGCTATTCAGATGCAGATTTTGCAGGATGTAGAGAGGATAGAAAGAGTACTACAGGTACTTATCAATTCCTGGGGGGAAGACTAATATCTTGGAGTAGTAAGAAGCAGACCAGTGTGGCAATTTCCACAGTTGAGTCAGAGTATGTTGCTGCTGGAAGCTGCTGTGCACAGCTATTGTGGATGCAGCATCAGCTTAAGGATTATGGTATTCAGGTAAGTAGAACACCCCTTTTATGTGATTCAAAGAGTGCTATTTCTATTGCTAATAATCCAGTTTCTCATAGTAGAAGTAAGCATATAGAAATCAAATACCATTTTCTTAGAGAACATGTAGAAAGAGGAGACATCTCATTGGAATTTGTAAAAACAGATTATCAAATAGCAGATGTATTTACTAAGCCTTTAGATGAAACCAAATTCAATAAATTCAAAATTGAATTAGGTATGTTAACCATTGATTAATGTATTAACAAAATCATTAACAATGCTATTGAAGTGGTATATAAGTAAGTAAAAGTAATAACAACATAATCAAGTGTTAAAAAGGACACATTGAAGTTACAGAAATTGGCTAAGTAAGAATGTGTCGACACATTCAGTAATAATGTGTCGACTCAGAGAAATTATGTCGACAAGTCAGAAATATTGTGTCGACACAGAGAATATGTGTCGACACTTAAGAGTTATATTGTCGACTTAACCAGAAATGTAATGTCGACTCAACCAGGAAAATGGTGTCGACACTTACAGAATATGTGTCGACACTTATCCTTAGAGTCGACACAGAATTTCTGTTTATCTAATGTGTCGACATAACCACAAATTGGTGTCGACACATAGTAGGCTGAAGTAATGTCGAGACAATAGAAGTTTGTGTCGACACATTCCGTCTGTGTCGACACATTTTGACTGTTTTTGGCGCCTTTTGAACTTCTTTCAACTGAGGCTATAAATAGGTCAAAAACTCATTCTGTCGACACGCTTCCAAGGTTTTCGAGACTAAAACCCTGTGTCGACAATCTATCTTTCTCTCTTCTCTCAAGCTTTCTCGACAAACCGATGGCGCCAAGGATTGAAGACAACATAAATGAAGGGTATGAGTTGGTGCGCCAGGCCTTTTCAGAGGCGCCGCCAGATGTTCAAGGAGTTATCACCCTCCTCTCTGAGTCAGGGTTAGAATTTCTCATCTCAGAACCTACTAAAATCTGGAAGAATGAGGTGCACGAGTTCTTTATCTCTGCATCAGTCCACTCTACTGGCCTCAAGATTAAATCCACTGTTCAAGGGACTAAGGTGAAGATTAATCAAAGAAGTTTAAGAAAGATCTTTCAATTGCAAGTGGTTGAGAATGAAGAGGAAGTTCCTATATCTAAGACAAGGGAAGCCCTTCAATGGTGTGGACTGGACTCAGGATTGAAGATTGGAGCTGCATTCAACAGGAAGGGTATGAATCAGCAAGGGAAGTTCTTGTCAGAAGTAGTTGGGAAAGTAATCCTCTACAAGACAGGTGGACATGATAGGATTTCTGCCTATATGTTCAGCCTGATGACCAGGATTGTTTTTACTATTCCTACTGATTGGTCAGGAGTGATCTTTGACAAGATCAAAGAAGGAATCAAGAAGCCAAACATGGCTAGGATCATGAGCCTGTACCTCACTGGAGTGATTCCTGAAGTGATGCAGCAACTGCAAGGGAGTAAGATTAATCATATGAGAAGAATGGATATGAGATTGTTCTCTAGGTGGGATAGGGTGCTGTCCAAGGATGTGCCTGAAGAAAGCAGGCCAGACACCCCTGTGAAATCACCTACACAAAATCAAGAATCTGAACAATTACAAGAAGACCCACTGAGGTCACAGGTTGAAGAATAGCTTGCCTCATCTATAGTACAGGAAGTGTCAACACCTGCACAGATGCATGGGGAGCCAGTTTCCACTCCTGCTCCAAAGGTATCTATTCCTGCTCAGGTATAGGGGGAGCTAATGTATTTTACTATAAAAGACATTGCTCATATTCTTATTACTGCACAGGTTCAGGGGGAGCTAGTGTCCACTCCTACTCCAGATACTACAAATACTGAAGTGCAAGTACAAGAGGAAGCACAGTTAAACTTGTCTCAAGATTTAACTGCTGCAGACGTTACAGCTCAACTGGAATTTACTATGGAGGAGTTGTTCCCAGATATTGATACTACTGCTGATAAAGTAGGAGGTGGACCAGATATTGAGAAGTCCATAGGTATGGACATTGATCAGGAAGCTGAAGTTGAGCCACAGGTTGAGGGTGAGCCAGTGGATGTTGAAGCTGAGCAACAGGTCCCTGGAACTGATACAATTCATCATCCTCAAGAAAGAATTCATGTAGATACTTCATCTGAAATAGAAACTGAAGAAGCCAGGGTGGCAAAGAAAAGAAAACTTGTTGTATTTAAGAGAAGAAGCAAGCATTATAAGCAGGCTTTACAGACCACACCTCTACAAGTATCTTCAGCCTTTGATTACAACACATTTATGATATATCTACAAGTAAAATTGGATGAATAAAGGATGGCTATGGAATAGTATGTTGATGAAAATAGCAAGTCACTTCAGTTTGACTTAGCTCAGGATATAAAGTCCATCCAGTTTCAGGTCAACATGCATAAGAAGGAAATGACAGATTGCTTCCACAAGGGTGGCAATGCTGTGGTTTATCTAGCTAAACAACAGGAGGCTATTACTACAAAGGTGGATGACATTGCTTTGAAGCAAAGTTATGTTTTGGAAAATCAGATCAGAATGAATGAGAATTTAACTGAATCTCATAATGAGATCGTTGAGGAGGTAAAGAAGATTGTTCCAGGTCTGCCTGCAGATAGAGCCAAAGAAAGGGAAGAATTTGATAAGAATTTTCAAGTTGCAATTGCATCTGTTAAGACTGCCATCACAACCTCTCAAAAAGAAATATCTGAAAAGCTTCAAAAGTTAAAACCATTTTTCAAAGAGGGTGTGAATTATTTGGATGGCCAAATCCGATTTCAAAAGGAAGATCTAAGAGATCATGTATCTAGAGAAGCCATAAAGGGGGAGAGGATGCTAATTCATGCAGGCTCAGAGCACTCCAAATGGGTGACCAACAGTATCCGAGCCACTTTGGGATATCCCCCATTGTGTGATGATGCTATGGTGGCTGAATCAGGAATACAATCAAATCTACTTGAAGGCAATCAACCTGAGGTTGCCCAAGTCATTTACCCCCCTCCAGATTTTGACATGATTGATCAGAAAGTTCAAGGAATGTATAGTCCTCCAAAGGAGGTTACTAATATTGTCTTTGGAAAGGTTGATAAGCCTGAGGCTACTCTGAAAGAACAGCAAGATGCTCTATTAGCAAAGAAGAAATTCAGAGAGCAGGCTGTACTTAAGCCAGATTATGAGCAGTGGAGTCCTACTTCAAGGAATATAATACTCACTGCATGGAAAGCTATACAAGATAAAGTTCATGAGAGAGGCAAGTGGTACAATGAAATAGAATGGCAGAAGTATAAGGCAAGACAAGAAGCAATAGTACAATTCAGAAGGAAAGCTAAGCTGGGAAGACTGCCATCAGATGCTAAGGAGCCAAGCAAATACTTCCCAAAGCCTTTTCATTATTTTGAAAGGCAAAGGATCAAGGAAGAAGCTCAGAAGAAAGCTGATCTTAAAGGAAAGAAGATAGCTGAAGAATCAGAAGCTCCTGTGACAGCTACAATTCAATCTGGCAAAGGGATTATAATTAGAGAGCCTGATCAATCCTGATTATGTTTTAAGTTTTTTTTAGTGTTTTGTAATGTTGTGATGTAATCATTAAATGTAAAACATTGTAATCAAACATTACCCAGTTATAAACAAAATGTTGTTTGGCATATTATAATGTGTATTCTGTGATGAATTGTTTTTATGTTTTGTTTATATTAAAGTATTCCTGTTATGTCATTAATCATCATTTAGTACTGTTTATAAATGGTGTATATCATTGGCTATAGGGGTTATGACTTCTCCAAATAGGGGGAGATTGTTGGGTACATTGGAAAATGTGTACCTGATTTGAAGAAGCCCAACCTAGCTCAATGATATACATCAAGGTGTATTTGATGTTGTTTTAAGTTGACATGTGCAGGTGAAGAATTGATAAAGTATGCAGAAAAATTCTAAGTCCAAGTGTCGACACAGAGGAAGCAGTGTCGACACATAGAAGAAAATAGTCGACACAACACTGGGAAGCAGTGTCGACACATAGCAGTTAGTCTACAACTACACTGGGAAAAGTGTCGACACAGAAGAAGTAAGTCGACACATCACTGGGAATTTGTGTCGACACAGAAGAAAAGAGTCGACACAAATCTGGGAATTTGTGTCGACACAGAAGAAAATAGTCGACCTCAAGTTTGTCGACACCAGCAGAATGTGTCGACACATTGTGATTAAGTCGACACATTAAAGCAGATTTAAGAAATGAATGTGTCGACACCTGAAGGCTAAGTCGACACTTACTAAGTTATGATTCTACAACAACTGTGTCGACACACAGGACTTGTGTCGACACACTGAAGAGTTAAGACCAAGTTATTTTCAGAAGAAGCTGTGTCGACTCAAAGACAACTTAGTCGACATCACTGAAGACTGTGTCGACACTAAAGTCAATTGTGTCGACACAGATAGACAGATGGTCTCGACACTTTCTGACAGACTGTTTCAACAACTTGTGGTTCCAGATTAAGGCACAGGACTTGTTTGAAGACTTGACAGCTGTGGGTTACCACCAGTTAACTGAAGCTGTCAGACTTGTCAGAAAACGGTTAGAAACCGGATCAGCCGGTTACCATGAAGAATGTCTATAAATAGACAGATTCAGAAGGAGAATAAAACCACAACAGATAATCCTTTTGAATAACTTTGAATCAAAAAGGAAGAGAAGGATCACAATCCAATTCATTTCAAGAAAGTGCTAGTCACTTAAGAAGATCTTCTCCGGGAGATCTAAGAAGACTATCTAAGGATAGATCTAAGAAGAGTTCTAATCAGAATTCAGAAGAATCATTCAAAGTGCTGGATAGAGAGAGATCAAGCCAGAATTAGAAGAAGAAGAAAGAAACCACCAGTGGATTCTCAAGAAGCTGTTTGGAATCAACTCAGCTAAGTTCATTTTCAAGAAGCATTGAAGAAGGCTCAGATACAGTTGATTGCATCAGCTGATCAAGAATTGTCTTGGCCTTTCTCTCTCAACTTTGGCAAGACAGTTTAATAATCTTTTCTATATTTCTGTAGGATCTGTTTACACAGATCTGAGTTGTAAGCCTATGTTATAAAGGCTGAGTGTAGGAGTGTTGAACTCTGAGTGGTAGGGCTTTTTGCCTGAGTGTAGGAGAAGGATATTCTCTGAGTTGTAGGCCTTGGGGCAAGGCTGAGGTAGGGCAGTTGTGCCTGAGTTGTAGGAACCAGTTGGGTTCTGAGTTGTAGGATCTGTTGATCTGAGATAAGTGGAAGTTTGGCCGAATCTAGCATACTGCTAGATAGGTGAAGGGGGAAAGTGGATGTACCCAGACCTTGGGGAACCACTATAAAACATTGTGCAATCTGTGATGTTTTATTTTCTGTGATTGCTGAGTCAATTGTGTTAGCTATTGAATTGAATTCTGCCTAGAAGTTTTTATAAGAAAAGCAGAACCTATTCACCCCCCCCTCTAGGTGTTTAGGCTGCCTTGAAAGTTAAACTATCAACTTGCATGTGCATATATTAGTTGCGGTCCATGGGTATTGGCCAGTCGTCACACCGACGGCAGTACGGTGGACCAGGCGGGTGCGAGGGTTAGAAGGACCAGTAGGATGTTTATACTGGAGTCTGGAGGACTTTTCCTAATAACGCGCACCCGGCCCAACAAGACTGACAGGTAGTCAGCAAAGTGGTACGCAGAGACTCTAGAGTGCACTTGTCGGTGTACAGAGGCGTACAAGAGAGGTCTAGGCCTGGTAGTGTGTATACCCGCCTAGAAGGCGAAGACGCCCGCTCCGCTGCTGCCGGAGCCACAACGGTAGTACCTGAGAGTGATGCTAGCTCTCGAAAAGTGGGAACTAAAGGTCTGTGATCACGGAGTCGTGTGTGTGTATTGCACTGCATGTCATATCATACCAACCATATAGATGCATATCATTAACTTTCATAACAACCTATGACACCTAATGTATAAGTGGTATGAGACGCTTATACATTAGGACCTGCTAAACGACCCCTTAGTCTATAAGCTCGAGTGGGCAAGTTTATAGGTTAAGGTTATTCCTTTTATATATATATACTGCTTGTGACAACCGACACCCCATCGTATAAATGGTATGGGACATTTTATACTATGGGAGCCTTGTAGAAGACCCCTTGCTTATGTATACTCGCATAAGTGAAGGTTACTTTCTTTACTTATATTCATGTATATTCTGCAATTAGTTCTTGTCACCTGCTTCCACCTTTGTCACCACTTGTTTGTCCTCCGCTTCGTCCTCCCGCTCGGTGCCTAGGAGTTGCGGGGCGAGGTGCGGAGGAAACGACTTAGTCTTTTTGACCAATGGTCGGTGACCATACTATTTTTAGGAGCTCGAGGAGATGGACCAGCACGACGAGGAGGCAGGGCATGAGGAGCAGATACCGACACATCCTACTAGTACTACTGGAGCACGTCCACAGGTGTGATGAGTGAGATTTTAGATTTCGGCTGTTGTTAGATTGAGAGAGAGTGTTTTGATTTTGATGTACTGGGCATAAGCCCTTTTTACTCACATTATTTTGTACTCGTTGTGGACTGTATTCTGTACTTTTATTTTGATACTTATATTTGATTAGTACTGTGGCTGTGGACTATTACATTTTCCTTCTGTTTTTATACTTTTATTCTCATATTGGCCGACAGGTTATGATCGTACTAGCCGGCAGAATCGGCGTCTTGCGGTGTCGACTAACCCTTGTGTTAGTTCCACCGTAAGGCGGCGGTTCTGGGCATAAGATCCGGGTTAGCCTCAGAATGGGGAGACAGGATCTTACAAACTGGTATCACTTGAACAAACGATCATATGAGAAAGAAGTCCACAACACTGGAACACCCCGCTCGAGCATTAGTTTGCGGACAAACTATGCAGCGGAAGCAATGGTGTGCCCATGTGTAAAAAGTCACATAAAACAGTCCATTTTAAGCAATGAGTTAGGCCAATCCAACTATAACACCACCCTAGTTTGACTTACCAAGAGGATTTTGTGTCATACCTTAGGCCAAAGGACGACTTCAGATGTAGATTAGTTTAGGTACGAGGATAACCAAATCGATCAATGAAAGATCTTAACGCCAGAGTCCCTACTTAAGGCTTAAACGTCGATGTCCCCACTCCATATATCAAGTGATATTACCAATTCTTACTCAACTGATAGGACCGCCTCGAGAAGAATTTGATGCATAAGTCTAATATTAGATTAGTAGGGTACTCGTAAGCTTAATCCTAGTACCGATGACTTGATTACGTCGAGACAACCGCGATGATAAATATCAAAGGTCAAATAAGAGTTCAAATTTTAGAGGAGACACTTCCTTGTTTGGTCACAGGTAGACCTTGAACAGATTGTCGTATGGTAAACTTGAATGCCTAAGGTAGATAACATATCAAATTAAGTGGAAATTCATGTCAAAGATTGTTAGCCCTAAGGTTTAAGACATGTAGAGGATGACTACATTGTGAATGCTAAAGGAAATTAATCAAAATATATGGGGGCTTAACCTTTTATTTATAGGGCTATATTGATAGCAACTCGAATTTTCCTAAGCCCTTTCTCATAAAGCATGTGCTTGCTGCAAGCATAGTGATCTAAAAACTTGGCTTACTCAAAGATCGCTCAAGTAAAGATGAGGGTTTGTATATATATGACCGGTATGATGATCAATCCTTCCTAGAAGGTTAGGACTTTTGAAGAATTTCACACTATTTATTTATCTTAAGCAGCATAGACTACTAACGACAAGTTGTGAACACAATAAATTCACGAGTGAAATAGAAAAGTAGAATGTTTCGAGAATGGCTTTTCACTCTCATAATTACTCCAAGACCATATGAGTAAGTGAATAAGGAGAACAGTAAGTTTAATTTCTTGAAAGATATATAAAGAGTGGATTAGTGATGTGTATATATGGCCTTGAAACTAGGGAAGACCGTTAAGACTTCAAGAAGTTTCCCAATTTCGAGTTTTAAGGAAGTAACTACTTAGTCCACAGTCTAATGAGCACTTGTGATTTCCTTAATACCGACACAGTATAAGTCATTTACATATACACGTGAGACCAAAGAAATTGTATTCAAAGGATCAAATTTGGATCAGTAAAAGTTGTAGACGGAGTTACACACAATTAAGGGTTGTTTGATTATCGCCCCAACAGCATGTTACAAGATGCTCTAACACCTCGAACCGATCAAAGTAACACATAATTAAGGAACTCAGATGTATCACGAGGGATAATCAATGCGAATGGAGGATTCGTTTCAAGCTAGAAGATTAACTGAAAGGGGTTTTGCATAGTTAGGGCTTTTAGGAGAGTGACCTGGGCTGTCACATGTTGGAAGAAGTAAACACAACAATCGATCGCTGCTACCCGTGCCTACTTGACATACACAAGTCATTAGGTTGGAAACATACATATTAGGACAAGGTAACTTCATGTTAATATGAAGGAATGATCGCAAGTCTTAACTATTATAGGATGATGAGTTAAAGTTGTACACATATATATGACCCCTTAATTATGATAGCGTTAAGAACCGGGATACATATGTTGATACCATATTAATCACTATTAGGAGGATTCATGACAATGATATATAGTTCTTGACTATCAAAGGCGCATACGGTGAAATCAGACCAGAAGTAGTTAGTGATTAATAAGATTCTCTTCATGCCGAAGTCGATTTGTGCTAGACCTCACCATTTCTGAAAAGATACGCTTATAAAGTTATGAATTAGACTATGTGTGAAAAGCGATTGGGAGTCATTTGTACGAACATCAATATCAATAATGATCGCTTAATGTATGCTCGAAAGGTGAACACACTATGAACTATGTATTACTGTTTAGGTTGAGTTGTGATAAGTCTTGAATTTGGGGAAAAGCAAAATGATAAATTTTCCATCACACCATGATCTCAGAAGATTGGTTAGCTACTATACATATTTTGAATGATCGTTGGTCGTAAGGAACTACAATCTAATGTGTGATTGAGAGATATTTTGATTGTTAAATGGCGGAGGACTTGGAAATGAGTCCTCACAGTTTGAAAGAAGAGTAGTCCGAAATATAATGAAAGTACATTTGGAAGAGGATTGTTACCTCTAATAGATTTCTCATAATAATAGCCATGAGGCTTATCATAGGAAGAAGTGTCGGACACCTCTTTCTTGGGTTCAGGATGTGGACCCCTGTGGCACTTGGACTGGAGTACATAGATGATACGGAGGCTCAGATTTGACTGATCAGGGACCGGATACTGGAGGCTCGGGGTAGACAGGCCAAGTATTACGATGCGCGACATCAGAAGGTGGAGTTCCAGGTCGGGGACAGGGTTTTCCTGAAGATACGTCCAGTACATGGTGTCTCTCGGGTGCGGAGGCACAAGAAGCTCAGCCCGCGATATATGGGGCCTTACTTTATCCTGGAGCGGATCGGCCCCTTGGCTTACCGACTGTAGCTGCCACTGGAGTTGAGTACCTTACATGACGTCTTCCATGTTTCTTCCTTGTGAAGAGCTCTCCTTCGGCAGGAGCATCACATTACTACTACCGCCGGACTGGTAGAGCCTGACAGATCAGTTAGATTGGAGCCGATCCGGATTGACGATACGGCCGTCCGAGTGTTGCGGAAGAAGAAGGTCCCTCTCATGAAGGTGTTATGGTCCAACCATGGACGGGAGGAGCACACCTGGGAGCCGAGGGATCTGATGCTGGAACAACACCCGGAGCTATTTGCATTAGGTACTTTTAATTTATATTTTAAAGTTTCTTAAAATTCTTGAAAGTAGAACCACGTAGACCCGAACTTAAATTTTGGGGACGAAATTATTTTTTTTGTTTATAGGATTTGTAACATCCCATGTTACTTCTAGACCCCTTAACTTAGATTGGGTTAGGCATGGGGTGGGTGTTAGGGAAATTAGCTAGGTTTGACTCTAGGTAGTGGGTTGTAGCCATGTGGGGCCCACCATAGGATCGACCAAGGTCAAACTAGCCTAAATAGGAACCCTAGGCACACCATGACCCCACCACACTGCCCTAACCCTAATTACAATCTAAGTGGACCCTAGGGCATGTCACTAGGTCAATAATTTGACCCTAGTTGACCCAAGTCAACCTTGGACCTAAATTGGTCTAACCCACACTCATAAGCCCAATTAGCCTAAGTAGGGCACCCCCTTGACCCAACCCAAGTTGGGTGGAGCCACTAGGCTCATGACCATCAAGTGGAGTCAGCCCACTCATCATGTTGACCAAGTCAACTCAAAAGTCAACAAAGTCAACAATTTGACCTAAAAGAAGAAAATTATCCCAAGCCCTTTTCCCCTTGGGCCAAGCCCACCAAGTGAAACCCACCAGCAGCCAAAGCCCCAAAGACCAGCCCTACCCCTCATAATCAGGAGAGAGTACATGCAAGGGGGTAAAAATGGAATTTTGGTGAATGGGAAGAGAGAGAAAGGAGGAAATGAAGGGATGGAGGCCTTGTGGCCCTCCTCTCTTCCCAAGCACTTCTCTGAGTTCCAGCAGCTTTTACCAACCATTTCCAGCAAGCTTCATGCCACATGGCATCTAGGAGGAGCATCCAATGTAGAGGCCGAAATCCACTTAATGGCAACTCACTAAACAGCCAATATCTGCTCATTTTAACCCTCCCATTAGCTTCAGAAGGTCCAAAGGAGTGGAATTAGATACCTAGATCGAAGCTTTTGGGGGAGAATCAGATTCTGGAGCAAGCTCGCTGGAGAGGAGAAATTCCATGGCCAACCACCGACACCGCCGCCGTCGGGCTCCGATCAAGGTCTGTTTCGTCGCCCCTCTCTCTGTACTAGCTTCTTAGATCCTATAGTTTTGTTCATAATATCAAAAATTAAATAAATGATATAATTGGAGTATTGAGCTTCCTAATGGCCCCAAATTTTGGTGGCAAATCCTTGGGAACATCATTAATGCATGATAAAAATTTCAGCACATTTGGGTCACTGCATGTGGGGTTAAACCACTTGCATGTGTAGGCTAGAATTAGCTTTGGTGTGCAAATAGCAAATTTTGATATGAGGTGTATTTATCCATTTTGGGACTTCTGAAAACCTTGAAATTAATTCTAGAGGATATTTAGGACAAATGTAGCCCCTCAAATTTATTATGGGATTTTTGGGAACAAAAATCCCATTATTTGAATTTTTGAAAATTATAGCCTTATTGGAAAATAAAAATAAAAATTAGATTCAATCAAGCAAAAATCCTCAAATTTGGCCCTGATGTATAGTGGATCATAATTGACTAGGGGTAATTTTAATTTCTCTGTTTGAAGTCTTTTGAGGTAACATGACATGAAATGACCACTTTACCCCTATCCTTTCTATTTCATAAATCAATACAAATATGGGTCAGAAAAATTTGTGAATATTTCCAGAGGTATATATAGGTATGAGACCACTGAATTATTTATTTCAGAATTTTTGAATGTACCTATAAATTTTAAATCATCATAATGGCATTTTGGTAATTATCCAATATAATGATTTGCAAGTTTATAACTTTGTTAAAACTGATGAAACTTGGTCAGTAGTATTATTTTGATGAATTAGATTCCCTGTAAATTTATTGGAATTTTTGTGATTAAATTTCATATACTTCATTTGAAAAGTAGTAATTATGATGGTTTATGAAAATTAATATTTAAATACATAAATTTGGGGAGAAATTATGAAGTTTGGAAAATAGTGATGATTCATCATGAAAATGATAAGATAACTATTTTGCATCATTAGGACTATGCAACAACATACTTCATGTGTTAAACGACCATAGAAAATATTTGGAGAAAATAAAATAAATATAAAAATAATAGAGAAAATTATAAAAATTACCATACACATTCTAGATGGTCATACCACCCTAGGATAAATATTTGGGGTCTATTGGTCCAAAGATTTGAAAGTTCGATTTCAGGGTGGTACAAGGTCATGGGGTGCGCATAGTAAAGGTATACTGTACAATAGGCCACCAGGAAATGAATCAACAATTGAGTTAGAGTCTAAGATCGGAAATATAACCCTGGGTGGCAGATGTTTTCTAGAGACGAGAGTAAAAGTGCAACCTTAGCCTACCTAAGAGGGGATGACGGAAGACCGCCATTCCTTAACTCATACCTTAAGTCACTAGGTCACTCCACGTAACAGGAGAGAGAAAAAGGGGTTCTGGGTAGACATCAACTAAAGTAAATATCCTTGAGAAAGGGAGCTTTGGGATTCAGCCCATCGTAGCTCCTAGTGCCCCTGAGAGCCCTTCACCGGGAATACCTTGGGCAGTCCTGGGATTAACCTTAAGATACTAAGTATAATAATCGGTAGGCAAGAGTAGTCTAATAGGGTAAGTGAACTAGACATGTGCTCACTCGTGCTGGGTTGGAGGGACTTGGAGTCTTTTGACTACTTGCTCACCCGTGCCGAGTTGGAGAAAAGAGATTGACATATATACTCACCCGGGTAGGGTTGGAGGTTTTGTAGCACATACTCACCCGTGACGGGTTGGGGAGATTTGGGACAGGATGCCCTTCGAGCTGGAGGCTCAACATATAATACTTGCATGTGCATATATTAGTGGCGGGCCATGCGGTACTGGCCAGTCGTCACACCGACGGCAGTACGGTAGACCAGGCGGGTGCGAGGGTTAGAAGGACCAGTAGGATGTTTATACTGGAGTCTGGAGGACTTTTCCTAATAACGCGCACCCGGCCCAACAAGACTGACAGGTAGTCAGCAAAGTGGTACGCAGAGACTCTAGAGTGCACTTGTCGGTGTACAGAGGCGTACAAGAGAGGTCTAGGCCTGGTAGTGTGTATACCCGCCTAGAAGGCGGAGACGCCCGCTCCGCTGCTGCCGTAGCCACAACGGTAGTACTTGAGAGTGATGATAGCTCTCGAAAAGTGGGAACTAAAGGTCTGTGATCACAGAGTCGTGTGTATGTGTTGCACTGCATGTCATATCATACCCACCATATAGATGCATATCATTAACTTTCATAACAACCTATGACACCTAATGTATAAGTGGTATGGGACGCTTATACATTAGGACCTGCTAAACGACCTCTTAGTCTATAAGCTTGAGGGGGAAAGTTTATAGGTTAAGGTTATTCCTTTTATATATATATACTGCTTGTGACAACCGACACCCCATCGTATAAATGGTATGGGACATTTTATACGATGGGAGCCTTGTAGAAGACCCCTTGCTTATGTATACTCGAATAAGTGAAGGTTACTTTCTTTACTTATATTCATGTATATTCTGCTATTAGTTCTTGTCACCTGCTTCCACCTTTGTCACCCCTTGTTTGTCCTCCTCTTCGTCCTCCCGCTCGGTGCCTAGGAGTTGCGGGGCGATGTGCGGAGGAAACGACTTAGTCTTTTTGACCAATGGTCGGTGACCATACTATTTTTAGGAGCACGAGGAGATGGACCAGCACGACGAGGAGGCAGGGCATGAGGAGCAGATACCGGCACATCCTACTACTACTACTGGAGCACGTCCACAGGTGTGATGAGTGAGATTTTAGATTTCGGCTGTTGTTAGATTGAGAGAGAGTGTTTTGATTTTGATGTACTAGGCATAAGCCCTTTTTACTCACATTATTTTGTACTCGTTGTAGACTGTATTCTGTACTTTTCTTTTGATACTTATATTTGATTAGTACTGTGGCTGTGGACTATTACATTTTCCTTCTGTTTTTATACTTTTATTCTCATATTGGCCGACAGGTTATGATCGTACTAGCCGGCAGAATCGGCATCTTGCGGTGTCGACTAACCCTTGTGTTAGTGCCACCGTAAGGCGGCGGTTCTGGGCATAAGATCCGGGTTAGCCTCGGAATGGGGAGACAGGATCTTACACAGCTTCACTTGACCGGTCAACCTTCTTTAAAATAAGACTTAATTGGGTCTTATTAAAAGAAAATGGCCCACTCCTAGACCGGCACGGTTCGGCTGAACCAGCACCCAACCCAAAACTCCTACCAGAAAAAAATTCTAAGTATAATGGCGTTGAGTGAGCTCAGCTCACCCAATGCCATCCAAGCTACGGCGTTGAGTGAGCTCTACTCACTCAACGCCATCCCAGACTATGGCGTTGAGTGCGCTCAGCTCACTCAATGCCATCCGGAATATGGCGTTGAGTGAGCTCAGCTCAATCAATGCCATCCGGATTATGGCGTTGAGTGAGCTCTGCTCACTCAACGCCACCCAGGATATGTCCTTTTTAAAAGATGGCGTTGAGTGAGCTTAGCTCACTCAACGCCGTCCAGATTATGGCATTGAGTGAGCTCTGCTACCTCAACGCTATCCAGACAACACCAAATAGCATTGAGTGTGGTCAGTGCACTCAATGCCTTTCAACTTATGGAGTTCAGTGCACTCAACGCACTCAACGCCATCCCGCCTGACAGATTACGGCATTGAGTGAGCTAAGCTCACTCAACGCCATCCAGTCTATGGCGTTGAGTGAGCTCACTCAACGCCATCTAGTCTATGGCGTTGAGTGAGCTCAGCTCACTCAATGCCAACCAGATGACACCAGATGGCGTTGAGTGCAGTCAGTGCACTCAATGCCATTCAACTTATGGCGTTGAGTGCACTCAACGCAATCAACGCCATCCCGCTTATGGCTCTGAGTGAGCTAAGCTCACTCAATTCCATCCAGACACGGCGTTGAGTGAGCTTAGCTCACTGAACGCCATTCCAAGGTCACGGGCGTGACGGATTGGTCACGGGCGTGTCAGGCCCATGTTGAAATTTTTGAGCTCGCCGATCATCTTTCTGAGGTCGACGATCGTCGAAGGGGTCACGCCCTAGGTCAGAGGCGTGACGGGTCAGTCACGGGCGTGACCACCCCTTGACTCGAAATCTTGGTCGATAAACCTCAATTCCTGGGTTTTCTGGGATTCTGTTATGAAGAAACAACTTCCAGGGGTCTAGTCAGAAATGGGATGTTACAGTAGCCCAGACAGCTTATCTGGGAATGCGTCAGCAAAATCCAGCACCATCAGGATATCATAGATGGAATCCTTGGCCCCAGCCATTTCAAACAGCACTTCATAGACTTCCTCCCCCTACAAGTGGGCCTTGACGGCCTGCACGGATGATAGCAATAGAGGGGGAATAGGTCTAATACCTTCGATGACTATGTGTGAATCCCCATGCCTCACAGTGATCCTCTTTGACAGGCAGTCAATCTGGGCATGGTTCCAGTTCAACCATGTCATGCCCAGGATCAAATCAAAGACTGGCATCTTTAGGATCATTGCATGTGCTTTGAATGCCTTTTTGCCGATCTCCACCTCCATGTTGCAGCGGGAAGATACGAATAGCTCTGATCCTTCTGATAGCTATATCCTCATCATCATGCCTATTCATCACTCCACGCATTCCAACCCTTCCACGAAGGCCTTCGACACGAACGAGTGCGAATCACCCATATCGAACAGCGTATAAGCGGGCTTGCTGCTGATGAAGACTATGCCTGGGGTAATTAAATATCTTAGAAATCTAGTTATGGTTTTCTTCCTAGTTTGTAAATTTTATATCCATGAGTCTTAAAAGTTTAGGAAAGAAAGCATAAAATTTACTGGCGTACCTGTGATCAATTGCTCCGGGTTCCGTGGTTGAGCCAGATCTAGTGCATACACTTGCTCCCTCTCCTGCCTGCGGTCTCTTCCCTGGTATCCATGTCCTCGGCCACATCCCCGACCTCCATAATACTGAGCAGGCGGGGCAGCCGGTTGTGCTGGTAGTGGTGCCCCCTTCATGGGGGCAGTTTCTCCGGATATGCCCCTCCTGCAGACAGTTAAAGCACTCTAGATGGGGATATACCATACCCCCAGGTCTCTTCATCTCCCGCATCTGGAGTGGCTGAGGAGCCATCACCACTAGTTCCCTCTGCTCCTGTCTCACCTCCTGACGAGGCTGGTCCTCTGCCCTTCTACCATCTCTCCCATCAGTAAAGCGGCCCCTTCGCTGATCCTCTCTGGCTCCTCGGCCTTGATTCTCAATTGGCCGCTTTCGGCCTCGAGTAGTGTGCCAATCTGCCTCAATCCTCTTCATCATCTCCAATAACCGAGGAAAAGGCCCGTCAGACACGAACAACAGAGCCTCCCTCAAATCCTCTCGCAGGCCCTTACAGAACCTCTCGGTGTATCCAGCCTCATCCAACTGATAGGAATTCGTAAATCGGGCCAGATGATTGAACTCCCGGTAATACTCCACCATAGTCTTGGTGCCTTGCCTCAACTGTAAAAATCTGTCTTCCAGCTCATCTCTGGCCGACTGCGGAACAAAATGCTCCAATAGTGTGGCCCTGAACTCATCCCAAGCAATCTATGCAACCTCTTTATCAGCAAACGTCATGTCCAACAATGTCTTCCACCATCTCTTGGCATGGGACTCCAAGCAAGAGAATACTAAAGGCACCCTCTTCTACCAAGGGCATCGTATCCCAGTCAGCATCTCATATATGATGTCCAACCACTCCTCCGTCCGAATGGCCGACTCTGTCCCCAAGTAGGATGGGGGAGAAAGTCCTCGGAAAATGCTCAGCTAATTGGCACCTGGGTTTGGCTGCAGAGCCGGAACCTGTTTGGCCCTGAAAGCTTCAGGAATAGCTGTCAAGGTTTGCCCCATCCCAGACTGTAGGAATTGAGTGGAGACCAGGGGAGGTGGTGCAACATTCAGAGTCTAATAAACTCTGCCATGTGGTGTAGGCTGTGCTGGGGGCTGCGTAACAATAGTCATTTGTAAGTAAATGTTCATCTCTAATTAAAAGTGGAGAATTTACATGTGATACCCCATATGAGAACCCCACTGCTTCCGCTGCTTAGTTTGTCCCCAAACTAAACTCGTGCGGGGGTGACCCAGGGGTTTTTGGACTGCTACTTTTCCGATCGAGGTTTCCTCTGATACCACTTGTAAACCCCCATTTTTTTCTCTTTTAACCACCAGGGTCTTAGGCCTAGAAGCGCCGCTTTGCGATGACACCTTCACACCCGGGAAGGTCGCCACTACAAAATGCTGATCCTGCCGGCCGATTCGATCACAAGACAGTAGCAAAATAATGAACAAAGCAAGTCCACAACAATCACATATAAAACAAATAGTCTCCACGAAGGGAGTGTCCACAAATATAATAAAAGTATAGAAAGTAGGGCTCATGTGAAAGCAAAACTAATAAACTACTAGCGATCAGGACTCATAGTCCCAGTAGTCTGAACTCCAGTACAAGATTGTCCCATCTAAAAGCGTGCAATCCTCTGGGGCTGCTCCTCCATGTTGGGCTCCATGGTCCCCTAAAATGATGTGGTTCGAAAATCGTTAGTCTAAAAGACTAAGTCCAATCATACCCCGCCCCTCCCTCCATGGCTCCTAGGAACCGAGCGGGGAGGTAGAAAGGAGAGGACATGATAGTGGAGTATAGAAAATGCACGTGATGGCGGAACTAGACTAGTATTTTGATGAGCATGTATAAATATAGCAATAACAAAGATAAGAAAAACTACTCAAGAAATAAGTAACCTTAGCTTATATGAAAGCACATAAGCCAAGGGATCTTTTGCAAGCCTTCTATTGTATAAAAAGTCCCATACCAATTTATACGATAGGGTGTCGGTTTACAAGAAAGCAATATTTATCATAGGAAAATAACCATAACTTATAAGCACGCTCGCGGAAACTTATAAACCAAGGGGTCGTTTTGCAGGGCCTATTGTATAAAGCATCTCATACCACTTTATACATTAGGTGTCAGGGTTTTATGCAATGGTTATGCTATGACATGCAATTATTCCATGATGTGAACATGCAAGTGCAACACACCCACTCAACTCTGTGTACACAGACCTTTAGTTCCCCCTTTCTGGAGCTGAACCTCCCAAGATACCTCCGTAGTGGCAAACAAAAGCAGTGGGTTTGGCCTCGCCAACCTCTAAACCGGTAATTACACTATCAGTCAAACCTATTGTACGCCTCAATGCTGGTGCACTAAGCGGAGCACCTGCGTACTCTTGCTTGCTGGCGCACCGGACTTTTATGGCAAAGTGCTAAACCACACTTGCCGAGTCAACATATTGGCATCGGTGCTTCGACCCTCCAATACCGAAGAACCACCACCTTATACTTTATGCACATGCAACCTTAATGTATCATCCACCGATCCAAAGCTCCCCGGACTATCCTGTCCGTCATAACCAACAACCAAGCCAAAGCTCCCCGGACTATCCTATCCATCACAATCAATTACTATGCCAAAGGTCACCGGGCCAACCTGCCCATCACCAAAATCCCCCGGGCCTACAGCCCGTGTGAACCAACCTAACATCCCGTGACATCGAGGTGAGTGAAGTGAAACCCTAGTTATAGTAGTTGCTATTGAAGTTCAGTTTTACCTTCAGATTTGGTTAGGCAAGGACTGCCCCCGGCATACCCCGTGAAGGGATTTCAAAGGGCACAAGGAACTACGATGGGCTGAAGCCCAAAGCTCCCTTTCACAAGGCACTTATTGTTATTGGTTAATACCCGATTCCCGATCCCTTAGTATTACCTTGGATCTAATCTTAGTGTGTTTTGACCCTTTCTCTCTCTCCATGGGGAAGACGATGTTTCGTCGATCCCGAGCACCACCTAAATTTAAGCCACTCTACTACCTACCCTTCCCAACTTCCAAAGGTATCCCCTATCTGCTTACCAACTCAATACACTAACATCCCAACTCTCTGGATTCATTTTGAACCACATCATGATTTCTGCAGTTTTTACTAAATGCAGACCATCCTAAGCAATATGATGTATACAATGGGAGGTACTCAAAATTATCATCCAATATACCTATAATAATTATCGGGGTTCTACCATGTCATGATTGGCCTAAATCCATAATTTCATAATTTTCCTAGTTTACTTGATAATTTATTTAATTTTCCTTAGTAATCCAAGACCTAAGTTTGAACATGAAGTACCCCTTTCAGACATGAAAATGCTCTACAAAATTTATGATAATTACATGATGCTATTGAATAGCAAAATCAGAGTCTCCCTATTTTTCAGTAAGGTTTAGGCCTCTAAATCTAATTTTAAATACAACGTACATTAATCATTTTAAAGAGACAACTACTGCCAATATACTTCCAAAAATTCTGAGAAAATTCAAGGATGATCATGAAGACATATCAACAATCCAGGTCAAGTTTCATAATTTATCAGTGAAAAATGAACTCTAAACATGATTTTCTTATAGTAATCCAAGTTAATAGGTTAATGAACTAAGTACAGCAATTATTCATCTAAAAATTGTAATAAAATCCCCGAATGAGCATATTGACCTAGAATCACTACTGATCAATTTTCAAAATTTTACAACCAATAATAAGCTCTGAATAAATTATTGAACAAGTTTTTATTTTGATGAGCTTGTGAAGTATGTACTGTAAATAAGTATTTAAAAATTCTAATAAAATTCATAGATAAGCATAATGGTCTAAAACTCCCTATGCCAAATTTTTTTATGACTTCCCAATGGACAATGAGTTCACAATATCCAAATAATTAAGTAGGGCTAACTCATGCATTCCAAAGGAAGTACTAAGATTAATGTTCCAAAGTTCTTAATTAAATTTCCAGAGGTTCATACAAACCCTACAACTATACCACCCAAGTTTCATCACTATTCAATGAGTTTTAATAACCTATTCTACCACTACAAGGTTTGTTCCCTAAACTATGGTTAAGGTTTTGATGGGTTTAACAACTTCTAAATCCAATAAGATTTCCACCAGAGGATTCTAACTACCCTAGAGTCCTCTACACCAAATTTCAAATCATTTCAAGGTCATTTGACCACATGCCCTTCACAAGACACCAAAAACCATTCTTAGGGTTTGGTCGTGGATCCTAGGGAAAATCTACCCCAATCCACCCCATCTTCAATGAGAGGGTGTTAAAAGTCATGCCAAGTACGTGGCCCAAATTCCTACCTCTGTTGAGATGATTTGGACACCTAAACCCACAAGTGCACTTTTGACCTAAATACCCCTTATTGAGCCAACTTAGGGTTTGCTTGATTCCAGCCTAAATCATCTCCCAATGAGATGAACATTTATACAGAGCCTCATGATGATCCAATGGACAACTCACCAAAATTTGGTAGAGTTTGGAGGTCATTTGATCCCCAAATTAATTTACCCTAGAGTAATTAAATAATTTAAAAAACTATAGAAATATTGTCCCTAAAAATTCTCATTTTTGGGCAGGACCTAGGTATAGATAAGGGTGAATCGCTGTCCAAATATCGAGTCATTTGGAGAAGGGATGAAGTGGGAGCACTCATTTTTATTCCTGTCTAGCCCTAGGTATAGACCCCACCAAAATGGGTGCCCTGGTCAAACCAATTGACCAAATTGACCCAAATCAATTTTAAAATAAAGTAGACCCATAGGGCTACAAATTAAATGTTGCTATTTCCTTATATAGAGAATCTAAATATTTTTCATTAATTTTCTAAAATGACTGTTATCATAATACAGAAAATTCATTTAAAAAGAAAAAGATTTAAATGATCAGCACAGATCTTGATGGAAGATCTGACGGTTGCTAGATCGTCTTCTTCCTCCAGCCGAGGGCAATGATTGGCCGAACCTGGAGCTTATTCCAATACATTTCCACGGCCACCCAGCCACCTCCCTGGCCGGCCACCGCCACTACCACCTCCGTTGAGGTGGTGGCCAACGCTGGGCTGCGGCACGGCTGCAAGAGGGGCGGATTCCGGTGAACCCGACCACTCATTTGTTCACAGAAAAACCAGTGATTTTTCATCACCTGATCGGGCTCAATTGAGCTCGTTCCATAGCCCTAATAATTCCTACAATCGACCCATAAGGAAAGAGGAAGGGGAGGACCTTGCTCGCGTCCTAGAGATGTGTCGATCACTGGGATGCCATGGTCCTATTTAAATTTCAAAGATGTAATTGTTCCCGCTAATTACTTAAAATAACAAATGTTTTTTTTTTATTTTCCTGCTGGAAATAATATGAAGATTATTAAATAAGTTTTTTTTTATTTTTTTGCTGAAAAAATAAAAATATAGGTGCCTTTTTGTAGACCAAAATTAAAATTTTATAACGATTTAATAAAAAATATTACTTAATGAATTTTTTTTTGGATTTCTTACTATGAAAATGATGGAGAATTTCCAGAATTTTTTTTATTATTTTGAGAAAAATTGAAAATTTTAGGCCGCTATTTGCAGAGCAAAATTAAAATTTTATTTATATGTAATGCAATGAAATGTGCAAAGTGCGTGTCGGTGCTCAAAGAAAAAGGGGGATGGGGCCAATTAGGAAATTGACGTGAACCTCCCTCTGATACAAAATTGATGAAGGCTTGCACGTTGAAACCAAAATCTAACTACGGACGCACACGAATATCTCTCTACGAACCAAATTCTACACTCGCACACTCGATCTACGCAGCACCACGTAATTAATGTTGTCAATTTTATACTAGCGTACGGGTAGCCAAACTGATTAGGATCGAACAAGGGCTATAGGCCTATGTTCTTTCCGTCTAAAGGGACCTACACGGTCCGAACGAGCGGTGTTGTACCAAAAGAGATCTACCGAATAAAATACGATTCAGAAAGGGTAGATCTCTCCCAACAAAAGAAAACGAAGGTTCGTAAAACCCTTTCAAAATTAAATCAATCAAGAAAAAAACAAACCGAGCGAAGAAAACCACGATGAATTAATGCTATCAAAATTCAACGCCAAGTATTTCCACCACAAGAATATCTAGGAAAAAAGAAATCACACGAAGGTAGGAATTTTTCGTTACCCAACCAGAATGGATGATTCCGATTATCTCTACGTGTATCACTCTTCAATGTCTCCGTCAGAGTCACGTCGGAAGGAGAGGAAACTTGTCCGCCTTCGTCGCTTCTCGCCGGAGTAGGAATCCACAAGGAAGCAACCTTTATTGCCTTGACCGAATTATCTTCAATGGAGGGTGGTGCTCGTTTTTTTGTAAGTGGTGGTGGTGGTGTGGTTGGCGGATAAGAAGGAGGATGCTAGGGGATAGGGGGAGAAGGCCTAGGCCGAAATTTCAAGAGGGGATAGGAGGAGGAAACAAATTTTCCAAGCGGGGAAGAGAGAGGAGGAGGGGAAATTCAAATTTTGAATTCTTGGTTTTCAATTTTTCATTCTCTAATTATTCCTTCATAACATGGCTATATATAGTCTACACCACTCAATCTCCCTCCATTCAAAATTCAAAATTCAAAATTCAAAATGAAAGTTATGATGGTTATATGCACCCATTATAAAGAAATAATTAAAACAACCTATGATGGTTATAAGCACCCATCATTACATGAATTATTTAAATGTAATAAAAAAAATGCAAAAAGAAAATAAAACATGAAAATGACTTAATAATTATTAATAATAATAATAATTAATTATTATTAATTTTTAATATATTGGTTTGCGTTCAGGACGGATATTATTGCGATGCTCAACATGGTCATCCATAAGCACGTCGTCGCCGTCTATAAAATGTTGCGGGCCGTCATCTGCATCACTCAACGCACTCAACGCCATTCAGCCCATGGCGTTGAGTGGACTCGACGCACTCAACGCCCCGAGCTCAACATTCTTCCCAAGTAAGATGGCGTTGAGTGCACTCAACGCACTCAATGCCATTCAACCTATGGCATTGAGTGCACTCGACACACTCAACGCCCGAGCCCAAGATTCTTCTTAAGTAAGATGGCATTGAGTGCACTCAATGCACTCAATGCCATTCAGCCTTTGGTGTTGAGTGCACTCGACGCACTCAACGCCCGAGCCCGAGATTCTTCTTAAGTAAGATGGCGTTGAGTGCACTCAACGCCATTCAGCCTATGGCGTTGAGTGCACTCGACGCACTCAACAGCCGAGCCCAAGATTCTTCCTAAGTAAGATGGCATTGAGTGCACTCAACGCCATTCAGCCCATGGCTTTGAGTGCACTCCACGCACTCAACGCCGATCCCAAAAACCTGCCTAAGTAGATACCTGATCTACTCGTCGAGTCTTATCGACTCACTCGATGCTTCCCGGACTTGAGTCATCTTGGCCTCTTTTTAGTTGACCCCATTGGGCCCGTAGCGACATATTGGCCTCCCTTAGGGTTAGAGGTGCCATGATGGGATCATGGAACCAAGCTAAAACCCTAGGTCATGCCTAGGATGGTGTTGCGCGCTAGGGTTCGAAGAAAATAAACGCAACCGAACTAGCAACCCGATGAGGCAAGTATACCTATCGAATTGTAGCAAGGGGACACAAGTGTCGTATTAAGATCCGGGAACTGTTGGCTAAGTTTACTCACACGAACGCTATTATCTTATCGACGGAAAAACTAGGGTTTTAGAAAATCTAAGCGCAATGGAGAAATTAAAGCAAACTAAAAAGAGAACTACCGCAATTAAGTTACGCTATTAAGCAAACAACTAAGCTAGAAAGGAAATTACCGCAGTTAATAAAAGAGCACAATATATGAGATTACTACAAAAAGGTAGAACAATATGAAATGGAAATGCACCCGATCGAGATTCACCTCGGCTAAAGACGATTAAGAAAATGCGATAAAAATCTAAACTTAATAGGATAAAGGTCCTTGACCGTGGAGGTTCCTAAAGCTTGAACACGCTTCTCTCGAAGTCGTGCCCAACTGAGTTTAGGAAGGTCCGACCGACTCTCGTCTAAATCGGAGGCCTAAAACTCGCTTTACGCGGTGAACCCCACTATTGGATTTTACTCCAATCCGGGAGATTTGGACGTCTGCCTCTCTCGAGGGGTGCGTACAACTCCCTTTACTCTTGAATGCTCACTTCATTCTTTCGGCCTCTCGGCTAGCCCAGAATGAAAGCAAAGGCGGAGAGTATATATCGAAAATATACCTCCGACCCGTGATAAATCAAGAGTAATTCAAGGCCCTAACCTAAAAAGAAAAGATTAATTAAAACATCATAACATAATCGCTCTAACCTCGGATCATCAAGATCGAGTACAAGGAGGATTAGTTAATCATAATGGAGTGGAGGGGGGGGGGAAGATGAGTAGAAAAACATAAGAAGAACACAAGCTAAGGGAAGAACAATTTTATTAATAAAAAGGGCAAGTTACACTATTGAAAATTAAAGTTACAAGTGCATGAAAATTAAACCCTATTCTAGCCCTACATTAAGCACTAAGCAAGAAGAAAATTATATTAAAAGCTAGCACAAACTAAGATTAAACTAGGGTTAACCAAAAACTACAAAGAGAGGGGGAGAGAGAGAGAGAGAAAGCATGAAAAAGGATCAAGAAACAAAGGGGCAGCACCTCCCCCACTCAACCAAAGCTTGCTGAAATGGAGAGGGGGGCTCAATTTATAGAAAAAAATCTCGGGTTGGTCACGCCCTCCGACACGCCCTAGGGGGGGCGTGTCAGGGGGGCGTGACAGTACTATGTTGACCTCGGGCTCTAGATTCTGGCGGGAGGGATGATTGCTTCGGTACGTCGGTGGTCACGCCCTAGGTCACGCCCGTGACAGGGGGGCGTGACAGGCATGTCATGTCCAAATCATTGGTCGGAAATCCGTCAGTCACCGAAAAAGGAGGGTGTCACGCCCATGTCACGGGCGTGACATGGGGCGTGACAGTACTATTTGCGTGATGAGGCGGAAGGGCATTTAATGCGGCGGCAGCTTTGCGGCAGAGGGCGACACGCCCCTGGTCACGCCCGGTGACACGCCCAGGGAGGGCGTGACAGGGGGGCGTGACAGCGGTTTTGACCGTTTTCTGTCCCTTCCAGCAGGTGTCCTCGGGATCGGGTGACACGCACTAGGTCACGCCCAGGGAGGGCGTGACAGGGGGGCGTGACAGGCCATTTTGGCAATTTTCCTGAAAACCTGCAAAAAGACAGGAAAAAGTTAGTGGCAATAAAATTTACATAAAAAGGATAAAAATAAACTAATAATAGACGTAATTTGTACAATATAAAATATAAAAAACGATAATAGTTTAGGCTACAAAACGTATTATCAAATTCCCCCAAGCTTAAGCCTTGCTTGTCCCCAAGCAAAAATATAAAAACTAGATATTTATAAAAATGACTAATCAAAAAGTTCTAATTATGCCTACACAAGTACTATGCGAAATTCTTAGTAGGGAAAAGGTGAAATGTAAGTCTAAAACAATTATTTAGGTATGGTAAAACTTTTATAAACTTTACTTAATAAAAACAAATCATCCAAAATTTTAACGAGATTTTTTTAAATGGACTTAAGTAAAGCAACGAAAATGAAAAACACGCATTGAGTTGTTACTAGATCCAAGCAACGTATTATAATTATATCAATTTAATTATCAAAAATCTAGGTTTAAATCTAAAACTAAAACTGATTTACTATTTTTCTTTTATTAGTTGTTAAATAAAAAACAAAAAGCGTGAATCAAAAGGACTTAAATAGGACAGAAACGTTTGGTTTAGGAAAATGATTAGGAGTGGAATTCAAAGATAAACGTGAAGGTTTAAAATCACACTAAACCAAAGCAAGAGTTTCAAAAATTTTCATAAAAATATATACACATTTTTTTCCTTCTTTTTCATTTTTTTTTTCCATTTTTTTTTCTTTTTTTTTTCAAAACAAAGGCCATAAATATTTTTATTTTCCTTTTTGAGTTGGCCAAACAAAAATAAACATCACTTTTGAACATACTTTTTTTTTTTCGAAAACCTTTCTCCACAAAAATCACAAAATACCCTATCAAAATCGTCAAAATAATTTATGAAACTCAAAAAGGCTAGTGTGATTCGATAGGTTGGAAATTTTGGCTTTGGTGAAACTGAAATGAAAGGAGGAGCTATCAAATGAAATCGGAAAAAGGCTCAAAAACGGCTAACTAGTGGTAAAAGTTTTTAGGTTGGCAGGAAAGCTCAAACGAAAACAAAAACGGCCTAAATCATTTTCACGCTTTTGAATTTATTTAAAACAAAGGTTTGAAAAATTTCAAAAAGCGAGTCCTAGATAATAAAAGAAGATTGATGAAATTAACTCGAAAATAGAAATAATAGGTGACTTGGATCGTTCACATCTACTACGTTATTCAAAAGTTGACTTTACAAAAATTATTCAAAAATGAAAAAGAAAATAGTGGATGATGAATTTTTGAGAAAGTAAAGGAAATAAAAAAACAAAAAACCATAATAGAAATGCGAGTTTTAGAAAAATATTTCACCTTAACATGCTACCGCGAATTAGAAACACAGCATGGCCAACATTTTACTTGTGAAACATAATTAAAAAGGACGATTAGAAATATTATAATTAACTAAGTTGTTTATAGGAGATTTTGAGTAAAACAAAACTAAAAACTAGGGGTACTATTGAAATACCAAAATGTCTAAACTATTCAAAAACACACATATATTTTTTTTATTTTGAGAAATATTCTCTTTTTTTGGATTTTGGAAAATTTTTCTCTTTTTTGGAATTTTAAGATATTCATTTTTTTTTTATGTAACTATTTACAAAAAAGGAAATTATTTACACTAAGCAAAAATGAAGGAGGAAATCCTCCCCCAAGCTTAAAACAGACATTGTCCTCAATGGCTAAAGAAGGGGATTGGAGAAGGAGAGAAAAATAAAGTGCAGAATTGAAAAGACAGAATTGAAATACAGGTACTTCCCCGGATTTATTTGCTGCGAAAACTGAGTGATGCCGCTCCCCGAATGTCTTCTTTGGACTTCGTGATGGATTCAGCAATGTTGGAGCGGGCGATCGCAGAAGCTTCAGCTTGTCGGAGCCGTCCGAGGCAAAAATTGTAAAATAAAGAAAACAGAAAAAGATAACTTGGGTTGCCTCCCAAGAGCGCCCTTTGGTTAAAGCGTCGTTGAGCTCGACGCATCAAAAATAATATTGTCCAAAAAATATTGTTGTCCCGAAATAAAATTGTTTTTAGCAAAAAAAATAAAAGGTTCAAGATTAAAGTTCGTGAAGCAGAAACTTAATAGTGTTTGGACTGACATCATCATCACCAGAGAAATACAGTTTAAGACGCTGACCATTCACTTTGAAATTACCCTTATCAGGGTGAGAAATTAAAACAGTTCCATAAGGAAATACTTCTAAAACAGAAAACGGGCCAGACCAGCGAGATTTTAATTTGCCCGGAAATAAACGTAAACGACTGTTATATAATAGGACTTGGTCGCCCGGCTTAAAGTTTTTAGGGTGCCTTAAGTGTTTATCGTGTAAACGCTTCGTCCGCTCTTTATAAAGTTTATTATTTTCATAAGCATAAGAGCGCCACTCATCGAGTTCATTTAGTTGAAATTTTCGAAGGTCACCGACTGAGTGGGGATCGAAGTTTAAAAATTTTAAGGCCCAAAAGGCGCGGTGTTCTAACTCTACGGGCAGATGGCACGATTTTCCATAGACCAGCCGATACGGCGTACATCCGAGGGCGGTTTTGTACGCTGTTCGGTAGGCCCATAGAGCATCGTCAAGTTTGGCTGACCAGTCTTTTCTAGAAGTTGAAACAGTCTTTTCTAATATTCTTTTTATTTCTCTATTTACTACTTCGACTTGACCGTTAGTTTGGGGGTGGTAGGCAGTGGACAGTTTATGCGTAACGCCGTATTTAGTAAGGATTTTTGAAAATTGCGCGTTACAGAAATGGGAACCCCTATCGCTAACGATTGCGCGTGGCGTACCGAATCTAGAAAATAATTTTTTTAAAAACGTGACTACAACTCGGGAGTCGTTCGTAGGAAGAGCTTGGGCCTCAGCCCATCGTGAAACATAATCAACAGCAACTAAAATATATTTGTTTCCGAAGCTAGAAGGAAGGGGGCCAACAAAATCAATTCCCCAGAGGTCGAAAATTTTGCACTCTAAGAAATAATTTTGCGGCATTTCATTTTTATTAGAAATATTGCCCGACCGTTGGCAACTATCACACCTGCTCACAAAGGCTTGCGCGTCTTTAAACAGGCTAGGCCAGTAAAAACCCGCGCAAAGCACTTTATGAGCGGTGCGAGCAGCTTGATAGTGCCCACCTGTCGGACCTTCATGCAAATGTTTTAGAATATTAATTCCTTCATCAAAAGAAACACATCTCCTTATCACTTGATCCGCACAAATTTTGAAAAGATGCGGGTCTTCCCAAAAGTAGTTCTTCAGCTCAGAAAAGAATTTCTTCTTCTGCTGAGAGGAAAACTCTTTTGGGAGCACCCGGGCCACTAGATAGTTGGCGATGTGCGCGAACCAAGGAGAAGTAGATGTATTAACTAAAAGCAGCTTCTCATCAGGAAAATAGTCATTAAAAGATTTTTCATTTAATTTTTCTATAAAGGGGTTATCTAATCTTGATAAATGGTCGGCGGCCAAGTTCTCGGCTCCTCGCTTATCACGGATCTCTAAGTCAAACTCCTGGAGGAGTAAGACCCAGCGAATCAAGCGAGGCTTGGCATCCGTTTTGGCAAGAAGGTACTTGAGGGCCGAGTGGTCCGTAAAAACAATGATTTTTGAAAGTGTAATGTAAGGGCGAAATTTATCAAACGCAAATACTACGGCTAAGAGCTCCTTCTCGGTTATGGTGTAATTTTCTTGTGCAGATGTGAGGGTTTTACTAGCGTAATAGATGGGGTGGAAGTTCTTAGATATGCGTTGACCTAATACGGCTCCCACCGCAAAACTACTCGCATCGCACATAATCTCGAAAGGAAGGTCCCACACCGGAGCTATCATAATCGGCGCGTTAATTAACTTTTCTTTAATTAATTCAAAGGCAGAAATACAAGAGTCATCAAAAATGAATGGAGCGTCTTTTTCTAAGAGAAGGGTGAGGGGCTTAGTGATCTTGGAGAAGTCCTTTATAAAACGACGATAAAAACTAGCGTGGCCTAGGAAACTTCTTATAGCTTTTATGTTTATAGGTGGCGGCAACTTCTCAATAACTTCTATCTTGGCAACGTCTACCTCAATACCTTTAGCAGAAATTTTATGACCCAAAACTAACCCTTCCCTCACCATAAAATGGCATTTTTCCCAATTTAGGGCAAGGTTAGTTTCTTCGCATCGTTCTAAGACTTTTTTGAGGTTTTCTAAACATCTATCGAAGGTATCGCCGAACACGGAGAAATCGTCCATGAATACCTCCATAATGCTTTCTACGTACTTGTCAAATATTGCGAGCATACATCGTTGGAATGTAGCCGGCGCATTGCATAATCCAAACGGCATTCTTCGGTACGCGAAGGTGCCGAAGGGACAAGTAAACGTAGTTTTCTCTTGGTCCTCGGGAGAGATGGGTATTTGAAAGTACCCCGAGAGGCCATCGAGAAAACAATAAAAGCTATGGCCGGAGAGACGTTCTAAAATCTGGTCGATAAACGGTAGAGGAAAGTGGTCCTTACGGGTGGCGTCATTTAACTTACGGTAATCTATGCACATACGCCAACCCGTCACCGTCCGTGTCGGGATTAATTCATTATTCTCATTACTAACTACGGTTATCCCTCCCTTTTTTGGAACTACCTGAACGGGGCTAACCCACTTACTGTCCGATATAGGGTAGATAATTCCTGCGTCTAATAGTTTCATAACCTCGCCCTTAACTACTTCTTTCATATTCGGGTTTATACGGCGCTGAGGTTGGATAGAGTTACGCGAATTATCTTCCATTAGGATTTTATGTGTACAGAAAGATGGGCTTATGCCCTTGATATCAGAAATTTGCCAAGCAATAGCCCGGCGATGCTTACGTAGAACTAGAAGAAGTTTATCGTTCTGCATATCCGTGAGGTAGGCCGAAACGATAACTGGTAACTTGGAGTCTTTTTCTAAGAAAGCATACTTAAGGTGTTCGGGAAGTTCTTTAAGTTCTAGGGTAGGGGGTTCTTCATAAGAGGATTTTGAGATTCTTTCTTTTTCAAAAATAATATCTTCATAAACTTTTTTATAAGGAACGTAATAAGGGGTGGGGCTAGCAGCCAAGACGGCTTCTTGTACAGATTCAGTGGTAAGGAAAGAGGAAGAACAAAAATCAGAAAACTCTTTTTCAAACTCAGAAAGACAATAAGAAGATTCATCACTTCCTTGCAGTGATTCTGTTGTAAGAGAAGAGGAGCAAAAAGTAGAAAATTCTTTTTCAAAGTCGGAGAGGCAGTAGGAAGAATCATCACTCACGGCGTCTATGAAAAAACATGAGTCATCGTTCGCTAAGGTGTTCTTCATCGAAGGGGTGATCGGAAATGTGACTTCGTCGTCGCCTACTCGAAGAAAGAGCTTACCATTGCTTACGTCAATGATGGCTCGGGAGGTGGCAAGGAAGGGTCGGCCAAGGATCAGGGGAACCTCGACGTCTTCTTCGATGTCCAAAATGACAAAGTCCACCGGGAAGATGAACTTGTCGACTTTCACTAGAACGTCCTCCACTATTCCTAACGGGTACTTGACGGATCTATCGGCTAGCTGGATACTCATACGCGTGGGGTTAAGGCTACCAATCCCTAACTTTTTGAACAACGAAAAGGGCATCAGGTTTATACTTGCGCCTAAGTCGGCTAACGCGTGTTTAACAAAGAGATCACCGAAGACACACGGGATAGAGAAACTACCCGGGTCACTGATTTTCTTCGGCAAACCGTTTGTTAAAACGGCGGAGCACTCGGCGTTAAGCGTGACGTGCGAAAGATTCTCTAACTTCTTCTTGTTTGTGAGGAGGTCTTTAAGATATTTGGCGTATTTCGGCATTTGCGAAATAGCCTCGTGGAAGGGAAGATTAATGTGGATTTGTTTGAAGATTTCTAAGAAGCGGGAGTACTGATCATCTTGACGTTGTCTATTAAGTTCAGAGGGGTATGGAGGAGTTGAATTATTTTTGAAGATGGGTGGTGGAGTGAGATTATTTTCTAAAGTGGGGGTGATTACTTCTTCAGCAGAGGGTGTAAGCGGAGCAGAGCTTTGATTTTTAAAAGCAGGAGCGGAGCTTTGATTTTTAAAAGCAGGAGCGGAGCTTTGATTTTTAAAAGCAGGAGCGGAGCTTGCCTCGGGCTCTTCACTTACCATACCGGAGACTTGCTTCCCACTCCGAAGAGTTATAGCTTTCGCTTGCTCTCTCGGGTTGGGTTCGGTATTGGAAGGAAGAGACCCTGCGGGTCGCTCAGAAATTATTTTCGCGAGCTGTCCTACCTGGTTTTCTAGACTTTTTACGCTTCCGGTTAACGTTCTTATAGTGGCGTCATTTGTGGTGATATATTTAGAAAGTAATTCCTCCAAGCTTGGAGGTTTTGGGTAATTTTGAAGAAGTGGTGGTGGTGGTGGTGGTTGTGCAGAAAAATCATTTTGCGGAGGTGGGCGCATCGCATTCGATGGATTACTCCATGAAAAGTTCGGGTGATTTCTTAAAGCGGGGTTATAACTATTGGGAAAATTAAAACCAGGCGGATGAAAATTCGCAGCAGAAAAATTATTAAAAGCAGTTCTAGGTAAATTATTAACATAATCTAAATGTTCTGGAGTAGGGGTTGCAGATTCCCATACCTGAGGGGCGGAGGCAGCAGTCATCTCCGTGATTTTTTTGCTTAGGATTTCTACTTGCAGAGCGAGCTGGGAGACGTTGTCCACTTCATAGATACCTGCAGGCTTGTTTGGGCGGGACCTAGGCACATTCCACTGATAAGTGTTCATGGCCATGTCCTCAAAAAGCTCAAGAGCGGCTTCCGGGGTCTTATGATTTAAAGTACCGCCAGAAGCTGCGTCTATCATTTGCTTCGTGCTTTGATTTAGCCCGTTATAAAACGTCTGCACTTGTAACCATACAGGCAGCGCGTGATGTGGTCATCGTCTTAATAATTCTTTAAATCTCTCCCAGGTTTCGTAAAGGGTTTCAGAGTCTATTTGTCCGAAGGCAGAGATGTCGTTCCTAAGTTTTGCAGTTTTAGCGGGCGGAAAATACTTCGCCAAAAATTTTTCAGTTAATTCATTCCAAGTGGTTATGCTATTTTTCGGAAGTGTGTTAAGCCACTGCTTAGCTTTAGTTCTTAGAGAGAAGGGGAAGAGTCTTAGCCTGATCGCATCATTTGTGACACCATTTATCTTGAAGGTGTCGCAAATTTCAAGAAAGCTAGCTATATGTGCGTTCGGATCTTCATCTTGAAGTCCGTCAAATTGCACATATTGCTGCACCATTTGAATTATGCTAGGCTTTAGTTCAAAGTTATTATTTGCTATAGTAGGGCGGACTATACTCGATTCTGTTCCCTCAAGGTTTGGTCGTGCATAATAGGACATAGTCCTTTACACGGCCTCATCTACGTTGGGTTCTTCCATTCTTAAAGTATTAAATGACTCGGAGTCCTCAACCGGCACTTGGATAGTAGGACCTTGAAATCGCGATCTTCTCCGAAGAGTACGCTCAATTTCGTGGTCCAAGTCCAAAATAACCGACGGACTCCCGCGGGTCATGCACTAAAAGAACAGAAAAGAAGAAAAGAAAGAGAAAAAGGATAAACTAGAAAGAAAAACTTGATTTAGAAAATTAAATTAAAACTTTTTTTTTTCTTTTTGAAATAGATTTTTTTTTTTATAGATTAACTCCCGAACTTCCCAAGGACTACCCCGTGAAGGGTTCGCAAGGTACTAGACAAGACAGTGGCGCTTAAAGCCCTTTGCCCTTTTCGAGAGAATTAGGTGGCGTAGAAAAATTGTGAGGTTGGTTTCTATTAAGAGCGGTGATTAAATTTTTTTTTGAATTTTTTTTAAAACTTTAAAGAAAGGGGATGAGAAAGAGAAGAGATAAAATTAATAGGTTCGTGTTTTCAAAATATCAACGGAAGTTGGGTCCCCGGCAACGGCGCCAAAAACTTGTTGCGCGCTAGGGTTCAAAGAAAATAAACGCAACCGAACTAGCAACCCGATGAGGCAAGTATACCTATCGAATTGTAGCAAGGGGACACAAGTGTCGTATTAAGATCCGGGAACTGTTGGCTAAGCTTACTCACACGAACGCTATTATCTTATCGACGGAAAAACTAGGGTTTTAGAAAATCTAAGCGCAATGGAGAAATTAAAGCAAACTAAAAAGAGAACTACCGCAATTAAGTTACGCTATTAAGCAAACAACTAAGCTAGAAAGGAAATTACCGCAGTTAATAAAAGAGCACAATATATGAGATTACTACAAAAAGGTAGAACAATATGAAATGGAAATGCACCCGATCGAGATTCACCTCGGCTAAAGACGATTAAGATAATGCGATAAAAATCTAAACTTAATAGGATAAAGGTCCTTGACCGTGGAGGTTCCTAAAGCTTGAACACGCTTCTCTCAAAGTCGTGCCCAACTGAGTTTAGGAAGGTCCGACCGACTCTCGTCTAAATCGGAGGCCTAAAACTAGCTTTACGCGGTGAACCCCACTATTGGATTTTACTCCAATCCGGGAGATTTGGACGTCTGCCTCTCTCGAGGGGTGCGTACAACTCCCTTTACTCTTGAATGCTCACTTCATTCTTTCGGCCTCTCGGCTAGCCCAGAATGAAAGCAAAGGCGGAGAGTATATATCGAAAATATACCTCCGACCCGTGATAAATCAAGAGTAATTCAAGGCCCTAACCTAAAAAGAAAAGATTAATTAAAACATCATAACATAATCGCTCTAACCTCGGATCATCAAGATCGAGTACAAGGAGGATTAGTTAATCATAATGGAGTGGAGGGGGGGGGGGGGAAGATGAGTAGAAAAACATAAGAAGAACACAAGCTAAGGGAAGAACAATTTTATTAATAAAAAGGGCAAGTTACACTATTGAAAATTAAAGTTACAAGTGCATGAAAATTAAACCCTATTCTAGCCCTACATTAAGCACTAAGCAAGAAGAAAATTACATTAAAAGCTAGCACAAACTAAGATTAAACTAGGGTTAACCAAAAACTACAAAGAGAGGGGGAGAGAGAGAGAGAGAAAGCATGAAAAAGGATCAAGAAACAAAGGGGCAGCACCTCCCCCACTCAACCAAAGCTTGCTGAAATGGAGAGGGGGGGGGGCTCAATTTATAGAAAAAAATCTCGGGTGGGTCACGCCCTCCGACACGCCCTAGGGGGGGCGTGTCAGGGGGGCGTGACAGTACTATGTTGACCTCGGGCTCTGGATTCTGGCGGGAGGGATGATTGCTTCGGTACGTCGGTGGTCACGCCCTAGGTCACGCCCGTGACAGGGGGGCGTGACAGGCATGTCATGTCCAAATCATTGGTCGGAAATCCGTCAGTCACCGAAAAAGGAGGGTGTCACGCCCATGTCACGGGCGTGACATGGGGCGTGACAGTACTATTTGCGTGATGAGGCGGAAGGGCATTTAATGCGGCGGCAGCTTTGCGGCAGAGGGCGACACGCCCCTGGTCACGCCCGGTGACACGCCCAGGGAGGGCGTGACAGGGGGGCGTGACAGCGGTTTTGACCGTTTTCTGTCCCTTCCAGCAGGTGTCCTCGGGATCGGGTGACACGCCCTAGGTCACGCCCAGGGAGGGCGTGACAGGGGGGCGTGACAGGCCATTTTGGCAATTTTCCTGAAAACCTGCAAAAAGACAGGAAAAAGTTAGTGGCAATAAAATTTACATAAAAAGGATAAAAATAAACTAATAATAGACGTAATTTGTACAATATAAAATATAAAAAACGATAATAGTTTAGGCTACAAAACGTATTATCAGATGGTAATTGGGATTATACTACTTGCAGATCAAGGTGATTTTCACCTTGAGCCTTGTTCACTTGGTCTTCTTAGGCTTTCTAGGGTTTTGTCATGACTTAGTCATGACAAAACCACTCATAGGGGGTCTAGTTGTTTGAGGGATGTTACATACGTTACTCGCCGAACCCTGTCCGTAAGGTCATATTGTACCTCCGTCCAGTTCAAGCATTCATCGGCTGTAGAATTCTTTTCAACACAAGAAATCTCTAACGCTTCAAACTCCTTGATTAGACGCTCATCATGCATCCGCAAACAATTTTACCTTGCCGATGTCCTACGACTCAAGGAATCTGCGACCACATTTCTCTTCCCGAGAGTATAATGAATATCAAAGGTGTAGTCCCCGAGGAACTCCATCCACCTCCATTGTCGCATATTGAGGTCCTTTTGATCCAATAGGTATTTTAGGATCTTATGATCTGTAAAGATATCAACTTTTACACCATATAGATAGTGCCACCATAATTTTAGTGCAAAGATCAGCGCCACCAACTCCAAGTCATGGAAAGGATTATTCCGCTCATGCACTTTCAACTGGCATAAGCCATAAACAATCACCTTTCCAAACTGAAGAAGAACGCAGCCTAAGCCCCTCCCTGAAGCATCACTATAAATCTCATAGCCGTCTGTACCACATGGCGATGTCAAAACAAGGGCCGTGGTCAAACGAATCTTTAGCTCTTCAAAAGCTTGCGCGCACTCTGGCGTCCAAACGAACTTCCGATCCTTCCTCGTTAATGTGGTAAGAGGTAAAGCTATCCGTGAGAAGTTTCCACAAAATGTCTCTAGTAGCCTGCCAGTCCAAGGAAACTCCTGACTTCGTCCATCGAAGACAACACTGGCCACTCTTGTATGACACTTATCTTTACCGGATCCACCGCAATGCCCTCTCCACATACCACGTGCCCAAGAAAATCCACTGCCGACAGCCAAAACTCACACTTTGAGAACTTGGCAAAGAGCTTATTTCTCCTGAGGGTTATGCAACACCAACCATAAATGGTTTACATGATCAGCTTCAGATTGAGAGTACACCAAGATATCATCAATGGAAAAGATCAAAAACAGATCCAAGTACTCTTGGAATGTTTTGTGCATTAGATCCATGAATACCGATGGTGCATTACATAGCCCAAACGTCATTACAGTGAACTCATAATGACAGTAGCATGTTCCAAATGCTGTCTTGGGAATGCCACCTTCCCGAATCCTCAATTGGTAATATCAAGATTTCAAATCAAATTTAGAATAAACGGTTGATCCAGCTAGCTGATCGAACAAGTCATCTATCCATGGAATCAGATACTTGTTTTTCACGATCAGCTTATTCAATTCACGATAATCAATACACAACCGTAAACTACCGTCCTTCTTTTTCGCAAATAGAATAAGTGCACTCCAAGGTGACATACATGGGCGTATGTATCCTTATTCCAGCAACTCTTGCAATTGAACTTTCAGTTCTACCATTTCTTTTGTCGCTACGCGATATGGCGAGCGGGCCATAGGTTTCGCATCTTGCACAAACTCAATAGAGAAGTCGATATCCCGTTGGGGTTGTAACCCAGGATGATCCTTAAGAAACACATCGACAAACTCCGACACGATTGAAACATCATTCACAATGGCCCTTGGCTTAACAGCCTGAATAAGCATGAAGAATAACTTCGTGCCCTTCCGAATAACATTGACGACTTGGAGAGCAGACATCAAGGTCCCGCCTACTCCTCGCATACCAGCGAACTTAGTCTCAAGCTCGGTATGCTGGCCTATTGTGATGTCCTTTGCATTACAATCAATAAAGGCACGCTGCTCCGAGAGCCAGTCTATACTAAAGATCACTTCAAATTCCGATATCTGTAGCACAGATGCGCTCAAGCTTAAATCCCGACTTCCTATTTAAACAGCCACATCGCAAGCTCTATCCGCAAGCATCACACATCCATTAGGTAATATCATTATAAAACTATCTGTCGTCACATGACTAGGTACTCCAATTCGAGCTACGAAGTACTTAAATAGAAACGAATGTGAAGCACCCGTATCGAATAGTGCTCTCGTCCGGTTGTTCCAAATTAGGACAAATCCTAAGATACACACATCATACACAAGCTACACAAAAGGTATGCAATATAAAAAGCAATCAATAACTTAACTCGTGCCTGTGACGACGTCATTTTGCATTATGGCCTCTTGTTGGCCATAATTATAGACTCGGTGCTGCGCCTGGGATGCAGAGGACTCCACCACTGCTTTTCCCTTCTCAGTATAAGACGCTCCCGTCTTCTTTTCCACCTTTGGCGGACCAACCCGGTAATCACGGGCTATATGTCCCACTTTGCCACATGTAAAGTAGGTACGAGACTCTTGCTTTGACATTGCTCCCGATGCAACTGAAGAAGTGGCCTGCCCCGAAGATTTGGACCTCATGCTCCACTTCTTTTGGTAGTTTAATTTTCCAGGACAGGGCACTTTGAACTCAGACTTCATCATAGACAAGTCCCTCTTTCCTTGCACCCGTTTCATATCCCTCTCAAGCGCACAAGCAGTATAAACCAACGCCTGAAATCCTTGGTTCACCGAACTCGAGAGCTAGAATCTCAACTCATCCCGCAACCCATCGTAGAACCTATTGGTTTTCCGTTGTTCATCAACGAAGATAGACCCCGCATAATGGACCAACCTTGTAAACTCGTGCAAGTAAGTATCAACACTACTTTCACCTTGTGTTAGATGTTGGAAATCGTTTTCCATGGCGATGCGTTTTGCCATTGGTAGGTGCTTTCCCAAAAATCGTCGCGAAAATTCCCCAATCGAGACTTGTGTTAGTTGCCTGCCCGCTAGTTGATGCAACTCTATCTCATCCCACCATAGCCGAGCCTCTCCTTCCAATAAGAAGGTAGACAAGGTGACCTTCTGATCTTCCTCCATCCTTATTGCCGTCAATATATACTTGATGCGTGACAACCAATCTTCCTCTTGTACTGGGGTTCCCGCACCCGTAAACGTCGGAGGATTGAAGCTCATAAAATGCTTCAAATACCGCTTATCTACTCGAGGATCCATAGTCTCAACAGGTACTTGTCTTATAGCAACCGGTTCTAGCACCACTGCCAGCTGCGCTTGCCTAATAGGCTATGCATGAACCATGGAAAATAGTGCCTCAGCAACTAAGCGGGTTGTTTCTGCACAATAAGGAGGTGTGGGCATCTCATCTGGTGTCGCACTCGTATCAGAACGTAGGGGCTCCGATTGCCCAACAGTACAAGTCACCTATAGGTGAACAAGACACACTTTTGCGACCGTGCACAAGAAATCTCAACAATATAGGAACACGCAGGTTCCTCAAACAGGAGTATTTACATTCCTTAGTGGACATTCAAGAGTTAATTAATGTTAAAGCGGATCGCACTTACATGTGCTCGCCACCCCACAAAAGAATTCATCTACGATTTAGAAAGAGGAAGACCGAGACAAGCTGATACCAAAATATAACGACTCCATCCGTTAAATAATATATAATAGAAGGTCCGGCTGGGGCCCCACACTATATGCCATAAATAGGCGGGGAGGTCACTGGTTAATACCAAAACAGGTATGCATCCTAACACACAACATACTAGCGGATGCTTTTAATGTTAAACTGAACTCAAACCATGAATTCCCACTATATATAAACAACCACATTTATATATACACACAAAGGAATGTAGAACATATACTCAAGAGTTTGGCCTTAAGGCCTTACAGTTACGCTTTACAAGTGTGGATTACAAACATCGGTGCGTAGTCCGGCCACACATGAAAAAAACAAAAGCCTTTGCTCAGCCTTCGAGGCCCGGCAATAGCAGCAGTAGTAGCAGGGGCTTGAGCCCTTTATTTATCGCTCGGCTCTCCAGCATCTGCACAGGGACAGCCCACCATTTTGGTGGCAAACAAGGCAACGGTCAGCATTCCGCTGACCAATTTATAACGACCCTACCCCTTTCTCGGGGCTGTGTTAATCCTTCCCTGCAGGCATAACTTTCACAAGCAGATATATCATACAATGTGCACTCACACACAATCAACATATCACAACCGTCAGCCTCGCGGCCCGACGATCCGTGCACTCAGGGCACATTCTTGGTGTACCGGCGAATCAGGGTCCCACCACCATTCAAGGTCCAAAAACCAACGGTATTGAGCATTTAGTCATAATGGTGCACATCCTAAGACTCTTATTATGCGCTCCAACGAGACCAATAACTAGGTCTACCAGTCGTTCAGACATAACACAGGTACAGATAAGCCACCCCCGTTGTTCAAGTCATCATGCCATCATCGAATACCGAAGTACTCATTGCCAATTTATAGGCGCGGGTTGGTTTCACCTTTCCTATTCAGCACTAAGCCTTTTTAAGAGCACACAGCTCACAATAGCCACACTGTCCACCAAGGACTGGCTTCACAATCCAAAAAGGGGAGATAATGAATGCATTCCTCACGGTCGCTTGGCGGGTTCAGCAGAACTCACTTTTTGCACCCAAACTCACCCAAATATGACATACATCACAAGAATCATGAGGGTATTTTCCTTGAATTTCATTCCAGTACTTCCTATTACTACCCTTCACAGGCAAAACCCATCGACTCCACAAACTACACGTTTATACGTGGAGTCTTCTCCGGTGCGCAAAATGCAACATCACCAATCCAGACCAACCTGTCCATATGTGCATCACACAACATTCCTATTCTGTACTACACACTTCCGAATCTATATACAAGACTAGGGATTCTAAGAATCAACCAAAGGAAATCCCTCAAAATCCCCTTTTGGTGGGGTAAATCCACAGACATGTCAAAATGAGGACTTCACATGTCCAAGAAGGAAGATATTTACCCTTGACGATCTCTTGGGAGCCATGGTATTCTAGCCGGATAACAAGCACCGCAACGCTCTCGCATCCACAAATCAAGACTCGGCTTGCAATTCCACGGCCGGATCTCTTCTCTTCTTCCTCCTTGCTCTCCCTTCTCTATATTCTTTTAGAAAGAGAATAGCCAAGCTTGAATGAGAGATAACTCTTAAGTCCTAGACTTAACTCAGCAGGGAGAAGCTTGGACCCTTAGATCCCATCTGAACAAAATGAACGACCACAATTGGCCCTGAAAATTAAATTTTTGGGCTGACACGGCTTGTGACACGCCCATATCACAGGCCATGTACTATAAGCGGCACACGAACAACCTTATCCAGAATAGGACACGGCCATATGAAATGCCCATGTCATAGGTCATGTGCACTGATACGGTTTCAGACACGCCCGTGTCCAGGCCGTGTTCACTAGGCCTCAATGCCCTAGTAAATTCTAGAGATGGACACGGCCCTGTGACACGCCCGTGTCACAGGCCGTGTGCCTAAACATAGCTGCAGACATGCCCGTGCCCAACCATGTTCAATAGGCCGCACAAACCTGGCCAAAACCCGAGGAGGACATGGCCTGTGACACGCCCATGTCTCAGGCCATGTACCCTCTTAACAAACGTGGAGTGCATTTCGTCAAGTACTCGAGACGACATAGAGAAGGACCCAGCTTGGGGCATGCCCGTATCCCAGGCCGTGTGCCTCACTCGAGACACACTCGAGACCAAAAATCACACTCGAGTAAACAAAGCAGGACACGCCCGTGTCCCAGGTCATGTTGTCCAGCCTGAACTCAAATTTGCGATTTGGGGTGTTACAATATGCACTTACTTAAAATGAACTTGTCATGTCAAGTATAGCTTCCACATCTCCCCCTGGGAACATATTGCCCACCATCTCCCCTTATCTGGCAAGTATTGTTCTACTCCTCCCCCTTTAGGGTTTAGGGTATTGCCTACCTCTCCCCCTTTATGGCTTCTTCAAAGAGCATTTTCTTATTGAGGCTGGTGATAGGATCAAGGGAGAAATTTACACTTGATCCTAGCCAACATCTTGTGTTGATGCCACTTAAGAAATTATCCTAGTGATCAAACTACTTGACTAGGAGTCATACCTTTTTTGTTGATATACTGAAATAACACATCACTGTAGCCACTTGAGCTAGCTTCTAACATTGTTCTACTAGAGCCAATGCCACTCCTATACCACTGAAAACTTCTACAGAGTACAATTATAGTAAGGGAGGTGCTGGCTATTCCTCTTGACTTGCAACAACATGTCTTTATAATAGCATAAGTGACTGTATAGTATCAACTATCCACTAGGGTTGATCTCCCCCTCAGACTGTCCTTTTGAGAGGATGAGTATGTTTTCTAGACAGAAGCGTATAGAATCCATGCATCAAAGCACTTCTTCTTCTTTTTTTCTGGAAAAGCTACGGTTCACTTCACTCCCTGACTGAATGCTTACCCACACTCAAGCAGAAGCAGGAATGGAATCATCGACCTGTCAGTTAACAGTCGACCGCTCTACTACTGAGCTACTGAGAGATGGGCTTCAGAAGTCAACGCCCCACCCGTCAAGGACGTCCTGTGTATAGTCCTGAGAACCTACTGATCAGCTATGATGATCTTTGATCCATTGCAGCTGCTGGCTGCCTCTTAATAGGAAGCTGAACATGTTCCTGCAACTTGCTGGATTTGATCCCCCTCAACTAGTGCATCTGCTCTCTTCTCTTTACTGGACACTTGAGTCCATCTTAATCTTGATACCACTTGATATCACTTGAGAGTCTTATCTACCTGCAAGAAAGGTGAGTTCTGTAACAAAAATATTTCATTGAGCAACTGAAGCTATACCAAGTTCAATATTCCTAATTCAAATTTGAAGGTGTTGGAATTGACTTCATCTAGTGGCTTAGTAAAGATATCAGCCACTTGCTTATCTTTGGGAAAAACTCAAGACAAATATCTTTCTTTTCCACATGCTCCCTAATAAAATGATACCTAATCTCAATATGCTTAGTCCAACTATGAGAGATAGGATTCCTAGAAATTGAGATTGCACTAGTAGAATCACAAAACATGGGGGTTCTACTTATCTAAAGGTTATAGTCCTGGAGCTGATGCTGGATCCAAAACAACTATGCACAACAGCTACATACTGAGATATACTCAGACTCAACTGTTGAGATTGCAACACTGGTCTGCTTCTTGCTGCTCCAAGACACTAGTCTTCCTCCCAAGAACTGAAAGTGTCTTATGTGCTCTTTCTCCCAAACACATGTAACATACATGATGTCTTGCCTACTTGTAGTAAGATTTAGAAGGGAGCCAATTATCCCTCTATACAAACATTCATCAACAGGTTTCCCTGCTTCATCTTTATCTATAGGCATACTTGACCCCATGGTAGTTTTCATGGTGGAGGCATTCTCCATACCAAACTTATTGATCAACTCCCTAGTGAACTTAGATTGTGAAATGGACAATCCATCTTCAGTCTGCCTTACTTGGAGGCCCAATAAGTACTTAAGCTCACCCATACTGCTCATATCAAACTTCCCTTGCAAAATTTTGTCAAACTTTCTACAAAGGATGTCATCAGTAGACCCAAATATTATGTCATCTATATAAATTTGGACTAGGATGATCTTACCCTTAGATTCCCTCAGAAATATGGTCTTGTCTATCTTCCCCTTTAAGAATTTGTTCTCAATGAGGATGCTAGACAATGTCTCATACCATGCTCTAAGGGCTTGCTTTAACCCATATAGAGCTTTTCTAAGTCTATAAATAAATTCAGGTGAGTTAGAATCAATAAAACTTGGAGGCTGTTCAACATAGACTTCTTTCTTTAAGTCACCATTCAGGAAGGATGACTTCATATCCATCTGGTAGACTTTAAATCCTTTGAATGCAGCATATGTAAGGAAGATTTTGATGGCTTCCAATCTTGCTATTGGGGCAAAGTTTTGATCAAAGTCAATACCTTCTTCTTGTTTGTACCCCTTAGCTACTAGTCTTGCCTTATTCTTGATTATAATGCCATTTTCATCAAGTTTATTCCTGTAAAATCACTTGACTCTCATGACATTATGTCCGTGTGGTCTTGGAACTAACTTCCGGACCTTACACCTCTTAAACTGGTTCAATTCCTCTTGCATTGCTACAATTTAGAATAGATTTAAGTTGGCCTCTTCAAATCTCTTGGGCTTAACCTGTGACAAGAAACTTGCATACATTGATGTATTAAGGCTCTTGCTTCTTGTCACCACTCCTTGGTTTTCATCACCAATAATTTGGTGTCTTGGATGATCTCTTAGATGCCTGGCAGCTGGAGGCAAACTTCTTTCAACATCAGCTTTAGTGGCAACATCTTGTTGATCTTCATCCACTTCAGGTGTTCCTTGCCCTTCTTCTGGATTATCCACTCCATCTTAGACTAATGGAGCAGCATCTTTGATGGTTATCTTGTACATCATCAACTATGTACCTTTATTATTAGAAGAGGAGCTTGGCAGCTCACTATTAATCGTAGTTGACTCATCAAAAACTATATTAACAGATTCTTCTACAACTTGACTTTCCAAGTTGTAGATCCTATATGCCTTACGATGATTGTTGTACCCAACAAAGATCTCATCATAGGACTTGGCAACAAACTTAGTCACATAAGATTTCCCATTATTTAGCACATAACACTTGTAACCAAAGATCTTGAGATCGACTAGGTATGGTTTTCTGCCCTTCATAATCTCATAGGGAGTATTATTTTGTCTCATGGTGATAGAGGCCCTATTAAGGACATGACATACAATATTAACTTCCTCAGCCCAGAAATATTTGGGAGAGATGTGTCATTTAGTAAGGTCCTTCTGGCCTCTATGAGAGTTCTATTTTTCCTCTTAACAATCCCATTTTGATAGGGTGTTCTTGGAGAAGAAACTTCATGATGAATCCCATGCTCTTCACAGAACCTTATAATGCTATCAGATTAGAATTCAGACCCATGGTCACATCTAATTTTTACCACAGTGCTGTCTAGCTCATTCTGAATTTTCTTGACAAACGTCTTGAAGATATCAAGGGTTTCAGACTTTTTCTTCAGAAAGAAAACCCAAGAAAACCCAGAATAGTCTTCAACCACCACAAGCGTGTAGACTTTCCTACCTAGACTATGAACAGACATACGACCAAACAAGTCCATATGCATAAGGTATAAGCACCTCACAGAGTCTTTGGTCGCAATTCCCTTGAAGAAAGCCTTGATCTGCTTGCCCTTTTAGCAAGCTGAACATATGCCTTCCTTGGTGCATTTCATTTGGGACCATTCCTAACTAGCTCTTCACTAAAGATCTTGCCAATAGTCTTATAATTCAAATGAGCTAGTCTCTTATGCCATTGTACACAATATGAGACTTTCTCATTTGCAACTAAACAAATAGGCGAGTATTTATTAAGACAAAGGAAATTTAAGCAATAAGCATTTCCACTCCTAGTGCCTGTCAAGATGACCTCTTGCTCACTAGACCTCTTAATTTGGCACTGATCCTTGTGGAAGGAAATGACATAGCCAAGATTACAGAGGTTGCTTATGCTTTTGAGGTTGTGTTGTAACCCTTCAACATAAGCCACTTTTGAGATTGTGACTATGCCATTGGTAATCTTACCATAGCCTCTTGTCACTCCTCTATCTGAACCACCAAAGATAACTTTAGGTCCATCCTTCACTGGAGTGTACTCCTTTAAATTGCTCCTTGTTCAAGTCATGTACCTGGAATAACCACTGTCCAAGTACCATATAGGGGTATGGGCACTTGGACTAACCTGCAACACATAAATTATCTTACCTTAGGACCCCAATAAGTATTGGGTCCTAGGTTCAGATTATTTTGAAAATGAGCATGCCTTCCTGCAAATTTTCTGACAGGAAGACTAACACTAACTCTTAGCACAGTGGGATTGTGCCTGCAATCTAAGGAAAAATGCCCCACTTTTCCACAACACCAGCACTCATGAATATTGTATCTTCTTTTCTGAGCAGGTCTTGTAGTATGGTTACTGCTGCTGAATAGAAGGAAGAGGTGCAACAGCCTTCTTCAAGTTCCTTTCAGCAAGGATCTTACTGAAGGTGAGCCTTTCAGCAGTCTTTCTTGGCTAGCTATGATTGCCATTAACAGTAGTCTTCTTTGTAGATGACATGATGTTTATAGCATCAGAGAAAGCTAGATTTGGCATGTTAATAAACTTACCCTTGGTCTGAACCTCTGCTGGATGGGCTTGAGTGAAGGCTATTGCCTTGTTCTTGAGAGTGGGGGCTAGAGTACAAAAACAAATGGTCCATGATGGGCCATTTGAATTTACTCATGTGGAGCCTTAAAGGCACTCATTCCCCTACTAAACCTTCCACCATAACTGTGAATATCTTTGTTCACACTAGTGGATCTACCATTCATCCAGTGACCATACATTCTTTTTTTTTCATACCTGTTTAAAGGCAACATCACCTTCTTAAAAGGGATGGGAGGCTTAGAATCCAGTGGTTGGACAGGAGTTTTTCCTTTCCCTTTAGAAGGGGCAACTCTAGTGTTTCCCTTAAACCCCAACCCCTTCTTACCCTTCTGAGAGGAGAAGGAGTCAATCAAGGCCAACATAGTATTGGGATTAGAGTAACTAGACACAATTCTCTTCTACCTCCGGAGCTTCTCTTCAAGATCTCTAATGAGACTATCCTTGTACTTGATGGTGCTAATATGGATGAGAGTAATGTTCTAGAGTTGGTTGATTTCCCTAGCCTTCTAATCCAACAAGGTTTCTTTTGCTGGGAAGTAGCTTGCAAAAGGGAAGTTATCTCCCCAGCCTACTTCTTAGTCAACTTCTTGCTTTTATTAAAGGCATCCAGAAGTTCACCATACCTATCAATCAATTGATTGACATCTTCTTCAGATTCAAAGTCATCTTCACCATTAGATGAAGAAGTTCTTAAACTGTTACTAGTCTCATAGCAAGACTCAGAAGAAGGACAACATAGAGAATGTACCTTCTTTAGACAGGGCTGATCTTGCTGGGTTCTTCATCCGACATTGCCATTAGCCTATAACAGTTGTAGGCATCTTCATCCTCATCATCCTCCTCTGAGTCACTGTCTGAATTTGATAGAGGGGCCCTGATCCTTACCCTGGCAGCCGAATAGTCTTCAACTTCTACTTCAGCTACTTTACCAGCAGCAACCAGCCCTATGCAGGATTCTTCTTCTTCAAACTCAGAAGATGTTGAGTCAGAATCACTCCAACTCTTCTCCTTCTTTTCCATGAAGAAATTTTCCTTCTTTCCCTTGTGCAGGTGGACCTTTTTCTAACAAGCCTCTTTTCTCTTCACTAGGTAGTCAACTATAACGTCCCCTGGCTTGCTGTAATAATAGCAGATAACTTTAGAGGAAATATGTTTACTAGGTTTTGAGTCATACCTGTCTCCTTTGGAGTGGTTCTTCCTGTGATGAGAGAAGGAGGAAGGTCTACTGCTCCATAACTTCCTCTTCATCAGTTTCTATAATTGCCTGGAGAAGGTAGTAAATGCTTCATCAAAACAGTTGTAGTCTGATGACCTTTGCCCTGTGATGTCTGAATCACCAGGTCGACTTGGAGGAAAGGGAATCCTGTCCTTGCTCTTCCTGTTGCTGTATGCTCTGAAGGCCAAAGAAATTTCCTTGGCCCGGGATTTTCTAATGGTCTCCTCCTCCTTCCTTGCAGATAGCTGCATCTCATAAGAGAGCAGTTTTCCAAAAATAGTGTGAAGGAGAGTATAAGCCAACTTTGACACCTCTCTGATGGCACAGATCTTTGTATCCCAGTCTCTAGTTAGAGACCTGAGAAACTGGTCATTCAGCTCATAATGGCTGAAGACCCTCCATAGGTCATCATCTCATTCACTATTCTGAAAAATCTTTCATAGCAAACAACTATGCTCTCTACCTTGGACTTCCTAAAAGCCTCATACTCCTGGTTGAGCATGGACTTCCTGTAATCTCTGACCTCTTCAGTTCCCTCATTATAGACCACTAAAGTGTCATACATCTCCTTAGAGGTCTGGTAGTTAACGGAATTCTTAAAGGTTGAGTCATATATGGCACTTACAATGATGTTATGTGCCATCTTATCCATGGTTTCCAAGATGACATCATCCTTAGTCATCTCTGAATATTTCTTTGGTGTCTGGACTATTTCATCTAGAATAGAGACCATCATAAGGATGAAAGGTCCCTCTTTGATAGTAATAAAGATCCTTGGGTTAGATGCTTCCATGAAGAGTCTAACCCTCTCCTTCAAGATTCCAAAACTCTCCTTCCTATAGATAGGAAGTTTCATGGAACCCAGCTCCTTATAGTTCTCTCTTGAACACATAAGTATTGTACTTATAGCTATCCTTGGAGATCACTCAGACTGTTAACTCCTTTTTGAGTAACTTCTCTCTGATACCACTTCAAAATCTTTAGTTTTCATGGGCAGCTAAACAACTAGAGGGTGGGTGAAAAGGTTTTTGGTCTCTTTTGAGATTTCCTTCTTTTATGTGAGTTGTGAGTTAGTTACTATCAACTTTCGAGACACACCACACTAGCACACACAAGGTTTATAGTGGTTCCCTAGATTATTGGTACATCCACTATCCGTCCTACAAGTCTAACAGTGAGTTAGATAAGACACTTCTCAAAATCTCAGTCCCTTAGAGCTTATAACACAGATCCCTTAGTATCTCTTAGTCTCCTCCAAGAATTACCTCAAGCACAAAGCCCTACCTTAGAGCAAGCTTGCTCCTACAACTCACTGATTAGTAGATCACCTAACTCAGGAACACTAGATACCTTACCCTCAGGCTAGGAGGATAGCCCTACCTCAGAGAGAATGACTCTCTTACAGCTCAGGCACAAAGGCCTTACCTCAGAACTAAAGCTAGATCCTACATCAGACCCAAAGGTCCTACACTCAGAGAGAATTAATCTCCTACCTCAGGAAAATAGCCCTACCTCAGGCATAAAGGCCGTAAAACTCAGATCCAAAGGATCCTACAAAAAAGAAAGTGGTTGTTATTATTGATATGACACTAGAGAAGTTCTCTTGTTCTATTACTTCTCGAGATGAGTTATCTCAGCCCTAAATTCTTTTCAGCAATAAAAATGTTGATCTTCAATAAGGTTCTACTTGTGCTATAAGTAACTCAAAAACCAAGTATCTGAACTTGCTGTTGAAGATTGAAGAGTTGACAGTTTTTGTTAATCGTCAAATAGCTAACCTTGACTGCAAAAAGTTGAAGGCTCTGCTTAGTCTTCTTTCTCAGAAAGCTTTTCTGAACTTGTTGTAGCTGATGAAGACTGCTACAACTGACTATAAGAATTTTAGTTCAGCAGCTTTGAAACTTTAGCCTCAACTACAATAATGGCGAGGAAGAAAACGAAGAAGTTCCGCCTTTTTGCAAAATGATAAACCCTAAAAGTTGTCTTTACATCCGCTAAACTTATCCCTTTTATCTTCCACCGTCGAACGACTATTTGACCCATGGGACCCACTGAAGTTATTGGCTGCTACTTTACTCTTATATGAAAAGTTATACGGTAGGCCTGCGGTGCCATTTGTCATGTTCTGTAGATTTCCCACAATAATTTGAAACTTTGCTGACTCATGCTAACGTCAGCATCTGTGGACTTAGCTATTTTCTATATTTCATCCCAGGCATTGAGTGCGTTGAGTGAACTTGCTTCACTCAATGAATCTGGACCAAGCCAATTTCTTCTACACTGCCAGGCATTGAGTGCATTGAATGAATAGCCTTCACTCAATGCTTTTGTCCTTAGACAATCTTTCTGTTGTTTAGGCATTGAGTTTGTTGAGTGAACTTTCATCACTCAATGCTTCTAGACTTAGCCGTTTCACTGACTGCCTGCCTTTATGCTGAGGCGTTGAGTGAACTGGATTCACTCAGCGCTTCTATACTTAGCCACAACTTTCTTTATGAATGCGTTGAGTGAGCCTTCATCACTCAACGCTTTTGCCTTTTCTTGGTTTCTTGTTGATGAGGCATTGAGTGAAATGCCTTCACTCAATGCTTCTATACTTAGCCATTTTTCTTGATGAGCTTGTGTTGAGTGAGCTGTCATCACTCAACGCAGCTGGTCTTAGACATATTTTAAGTCTACCACTCTTTAGGCTTTGACTGATCATTGCACTGTCAATGCCTTCTTCTTTGGCATTGAGTGGGATGTCCTCTCTCAAAAATTCTTGACAGAATCTTCAACTGCCTTAGCTTGACTCAATGCTTCTTTCATCAAGCGTTGAGTGAGCTGTCCTCACTCAATGATTCTGGACTTAGTCAATTTTTTAGCTTGCTGTTGGGTCCATTGATCTCAATGTTCCAGATTTGAAGAAGGCCTACTTGACAATGGTATACACATGTGTGTAATGTAATAGTTGTAACAAGATCTATCTATGCAGGATGTTCCTTGGAACAAGTTTAGACAGGTTGTCTAAGTGGTCGTGACAGGTGGTCACAAGGTAGATGGGTGGAGAGACAGAAATCTGTCTAAGTCCACAAGCGTTGAGTGAAGCCAGTTCACTCAACGCCAGATGCAAGAAAGCGCTGAGTAAGGTTTGGACAGTCAATGCATAGCAGTTTGCAAGGCAATTCTGCGGCTAAGTCCACAGGCATTGAGTGAAGCTAGTTCACTCAATGCCAAATAAAAATAGGCGTCAAGTATTGCTGATTCTGTCAAAGATTCAGCATTGGCATGCTGGAAAATCGGCTAAATCTAGAAGCGTTGAGTGAGGACAGCTAACTCAACTCTAAAAGAATAAGGCATTGACAGAGTAGTGATAAGTCAAAGCATAAGGGAAGATAGACAGAAGAATCTATCTAAGTACAGAAGCTTTGAGTGAAGCCAGTTCACTCAACGCCTCGGCAAGATGGCAGACATTCAGAAAAGGAGCTAAGTCCAAGGGAGTTGAGTGATGAAAGCTCACTAAACACTCTCAAAGACTGGCAGTGTAGAAGATATTGGCCAAGTCCAGAAGCATTGAGTGATGAAGATTCACTCAACACATTCAACGCCTAGCAGGGAAGAATTTGGCTAAGTCAAGTTTGCATTAAGTGATGAAGGCTCACTCAACACACTCAACACCAAATCAGAAGAAAGATTGTCGAAGGACAAAAACATTGAGTGAAGGCTATGTTGGTATACCATGGTGATCTAGAAGTGATCAAACATATGGCCACACTGCCATCGCAATATGAGCCTATGGGGTCACACATAAGAGCATTAGAGAAGTTGGTAAGGTTTGTGTTGACCTTGCTCATATGTGATATGAGTGAAGGACCAAGCCTATGACGTTCTGGGTGTGAAGGGTTTTCATTTCGGGACCAATATTGTGAATATCGGTCATCAGGTAAGTAGTCAGAAGATTCCAAGGGAAATTCGTCGAGTATGGCTGAGAGGTTTTGACGAATGGTTTGAATTTGTCGAGTATCGTTGTGACATCTCAATGCTTCTGTCTTAGATCGTCGAGTATCTTTATGACAGTTTTGACGAATTAGACTCATTCGTCGAGTATCGTGATTTGTCGAGTATCTTCGATTCGTTGAATATCCTCTTAATACGTGGACGATTTACTCTGTATCGATTCGTCGAGTATATCTGTCTTTTCTCGATGAATAACTTTTGATTAGTCGAAAAGCAATGTGATACTCGACGAATTCTATTTCATCCGGTCTATTTCCTTAAAGTCTGGTTGGGCTAGTCTGCGGGTATCGGCTGGTTCGGCTTCTTGTTTAAATACAATTTGTACAATGAGTTGAATAATAATTGTTCATTTTACCCGACCTAATCGAGTAATGACGTCTTTCTCCCGATGTCAGAACTGTTCCGCAAGTTCATGAAAGTTGTTCCCTGCCGTCGACCACCCGACATGCTACCATTGTCGGAAAGGGTTTACTGAGCCCTAGATTCATCACCGCCACCTCTCCTTGAATGGATATAGTAGTCCATGGAGTCTTTGAGGGCAAACCTACTTCCGACCAAGATCTTGTGTGACAAGAATCTAGGGTTATCCATGCTCATGTGGATATCCGTAGAGGCATGGACACTATTCTATGCTCGGAACTCCATCCATTTTCGTTCATTGGAATCATTCAGAGCACCATGGTTGAGTATAGACTCAATCCCTCAAATGTAATTTTATTTCACAGCATTTACTTCTTGATTAATGTTCATCGCTAGATCCGAACTCTTTTGGATTTTCTTGTTCCTTATTTTTGCTGCGTGCATAAGTGTTGTGCCATCCTAGCAAAACCCAATAGGCTATTAACTCAACGCACTTAATGCTTGGGTTGAAAATGAGAATTTTGCAAAGTCCACAGATCCTGACGTCTATATGAGTCAGAAAAGTTTCAAAATGTTGCGGGAAAGCTACAGTACACGACAAATGGCGTTGGTAGCCTACTATATGACTTTTTCTATAAAAGTAGAGTTGCATCCCAAAAGTACAGGTGCACCCATAGTTCTAATAGCCGTTGGACGACAGATTATAAAAGGTATAATTTCAGCGGATGCAAAGATAACTTTTAGGGTTTTATTCATTGTGAAAAGAGGCGGTTGAACTTCATCTTCCTTACCATTATTGCCGAGCTTGAAACCTAAAAGTTCAGCAAGCTATTCCAAAAGTTCCAGCAAGTTAGTTGTAGCTAATTTCTTCTGCTACTGCAAGTTCAGATAAGATTCTAATAATGAAGAAGGAGCAGAACCATCTGGTTTCTGCATTCCAGGTTAGCTGATTGAAGAGCAAATCAAAAGCAAGATCAGAAATGTGTTTCTGAGTTACATATAACACAAGTCGAAGTTTGTTGAAGATTATTTTTCTTATTGTGGAGAAGAAGGTAGGGCTGAGGTAAACTCAGCTCAGGAAGAAGAAGACGAAAGGAAATTTCTCTGGTGTCAAATCAAGATCAACCAACCACTTTACTCTCTATAGGAGCCATTCATGGATCTGAGCTATTGGATCTGAGTGTAAGCCTGTGTTATAAATGCTGTGTGTAGGATCAGTTATTAATGTGAGGTAGGATCCCTGTATGGATCAGTGTGTAGGGCCTGTGTGCCTGAGGTAGGGCCTTTGTGCCTGAGGTAGGAGAGTTTTACTCTCTATGTTGTAAGGCTAACTTCCATATCCTTAGTTGTTGGGCTTGGGTTCAAGTCTGAGGTAGGTGATCCCTTGATCACTGAGTTATAAGAGCAAGCTTGCTCTAAGAAGTGCTTTATGCCTTTGCTGTATGTTTTGGAGCAGACTGAGAGATCTTGCAGGATCTATGTTGTAAGATCTGAGGAGCCGAGATTTGGAGAAGTTCCTTATCTAACACACTATTAGAAAGGTGGGAGGGGAAGTGGACGTACCAATAATCTAGGGAACCACTATAAAATTACTGTGTCATCTGTGTGATTGTCTTGAAAGAATAAGAAACTAAATCACAACACACTAAGTGGAGGGAAAATCATAAAAGGCTAAAAAACCTATTAACCCCCCTCTAGGTGTTTAGCTACCTTGGAATTAAAGACTTTCAAGTGATATCAGAGGGAGGTTGCTCAAAATGGACTTAATAGTCTGAGTAGATCTCAAATAATAGCTAAAAGGTTTGTACTTATGGGTTCAAGAGTGAAACATAAGGAGTCTGGGCTATTTGTAGCTGCTGAAGCAGATAAAGACTATCCAGCTGCTTAGATAGGAGATAATGGCCCACTTTCCTCCGTGTTCAGTGATAGTGATGATGATGTTAATCCAGATGCAAAGATAGGGATTATGGCCCCTCTGTCACATTTAGACAGTGTCTCAGAGGAGGATGATGATGAGGATGAAGATGCCAACACCTACTATGGGTTGATGGCTGATAAGTCAATATTTATAGCTATTTTATTATAGATTTTATTAAATAAATAAATAATTTTTATTTAGTTTTTATTAATATTGTCATTAAAATCATTTTTTTTGTATTTCAGGTCAATCTGGGCTACCAATATCAATTTGTAGCTTACAAAACTGATCAGGAGAAGAAACTAAAGAAATCTGGAAAAATCAAATTTTATACGGTCTGGTCACTGGCGTGACCCTCAAGTCACGGGTATGACCAACAGGCTTGACCAATAATGGACCTCCAGAGTACATTTCCATGGCAGATTAATGTTACACGCCTCAGACACGGGCGTGACCATTGGGTCACGGGCGTGACTCGAAGGTGTGATGATCCGGCATGCTGCACTTTATGAAGCCAGTTTCAAATCCAGTCACTTTTCAGCTTACACGCCCCTAGGTCACGGGCGTGACCAAGGGGCATGACTTCCCGCAATTGCCAGATCTTAATTCCCGCTGTTTCCAGTTCACGCCTTCTCTAGTAATAGTAAAGGCGCGCCCTTGGTCAAAGACATGACCTAGGGGCGTGACCTGCAGAACGTCGAATTTTGGCAGTTTTCTCCCAACGTTCCATAGCTTTCAAGAGGACGGTTCCGCACCTAACACGCTCCATAGTCACGGGCGTGACAGAGGGGCGTGAATCTCCAGAAAAATTCCTACAAATTCCAGACAAAGCGAGGAGCTAAGAAATAATCAAGGAGTAGTTGTTATGGTGTTTTAGTAGATTTATTTCCTTTTCTTGCATTTCTTTTAAGTATTATTCAAATTCATAGTTTGCTAACTTTTAATTATAGCACTTTTATTTCATTCATGTCTCTTTTTATACTTTTTATGTATTTCTTTTATAATGATGAGTAGCTAATTTCATTAGCACTTGATCATGGCAAGATTTTAAATAAAATAAATTTCTTCTTTTGTCCAAGCTTTCTTTCTTATCGCTTTGATCAATCTTTGATTGATAATTCATGATTTCGATCTTAGATCTGTAGCTACATTTGCATGCCAATATCATCATTTTCATCAGAGATAGAATGCAAATATCAAAAAAATATTGCGGGGTAAGAGGATAAAATCCATCACTCTAAATCCAAAACCTCTTCAATTTTCTTGTTCCCAAAACTCAATAGCCAATTTAATTGCTTTATAAGTAAATTAAAATAGCAAGAGAGCATAAGAAGTAGTTTGAAAGTTTCATTTAAGTTTGTTTTTAGTTAAAAGTGTTAATAACTTTTAATCTAATTTTGTTTGATAACTACTTAATTTTGAATTCTAATTAATTTATTTGAGAAAATTTTGCTAAATATCTTTGCTCTTCACATTTTAATTTCATATCTTAGGACTTAAATTTAAATCCCTAATTTTTTTTAACATTCTTTTGATTTAATAATTTTTTCGTTTAATTAAAAAATTATATAAATTCTTAAAAATACTTCTCATAATTTTGTTTTGGAATAGCAAAAGCTTAAGTATGGGGGTATTTGATAACTCAATATTTATAGTTATTTTATTATAGATTTTATTAAATAAATAATTAATTTTTATTTAGTTTTTATTAATATTGTTGTAAAATTCCTTTATTCTCTTATTTTAGGTCAATCTAGGCTGCCCATATCAATTTGGAGTTTGTAGGACTGATCAGGAGAAGAAACTGAAGATGTATGGAAAATCACATTTTATACGGCCCGGTCACGGGCTTGACCAGTAGGAGTGACCAGCAACAGACCTCCAGAGTTCATTTCCACAGTATTTTAATGTTACACGCAACAGATACGGGTGTGACCATTGGGTCACGGGCGTGACTCGAAGACATGATGATCAGGCATGTCGCGCTTTATGAAGCAAATTTCAGATCCCGCCAGTTTTCATCTTACACGGCCTAGGTCACAGGCATGACCTAGGGTCGTGACTTGCAACTGCCAGATCTTAATTCCCTCCATTTCCAGTTCCTGCCATCTCTAGTAATAGTAAATACATACCCTTAGTCACAGAAGTAACCTCGGGCGTGACCCACAGAACGATGAATTTTGGTGGTTTTCTCCCAACGTTCCCGGACTTTCAAGAGGACGGTTTTGCACCTTACATGCCTTTTAGTCACGGGCGTGACCGGGTGGCGTAACTCTCCAGAAAAATTCTTATAAATTCCAAACAAAGCCAGGAGCTAAGAAATCATCTAGGGAATCATCTAGGAGTAGTTGTTAGGTTGTTTTAATAGATTAATTTCCTTTTATCACATTTCTTTTATGTATTCTTCAAATTCACAGTTTGCTAACTTTTAATTCTAGCACATTTATTTCAATCATGTCTCTTTTTAATTTTTCTATGTACCTTTTTTATAATGATGAGTAGCTAATTTCATTAGCACTTCATCATGGCAAGCTTTTAAATAAAATGAGTCTCTTCTTTTTGTCAAGCTTTCTTTATTATCGCTTCGATCTATCTTTGATTTATAATTCATTATTTCGACCTTAGATCTGTATCCTAGATTTACCGAGAGGTTGTGTGTAACATCCCATTTTCAAATAGACCACTAAGAGTGGTTTTACCATTACTAGGTCATGGTAAAACCCTAGGAAGCCCAAGAAGACCTAGTGAGCTTAGACATAAAGGTGGAAATAACCATGGTCTGCAAATAGTAGAATTCCAATTACTAGCTTAGGGTTGACCTTAGGGCTTCACCATGAATCCATGACCCCACCACAACATCAATAACCTATTGGAAGGTCCATTAGAGCCCTAAGTGTCCATTGGAGTCAACCCAGGGTGGTCAAGTTTACCTAGGATCATCCTAGGCCTAAATTGGGCAAGGTGCCCTAACTAAGGGTAATGTGACACTAATGTGCCCAACTAACCCTACCTAAGTCTTCCCATACCTAGGGTGAAGTCAATGGGTCACCAAAACCCATTTCGGTCAATTTTAGAGGCTGAGTTGACCCAAGTCAACCCTAGCCCTAAAGTGGTCAAAGTGCCCTAACTAAGGGGCAAGTGACCACGAATGTGCCAAGTCAACCCTACCCAAGCCTTTCTAGACTTTAGGGGAGGCCAAGGAATCCCCAAGGACCCATTGGCGTAAACCCAAATGGTCAATTTGACCAAGGTCAACTCAATCCTTTAAATAGGTCAAATTAGCCCAAATGGGCTAACCCAAGCTCAAACTCATTTCCCTCACTTGGGATAACCTCATTATTATTATTCATATGGGTTATTGGGGTGCCAATAGTCTGGAGGAGAGATCAAAATTCGGCCATGGTGTGTAGGAGAGGGAAAGCTCCATTTTTCCATTTAATAGGGGAGAGAGAAAGTGAGAAAAGGAGGCCATTCATGGCCAAGGGAGACCAAGAGCCTCTCTAATTGATTCCAAAGGCTAAATACATTCCCCCTCATCTGTTTTGAGGAGTTGAATAACCATGGACGGCCACCAAAGGTGGCTGAAATCAATTTCTTCAATAAGGAGGAGAGAGAAATATGGGTCAATAATGGCATGGAAGGTGAAACCCCCACAAATCCCCCCATTGATGGCAGGATTCAACTCCTCAGGAGTAGGGGAGGAGTTTCCAGCATTCTTCAGGTCACCAAGGGGCTAAATTCATTGAGAATTCAGTTTCCCAAAATTCCCCATTAATGGTGGAAATGGGAATTCAAGCTATGACCCTCCCTAACGCCCATTTGGCTCTTTTAAAAGCTTCCATAGGCCAAGAGCAATCGTTTCAACCATTCAATAGAAGGAGCCAAGATAGTTGGCTTTACAGTTGCAGAGCACGAAAAGCTCCACCGCCGAAAATGGCGATGCAGTGGCCGGCAAGGAAACAACCCCCCCCCCCCCCCCCCACACACACACAGGTCCTCCTCTACTCCTCTCTTCGTGGGCTAGATCTTTAAATCATTTAGGGGATAAATCGGGCTCAATTAAGCCCGATTGGGTGAGCAAAATTTCTGAAATTTCATGGATTTTACACCTTGTAAGTTTGTCGGAAACCACCCCTCCGGTAGCCGTGCCGCCGCCCGGCGATAGCCCCCACCTCAATGAAGGTGGTGGCGGTGGTGGCCGGCCAGGGAGATGGTCGGGTGGCTGGGAAATGGTCTTGGAATAAGCTCCAGGTTCGGTCATTCATGGCCCTTGACTGGAGGAAGAAGATGACCAGGAGCCACTAGATATGCTTTAAGATTCGTGCTGGAACTGGATTTATTTAATTCCTGTTTTATCAATTTTTGTCCTGTTTACTGGGTTATTTTAAATTAAATTATAAAAATACCTAAAGCCCCCTAAAAAAATGTACAACATGAAAATTTTAAACCTTGAAGTCTAGTTTAATTTAAAATTTATTTCAACCAATCTTGTTATGTGGTTGGAGCAGAACACTCATTTTGGTGAGGTCTATTCCTAGGCTAGACCAGAGATTATTTTGAGTGCCCCCATCAATCAAGCCATCCAAATGACTTGAAATTTTGTTTGGGGGTCACCCTTTCCTATTACTAAGACAAATCCAAAAATGGGAATTTATGGAAGACATTTTCCAAAAGTTTTTGTAGAAATTTAATAATCCATTTATGAATTATTTAAGAGGCCTAATTATCTCCAAACCCTCCCAAATTTTGGTGAGTGGTCCTTAGGGTCATCATAAGACTCTGTATAAATTTTCATCTTATATGGAAATGATTTAGTTTTGAAATAACAAACCCTAAATTGGACCAACAAGGGGTAATTAGGTCAAAGTGCCCCTTGTGGGTTTTAGGTGGCCAAATCACCTCAATAGAGGTTGAAACTTGGGCCACTGATTTGTTATGATATTTAACTCCCTCACATGGAGTATGTGATAGATTAGGGTAGATTTTCCCTAGGAACCAAATTCAAACCTTAAGGTTGAACTTTGGGAATTTGTGAAGGACATAGGGTGTTATGTCCTTTGATGGACTTGTTGATTAGTCCATGTGGTCCTAGGGAGGTGAAATGCCCTAGGAAGGGATTTGGTGAACCTTGGACACATGCACCCCACTTAAACCACTTAGTATGTTTTTAGGTCTATACACCTTAGGGAATATTTAATGGGTCATATGACTTTGGATCGTTATGATATGTTGGTAGGGCTAATGTTATAGTACTAATAATCTCTGGAATTTATGATAGGGTGTTTAGATAACAGTAGCTCATCCTTGTAGGTATAACCTTCATCTTGCCTTTTTTGATGGTATTGATGTAACTATGGTATAAATGTCTTAGAATGATTTGAAACTCTGGAAAAGCTAAGCAAATATCATTTAGGTGCACTAGTAAATTAATTGGAATAGTTGAACATTTCTTCTTAATACATCATGTGAAAAGTAAACTAGTGCACCTTACTTTGATAAATAGAAGATAAATACAATAGCTTGCTGGAAAATTGTGTTACTTATCCAGAGAACCTTTTAGGGCATATAGAAGCATGGAAAATTATTTAATGTTGTTTAGTTGAGATTAAAATGATGTTTCTTCATAAACTACACCATGATGGATTTTATTGAGTCATTTATTTATATAGTTTACTGACCTTGGAATTGCATTAAATTTAGTAGGTAAGGTTTTATGATCATAATAAAGCTCTGTTAATTTTTGTATAATTTTTGGACTAGTATTTATGGTACTTCCTTCATTACCCCTAATTAGTTGAATTACCTTAGCTTAAGTATTTAGAGACTAATTCCTTTATGAAATTGTATGAAACTTGGAATTCACTGAAATCTTGCAGTCCTATAGTGTTCAAAATTTTTGTATGGACAAATCTTAAGTATATTTAGTACTTCATGTTCAAATCACCCATGGACTAATTTTTGGAAAAAATTAATTAAATGCCAAATTGCTTAGGAAAATTCCAAGTTTCTTGATTTTGGCTAAATATGTCATGATAGACCCCCATTAATTATCTTATGGCTTTTGGATGAAGATTTGAAGTACCTCTTACCTTGTACTTTATATAGCATAGGGTGGTCTGCATGTAGTAAATTTATAGAAAATCTTATAGCAGTTGAATTGGGCATATGGATTAGGGTTAGTGGTTTGCTGGTTTGGCTAAAGTGAAATTGAGTACATCAATGGAAGTTGGGATGAGTAGAAGGTTTGTTTGACTAGGCTCAGGTGGTGCTCGGGATCGACGAAAGATTGTATTTCCTGTGGAGGGAGAGAGAGGGTCATAACACACTAGGGTTAGATCCAGAGTAATATTAAAGGGATCGAGAATCGAGTATTAACTAATAATAGTAAGTGCCTTGCAAAAGGGAGCTTTAGGCTTCAGCCCATCGTAGTTCTTAGTTCCCTCGAGAGCCCTTCACGGGGTATGCCTTGGGCAGTCCTGGGCTAACATAAACTATAGGCATAATAAACTTTAAGAGAAACTAGTATAACTAGGTGTTCACTTTCATACACCCTGTTGTCTTGGGAAGTTAGGTTTGGTCACACGGGCGGTAGGATCGGTGGTCCTGGTGATGGGAAGGTTAGCCTGACGAGCCGATGACTCGGTAGATAATTGTGACGGATGGGTTAGCCGGGGAGCTTTGGCTCGGTTGTTGGTTGTGACAAACGAGTTAGTCCGGGGAGCTTTGGCTCGGTTGTTAGTTGTGATGGTCTGGTTAGTCCAGGGAGCTTTGGCTCAGTGGTTGATACAAGATTGCATGTGCATAAATATAATGTGGTGGGTCTTCGGTGTTGGAGGGTTGATGCACCTACGCCAATACGTTGATTCGACAAGTGTGGTTTTGCACTACGCCAAATTAAGTCCGCTGGACTAGCCGACAAAGAATACGCAGGAGCTCCTCTTAGTGCACCAGCGTCGAGGCGTATGATAGGTCTGGTTGGTAGTGCAATTACCGGTTTAGAGGTGGGCGAGGCCCAACCCACCGCTTCCGTTTGCCACTACAGAGGTATCCTTGGAGGTTAGGCTCCCGAAAGGTGGAACAAAAGGTCTGTGTGCAAAGAGTCGGGTGGGTGTGTTGTATTTGCATGATTCACATCATAGCATACTTGCATGACATAGCATAACCATTGCATATAACCCTTGACAACTATTGTATAAATTTGTATGAGACTCTTTATACAATAGGCCCTGCAATACAACCCCTTGGTTTATAAGCTTGCGTGAGCGTGCTTATAAGCTAAGGTTATTATTCTATGGATATATATTGCTTTCTTGAAAACCAGCACCCTTTTGTATAAATTGGTATTGGACTCTTTATACGATAGGAATCTTACAGAAGATCTCTTAGCTTATGTGTTTTTCATATAAGTAAAGGCTACTATTTTGTGTCATGTCTTTCATACTTCTATTACTACTACTTATTCTCATAGAACTACTAGATATATTCTGCCGTAACCTACTACTTTTCTTATTCTCCACCCTCATTACCTCTCCTTTCCTTCTCCCCGCTCGGAGCCTAGGAGCCATAGGGGGAGGGGTAGGGGATGATAGGACTTAGTCTTTTAGACTAACAGTTTTTGGACCACATTATTTTAGGAGATCGTGGAGCCCAGCATGGAGGTACAGCCCCGGAGGACGGCATGGTTGGAGACGGGACAGTCTAGTACCGGAGTTCAAACAGCTAGGACAGTGAGTTCCGATCATTAGTAGATGTTTTAGTTTTGTTTCCGCGATGAGTAATATGTAGTGAGGACTTGATGTATCGGGCATGAGCCCTATTTACAGTACCTTTATTATTAGTGCTGTGGACTCTCCCTTCATGGAGATTATTTATTTTATGTGGTTATTGTTGACATGTGTTGGAGTTTTTCTTTTTAGGTACTCTATGTTCTTGCTTATTTTCTGTGATCGATATGGCCAGCAGGATCGGCATTTTGGGGTGATGACCTTCCCGGACGTGACAGTGTTACCACAAAGCGACGGTTCTGGGCCTAAGACCCCGTGGTTTTAAAAAGAAAAAAAAGGGGTCTTACATTCTGAGTTTTAGTAGATCACTCAAAGGTAGAAGGAATTGCATGCACTCCTCGAGAGAGGAAGACATGAATCTTCAAGATTGGATTCAAATCCAATAGTGGGGTTCACCGCATAAAGTAAGTTTAGGGGTTTTGATTGGCCGAGAGGTCTTAATCGATCAACTTAAGTTTTGTCGTGAGCGTATTCTCGAGAGAGGAGCTTTTGTAATTTGGGAATCTCCACGATCGAAGTAGGTAATTTAGAAGTTTGCCTTCATGAGAAGATTATTTTAATTCAAAGGGAGTATTGATTAAGTGCTAACTTTGATTTCATTTTTCTTCTTTAGTTTAATTATCCTTCAATTTATATTTCGATAAAATAATATTAATTTGCGTGAGTAGGAAGAGTCAACAGGCCCCGAGTCTAATACGACACTTGATCCTATACTCTAAAACGATATGTACACTTGCCTTTTCGAATTAGAATCGCGCGCTAGGGTCAATTTTATCCATCAAGTTTTTGGCGTCGTTGTCGGGGACTTATTTTGTTGATATTTAGAAAATGCAAATTTGATTACTTTTATCACTCTCCTTCTCTACCTCAAATTCTTTTTTTAGTTTTCATTTTAAATTCATTTCCTTTAGGTAAAGGTTTTCTATTTTTCTTTTATAAAAAAATGTATTCTCAATTAGCTGACACGCTTGTCGTGCTTGAAAATCACCTAAATATTTTGGAAGCCGCACGTAGGCGAAAAATTTCTTGAAATTATTTTGGTGCTACTCATTGAAATGAGGAATGTTCTCTTCAAAATTATTATCATAGTTTTTTGTATGAAAATTATTTTTATAATATTTAGGAAAATAATTTTTCTCATTTTAATGATTATTCTTATTCAAATTTTTATGAAATTAATTTTTTCAATTCTTCTGATTTTCATGAAAATAACTTTTCAAATTTTAATGCGAATAATTATTTTGATTTAAATAATTCTTATTCCACTTCGGATGTTGGTTTTTCTTCTTCGCAAGATCAACCAGAAAAATTTCCGAGTTATGAGAATAATTATTTAGATCCAAATTTTTATTCTTTTTTTTTCGCACCGACACCTTTTTTTTTCTAATTTTGGGGACTTTTCACAATTTCAAGTTGATCCACCTCCCCAAAATTTAGAAGAAATTAATACTTTTTCTGAAAATTCTTTTAATTTTGGGGAATCATCGCAAATTCAAATTCTTTCTCTTCTTCAAAATTTAATTGAAAATTTTTCTTATTTTAATGATTTTTCCCCTTCTTTGAATATTTCACCTATGGCGGAACTTGAATCTTCATGTGCCCCCTTAGTTTCTTATTCCAAAGAGTAAAAAAATTTTTATATAAGGAATTTATTAATATTATGAGCACAAAAGGTGAATTAGAAGAAGAACATGTTTCCTCCCCTACTACACCCGATTCTTATTTTCATGAATTTTTAAGCACCCCTTTAATTATTTAGGAATTCAAATTCGGGAAAATGAGGTGTCCGATAATGTTACTTTAAATGAATTTTTAGTTGATAATTTTATTTTAGAAAATAAATAGTCTGAACTTGATCATATAGTTTCGCAAGAGTCTCCTCCTTGCGAAATTTTTTCTGAAACGCTTACATTTCATTTTTCGTATACTAACCATGTTCAAGAAGAAGATTAGCCGTTACAATCCAACGTCATCCCCGATCCATTTGCCGATCATCTACAAAGATTCAAATTGCCTCAGGTATGAATATGTGATTTGAATCTACATTTTCAAGTCCAGTGCTAGAAGGAAAATCAAGAAGGAAGCGGGGAGTAGCCGGGCGACCGATTTCAGCACATTCACCCAAGCGTGAATTAAGGGAGTTTCCCGCTCACTTAAAATTTTATTTACCTTTTTCTTAACCAGAACCATCTAGCTTAAAGATGGGAAAAAGAAAAGCACTCTTCGGAGACACCCCTTGCTTATCCTTACATTTGTTTTATAAAAACAATTATCAATATTTTTCTTTTCCCCCTTACTTGGCATATAAACATTGGGGACACTGTTTATTTTTAAATATGGGAGTGAGATCTCTATGTTGTTTTTATTTAAAAATAAAAAAGAAAATGAAAAAAACTTAAAAAATTCAAAAAAAAAGAGAAAAAAATCTTTAAATTTTTTTAAAAAATTCTATTTCTTTTTATTAAAAAAACAAAAGAATAAAAAAAATAGAAAATCGTAACTTAATTTCTTGGAAAGGGTAGTGTTGGGCTTTCATCCCACAAAACCGCCTAGTACCTTGCAAACCCGTCACTCAGTAGCCCTTGGGAAGTCCAAGAATAAACAAAAAAAATAGGGTTATAATTTATTTATTTTTTAGTATTTATATAAAAAAAATAAAAAATTTAATAAACCCCTACATTTTTTGTTATTTTTAGAAATTTATTTTGAGTTTATTTATAAGAATTTTTACAATTTTTGATTGTCTAATCTTTTATTTCATCATTGTTAGTTAGATTTAATTTTTAGATTTTCTGATTTTAAGAAATACTTTATGAATTAAATTTGTTCAGAGTAATTTCTTTTGCTTTTTTTCTCTTTCAATTCTAATTAGTGTCAAATTTGTAGTACTTAGTTGAAACAATTTTTAGATAACAATTATAGCACCTTATGCTTTAAGATTCTAAGAAAATCTTAATTTACTATAGTTGTTCTCTAATTATTTCAATTAAATCTAAGAATTTGTTTAGCCTTTTCTTGTGCACTTTTAATTTTCTTATTAGCTCATATGACAAGAGGATACAATTAATTATCCCGTGGTACGTATATGCAATTTTTCCTTTTTTGTTAGATCATATGTCCTAGGAATCAAGTATTCCTTGGTACACATATGCAACCCCAAAAAAAAATAGGAGTAAAAAGATAAAATTCATTACTCCCAATTAATTTGTTTTTTTATTTAAAAAGAGAAAAATATTTATTCATATATTATAGAAAATGAGAGGAAAATTCATCATTTTTTGGTAAACATATGCAAATATTAAAAATAAAATTTATGGGGTGAGAGGATAAAATCCATCACTCCGAATAAAAAACCTCTTCAATTTCTTTGTTCCCAAAACTAATTGCCAATTTAATTACTTTAGAAGTAAATTAAAATACTAAGAGAGCATAAGTAGTAGTTTGGAGTTTTCCTTTAAGTTTCTTTTTAGTTAAAAGTGTTAATAATTTTTAATCTAATTTTGTTTGTTAACTACTTAATTTTGAATTTTAATTAATTTATTTGAGAAAATTTTGCTAAATATCTTTGCTCTTCACATTTTAATTTCATATCATAGGACTTCAATTAAAATCCCTAATTTTTTTTAACTTTCTTTTGATTTAATAAATTTTTTGTTTAATTAAAAAATTATATTAATTTTTTATAAGTACTTCTCATTGTTTTGCTTTGGAATAACAAAAGCTTAAGTATGGGGTAATTTGATAAGTCAATATTTATAATTATTTTGTTATATATTTTATTAAATAAATAATTAATTTTTATTTAGTTTTTATTAATATTGTTATTAAAATCCTTTATTTTCTTATTTCAGGTCAATGTGGGCTACAAATATCAATTTGGAGCTTACAGGACTGATTAGGAGAAGAAACTGAAGAAATCTTGAAAAATCACATTTTATACGGCCGGGTCACATGTGTGACCCTCAAGTCACGAGCGTGACCAGTAGGCATGACAAGCAATGGACCTCCAGAGTACATTTCCACGCCAATTTAATATTACACGCCTTGTACATGGGTGTGACCATTGGGTCACTAGCGTGACTCGAAGGCGTGATGATCAGACGTGTCTTAGGGGCATGACTTCCCGCAACTACCAGATCATAATTCCTGTCGTTTCTAGTTCCCGCCATCTCCAATAACAGTAAAGACATGCCCTTGGTCACGGGCGTGACCTAGGGGCCTGACCCGCAGAACAACGAAATTTGGCGATTTTATCACAACATTCTCAGGCTTACAAGAGGATAGTTCCGCACCATACACACCCCATAGTCACGGGCGTGACTGAGGGGCGTTACTCTCCAAAAAAATTCATATAAATTCCATACAAAGCCAGGAGCTAAGAAATCATCTTGGGAGTCATCTAGGAGTAGTTGTTAGGCTATTTTAGTAGATTAATTTCCTATTCTCGCATTTCTTTTATGTATTCTTCAAATTAATAGTTTACTAACTTTTAATTCTAGCACTTTTATTTCAATCATTACACTTTTTATATTTTTTTATGTACTTTTATAATGTGAGTAGCTAATTTCATTAGCACTTGATCATGACAAGCTTTTAAATAAAATGAATTTCTTCTTTTTGCTAAGCTTTCTTTATTATCGCTTCGATCTATCTTTGATTTATAATTCATGATTTCTATCTTAGATCTGTATCCTAGATTTATCGAGAGGTTATAGGTATGAGTAGATCACTCAAAGGTAGAAGAAATTGCATGCACTCCTCGAGAGAGGAAGGCATGAATCTTCTGGATTGGAGTCAAATCCAATAGTGGGGTTCACCGCATATAGCAAGCTTAGGGGTTTCAATTGGCTGAGAGGTTTTAATCAATCAACTTAAGTTTAGCCGAGAGTATATTCTCTCGAGAGGAACTTTCATAATTTGGGAATCTCCACGATCGAAGTAGGTAATTAAGAAGTTTGCCTTCATGAAAAGATTATTTTATTTCAAATAGAGTCTTGATTAAGTGCTAACTTTTATTTCAATTTTCTGTTTAAGTTTAATTATCCTTCGATTTATATTTCGATAAAAAATTATTAATTTGTGTGAGTAGGAGTAGTCAACAGGCCCTGTACAACCCCATATTCGCTGAGTGGAACCCAGAAACACCAAGGGCCAGCTTTGGGCTAGCTTCGGTCTAACCTTAGTCTTCAGAGAAGAAGAGCTCCCGCCTAGGAGTGGGCGAGAGCGCTCACGCTCAAGCCCCGACCGAGACCTACTTCTTGCTTGGAGGCGGGAGAGATGGCTCGCGCCTCGCGGAAGCCAGGAACTGGCTCAGTCTGAGGCATTGTTCATAAAGTTTTTAGCTCTCACCGAGTGAGTGAGGGAGGGTTCTCGACAATATGTAAGAACCTCCAGTTCTCGGCATAGAGGTTCTCGCCGGATAGGACCCAGGGAGAAATTTCCTAGTTGCCCTCGGGTAAATTACACATATACCCCCAGGTTCTGCAATTAGCATTTCATAACAGCGGGATTTGGCTGTTGGCAGACTAGCCTGAGGTAATTTAGTAATTTCAGGTAAGCAAAGACTATGGATAGACCCGCAGGGGCTCCTCAAAAAGCAAACTTTCATATTTTCTCTAAGATCTTCTAGTGCTTTCTGAGGAGCTCCAAGCACAGCTTTTGACTTTGGAGGGGAAGCTCTAAGAGATCTTCTGGGTGAGAGGTGGGACCTCCTTACTGAGGCTTTGGGTCGGTTCTAGATCCTTTACAACCAGTCAGAGGTCAGAGCTTGGGAGGAGTCGGTGGTGGTTGCACACCTATTTTCGAACTTCAGTTAAGGTCAAGATTTGGTTTCAACAGTTCTGGTGCGATGAGCGTGGAAGGTAGCCAACACAAGAAAGTCTTGAGTTTAGTCCCATGACAGGAGGTGAAGGTGAAGGATCTGGTTTTGGAGGTTCTCCCTCCCGGGGAGAGGAGGCTACAAGGAAGAAGCTGGAGGACTTAAGGCGAGAGGTCTTACAGACCATCAGCTTGGCCTTCTCGGCAAGAAGCGAGTTGGCAATGCCTCAGGTTCTCGTAGAGGCGGTCCCGCTTTTGGGCGAGAACACTCCTGGGAAGTGCCCCGGGAAGGAGGTCCCGGCGGAGGCGGGCGAGAGGGACGTAGCCACACGAGAGCTGTTCCCAGGCTAGCGTCCCGGGAAGAAGGTTCGGGCGGAGGTTGGCGAGAGGGAGGCGGCTATGCGAGAGCTCTTCCCGTGGTATGGTCTCGCGGATCGGGCAAGCCAGCCGAGGCTGCGAGACGTCTCATCTTGGAAGGTAGGTGGCGCGAGCCCTTTCAGTGAGCTCATCATCTCGGCTCCGGTGCCGGAGTGTTTCTAGGAGCCCGACTTGTCTTAATACTCAGGAAAAGATGACCCTGCGCAGCATGTATAGTGGTTTGAGGATGTTATTTCGATAAGGCAGGTGACGGATGCCTTCAAGTGTCGGCTGTTTGCCATCACGTTAAAGGAGAATGCCCAGGACTGGTTCCACCAGTTGCCGACAAGTTCAATCTACCATTTTGAGGACCTGCGTCGAGGGTTCCTGTTAAGGTTCTCGACATCGAAGAAGCGGAAGAAGGAGGCAGAATGCCTGTTTGCAGTGAGGCAAAAGCAGGATGAAACGTTGGGTCATTATGTTGACCGGTTTCAAGAGGAGATCCTCCTGGTCCAGGAGGTCCCAGGGTATGCACTGATGCTCGCTTTTATCCTGGGGCTGAGGCCGAGAATATTTAGTATGGAGTTGAAGAGAGTGCCCCCTCTCTTTTGAGGAGCTCATGGAGAGGGAGACGAAGGAGATAGAATTCGAAAGGGCCAATCTGGCTTTTGCAAGAAAGCTGGCCAGGTTGGCAGAGGATGATGTGAAGGAACAAGGAGCTGGAAGGTAGAGGGAGCATAGGGAGCAGAGGGAGCAGAGAGAAAAGAGAAGGAGGGAGGATCCCCGAGGGAAGGGGTAGCCTCAAGGATGGGGGGCTGGGAGCCGAACAACTGGTTGGGTCAGAGGCTATAACACCGCAAAAATCCCTAAGTCCCAAAATGGGTCAGGCAGGGTGACACGGCCTGGGACACGGGCGTGTCCAGTGCACATGGCCTGGGACACAGGCGTGTCCCAGGGCATGTCCTTTACTGTAGGTGTCGACTGTAGTTCTCGATATGGCACGGTCGATGATCATTGAGAGGTGACACGTCCTTGGACACGGGCGTGTCCTAGGGCGTGTCCTGCTCGGGTGAATACCCGGGTGGCGTTGAGTGGCATTGAGTGGAATGACGTTGAGTGTAGAGCACGACCTGTGACACGGGCGTGTGATAGGGCGTGTTTGGCACACGGCTAAGGATACGGGCGTGTGCCTTATCCGTGTCCTTCTCAGGTAATCTGGTCTTGTGTTGAAAGAGTGACACGGCTAGTCACACGGCCGTGTGCTTTCTGACACGGGCATGTTAGGGGTTAGACACGGGCATGTATAAGACCTTGTTCTGCACTGGGTGAGTCGGTTCTGTAGCAACTTCAGGAACACAGCCTATGATACGGGCATGTCACAACCCGTGTTCAGTCTAGGAAATCAGTTTAAGGGCTGATCTGATCCGTTCATTTTCTTTAACCAAGATCCAATGGTCTAGGCTCATCCCAGGGATGATAAGGCTAGCCTTGAGAAGGAGAAAGCTTATTTTTGAGTTGTGTCAAGCTTTTTCTTAAGTATAAGAGATGGGAGAGCTTGAGGAGGAAGAAGAAGAGGAAGCCGGCTACCGGTGGTGCTACGGTGGTTCAAATCGTGAACCGAGTTCGGATTTGCGAAGGAAAGGCTGCTGCGAGAACGTTCATCCATTTACTTTTCTCCCCATGGATCCAAAGCGTCTTCCAAGGGTAACGATTCCCTTCTTTGACAAGTGAAGTCCTTCTTTCCTACATTTGCATAGGAATCCGCCACCAAAAGGTAGATGGCAAAGAGATTCCCTTGTGATTGGTGGTTCATCCCTTATTGTAGTGCATTAGAACCGGAAGTGTGAGTACGGTTAGGGATGCTATGTGAAGCCCATCTGGACATGTTGGTTTGGATTGGTGATTCTTGTTTGCACATCGGAGAAGACTCCTGATTATTGCTAGTATGCATGGAATCTGTGATGGATGCCTGTGGCTTGGTACCGCAGGAAGTACTGGAGGAAGTCTAGGAAATGGTGAGAGTTGGGATCAACTCTTGTGGTCGTGAGTGCCATGTGGTATAAAGTTGAGCCGTAAGGCTGCAACTACGAAAAGGACTTAGTACCGAACAGGAAAGGTGAAACCAACCCATGCGTGTAAGTTGACCAAGAGTACTTTGGTATTCCTTTGTGGCTAGGCGATTTGAGTAACGGGGGGTGGCTGCTCTATACCTGTGTTATGCCAGCTATACAAGAGAGCTTCAAGGCTTTGGGCTTTCGTTAGGTGTATAATGAGAGTCTTTGGCCTGGGCGCCATAAAGACTAGGAATGCTCAAGTTTGACTGTCATGTCTGGGACCTCTGAACGGTGGTGGCATTCGTTGTTTACGGTACAACAGAATGTGCCCTGAGTGCTCGGAGTGTCGGGCCGTCGTGCCGGTATTTGTGATATGTATTTCCTTGCTGGCGGAATATATATATGCGTGTGATGTAAATTGCTATGCAAGGAAGGAATTCCGCTGCCCCGTGCCAGGGGCAGGGTCGTTATAATTGGTCAGCTGAATGCTGACCGTTACCCTGTTTTTCACCGGTTGGTGGAATGGTTCTTGCAGGTGCTGGTGGTGATGGTCTAAGCGGGACTTAGCGGGCTGAAGCCCAAACTGCGTTGCTGCCCTTGAAGCCCTTGTTTTGCTTAGTCTTGTTCATGTGTGGCTGGCCTACGTGCCGATGTTTGTAAACTACACCATATGTTCAGAGATACTTATAAACGCCATAAGGATGTGTACCTGTTGTGTATGGTTGTATACATTCCTATTTTGTTATATAAGTGGACATTTCTTGTATTATTGAGTTCATGTTTTCAACTCTGAAGCTTCCGCTAGAATTCTCTGTGTTAGGGTACGGTGGTTCGTGGTATTATTTCGTGACGACTCCGCTTGTTTGTGGAATATGGTGTAGGGCCCCGGCCGGACCCTCTATTATATCCTACATGATGGGTAGAGGCGTTACAATTTGTTATCAGCTTGTTGGTCGATCTCTTCCGAATTCGCGCACGAATTTTTTTGAGGGGTGGCGTGCACATGTCAGTGCTGCTGTTATAATGCATATATTGAAGTCAATAATGTCCACTTAGGAATGTAAATACACTTGTTTGGTGAACCTGTGTGTTCATTTTTGGTTTGTTTTCCGTTTGTTTAGTCGCTAAATTGTGTTTCTACACATATAGGTGACTAGAAGTGTTGCGGGTTAGTCAGAACCTCAGTACTCTGTTGAAAGTGCAGCATAGGCTTAGGTGCCCACACCTCCTCCATCTGCTGAAACTATTCGGTTGATTACCGAGACAGTGATTGCGGTTATGAATGCTAAGCAAGCTGGGCAGGCTCGGCCTGTAGTGGTGCCAATTCATGCTGAGATAAGACAAGAACCAGTAGAAGCTGTAGTTGATCCGCGGGTGGCAGATATATAATTGAAGCTATTCATGAGCTTTAATCCTCCTCAATTTACTGGGGCTGGTTCCCCAGCCCAAGCGGAGGATTGGCTATCAAGTATTAAGAGGCTCTTGATCGCTAGCAGAGTAAAGGAGGAACAGAAAGTCACACTAACCACATTCCTTCTTGAGAGAGAGGCTCGGTTGTGGTGGGACGAGGTCTAACGGCATCACTTGGCGGGCAGACATTTGACGGGAGTCTCGATGGACAAGTTCTCTCGATTGTTTTTAGCAAAGCATCTCCCGATGCAGCAAAGAATTTTTATGGAGTTGGAGTTCCAACGTTTAACTCAAGGGGAGCATAGTGTGGATGAGTATCTGCATGAATTTACACGTTTGGGACGGTACACAGGCAATATCTTCGCCGAAGAGGAGAGTAAGACCAGTCAGTTCTATGGGGGACTATGAGATGAGCTGCGATATTTTCTCTCGAGTTCTACGAATCGGGGATTCCAAACGTTGGTCTGTACGGCTCGTTCTTTGGAAAAGGATATGAAAAGAGGACAAGCAAGGGGGACCTTGGCTGTTACGAAATCAGAGTTTAAGCCGTCGTGTCTGGAGAAGTATGGATACCGAAAAAGATGGAATAAGAAGTCCAAATCTACTGGACAAGCTCCTTCAACGACTGTGACAGAAGCATCTTCTGGGTATGGATCTCGCGCTTGTTTTACATATGGGAAGTTTGGACACTTTGCACGTGATTGCCGAGTTGGCCCTACAAAGGGTGAAAAGAAGACGGGAGCGTCTTATGCGGAGAAAGGGAAGACTGTGGTGGAGTCTTCTGCATCGCACGCGCAGCCCTGGGTCTTCAACCATGGGCAATAAGAGGCCATTAAGCAGGCTGATGTCGTCACAGGTGCACGCAGTTTTAAATGTTATTGTATGATGTGTGTTGTGTTTATTTTAATCATCGTGTTATAGGTTTTGTCCTTATACGAGACTCTCTGGCACGAGCACTATTTGATACAGGTTCTTCACATTCGTTTCTGTCAGAAGATTTCATCTTGCGCATCGGAGTGCCTATAAGGACCGCGACAGACAGTCTGAAGGTGTTACTACCTAATGGATATTTGATGTGTGCGGATAAGTCTTTTTGTGTTGAGGTCAAGATATGGAGTCAGGATTTAAAGGTGGAAACGTTAGTATTGCCGATATCAGAGTTTTATATAATCTTTGGTATGGACTGGCTATCAGAGAAGCATGCTTGTATAGATTGCACCTCAAAAGAGGTTATACTTGGGAAAAATACCGAACAAGAGGCAAAGTTCAGTGGCATGCGAGGGATGAGTAGGGTATTGATATCTTCTCTCCAAGTCGTTAAGGCAGTTCGAAAGGGTGCGGAGTTATTCTTCACACTCATTGAGGCGGTGGAGCCGAAGGCTAGTGTAAGTGAGGTGCCGATTGTATCGGAATACGCTTATGTGTTTTAAAAAGACCTTCCAGGGTTACCACCCCAACGGTAAAACGACTTCGCTATCGAGCTAGTGCCAGGTGCGAAACCTTTGGCCCGCTCGCCTTATCGAGTAGCGCCAAAGGAGATGGCGGAACTAAATGTTCAGTTGAAAGAATTGCTAAAGCAAGGCTATATACGCCCAAGTCACTCGCCTTGGTGCGCGCTGGTTCTCTTTGTGAAAAAGAAGGATGGCAGCTTGCATCTATGCATTGATTATAGAGAACTGAACAAACTAACAGAAAAGAATAAGTATCCAATTACACGGATCGACGACTTGTTTGATCAGTTAGTTGGCTCGACTGTATACTCCATGTTGGATTTGAAGTCAGGCTACTATCAGTTGAGAGTTTGTGAAAGTGACATACCTAAAAAAGCGTTTGGAACACACTATGGTCACTATGAGTTCACGGTAATGCTGTTTGGGCTGTCTAATACGCCATCAGTATTCATGGACTTGATGCATCAAACGTTTAGGGAATACTTGGACCTCTTTATGATCGTCTTTATTGACGATATCCCCGTATATTCCCAATACAAAGAAGATCATGCAAATCACTTGCAGATGGTGTTGCACACCCTGAGGAAGAATAAGCTCTACGCCAAGTTCTCAAAGTGTGAGTTTTGGCTATCGTTAGTGGCTTTCCTTGGCCATGTGGTTAATGGAGAGGGCATTGTTGTGGATCCTTCCAAGATAGTTGCTATACGGGAGTGGCCTGTTCTCTATTCAGTAACAGAAGTCAGGAGTTTTCTTGGGCTTGCGGGCTACTATAGGCGCTTCGTAGAGAATTTCTCGAGAATAGCTTTGCCTCTCACCACACTAACGAGAAAGGATCAGAAGTTCATTTGGATGCTGGAGTGCGCTCGAGCTTTTGAAGAGTTAAAGAGTCGTTTGACCGCGGTGCCAATCTTAACATCGCCATATGGTCAAGACGGCTTTGAGGTCTATAGTGATGCATTAGGGAGTGGCTTAGGTTACGTTTTTTTGCAATTCAGAAAAGTGATAGATTATGGCTTACGCCAGTTGATGGTGCATGAACAGAATTACCCCGTCCATGATTTGCAATTGGCGGCGGTTATATTTGCACTCAAACTGTGGCGTCATTATTTATATGGCGTGAAAGTGGATATATTCATGGACCATAAGACCCTGAAATATCTGTTGGATCAAAAAGATCTTAATATGCGACAGAGAAGGTGGATGGAGTTTCTTAGTGACTACACCTTCTAGATAAATTATACTCCCGGTAAAGGGAATGTAGTCGCGGATGCCTTGAGTCGTCGGACTCCGGCAATGGCAAGTTTTCTTTTAAGGCATGATGAAAGCCTTATTCGATAACTGGAGGCGTTAAATATTTCTTGTGTTGAAAGGAATGCCACTGCAGATGCGTGCTTAAACTGAACGGAGGTACATTGTGACCTGGCGGACAGAGTTCGGCAAGAGACAGAACTTGATAAAAGTCTACAACGCTATACTGCGGAAAGTGCGGACTCTATATTTTCATTTATTGACGGTCTTTTTCAGAAGGATGGTCGTCTGTGTGTCCCAAGTAGGGGTAATCTTTGTGAAGAGGTGATGTATGAAGGCCACTTCACCAAATATTTAGTTCACCCCGGGAGCACGAAGATGTATAAATATATGAAGAAGCTGTTCTGGTTGCTTGGAATGAAGAAGGACATAGCACACTATGTCTCTAAGTGTCAAATGTGTGCTTTGGTAAAGGCGGAATGCCAAAAATCGGGTGGTTTACTAAAGCCGTTACCTATTCCTGAATGGAAATTTGACGATATTTCCATGGATTTCGTGCATGGATTGCCGAGATCACAGCGTGGAGATGATGTGGTATGGGTGATTGTTGACTTATTAACCAACGTGCCACACTTCATCCCGAACCGTAAGGATGATTCAGTTGAGAAGTTGGCAAAGATGTACGTGCATACTATTGAACGATTGCACGGTGTGCCCCGTAGCATCGTTAGTGATCGAGATGGGCGTTTCACTTCGGGTGATTGGAGATTAGTCCACGAACTGTTGGGTACAAAATTATATTTCAGCACGGCCTTCCACCCTCAAAAGGATGGTCAGACTGAGAGGACCAACAGGACATTGGAGGATATGCTCTGAATGTGTGCGTTGAATTTCAGGAAGAATTTGGAAGATCATCTCGGTGTGGTTGAGTTCGCCTACAAAAACAACTACCAAGCGAGTATCCAGATGGCGCCCTTTGAGGCTTTATACGGTATAAAATTCTGTACACCTTTGGCTTGGGCGGAGACTGGCGAAACGAAGTTGTATAGGCAAAAAAAATTAGATGATGCCAACTCAATTATACGGTTGATACGTGAAAGATTGATGATGGCTCAAGACAGACAAGCTAAGTATTACAATGCCAAGCACCGAAATGTGGAGTTTGCGGTGGGCGATTGGGTGTACTTGAAAATCAAATAATTCAAAGGTGTGTCCAGGATACGGCGTCTGAAAAAGCTAAGCCCGAGGTATCTAGGACCGTTTGAAGTGGTCGAGCGTATTGGGGAAGCTGCCTATCGGTTAGAACTCTCGCAAGAGCTGAGCGGTTTACATGATGTGTTTCATGTCTCGGTGTTGTGGAAGGTGGTAAGATAGTCAATCCAAGTGGTTGTTGCAGATCAAGTATCAGTCGACAGTGGGCTAACGACGAAAGTTAAGCGTATTCGAATCGAGGATCGAGCCGAAAAATAGTTGTGGAACAAGATGATCGGGATGGTAAAAGTTCGGTGGGACAATTGTGGCCGTGAGGAGCTAACATTGGAGCGAGAGCTGACCAAGTGAGTTGAGTTTCCCGAGCTTTTTGTGTGAATTGTTGACCGTGTACATTATGTTGTAACAAAACTGTTAGTGGCATAACATTGTAATGTTTGTTCCCTTGCTGCGTACAAATTTCTGTATGAAATTTAATTTAAAGGGGGAGGATTGTAACACCCCAAAAATCCCTAAGTCCCAAAATGGATCAGGCTGCGTGACATGGCCTACGACACGGGCGTGTTCCAGGGCGTGTCCAGTGCACACGGCTTGGGACACGGGCATTTCCCAGGGCATGTCCTTTACTATAGGCATCGACTTGAGTTCTTGAGATGGCACGGTCGACGATCGTCGAGAGGTGACACGGCCTTGGATACGGGAGTGTCCCAGGGCGTGTCCTGCTCAGGTGAATACCCGGGTGGCATTGAGTGGCGTTGAGTGGAATGGCGTTGAGTGTGGAGCATGGCCTGTGACACGGGCCTGTCACAAGGGCATGTTTTGCACATGGCTAAGGACACGGGCATGTGCCTTAGCCGTGTCCTTCTCAGGTAATCTGGTCTTGTGTTGAAAGAGTGACACGGCTAGTCACACGGCCGTATGCTTTCTGACATTGGCGTGTCAGGGGTTTGACACGGGCGTGTCTAAGCCCGTGTTCTTAACTGGGTAAGTCGGTTCTGTAGCCGCTTCAGGAACACGACCTGTGATACGGGCGTGTCACAACCCGTGTTCAGTCAAGGAAATCAGTTTAAGGGCTGATCTGATCCGTTCATTTTCTTTATACCAAGATCCAATGGTCTAGGCTCATCCCTAGGGTGATAAGGCCGGCCTTGAGAAGGAGAAAGCTCATTTTTGCATTGTGTCTTACTTTTTATTAAGTAAGAGAGAGAGAGAGGAGAGCTTGAGGAGGAAGAAGAAGAGGAAGTCGGTTGTCGGTGGTGCTACGGTGGTTCAAATCGCTAGCCGAGTTCGGATTTGCGAAGGCAAGGCTGCTGCGAGAACGTTCATCCATTTGTTTTTCTTCCCGTGGCTCTAAAGCGTCTTCCAAGGGTAACGATTCCCTTCTTGGACAAGTGAAGTCCTTCTTTCCTGCATTTGCATAGGAATCCTCCACCAAAAGGTGGATGACGAAGAGATTCTCTTGGGATTGGTGGTTCATCCCTTGTTGTAGTGCATTAGAACCGGAAGTGTGAGTATGGTAAGGCATGCTATGTGAAGCCCATCTGGACATGTTTGTCTGGATTGGTGATGCTTGTTTGCACATCGGAGAAGACTCAGTGATTATTGCTAGCATGCATGAAATATGTGATGGATGCCTGTGGCTTGGTGCCGCAGGAAGTACTAGAGGAAGTCTAGGAAATGGTGAGAGTTGGGATCAACTCTTGTGGTCGTGAGCGCCATGTGGTATAAAGTTGATCCGTAGGGCTGTAATTGCGAAAAGGACATAGTGCCGAACAGGAAAGGTGAAACCGACCCGCGCCTGTAAGTTGACCATGAGTACTTCGGTATTCCTTTGTGGCAAGGCAATTTGAGCAATGGGGGGTGGCTGATCTGTACCTGCGTTATGCCAGCTGTACAAGAGAGCGTCAAGGAATTGGGATTTCGTCAGGGGCATAATGAGAGTCTTTGGCCGTGGTGCCATAAAGACTAGGAATGCTCAAGTTTGACCGTCATGTCTGGGACCTCTGAACGGTGGTGGGATCCGGTGTTTTCGGTACAGCAGAATGTGTCCTGAGTGAACGGAGTGTCGAGTCGTCGTGCAGGCATTTGTTATATGTATTGCCTTGCTGGCGGAATATATATATGTGTGTGATGTAAATTGCTATGCAGGGAAGGGATTTCGCTGCCCCATGCCTGGGTAGGGTCGTTATAATTGGTTAGCTGAATGCTGACCATTGCACTATTTGCCACCGGTTGGTGGAATGGTTCTTTCAGGTGCAGGTGGTGCTGGTCCAAGTGGGACTTAGCGGGCTGAAGCCCAAGCTGCGTTGCTGCCCTCGAAGGCCTTGTTTTGCTTAGTCTTGTTCATGTGTGGCCGACCTGCGTGCCAATGTTTGTAAACAACACCTTATGTTCAGAGAAACTTGTAAACGCCATAAGGCTGTGTACCTATTGTGTATAGTTGTATACATTCCTATTTTGTTATAGAAGTGGACATTACTTGTATTATTGAGTTCATGTTTTCAACCTTGAAGCTTCCGCTAGAATGCTCTATGTTAGGGTACGGTGGTTCGTGGTATTATTTCGTGACGTCTTCGCTTATTTATGGAATATGGTGTTGGGCCCCGGCCAGACCCTCTCTTATATCCTACGTGACGGGTAGAGGTGTTACAGAGGCCTCAAGAGGGTCACCCCCAGGGGAAAGGAGGACGCTTTCAGGGAAGAGATAACTTTCGCGAGCCAATAAGGTTTGAGCTATCGTCGTGGAGGCAGAGGCCGAGGGGTCACTTCCCGATGTAACAAGAAGTGATGGAGGTCGTCCAAGGTAGAGGAGGAAGGAGAGGAGTTCGAGGAGGAGTTAGAAGAAGAGGAGGCGGAGAAGGAAGAGGGCGCAGGGTGGCATTGCCTTTCTATGACTTCCACCAGTAGGAGGGTCATGCGACGGCCACCTGCCCAAAGTTCCTGGAGATGAGAGAAGCTAGGGGGCTGGGGAGACAGGATCCGCCAATAAGGATTGTGGAGGTGCAGTAGGGAGATGGGGAAGATAGGCGCGGGGACCGAGCCGATGTGGGAACCCGGGGAGGGATCATGGTGATCCATGAAGGAGTTAGGATTAAGGCGACTCGCAAGGGGAGTCTCCAAACAATGTTCTGAAGGGGGGTCGCCTCGACCTCCCAGGCTCCCCCTCCGGAGGAAAAAAATTACTTTTTCATCAGCAGATATGCCGGATTTCGAAGACCCGTTCTGCAATGCTTTTGTGATCCAGACGGCGATAGAGAACTTCACGGTCTCCAGGATCCTTGTCGACAACGGGAGCTCTGTGAATGTGATCTTCAAAAAGGCCTTTGACGAGATGAAGGTCGATGCCAAGAGGGTCTTAGATTCGGATGGGCCATTATTTGGATTTTCAGGAGAGAGTAAGGAGGTAGAAGGAGGAGTAGGGCTGCGTGTGAAGTTGGAGGGCGTGTCACGGAACTGTAGGTTCGTGATAGTGGACGCCCTAAGTAGTTACAACGCCATCTTTGGGCGCCCCCTCATCATCGCCTTTTGCTACGTCCCCTCCTCATTCCATTAGTGCCTTAAGTTCAACAACGGAGGGGTGCATGTGAGGATCAGGGGAGACCCAAAGTTGGCGAGGCAATGCTATGTGATAGCGGTCAACACCATATCTTGGATGGCGGAAGCGGAAGAGCTGGAGAGGGAAATGGCAGAGCAGGAAGAGGTTGTCGAAGAGGAGGTTAGCCTAGAGGAGGCGATCAGGGAGATGGTGGAGGAGCAGAGAGGAGTTGTGCAGGAGGTCCAGAGAGACGAAGGGTCGGAGCCGCAAGAGGGTTAGCAGGAGGAAGGAGTAGAGGAAGGCCGAGGAGGAGAAGGAGCTGAGAAGAAAGCCCTGAGGGTCGTGGAGGTTAAGCAGCAGCATGAGAGCATAGGGGAGGTGATGGAAGTGGAGTAGGCGGGAGGAGAGGAAGAGTTTGGGCAGGAAGAGGAGGCGAGGGATGGCTGGGAGCAGTCACGGCTAGAACCGGCTGAGGAGGTGGTGGAGATGGATGTCTTCACCAGTGCCAGTCAAGTGCAAAGGGTGCGGATCAGCGGGGCTTAGGTTCCAAGGACAAGGAGCGAGTGCGGGCTTGCATTTAGAGCAACGTCGACATCTTTTCTTGGAGCACAGCGGACATGCTGGGCATCGATGCAGATATTGCCTGCCACTACCTGAACATGGACCCCCGGATGCGCCCCATCCTCTAGAAGATTAGGACCATCACCACCAAGCTGGAGGAGCCCATCCGAGAGGAGGTCAAGAAGCTTCTTGAGGCTGGCTTCATCTCGGAGATCTAGTATCCAGGCTGGATCTACAACGTGGTAATGGTAAAAAAATGGGGAGGGAAGTGGCACATGTGTATTGATTTTTCCTTATTAAATAAATAATGCCCTAAGGATTGCTACCCCTGCCTCGAATCGACGCGCTGGTTGATTCAGCCATTGGTTTTTCTATTATGAGCTTTTTTGATGCTTTTTCAGGTTACCACCAAATCCGAATGCACCCTCCTAATGTCAAGGACGTCTCCTTCCTCACGAGAGAGGGATGTGTTAGCTATAAGATGATGCCTTTTGGGTTGAAAAAATGCAGGGGCTAAAAACCAACGCATGATGGATCGGGACTTCCAGAGTCAAAGGGGGGAGGAACCTAGATGTCTATGTTGATGATCTGATGATCAAGAGCAAGTGTCTGGACTCGCACCTGTGGGTCCTGGAGGAGACATTCTCCAGCCTACGGAAGTTCAAGATGAGGCTGAACCCCTTGAAGTGTGTCTTCGGGGAGAGCTGTGGGAAGTTCCTTGGACATTTTCTGAGCCCGGCAGGGGTAGAGCCTAACCCATATATGGTGAAGGCCATCCTAGAGCTGGAGTTACCACGCAACGCTAAGGAGGTCCAGCGCTTGGCAGGAAAGCTAGCCGAGCTGAGCAGGTTCCTCTCCATGTCAGGAGGGAAGTGTTCGTCCTTCTTCAAAGTACTGCGGGGTAATCAGAAATTTGAGTGGACCACCGAATGTGAAGAGGCTTTTCAAGCGTTAAAGAGGCAGCTCTCCCAGGCCTCGCTACTTCAAAGCCCAAAGAAGGGGGAGGATCTATCCTTATACCTCGGAGTAGGAGTAGAGGCAATGAGATCTGTCCTGGTCAGGGAAGAGGGGAAGAAGTAGTTGCCAATCTATTATGTTAGAAGGGCCCTGAAAAAGTCGGAGCTCCGCTATCCCATTCTAGAAAAGCTAGCATATGCTTTGATCATTTCAGCAAGGAAGCTTCGGCCGTACTTTCAAGCCCATTCGATCAAGTTGGTGACGGAGCATCCCCTCCACAAGATTTGTTAAGGAGTTGAACACTCAGGGCGGTTAGCCAAGTGGTCCATTGAACTGAGCGAGTTCGACATCTCGTTTGTGTCGAGGCTATCCATCAAGGTGCAAGTAGTAGCTGACTTCTTGGCCGACTATGTTGTTGAAGTCGGGGCCGAGGAGCCGCAGTCGCAGGGGGCATGGAAGATAGTTGTGGACGGGGACTCAGGAAAGCATTCCCTCAGGGGAGGAGTGGTGTTGATAAGCCCTCAGGGGGTCACCATAGAACAAGTGGTGTGAAAGTGGAGGATAAGATTAGTCTAACTCTAGAGGGGGGGGGGTGAATAGAGTTTGTTAAAATAAATTTTCAAAATAAAACTTTGTAGAGGAAGAGTTAAGTTAATATAGTATGTGTATTGTGCTGCAGTAATAAAAAAAAAAGATATAATAAAAGAAAACAAAAGTTTCATAGCACACAACAAAGAATACACATAAGCAACTAAACACAAGAAGCTATAGTGGTTCCCCAATCAACCTGGGTACATCCACTCTTCTACCACCCTTGGTAGGAATCCACTCAGGATGAGTTGATCAGGTGTCCTGGCACCTATGAGCTTTTGATAAGGTGCTCAAAAACCAAATCTAGATTTTTTGATAAGGTGTCTTGCCACCACTGAGTTTTGACAAGGCTCTCAGAACAAGATTCAGAACTTTTGAAGGGTGTTTTGATAACCCTTTTACAGCAGGAAAAGAAAAAGGAAGAGGTGAAGTTGTCTTCTCTGTCTCAATCACTGAGAGAAGACTTAGTGGATTGATTGTGTTGTCAAAGCTCCCCCTGAGATGTAGATGGTTCATGAGTGAGAGCTTTGCTAGGGTGATAGTCCTTCAGAAGCTTCAGATCTCCCGTAGAAGATGATTTAAGCTGAGGCTGAAATAAGAATTGTCTGGAGTCTTTGATGTTGAAGCTATGAACACTTTTCAGTATGCTAATTTTTAATCTAACTCTTCAGGATTGATCACTTGATTTTTCTCTGAGTTGATCTCTCTATCTGTGTATGTTTGTATTTAGTGTTCTGTGTATTCGGTGATTATTCTCTTGATCTGTTGTTGTGTATATAATTCTCTGATGATCCTCTATCCAAGATAGTAGTTAGCAGTCATAAATGTCTTCCATAAATATTTTGTCATCTGGAGGAAAGTCCAATAAACATTCTCTGAGAAATCCCTTAAAACTTGCTCCAGAATAAATGAAAACGGCTAACAAATCTCTTTAAATAAATGCTGAGAGAATTTGAAAAACATTCTAAAGGCCGACTGTATTTGAATCCATAAAGTCGTCGATCTCTCAAAAAAACGTCGATCTAAGCTCTACGATCGTTGAACTGAGCTCAGAGATTGGAATGAACATCAGACAGAAAACGTCAAACTGAGCTCTACGATCGTCGAACTGAGCTCAGCGACCTGAAGAATAAGTGAGTATAGATCGTCAAACTGAGCTCAGTGACTTGGAAACAAGTTGAAGGCAGATCGTCGATCTGAGCTCGAAGATCGTCGACCTGAGCTCGACGATTTATCAGAGTTGAGCTCAGAGATCATCAAACGGAGTTCGACGTTTCGTTGACCTAAGCTCGACGATAATTATCTTTGTCTCAGCTCTAAGTCTTAATCCTTGAATGGTCCAGGGGGCAGCTTCAAACCCAAGTGCCCTAGACTCATTCTAACTTGACCTTTTCAACTATACATCTAGGTCAAACTGATTTCCTAAAGACATAGTGATCCTTGCACAAATTAGTAATAGGGTGTTCCACCAATCTCCCCCTATTTGGGTTAGGATTACTATTTATAGAACTCAGTACAAAAGCAAATACAAAAAAGCAAAAATTAAATCAACAGAGCAGAACATGCAGTATAGCAGCATTCAGATAGAATATAAGCAAGTGTTTTAAAATGAATGTATTGTCTGCTTACAGAGATCACTTCTTTTCACTTCCTTTCTTAAATAAGATTTCCCTGTTGGGATTGAGAGCCTCTTTCTTTGACCTTCTGTCATCTTCTGCACCTAAGGAGGTTTGAGATCTTGGCCTGGGAACCACAGCCTCAGGATGCAGTTTCATGTAATCCACTGGGTCAAAGAACTTCCTTGAAGCATATCTTTCAAGTTCTGCCTTCCTTTGCTCTGATAAGGTAGTGATGTTGGAAGTGTCTTTTCCTTTCTCTCTGGCCTTCTTCAACTGATCTAAGGAAGCAAGTTCTTTCATCCTAGCAGTCCATGATAAAGGATTATTCTCTGGATCTTCAAAAGGGATTGCAGGTTCATATCTATTAATAGTTTCTGAAGCAGTAGAAGTCCTTGTAACAACAGTTTCTCTGAGTTTATAAGTCAAAGGACCTTGAGTTGAGTCCATATGTCTTTGTCCTTCCCTTTGTTGTCTTGATTGAATCATATGTTCTCTCTGATTACCTCTGTATTGTCCCCTTCTGGACTGATAACCTCTTTGATATTGCCCTCTGGGATGATATCTCTGTGAAGATTGGGAGGAGCTTTGCTTTGGAGCAGAGGTTTTAGAAGCTGAGCCTCCACCTGATCCTGAATCTGGAGGAGGAGGAGGAGGCTGAAACTGGGATGATCCTTTCTAATACTTATCCAACTTTCTTCTTTTCCTCATGGCCTTTAGCTAGTTTTTAGAATACTGCATCCAAGATTAAGTTATCTGGCAATCATGTAGAATATAATAGGGTATGTCATTAACATCCTTGGCCTTTGCAGGAGGGACCTTCAACATGGCCTTATTTCTAGCTTTCCTTTTCCTAGCAATAGTTCCAGCAGAGTCATCAGATTCTGTATTGAATTGATCACTTTCAGAACTCTGTGGTTTGTCATACAAATCATCTATACTTTTGATGTATTTCTCTTGTTGTTTCAATTGTTCAGGAGTCAGAACAGCAGCAGCAGCAGCAGCAGATACACAACCTATTAAAGCAGCAATAAGAGCAGAAGGAATTGGAGCAGTAGGTTCTTCCAGATAAGTAGCAAGATCTTTATCAGCAACAGCATCAGCATCAGCAGACAGCATTTCAATGTCAGTAGTTCCAACAGATATAACAGCAGTACAAACAGAAGCAACAACATCCTCAGCCTTAAACGAGTTGATATATGATGCAATCAGGCTGGGATCACATTCTGAAATAGGCACAATGGCCTTAGTAAGATCTTCAACTTGCTGAACTGGTAAATATATTCTGTGAAGAGAATCAAAAGCACTCAACAGTGACCTGAGGTCCACTGTAAACACTGGAACTGGAGCAGCAGCAGGCACTTCATCAGCTTCATGAGGCATCTCCCCCTGCCTTGATTCAGTAGGAACTAGATCAAGTCACCCAGAGGAAGGGATTGCCTGAGAAGAGAGGAAAGAAGATAGCCTGTCTGACATCTCCTGAACATGTTTCAGAAGTGGAGCCATTGTGGTCTCCAGCAATGAGAATAGCCTGAGGGCTAGCAGCTCATACAGCCTGTCTGCCAGTGCAGGAAGATCTACATGCTCAAGATGGGCTTGAGTAGAGGTAGGAGTTGATGTTGCTGGCATAATGGTGGATGGTGTGGTGGTAGGAGGTATAGGGATGGATGGTTGAGATATTGAGATTGTGGAGATAGATGATACGGGTGTGGAGATGGATGGTGAGAAAGATGGTTGAGCAAGGATATCATTCAGGAGCTGTTGGTATGAAGAGGTGATAAGTTGTATTTATACCTATATTTAGGTATATTAGTTAAGTCAATTTTTACTTATTTCCTTTGTTTTTAGTCAATTTACTTCAAAAAATTTTTCATATTTGTAAAATTTTACTTCTAACTTAGTTTATTTTTTTTCAGAAAATTTTCAGAAAAAGTAAAAATTTGGCCTGTCACGCCCGTGACCATGCCCAACACGCCCGTGACAAGCACTCAACGACTTCAGCAAGGTTGACACTCAACGATTTTACTGTTCAGCAGTCAACGCCATCATGTTACGCTCGTGTCCAAGATTGTCACGCCCGTGTCGATGGTGACACTCAACGCTTTTTCAATAGTCAACGATACTGAGATCAGAACTACCAGCTGTGTCACGCCATCCTGTCACGCCCGTGACATATGGGTCACGCCCGTGACTGCCATGTGGAGCCCCGAGTCAACTTTACCGTCAAATCGACGGACCAATTAGGCTAAATTGCCAGTCACCCCCTTCTGTCACGCCCGTGACATACTAGTCATGCCCGTGATGATGACGTGTCACCTTCCCGAACCTTCCATAACGGCGCCTGCCCGCCGAAGTCTCCAAGTCAAACACGGCAGCTATGACACGCCCCCTATCACGCCCGTGACCTAGGGCGTGTCACACCCGAAATTTTTCCTATAAATAAGAGTTTTCTGTAATGCCCAAGGGTTCACTTTTTTGAGCCAAATTTAGTGTATTTTGTGGGCTACCCTTGGTGCACTTTCATCTTCATGTAAGGAGACTTTCTCTCTCTTCCTTCTTATGTTTGTTTTAGCTTTTTCTTTTGCTTTGTAATAGTTTGTAATAGCTTTTTTATCATAAATAAAATGTTGTTTTTTCTCTTTCTACATGGAATGAAAATGAAATTTGGTTGGCTCACTCTCTTTCTCCTTTTTATCCTTAGTTCATCTTTGTTTTTCCTCTTTAAGAAAGTGTGTGTGTGTATGAGTATAACTTGACTTAATTTTTCATGCAATATGTTGTAATGTTAGGCTTTATTTTAGGCCTTTATCAAAAAATTCGAGCCGTTATAATGGCAAAATTTAGTTTAAGTCTTCTTTATAAAGAATCAAAGTTGTATTGAAAACTTTCTAAAGGGTTATATTTTCATTCCTATGAAGTTGTAAAAGTGGTTTTAAGGTGTTTTTGTTTTTTTTACTTAGATTTGCTTTAGGATTGTAAAACCTGTTTTGGTCCTTTAATTTTTCTTTTTGCTTTTTAATCATTTCTACAAAATCCTATGGATGAAAATATAAACATTTTAATTTTTCAACAACTTTGATTTCAACTTTGTTTTCAATTCTAAGTGTTCAAACAATTTTTATTTCATCTTTTTATTTGTTTTTGGCAAGTTCTAAGGGTAGAAAAGTTGTAGTTTTAATTTTTAGATAACTTTTGTTTTCATGTTATTCTTATGTGTGTTAGAGTGTAAGAGAATAACTTTTCATGCTTTCTTTTATGCTTTTTTCAATTATGAAGTGTGTGTGAGTGTAAGAGAGTAACTTTTCATGCTTTCTTTTATGCTTTCTTCAATTATGAAGTGTGTGTCAGTGTAAGAGAGTAACTTTTCATGCTTTCTTTTATGCTTTCTTCAATTATGAAGTGTGTTTGAGTGTTTGAGGATAACTTTTAATGCTTTGTTTAATGCTTTATTCAATTATGTAGAGTGTGTGCGTGTGAGCATTTATTTCCGCCTACTCGTTAAGAGTTAAACGGCGCTCGACTTTAATTTACCGCCCACTCATTTGAGTGGGACTTGTAATTTTCATTTTTTGTAACTTAGTTTCTTTTTATTTATGCATTAATTTCTGCCTACTCGTTAAGAGTTAAATGGCGCATTGCTTTAATTTACCTCCTACTCAGTTTTGAGTAGGACTTGTACTTGCATTTATTTCCCCCTACTCATTCGAGTAGGGCTTGCTTTATTTACTTTCTTTATAGTTTTGAAGTGTGCGTGAGTGCCTGCATCAATTAGCTTTCCTTAATATATCTAAATGTCCTGTTTTTTTATGTTTTCTCTTATAATTGTTTAGTGCTTAATTTCAAACTCACATTTCGCGAAAAACCATAAAGCCGTCCCCATACCGATGAGTGGCTAATCTCTTTTAGCCTTCGGCATCGAAGAGCATTGTGAAAGTGAAGGGATAGATACTACTCTAGAGGGGGGGTGAATAGAGTTATCAAATTTTGCACTAGACAAAACTTAATGGTCTACCCAACTCCCTTGGAGTGAATTGCGGAATTAAAAGATTATAGATATAGAATTAACCCTATAGCCTAACACAAGTGTTGTGCACAAACTCAAGCTAACTGTAAATACAGTTAAGGCTTGGAAATCCTAATCAGCAACTAGCAACCTAGTTAAATCTATTCACAGCCACAAAGCAGGAATTAAACAAGGCAATCCAGACGACACAAGGAATTTATAGTGGTTCCCCAAATAACTTGGGTACGTCCACTCTTCTACCAACAAGGTAGGAATCCACTCAGGTTTTTGATCAGGTGCCCTGCCACCAACAGGATCTGCTTCAGGTAGATCCAGAAACCCTTTAGACTTTTGATCAGGTGTCTAAAAACCAAGCACAGGTTTTTGATCAGGTGCCCTGCCACCAAGGGATACTTTTGAAGGGAGTAATAACCCTGTACAGGAGGGGGAAGAAGGTTAAGATGTCTTCTCTATTTTACAATAGATTAGAGAATCACAAAAAACTTGCACTGAGCTAGAAAGCTCTAAAGAATCAAGGCTCCCCCTGGCTCAAAGATGTCCAGGTGAAGTCTTGCTTCAGTGCAGAAAACTCTTCAGAAAGCTCTGAAGGAAAAACTACAAGAAGATAATAAATAATAAAATTAAAGATCTTCATGCAGCTATCTTCTTCTTCTTCTTCTTCAAAAGAACTCTGAGTTTGAACTTCCTGAAAGCAGGAGAACTCAGGTTGAAGAAGAGTATAAGATCTTAACACTTCTCAGTTGGATGAGTATTGCTGAGAGCAGAAGACTTGATCTTGATGAAGGCTTGAAAGCAGATGAACTGGGTAACTAGTTAGCTAGCTAGAATCCTTCTTCAAAGGGTCCTTTTTATAACAGCAACAAGCAACGAATCTCTTCAATTTGAATTACTTGTCTTCTTCTGAAACTTGAGACCTGGGCTGTAAATATCAAGAAGACAAAACAATCTCTACAGCAGAAACATTCTATAAAAGGTATAATCCTTTTTCTACGAAGCTGCAGGAAGCAATCTGATAATAAAGTACTAAATAAAGTCATATCAGAAACAAACTCTTTACAGCAGAAGAAAGACTTTTCAGTCTAATGGCTATAAAGGACTGACAGCAGATAAAGTAAAATACAATGTCAGCTAATAAGACAAACAACTTTATCTAAAAAGATTTTACTCAGGCAAAAGGGATGGTGCAAATATTGCCTGGAAATATTATCATAAAACAACTGAAAAGATATGCCAGATAATGTATTAATTAATTAAATATAATAAATAAATACAAAATATAAAGGCAGACAGAAAACGTCGAACGACCTTCGAAGATCGTCGACCGACGCACGGAGATCGTCGAACTATCGGACAGATAGTCGAACGATCCAGATAGTCGAACTATCAAAGGAGATAGTCGAACTATCACAGCAGATAGTCGAACTATTAGAAGATAGTCGAACTATCAGATAGTCAACCTATCAACAGATAGTCGAACTATCAAGGCAAAACAGATAGTCGAACTATCAACAGATAGTTGAGCTATCAGATAGTCGACCTATCAACAGATAGTCGAACTATCAAAAACAAACAGATAGTCGACCTATCAACAGATAGTCGAACTATCAGATAGTCGAACTATCAAAGCAGATAGTCGAACTACCAAGCGAGAACAGATAGTCGACCTATCAACAGATAATCGAACTATCAGATAGGCGAACTATCAAAGCAGATAGTCGAACTACCAAGCGAGAACAGATAGTCGACCTATCAACAGATAGTCAAACTATCAACGCAGAACAGATAGTCGAACTATCAACAGATAGTCGAGCTATCAGAAAGTCGACCTATCCAAGCAGATAGTCGAACTATCAAAGCACACAGATAGTCGAACTATCAGCCGATAGTCGAACTATCCTCGCAGACTGAAAGTCGAACAACTGATAGACGATCGTCGAACAGTTAGTCGACGATAGTCGAGTGGCGTTCGACGATAGTCGAACGAACAAACTACATAACCAAATTCTCAATCTAGAAAAGCGAGGACTCTACAGCTAGACCACTAACCATTGACCATAGATATTTCTTGGGTCAAGGGACAAAAAAAGACAAGACTAAACTCAAATCAAACTAGGGTACCAACAATCTCCCCCTATTTGAGTTAAGTCACTTAAAAACTAAAACACAGAGCTAGCTATAGAACACTATAATCAATACAGAAAATAGATAGCAATTAACTAGCAATTATCAAACAGATAGATATAAAACAGCAGTCAATCAAAAAATTAAGAGTCTACAGAATCTGTAACGTCCCAATTCGCGCTAGGCCCCTTGATTGCGTATTTGAGTCAAGGGGGCTGTGGTGAGCCCAATGGGGGTGTGGGGGAGCAGGTGCGAACGTACGGGAAATGAGGAAAACAAGGCAAAATGGCATTTCTAGCTGACACGGGTATGGACACGGCCGTGTCCATACCCGTGTGCCTCATAAAATTAGGCTTACCAGTCAAAGAGATACACGGGTATTGGGACACGGGCGTGTCCCTACCCGTGTGCTGAGGACACGGGTCGAGACACGGCCGTGTCTCTACCCGTGTGCCGCAACCCCAGCATGGCAGAAATATCTCCCGGTGATGAACACGGCCCTAAACACGGCAGGAAACACGGCCGTGTCACCTGCACACGGGTAGGAACACGGCCGTGTGCCTACCCGTGTCTGCGGTGTATAAAAAGGAAAAAATTGTGAAACTCTAGCATTCATTCCCCTTTCTTCTGCCCCGAAATTTCTGAGAGAGTTCTTGGCTGGAGGAGGAGGAAGAGCTTGCCGGAGCCATCCTTGGAGGAATCAAAACGCCGCCACCGTCAAGGGAAAAACAATGCCGCCGCGAAGGAGTGCGAGGCTCATGGCCGGCCATGGTGGTACCGCTGGACTTGAGGTGAGCTTCCTCCCCTCTCCCTTGGTGCTAGATCTATAGTTATTTTAGGAGAGACATCGACTCCATAGAGTCTTGATGGTGAGGAGGAGAGTTCTTAGGATAAGCAATGCCTAGGTTTTCTAGGCTTAGTCTCCCTCAACCTTCTCATCATTCAAAGTGGAGATGAGAGGGGTTTTCGTTGAGGGTTTGGCTTTGAAAGGAGAAATAAGGTTGGGTGTGATTTCTGGAGAAGTTTATGCGAGGTCATTGCAAGGAAGAAGATGAACGGATGCCGTTCATCTCGCCTTAAGATGCGTGCAGAAATCTGATTTCTGCACGCGGCGACCTTCGTGGCCAATTTCGGAGGTGTTCTGGCCAGATCTGGGTGAACGACTCAACACGAAAGTCGTAGCCCTTAAAATTACCTTTCCAACGAGTGGTTGCTCGTTTCCATGCAATACCTGTAGCCACAGGAAAGCTGGTTCGAGTCCGCTGCGTTCGGGAAAATTCCTGTACAGGAAACTGTTTCCTGTACGTATTCGAGTTGAATTTCTGGTATGTTGCGACCAGATCTGGGCGATCAACTCAACATGAAAGTCGTAGCCCTCGCGAATACCTTTCCAACGAGGGGTTGTGCATTGTGATCGGATTCCTGTAGCTCCAGGAATCCCAGTTTTAGTATCGGGCTATCCTATGTTAATGCACTTGTTGATTTATAATGCTAGTACTCTTGCAATGATTGTGATTTGCTCATTTGTTATCTTGCTCCCATATATCTATAATGTTGTTGTTACTATAATTTAGCATGGTTACTCATTTGGTTGTGTAATAAGGAATAACCATGCAATGGTAGAGAAATGGATTGGATGGGAAGACTAGATATTAGGAGTTGAGATTGGTATAGGATATATTTATACAATTTGGTGTTGAACATATCTATTATGCGTAGTGTTGAGGTGAAATCATTGAAGAGGTGGGCGTGAACATGATGAACACTATGTGAAGAGTATTTTGTAACCGTAATCCGAGCCCAAGGGGTTTATTAACAACCGATGCTTAGAGTTGAAGTCTCCCTACGGGTAGCATCGAGTGAGTTGTTTTGGGGCATGTGATGTGCGACGATTCATCGTGTCGCGATATTGAGATAATGATTATGGCAGGTCTACGGGTTCGCCAGTCGTCACACCGATGGGAGCCAATGGGTAGACCTTGGGCGGTAGGGTTAGATACTTGGTGTCCATAACCCGAGATCTCCTCCGCGCCATGAGAACGGTTGGGCTTGCACCTCGTGCGCTTCCGAGGTTCCATCCGGTTCGAAATCAAAGGCCAGGTTGGGCTGTGTTCTTGGTGCACATTTACCCAAGACCCCTTCTGAGCCGTAGAATGCATGTGAGCTCCGCTGTTGTGTTCTTAGCGTTGAGGCGTACGAGGGCCTAGGATAGGTAGTGTGATACCACCTAGTAGTGGAGACGCCCGCTCCACTGTCGCCGTCTGGCCACGACGGACGACGCCTGAGAGGTTAGCTACCTGCTCGAAAAGTGGGAACTTCTAGTCTGTGTCGACATAGCAACTTGCATGTGCGTGCGCATGATTCGTCCATAGCATAACATTCATATCATGTCATTCATTGCATACACAAGATCCTCATCATATAAGTTTGTATGGCCACTCTTATACGATGAGTTACTTTACTGTTAACCCGATCCTTAACTTATAAGTTTGTATGGGCACTCTTATAAGTTGAGTTATTATTTTGATTAATTATACCTGCTGTCATATATTATTGATATTTGTAGAATTGCTAGTTGTGTAGCGTAGTTTATACTCCACCATATTTACAGTCACCTGCTTGTTTACTTGCTTATATATATATATTGTACCTTTGTTCCTTTCTCCGCCCGGTGCCGAGGAGTCGCCGGGGGAGCGGATGTGAAGCCACTTAGTCTTATGACTAACGGTTGCTACGTCTTCCTTTTTAGGAGGAAACCCCGCAGGTAGAGCAGCAACGGACTATGCAGCAGGACAGCCAGGCCCGGATGATAGGACCTGAGGTGGTGGTGCCATCGGCACCGTCAGTGACAGTCGTGAGTGTTTTCATGTAGCCGTTTGGCAAAACATTTCTAGACTCTTGTTCTTCTGTACAAGCCTGTTGTGCTTGTTATCTTCCGCTCTTTTGGACTTAAGCTTAGCTGTGAATTGAACTGCTTTACTTTTCTGTTATGGTTGGGTTGGCATTATTTATGTGATATGGATTGTAGCCGGCGGAATAGGCGTCTTGTGGTAAAGGCTAACCCGTGTGTTAGTGCTACCGCAAGGCGGCTATTTCGGGCATAAGACTCCCCTCGTGCCGTGTGTTGTGTTCCGGGAGGGGGGTCTTACAAATGGTATCAGACTTAGCCGATCTTCACCTACAGCAGTCAGGTAACAATGGGCCACTCCCGTTCGATTAGTCGGTTTGGGGACAAACCGACTTAGCGGAAGCAGTGGTGTGCCCATATGTAATTCACACTAAGTTGTCCAACTTTGACATTAGTTTTAGCCAACCTGACCCTAGTTTGTACCTTGCGTATAGGTCCCAGCGCAGGTGGAGCCGGTTGGGGGCACTCCTACCCCTTCCGTCCCTTCACAATTCCAGCAGTCGGAACTGGGACAAACGCTGTCAGCCATATTGGATGCATTTAAAGCCCAGCAAGCTCCGGTGCAACAACAAGCGCCAGGCTCCAACTGGTTGAGCACCTTCCGTGCCCTGTCCCCTCCTGCCTATCTTGGGACAGAATTGCCGGTGCGCACCGAGGAATGGCTTGATACCGTGCAGGAATTAATGGCTGGCATAAGATGTCCGAACAGCATGGCGGTGACATTGGTAGTGACGCTGCTAGAGCTGCACGCCAAAAGGTGGTGGAAGTCCATCATGGGCTCCACCTTCCAAGGGCGGTTGTACACGGACATCAGTTGGAACGAGTTCACCGAGGCTTTTCTGGATCACTTCATCCCTTCTTCTGCTCGGGATGGACTTGAAGAAAAATTTCTGCAGCTGAAGCAGGGATCGAAATCGGTAACGGAGTACCAGAGGGAGTATCAAAGATGTCCAGGTGAAGTCTTGCTTCAGTGCAGAAAACTCTTCAGAAAGCTCTGAAGGAAAAACTACAAGAAGATAATAAATAATAAAATTAAAGATCTTCAAGCAGCTATCTTCTTCTTCTTCTTCAAAAGAACTCTGAGTTTGAACTTCCTGAAAGCAGGAGAACTCAGGTTGAAGAAGAGTAGAAGATCTTAACACTTCTCAGTTGGTTGAGTATTGCTGAGAGCAGAAGACTTGATCTTGATGAAGGCTTGAAAGCAGATGAACTGGGTAACTAGTTAGCTAGCTAGAATCCTTCTTCAAAGGGTCCTTTTTATAACAGCAACAAGCAACGGCTCTCTTCAATTTGAATTACTTGTCTTCTTCTGAAACTTGAGACCTGGGCTGTAAATATCAAGAAGACAAAACAATCTCTGCAGCAGAAACATTCTATAAAAGGTATAAACCTTTTTCTATGAAGCTGCGGGAAGCAATCTGATAATAAAGTATTAAATAAAGTCATATCAGAAACAAACTCTTTACAGCAGAAGAAAGACTTTTCAGTCTAACGGCTATAAAGGACTGACAGCAGATAAAGTAAAATACAATGTCAGCTAATAAGACAAACAACTTTATCTAAAAAGATTTTACTCAGGCATAAGGGATGGAGCAAATATTGCCTGGAAATATTATCATAAAACAACTGAAAAGATATGCCAGATAATGTATTAATTAATTAAATATAATAAATAAATACAAAATATAAAGGCAGACAGAAAACGTCGAACGACCTTCGAAGATCGTCGACCGACGCACGGAGATCGTCGAACTATCGGACAGATAGTCGAACGATCCAGATAGTCGAACTATCAAAGGAGATAGTCGAACTATCACAGCAGATAGTCGAACTATCAGAAGATAGTCGAACTATCAGATAGTCGACCTATCAACAGATAGTCGAACTATCAAGGCAAAACAGATAGTCGAACTATCAACAGATAGTTGAGCTATCAGATAGTCGACCTATCAACATATAGTCGAACTATCAAAAACAAACAGATAGTCGACATATCAACAGATAGTCGAACTATCAAAGCAGATAGACGAACTACCAAGCGAGAACAGATAGTCGACCTATCAACAGATAGTCGAACTATAAGATTGTCGAACTATCAAAGCAGATAGTCGAACTACCAAGCGAGAATAGATAGTCGACCTATCAACAGATAGTCGAACTATCAACGCAGAACAGATAGTCGAGCTATCAGATAGTCGACCTATCCAAGCAGATAGTCGAACTATCAAAGCACACAGATAGTCGAACTATCAGCCGATAGTCGAACTATCCTTGCAGACTGAAAGTCGAACAACTGATAGACGATCGTCGAACAGTTAGTCGACGATAGTCGAGCGGCGTTCGACGATAGTCGAGCGGCGTTCGACGATAGTCGAACGAACAAACTACTTAACCAAATTCCCAATCTGGAAAAGCGAGGACTCTACAGCTAGACCACTAACCATTGACCATAAATATTTCTTGGGTCAAGGGACAAAAAAAGACAAGACTAAACTCAAATCAAACTAGGGTACCAACACATTGGGACATATAAAATGATTTGAAATAATTAAAAAACTTTATTTTTATTTTAATTCAAGGACTTAAGGTTTACCCCGGGTTAACGACGCATAGGACCACATAATCGATGTGTGGGCTCTATTTCCGTTATCCATACGCGACGCCGAGAGGCTGCACGTATGGACCGATCCCCCTTGGGTAAAGAGAACTATGTACGCCCCCTCGAAAGAGGAGAAGCGTAGTTTTGCCGGATTTGGTTCCCGACCCAATAGCGGGGTTCTTAGCGTAAAGCGGGCATTAAGAGGAATCCTTCGTCGGTCTAATGATCGGTCGAATAGTCTTAATGTTTAGGTGAGCAATATTCCTAGAGATAAGTGCGCTGATATTTTTTGAACCTCCACGGCCAAGTGCCTTTTATTAATTTAAAAACAAAGTTCAATAATTGCTGAGAATTATTTTAGTCTTAATCTGATTCAATGCCGAGCGTTAACCCGTCATCGAACTAACTTAGCAAAATTCAGCTCTCTTTCTTTCCGTTTTAATTAAACTAAAAAATCCCACCTTACTGATAGTAAGATAATAGTGTTCCTGGAAGAGTAGATATAATAAACGCATCCCCGAGAATAATACGACCTCGGTATTTTCCCGAATACCGAGTACTACTTGCGATAGGTGCACTTGCCTCCTCTCGTTAGAAAACTCGATCATCTAACTCGGCCCGCGGAATCTGACCATTTCGAACCACCCACAGTCGGTTTCTCTTCTACGGCCATCAAGTTTTTGGCACTGTTGCAGGGGATCCAAAGCCAAGGAGTGGCTGGTCTCCCTCCTGCGGGGATCCATCACGACCTGGGCGGAGTTGGCGGAGAAATTCCTTACTAAATATTTTCCGCCCGCAAAAATTGCAAGATTGCGGGCGGACATTTCCTCTTTTACGCAAATCGACTCCGAGTCTCTTTATGAGACTTGGGATCGTTTTAAAGAATTTCTCCGCCGGTGCCCGCACCATGCGCTGCCAACGGGGTTGTAGGTACAAATTTTTATAACGGACTGAATAGTCAGACGCGTCAAATGATTGACGCGGCTGCCGGGGGCACTCTGAATAATAAGACCCCCGAGGCCGCCCAGGCCCTTTTCGAAGAGATGGCCATCAATGCCTATCAATGGAATGTCCCGCGGGCGCGCCATAAGCAAGCGGGCCTTTATGAAGTGGATGCCACTGCTCAGCTAGCCCTTCAAGTCGAAAGGCTAACTAAGAAAGTGGTGGAGATGTCTGTTGCCTCCTCCACTCCACCTTGTTTTCTTCACCCCTCTAACGTCTGCGTAGTCGACGAGTTCGTGAACTACATGGGAAATCCAGTGCGTCCCTCCTTTCAAAACAACCCTTATAGTAGCCACTATAATCCGGGTTGGAGGAACTACCCGAATTTCTCATAGAGTAACCCGAACAACGCGCAACGCCCCCCTCCCCCTCCTTTTGCGCCCACATTTCCTCCTCCCCCTCTAATGAAGCCATCCCCGGTGGAGGAAAATTTTAATCATTATGTCGCGTCCAACGAGTCCAATATCCGGAACATCACCGGATCGCTAAAAAATTTAGAAATCCAGGTTGGACAGCTGGCGCGACTTATGTCGGAACGCGCTCTGGGGGCACTGCCAGGGAATACGGAGCCCAATCCAAGGGAAACTGCCAACGCTATAATCCTCCGTAGCGGTAAGGTGGTGGTCGATCCAAAACAGATCGATCCTCAGGTATATATTTCACCTCCGATCCCTCTTCCCTCTTCTTCGATTACGCAACCCTTACCGATTTTTAACGACAAAACTATTTAAAACAAGGCGCTGCCCTACCCGCATAAGTTATATAACGAGCGAGTGAACGTGTAATATGAAAAATTTATTTTATTACTTAAACAAATTCATATTAATGTTCCTTTTTGCGAGGCTATCTCGCAAATGCCAAAATATGCGAAATTTTTAAAAGAACTACTTTCTAATAAACGCAAACTCGAGGATATTTCGCATATATCTCTCAATGCTGTCTGCTCGGCGGCTCTTACTAGTAAATTTCCCTCAAAGCAAAACGACCCGGGACGGTTTTCTATCCCGTGCCTTTTTGGCAATGTATTAGTAAAATATGCCTTAGCAGACTTAGGCGCGAGCATTAATTTGATGTCGTTCTCGCTCTTCCTGCGATTAGGTTTGGGTACTCTTGCTCCAACCAATATGCGCATCCAACTAGCGGATCGCTCGGTTAGGTTCCCCATCGGGGTTGTTGAGGATGTCCTTGTCCGAGTAGACAAGTTCACCTTCCTGGTGGACTTTGTCATCTTGGACATCGAGGAAGACGCCGAGGTACCAATAATACTTGGTCGCCCTTTCCTCGCAACCTCACGTACGTTAATCGATGTAAGTAATGGTCAGCTTCTCCTTCGGGTAGGAGACGACCAAGTTACTTTTTCTATTAACTCCTCAATGGAAGACTCGTCGCTGAGTGACGATTTCTGCTACTCTTTAGATTCTTTTTATGGAGATTGTTCTTCTTCGGTTTTCGAGTCCGAATTTTTAAACGAAAATATTTTTTCGCTCGAAAATTTTTATTGCGATGAGGACGCGTAGGGATATGCCTTTTGAACCAATTGGTTCAAAAGACATTAGCACTAAAACCTCACTAGAAGAACCGCCCACCCTAGATCTCAAACCATTACCCGAATCCCTCAAATACGCCTTTTTGGGGAAAAATGATACACTCCCGGTAATCATTTCTTCGTATTTAAGTGAATCGGAGACCTCTCATTTATTGGGGGTTTTGCTTAAACATCACCACGCAATTGCGTGGCAAATTTCTGACCTTAAGGGGATTAACCCTTCTTTCTGCACTCAAAAAATTTTCTTAAACGATAATTGCCGCAAAACCATTCAGTCGCAGCGACGTCTTAACCCAAACATGAAAGACGTTGTGAAAACTGAGATAATTAAATTATTAGATGCGGGGATTATTTATCCCATTTCTAATAGTGCATTGGTTAGTCCCATTCATGTCGTGCCCAAGAAGGGCGGTTTGACCGTAGTGGCGAATGAGCACAACAAGCTCGTCCCAACTCGTATTGTTACGGGTTGGCGTGTTTGCATCGATTATCGCAAACTTAATGATGCCACCCGCAAGGACCATTTCCCACTACCGTTTCTTGACCAGATTATCGAGCGTCTTTCCAGTCATCCATTTTATTATTTTCTCGACGGTTTATCGGGGTTTTTCCAAATCCCAATTTCCCCCGAGGACCAAGAGAAAACAACTTTTACTTGCCCGTTCGGCACCTTCGCCTATCGAAGGATGCCATTTGGCCTCTACAATGCGCCAGCTACATTCCAATGATGTATGCTGGCAATCTTTGGCGAGCTAGTAGAAGATATTATGGAAGTATTTATGGATGACTTTTCTGTATTCGGATGCTCATTCTCGGATTGTCTTCAAAATCTCGATCGTGTCCTCCAGCGATGCGAGGACACGCATCTTGTTTTAAATTGGGAAACATGTAACTTTATGGTTCGAGGAGGTTTGGTCCTCGGCCATAAGATTTCGATTAAGGGGATAGAGGTCGATAAGGCCAAAGTACAAATCTTAGAAAAGCTTCCTCAGTCGACTAACATAAAATCCATTAGGAGTTTCTTAGTCCACGCAGGCTTTTACAGGCGCTTCATTCAAGATTTTTCAAAAATAACAAAGCCGCTTACTCACCTATTGGAAAAGGAATCACCTTTTGTCTTTAGTAGTGATTGCGAGTCTGCCTTAAATTTTATAAAACAAAAACTTATCAATTCTCCTATTCTAGTGGCCCCTAATTTGTCCCTTCCGTTCGAAATCATGTGCGACGCTAGTGATATTGCCTTAGGAGCCGTTCTTGGCCAACGCGTAGAAAAACATTTTCATCCTATTTATTACGCTAGCAAGATGCTCACTTCCGCACAAGTGAATTAACGATGGAAAAGGAACTCTTAGCCGTCTTTTTCACTTTCGATAAGTTTCGCTCGTACCTTACGGTATCTAAAGTTATCGTTTTTACTTATCACTCCGCCCTTAAATATCTATTAGCTAAAACTGACGCGAAGCCCCGCCTTCTTCGATGGATTCTCCTCCTACAAGAGTTTGACTTGGAGATCCGAGATAAGAGGGGTGCGGAGAATCTAGCGGCAGACCACCTCTCCCGTTTAGAAAATCCGGGTGCGGAAGCGCTCGCCGAATCTGAAATAAATGACAGATTCCCCGTGGAACGCCTTATCGCCATTCATTCGTCTTCGTCATCTTCGCCTTGGTTCACAGATTTTGCGAACTACTTAGTCGCGCGGGTACTTCCAAAAGATTTTTCAAGTCATCAAAAGAAGAAATTCTTTTCCGACTTGAAAAATTTCTTTTGGGATGACCCATTTCTTTTCTGTATCTGCGCGGACCAAGCGGTTCGAAGATGCATCGCGGGTGTAGAGTGCATGCAAATATTGAGGCACTATCACGAGAGTCCAGCCGGGGGGGCACTATCAAGCCAATCGGACCGCTAGGAAGGTGCTAGAGGCGGGCTACTTTTGGCCCACTCTCTTCAAAGACGCGCACAATTTTGTGCACGCATGCGATAGCTGTCAGAAGGTCGTGTAACATCTCACGTCGAGACGAGATGCCCCAAAATATGTTTTTAGAGTGCGAAGTTTTCGATTTGTGGGGCATAGATTTTGTAGGCCCCATACCTCCTTCTTATAAAAATATGTATATTTTAGTGGAGGTCGACTACGTATCAAGGTGGGCGGAAGCACAAGCTCTCCCCACCAACGATGCGCGAGTCGTCGTTACATTTATAAAAAAATTATTTTCTCGCTTCGGAATGCCTCGCGCTATTGTTAGTGATAGGGGAACGCATTTCTGTAACGCTCTAATGGCTAAGACGTTAGCTAAATACGGAGTCACGCACAAACTTGCCACCACCTACCACCCGCAAACAAGTGGCCAAGTTGAGGTAGTAAATCGAGAAATAAAACGCATATTAGAAAAAACTGTTTCACTTAATAGGAAAGATTGGTCCGTTAAGCTTGACGACGCGTTATGGGCGTATCGTACAGCGTACAAAACCGCTACCAGTTGTACTCCGTTTCGATTAGTCTATGTCAAAGCATGCCATTTACCCGTAGAACTAGAGCACCGCGCACTGTGGGCATTAAAACTCTTAAACCTCGACGCTAACTTAGCCGCTCAGAATAGAAAACTGCAACTAAATGAGCTCGATGAATGGCGTGTGAATGCTTACGGGAGCAATAAATTCTATAAGGAGAGTTCTAAGTTATATCACGATCGAAAAATTAAAACCCCTAAAATTTTTTCTCCGGGCGATCTAGTCCTTCTTTATAATTCTCGTCTTAAACTTTTTCCTGGCAAACTCAAATCCTGTTGGTCCGGTCCCTTCTTAGTTGAAGAAGTTTTTCCATATGGGACCGTACTCGTCTCCCACCAGGAAAAAGGCTCGTTTAAAGTAAACGGTCATCGGTTAAAGTCTTACATAGCGGGCGACCCAGTGATCGAGTATAGCGAAACCATATCCCTCCTCGACTTATAAACCCGCCACTATAGTCAAGCTACACGACTATAAACAAAGCGCTCCTGGGAGGCACCCCACGCTTATCTTTACGCCTTTATTTATCATGTTTCTATTTTTCTAATAACTGCAGGGTTTCTAATGGGCTTCCCAGAGCGCGGATCAGGGATGTTTTCTGCCCCCCTCTTTTTCCTTTTTTGTACATATACCTGCTGTCTTGTTCCTCATGCTTAGCATACAACATTGGGGACAATGCTGGATCTAAGTATGGGGGGTTTTCGTATTTTCGTACTTTCTTTTTCACTTACAAAAAAAAAAAAAAAAAATTTAAAACAAAACTTCAAAAATAAAAAATATATATAACACAAAAAAATATTAATTAAAAATTTTGAAGTTTCATTTTTGAAACTTTGACTTATTTTTAACTCGGTCCGCGAGATCCGGCTCATCGAGCCATCCACATAACGAGTCATCTCGCGGCTACCTAGTTATTATTTTTGTAAATATTATTTTTAAGTATTTTTGTAAATATTTTTTGTAAGAATTTTTGTATGTATTTTTTTTTTGTAAATATTTCTTTCTCTTTCCCTCTCTCTTTTTCTCTCTAATCCTTGTAAATAACTTCTCTTTTTCCCAAACTTTTCTTAAAAATACAAAAAAAAAAAAATTCGCCAAAACTTAAAATAACAAAAAAAATTCGCACAACTCAAAAATCAAAAAAATTTTATTTTATTTTCTTTAGTATGTATATATTATAGAAATAAATATAAAAATATAAAATATAAAAAAAAGATAATAACTTCAAAAATTCAAAAAAATTATATAAGTTATGAAACAAATAAATCAAACATCTCATTCTTAAGTTTCTTGCTATCCAAAAATTTAGTTTTTAGTTTATTTATATGCGAATTTTATCAATTCTTAAGTTGTATTTATACCTATTTTTAGGTATATTAGTTTAGTCAATTTTTACTTATTTCCTTTGTTTTTGTCAATTTACTTCAATAAATTGTTCATATTTGTAAAATTTTACTTCTAACTTAGTTTATTTTTTTTTAAAAAAAATTTCAGAAAAAGTCAAAATTTTGCCTGTCAAGCCCGTGACCATGCCCAACACACCCGTGACAAGCACTCAACGACTTCAGCAAGGTCGACACTAAACGATTTTACTGTTCAGCAGTCAATGCCATCATGTCACGCCCGTGTCCAAGATTGTCAAGCCCGTGTCGAGGGTGACACTCAACGCTTTTTCAACAGTCAACGATACTGAGATCAGAACTGCCAGCTGTGTCACGCCCTCCTGTCACGCCCGTGACATGCGGGTCACGCCCGTGACTGCCACGTGGAGCACCGAGTCAACTTTGTCGTCAAATCGACGGACCAATTAAGCTAAATAGCCAGTCACACCCTTCTGTCACGCCCGTGATATACTGGTCACGCCCGTGACAATGACGTGTCACCTTCCCGAACCTTCCAGAATGTCGCCTACCCGCCGAAGTCTCCAAGTCAAACACGGCAGCTATGACACGCCCCCTGTCACGCTTGTGACCTAGGGCGTGTCACACCCGAAATTTTTCCTATAAATAAGAGTTTTCTGTAATGCCCAATGGTTCACTTTTTTGAGCCAAATTTAATGTCTTTTGTGGGCTGCCCTTGGTGCACTTTCATCTTCATATAAGGAGACTTTCTCTCTCTTCCTTCTTATGTTTGTTTTAGCTTTTCCTTTTGCTTTGTAATAGTTTGTAATAGCTTTTTTATCATAAATAAAATGTTGTTTTTTCTCTTTCTACATGGAATGAAAATGAAATTTGGTTGGCTCACTCTCTTTCTCCTTTTTATCCTTAGTTCATTTTTGTTTTTCCTCTTTAAGAAAGTGTGTGTGTGTATGAGTATAACTTGTCTTAATTTTTCATGCAATATGTTGTAATGTTAGGCTTTATTTTAGGCCTTTATCAAAAAATTTGAGCCGTTATAATGGCAAAATTTAGTTTAAGTCTTCTTTTTAAAGAATCAAAGTTGTATTGAAAACTTTCTAAAGGGTTATATTTTCATTCCTATGAAGTTGTAAAAGTGGTTTTAAGGTGTTTTTATTTTTTTTACTTAGATTTGCTTTAGGATTGTAAAACCTGTTTTGGTCCTTTAATTTTTCTTTTCGCTTTTTAATCATTTCTACGAAATCCTATGGATGAAAATGTAAACGTTTTAATTTTTCAACAACTTTGATTTCAACTTTGTTTTCAATTCCAAGTGTTCAAACAATTTTTATTTAATCTTTTTATTTGTTTTTGGCAAGTTCTAAGGATAGAAAAGTTGTAGTTTTAATTTTTAGATAACTTTTGTTTTCATGTTATTCATATGTGTGTGTGAGTGTAAGAGAATAACTTTTCATGCTTTCTTTTATGCTTTCTTCAATTATGAAGTGTGTGTGAGTGTAAGAGAGTAACTTTTCATGCTTTCTTTTATGCTTTCTTCAATTATGAAGTGTGTGTGAGTGTTTGAGGATAAATTTTAATGCTTTGTTTAATGCTTTATTCAATTATGTAGAGTGTGTGCGTGTGAGCATTTATTTCCGCCTACTCGTTAAGAGTTAAACGGCGCTCTGCTTTAATTTACCGCCCACTCATTTGAGTGGGACTTGTAATTTTCATTTTTTGTAACTTAGTTTCTTTTTATTTATGCATTTATTTCCGCCTACTCGTTAAGAGTTTAATGGCGCATTGCTTTAATTTACCGCCTACTCAGTTTTGAGTAGGACTTGTACTTGCATTTATTTCCCCCTACTCATTCGAGTAGGACTTGCTTTATTTACTTTCTTTATGGTTTTGAAGTGTGCGTGAGTGCCTGCATCAATTAGCTTTCCTTCAATATATCTAAATGTCCTGTTTTTTTATGTTTTCTCTTATAATTGTTTAGTGCTTAATTTCAAACTCACGTTTCGCTAAAAACCATAAAGCCGTCCCCATACCGATGAGGGGCTAATCTTTTTTAGCCTTCGGCATCGAAGAGAATTGGGACATATAAAATGATTTGAAATAATTAAAAAATTTTCTTTTTATTTTAATTTAAGGACTTAAGGTTTACTCCGGGTTAACGACGCATAGGACCACATAATCGATGTGTGGGCTCTATTTCTGTTATCCATACGCGACGCCGAGAGGGTGCACGTATGGACCGATCCCCCTTGGGTAAAGAGAACTGCGTATGCCCCCTCGAAAAAGGAGAAGCGTAGTTCTGCTGGATTGGGTTCCCCACCAAATAGCGGGGTTCTTTGCGTAAAGCGGGCATTAAGAGGAATCCTTCATCGGTCTAACAATCGGTCGAATAGTCTTAATGCTTAGGTGAGCAATATTCCCAGAGATAAGTGCGCTCATATTTTTTTAACCTTCACGGCCAAGTGCCTTTTATTAATTTAAAAACAATGTTCAATAATTGTTGAGAATAATTTTAGTCTTAATCCGATTCGATGCAGAGCGTTAACCCGTCATCGAACTAACTTAGCAAAATTCAGCTCTCTTTCTTTCCGTTTTAATTAAACTAAAAAATCCCACCTTACTGATAGTAAGATAATAGTGTTCATGGAACAGTAGATATAATCAACGCATCCCCGAGAATAATATGACCTCGGTATTTTCCCTAATACCGTGTACTACTTGCGATAGGTGCACTTGCCTCCTCTCGTTAGAAAACTCGATCATCTTACTCAGCCCGCGGAATCTGACAATTTCGAACCAACCATAGTCGGTTTCTCTTCTACGGCCATCAGGAGGATGATGGAGGCTCAAGAGGTGAGGAGGGGGAATCATCCATGAAGGAGTCATCCAAGATGTTGAAAGATGGAATGGAAGAATCATTGGGTGGATAGTAGTACAAAGGGTATAATGGTCTTGAGGTGGTGGCTGGAGGAGATGAAATAGGTGATGAAATTGTGATGGTGGGGGAGATGGCAGATTGGATGGTTGATGAGAAAGGTAAGGCAGAAACAATAGGAGGAGGAGAAGGAGGAGCAGAGGAGGAAGAGACTGAAACAGTCCTTGTGCCTAAAGCAGATGGTGCTGCAGCAGCCCTATTGGGGTTGATAATCTGCCTGTCCCACTTGCTAGAAAGGGCACACGTGAGCCTTTTGGATGCATTGATGTGCATCCCATTTGAAACCAGTAATTCAGGGAACCTGGAATGCAGGAAAACCCCTAGAATCCTCCCAAAAAAGACACAACTTTTGTTAATTTTCTTCTTGATCAAGTCAAAGAAGATAGTTCCCCAATCTAGATGTTTCTTGTCAACTAATGCTCCCATTAAATAGAGCTGATACTTTGAGATGGTATCATGAGCTGAGTGCTTTGCTAGAAGCACTTTCCCCATGACATCAGCCAAAAATTGAAATTCAATTGATAGATTCTTTTTCAACAGCTTATTAGGGAGTACAGCAGAGTGACCCATTCTATCCAACATGGAATCAAATTCTTCTCCAAACAAATCAATAGAGTCATCTCCAGTACTTAAGGTGAATACTTCAGTCAGAAGAATAGGGGACAATGGTACCTGAGTCCCGTTGATCGTGCCGACTATAGTATTCTCATTCTCATTGGTTATACTAAAAACCCATTCCTTGATTTCTTCTGCCGCAATCTTTATTTTGGTGGTCATAAACTGAACTAACTGCTGTTCTCGGAAAAGATTCAGAATATCTTTGAACCTCTGATCGCTGCAATCAAAGGAGTCCATATCTATGTCAAAACCAGTATCAAATTTCATTTTGGAAAGAGCGGCAACCGACACCGCCATTTGTACCTGCAAAGATTGAACAAACACGACCAAGTGTAGGGAGTTTGGAGGGAAAGAGAAAAATTTGCAGAAAGTATGAAAGCGTAAAAGATGAACGGCGGCCGAAGAAATGATTTTATATTAGGGTTTGACGCCGAAACGAAAAATCGTTGAACTATGTTCGACGATTTGGGTTTCTAATGGAATACGAAGAGGTTTCCATGTCGTCGATCTCCATTCGACGTCATTGACGAGCGTCGAGCTCTGCTCGACGACCACTTAACAAAAGGAAGGATAGCTTAAAGCTATCAGGCGGCGCTGAACTCAGGTCGACGATTCAGGAAACGTCGATCTACGTTCGACGATTTTTGGGAAACCGTTGATCGTCGTTCGACGATTTCTTAAGAAAACGTCGAGCGCAGTTCAGAGACAGAAACTATCCTACAGACACAAAGAGAAATGAGTTTTTAGCCTAATCTTGGTCTGTTTTCAGATTCTCAAAATCTTGGAATTTATTTTAGGCTTCCTCCATCTAACATGCCTAATTGATTTAGGAAGAATATATGTTTCTTTTCATCCAAGGGTTTGGTGAAAATATCTCCCCTTTGCAAATCAGTTGGGATATATTGAAGTTCAATTTTGTTTTTCTCAACATTATCGCTTAGAAAATGATGCCTAATTTCTATGTATTTTGTCCTACTATGGAGGACTGGATTTTGTCCAATTGAAATAGCACTGGTGTTGTCACAAAATATTTTAGACTTCTCTAAGTTGTAACCATAGTCTAGGAGTTGATTTTTTATCCACAAGATTTGTGAACAACAACTACCTGCAGTTATATATTAATTTTCAGCAGTTGAAGTTGACACAGATGTTTGTTTCTTATAAAACCATGTGACAAGTCTATCACCAAGAAACTGACAAGTTCCACTTGTGCTTTTCCTATCTATTCTGCATCCAGCATAATGAGCATCTGAAAATCCAGTTTAGTCAAATGCTGAATCTTTTGGATACCAGAGACCTAGATTTGGACAGCTTTTAACATACCGAAGAATCCTCTTTACTAAAGTTAAGTGTGACTCTCTAGGGCTAACTTGGAATCTAGCACATATACATGTAGCAAACATTATATCAGGCCTACTAGCTGTAAGGTACAATAAAGAGCCAATAATAGCTCTGTTTGTTGTCTGATCAACTGGTTTCCCATGTTCATCAGCATCCAATACAGTATTGGTATGCATGGGTGTTTTCATACATGATGCATCAGACATACGAAATTTCTTAACCAGCTCTTTTGCATACTTGGTTTGAGAAATAAATATGCCTTCAGCATGTTATTTTACTTGCAATCCTAAGAAAAATGATAGCTCACCCATGCTACTCATTTCAAATTTAGAGTGCATAAGCTTGGAAAACTTTTTGCACAAGTTTGAATCGGTAGAACCAAAGATGATGTCATATACATATATTTGTACTAGTAGGGTATGGGACTTATGGGTTATGATAAAAAAGAGTTTGGTCTACTCTACCCTTATAAAATCATTTTCCAGAAGAAAGCATGCTAGGGTCTCATACCATGCTCTAAGAGCTTGCTTTAGACCATATAATGCTTTATGTAGTTTGAAAACATAGTCAGGATGAGTTTGAGAGATAAAACCTGGGGGTTGTCTGACATAGACTTCTTCTTTGATCTCCCCATTGAGAAAAGCACTCTTCACATCCATTTGGTAGACTTTGAATCCGTTGTGAGCAGCATAAGCCAGGAAGATTCTTATGGCCTCTAACCTTGCAACTGGTGCAAAGGTCTGGTCATACTCTATCCCCTCTTCTTGAGAATATCCTTGAGCAACTAGCCTTGCCTTGTTCCTTACAATAATTCCTTGATAATCCAATTTGTTTCTGAACACCCATTTTGTTCCAACAATGGAATGATCCTTTGGCTTAGGTACTAGTTCCCAAACTTTGTTTCTTTCAAATTGATGCAACTCCTCTTGCATTGCAATGATCCATTGTGGATCTTGCTCTGTATCTTGAATAGACTAAGGTTCAATTTGAGAGAGAAAGCAAGTGTGCATCAGGTTTTAGTTGACCTGATTTCTGGTTTGCACACCAGCTGAGATGTTTCCAATCACTTGGGAGATTGGATGATCTCTTGATGTTACTAAATCAAAAGGGGTTGTTGATTGTTCACTAACCTGTGTTATTGTTTCCTCTTGTGGAACAGTAACTTGCTCTTCAAGAAGATTTTCTTCCAGATGTTGAGCAGCTTCTTCATCTTCACTACTTTCATCCTTTTGAGTAACTTGCAATCTGTCCAAGTCTTCAGCTAGAGAATGTACCTGCAAATGTTCTATGGTAGAAGCATTCTTCTCCTTGAAAGACATATTAGTTTCATCAAAGGAAATATGGACAGATTCTTCTATTTTTTGAGTAGTTTTATTATAAACCCTATAAGCTTTACTGATCATGGAGTATCCCAGAAACACTCCTTCATCAGCTTTTGCTTGAAATTTTGCTATATATCTCTTTTCATTATTGTGAATATAACAAATGCAACCAAATATTTTGAAGTAATCTACTGTAGGTTTCTTCCCTTTGAGTAATTCATAGGGAGTCTTTCCCTTCAGTTTATGTATCAAACTTCTATTCAGTACATAGTTGGTGGTGTTCACTGCCTCAGCCTAAAAGGATAGAGGAAGGTGAGCATCTGACAACAATGTAGTTGCAGATTCAATTAGGGTTCTATTTTTCCTTTCTTCTACCCCATTCTATTGAGGAGTTCTAGGAGCTGAGAATGTATGTCTGATCCCTTCACTCTGACAGAACTCTTGCATAAGAAGAGAATAAAACTCTGTCCCATGATCACTTCTGATCAGGGCAATATGAGTATTGAACTCACTCTGTATACATTTGAGAAACTCTGTCAAACACTTAAAGTTATCAGACTTCTTCCTCAGAAAGAACACCCATGTGAATCTTGAGAAGTCATCTACAACCACTAAAGTGTAGGATTTCCCTCCTAAGCTTTGTACTATAATGGCTCCAAAAAGATCCATGTGTAACAGATACAAAATCCTAGGTGAATCACTCTTGTTAAGTGACTTAAAACTGTTTTTAGTTTGCTTGCCTAATTGACAAGCCTTGCAAAGTCCTTCCTTCTTGTAGGGGCCAAAAGGTAGTCCTCTAACAAGGTTGTCCTTGGATAGCCTAGAAATAGTTCTAAGGTTAATATGTCCTAGTCTCTTATGCCATAGTATATTAGGCTAGATATGGAATTGAACAGGCAAATATCTACTTTAGATGAAGGAAAACCTACTAAGTAAATGTTACCTTTTCTGTTACCTGTAAACACAGTTGTGTTGTCTTCTGACTTGACCTTGCATATAGCTTTGTTGAAAGTCACTTGATATCCTTCATCACAAAGTTGACTGATACTTATCAAGTTGTGCTTGAGTCCTTCAACATAAGCTACTTTCTTGAAGGTGACTGTTCCAATTTGGACTGCACCATATCCTTTTGTTGTTCCAAAGTTTGAATCACCAAAAATTACTTTGGGTCCAAGCTCGGCTTTAAAGGATGTGAAGTTGTCCTCTTTCCCTGTCATGTGCTTTGAGCACCCACTATCCAGATACCATTGCTGGTTTGATGTCTGATTGGTTTTCACCTGTACATACAAGAATTTACATGTTTTTGACCCAGTTTACCTTGGGCCTAGGTTGATATCCTTTAAATTCAAAAATGAAAGACATCCCAGGTTGACTCTTATAACCTTCAGGATGGTATCTCCTAGGAGGTACTATCCATTCAGTATAGGGGTTGAAACCTTGGGATGTAGGACTTCTAGGATTGAATCTAAATGTACCTTTGAAAGATTGTTCAAAACCCTGATCTCTGTTCGATGATCGTCGAGCTGAGGTCGACGATCTTGGGTCAGATCGTTGAGCTCTGTTCGAAGATCGGCTGTCCTGGAGTTCAGAATTCAGGTGTCGTCGAGCTGAGTTTGACGATTTTTTCTTGGATCGTCGAGCACCGTTCGACGATCGTCGAGCTCTATTCGACGCATTTTGTTGAACTATAACTTTCTTTGGCAAATCTGCATTCATCCTAGCTACCTCTACAACTTCCTTCCCTTTATTAGAGATAAATTTGATTGGAGTTGTCAGAACTATAGGCTGGCTAGATGAAGCTCCCAAGCCCAGTGAACTATTAAGTCAAGAGTTCATTGTGCTTGTGATATCCATTAGTTTGATGCTTCTCCCATTAAGGGATTCTTCAAACTGCTTGGCCTTAGATAGTTCACTTTTCAGTGAAGCTATCTCCTCTCTATTGCATTCTAACTCTTCAGATAGTTTTAGGTTCTCTGATTTTAAAGTGCTATACTCAGACAGTTGTTTTCTGAGGGAAATGATTTCCTTCTCAGACTCTAATAGATCTAGGCATAGTACTTTAAACTCATGTTTAAAGTCCTCAAAACTGAAATCAAAAGAATTGATTACCTGGTCTTCTTCTATTTGAATTTCTGAATCTGACTCTGACTCTTCTGCTTCTGAATCTGTTTGAGAGGCATTGATAGCCATCATGCAAAACTCCTTTTCATCAGCATCATCCTCATCATCACTGGAGCTGGATGAAGCTTCAGAATCCTCTTCAGTTTCACTCCATGTCTCAACAACAAATCCCTTCCTTGTATGTTTATTCTTGCTGGAGGAGGGTTTGTCTGAGCTGTTCTTCTTAAAGTCTTTCTCCTTTCTTCTTTCTCTTCTATCTTTCTTGTCCTTATTTTTATTTTCTGGACAGTCAGGCACAATATGGCCTGGTTTTCTGCAACCAAAACATATAATTTCTTTATTGTTATTTGATTTATCATACCTTGGCTTATCATGTCCCTTGTATGATCTCTTTTTGAAGTCTTTTCTGTCCATTTTGTAGAATCTTTTGGCCAATAAGCTGAGTAGCTCCTCATTGTCTATGACCTTTTCTTCACGCAGGTCCTCAACAGCTTTGAAGGCTATTTTCTTCTCTTTCCTTGTGGCTGGTGAGGCAGCCTTCTGTTCTTCTTCTTTATTTTTAATGAGCAGCTCATAAGATTTGAGCTTGCCCAGGAGAGCTTCAGTGGTAATCTCATTTAGACTTCTGGCATCTTTGATTTGCCAGATTCTTGAATCCCAAGTGCTGGGGAAACACATTAGGATTTTGACATTCAGCTCAGTCAATGAGATTTCTTTATCCAGAGTCTTTAACTCATTGACAATCAGACTTAATCTATTGTACATGTCTTCAAATGACTCAGCTTCTCCTTTCTTGAAGTTCTCATATTGGGATATGAGATTGGATCTTCTATCTTTTCTCTCATCAGCAGATCCTGAGACAATCTCAGAAAGTTTGTCCCAAATTCCTTTGGCTGAGTTGTATTCAGCTACCTTCTGAAATATCTCATCAGAAATTGTCTGAGCTAAGATATTCATGGCCTTGGCATCTGTAGTCTTCCACTTCTTTATTTCAGCATCTGTTCCTGAAGGAGGTTGAACAACATTTGTACTTGAGCTTGCTAGTGGACTTGGGCACATTGTCAAAACAGAATTAAATATGTCTTCATCAATAGAATTCATATAAAGTCTAATCCTTGCTTTCCAAATTGCAAACTTGGATAGATTGCACACTGGAGGCCTGGTGCTTGCATAATCTTTGTTTTGTGCCATGTCTTTATATAAAATTAAATATAATGAAAATAACCCTCTTACAAGATTGATCTTATCAAGGATCTTTTGGTTCAGGTGTTAGCCTGTATGAATATCCAACCTGCCTATGATACCAATTCAAAGTGGAGGATAAGATCAGTCTGACTCTAGAGGGGGGGGGGGGTGAATAGAGTTTGTTAAAATAATTTTTCAAAATAAAACTTTACAGAGGAAGAGTTAAGATAATATAGTATGTGTATTGTGCTACAGTAATAAAACAAAATATATAATAAAAGAAAAAAAAAGATTCATAGCACACAGCAAAGAATACACACAAGCAACCAAACACAAGAAGCTATAGTGGTTCTCCAATCAACATGGGTACATCCACTCTTCTACCACCCTTGGTAGGAATCCACTCAGGATGAGTATATCAGGTGTCCTGGCACCTATGAGCTTTTGATAAGGTGCTCAAAAACCAAATCTAGATTTTTTGATAAGGTGTCTTGCCACCACTGAGTTTTGACAAGGCTCTCAGAACCAGATTCAGAACTTTTGAAGGGAGTTTTGATAACCCTTTTACAGCAGGAAAAGAAAAAGGAAGAGGTGAAGTTGTCTTCTCTGTCTCAATCACTGAGAGAAGACTTAGTGGATTGATTGTGTTGTCAAAGCTCCCCCTAAGATGTAGATGGTTCAGGAGTGAGAGCTTTGCTAGGGTCATAGGCCTTCAGAAGCTTCAGGTCTCAAGCAGAAGATGATTTCAGGAGAGGCTGAAATATGAATTGTCTGGAGTCTTTGATGTTGAAGCTATGAACACTTTTCAGTATGCTAATTTTCAATCTAACTCTTCAGGATTGATCACTTGATTTTTATCTGAGTTGATCTCTCTATCTGTGTATGTCTGTATTTAGTGTTCTGTGTATTCGGTGATTATTCTCTTGATCTGCTGTTGTGTATATTATTCTCAGATGATCCTTTGTCTAAGATAGCCGTTAGCAGTCATAAATGTCTTCCATAAATATTTTGTCTTCTGGAGGAAAGTCCAATAAACATTCTCTGAGAAATCCCTTGAAACTTGCTGTAGAATAAATGAAAACGGCTAACAAATCTCTTGAAATAAATGCTGAGAGAATTTGAAAAACATTCCAAAGGCCGACTGAATTTGAATCCTTAAAGTCGTCGATCTCTCAAAAAAACGTCGATCTGAGCTCTACGATCGTTGAACTGAGCTCAGAGATTGGAATGAACATCAGACAGAAAATGTCGAACTGAGCTCAGCGACCTGAAGAATAAGTGAGGATAGATCGTCGAACTGAGCTCAGTGACATGGAAACAAGCTGAAGGCAGATCATCGATCTGAGCTCGAAGATCGTCGACCTGAGCTCGACGATTTATCAGAGTTGAGCTCAGAGATCGTCGAACGAAGTTTGATGTTTCGGCGACCTAAGCTCGACGATAATTGTCTTTATCTCAGCTATAAGTCTTGATCCTTGAATGGTCCAAGGGGCAGCTTCAAACCTAATTTTTAAGCCCTAAACTAATTCTAACTTGACCTTTTCAACTATACATTTAGGTCAAACTGATTTCCTAAAGACATAGTGATCCTTGCCCAAATTAGTAATAGGGTGTTCCAACGTGGTGGTCTTTCACTTCACTATGACTAATAACCAAGCAGAGTACGAGGCCGTGATAGCCGACGTTCATTTGGCAAAGGAGATTAAGATCCAGGATGTAGTGGCTTTTACGGATTTGTTGGTGGTGGCATCACAGATCCGAGGAGAGTTTGAATCTCGGGAGCCCACCCTGGCAAAGTATTTTTCCAAGGTAAGGATGATCATTGGAGGATTCCGGACGTTCTCAATCCAACACGTTCCCAGGGAAGAGAGTGTAGTAGCCGACCGGCTGGCTATGTTCGGACCTCGGGGGGGGGGGGGGGGGGAGGAATCCTGACTGAACTATTTCGACCAGTATTCGAGGAAGGGGAGTTGATGGAGGTGGATCGGCGACCCTAATGGGTGGAGCCATTGGTAACCATTCTGACCACTAGCGAGCTTCCGGAAGGGACTAAGGAGGCCAAAAGATTCAGGCACAAGGCAACCCATTACTTAATGCTTGAAGGAGGGTTACAACGTAAGATGTTGTCGGGGCTCCTGGCAAGGTGTGTGATTGAGGAAGAGATCCCGAGGATCTTGGAATAAGTGCATTCAGGTGAGTTTGTCAGTCACTCGGGGGGAAGAACATTGGAAGCAAGGGTGGTAAGGCAAGGGTATTTTTTGAATACCCATAGGAAGGTTGCGACTGATTTTGCAAGGAGGTGCCAAAAGTGTCAGTTGTACGCCCCCTCCAGCTCTTAGCCGCTAAAAGGCTCCAAAGAATCACGACACCATGGCCCTTTGCCATCTCGGGGATGGATTTAGTCGAGCCTTTCGCTTCGGCTAGTGGGCAAAGAAGGTTTCTTCTAGTCATGATTGACTACTTTTCAAAATGGCTGGTGGTCAAGGCGCTGGCTAAGGTCACCTAACAAGTCATCAGAAACATCGTGTGGGGAGAGATCATATGTGGGAATGGGTTGCCTCAGGCAATAGTGACAAACAATGGCCCCCAGTTTTCCAGCGAAGTGTTTATCAGCTTCTGCACCCAATTGGGGATAGACCTTAGTTTTGCCTCCATCCACCACCCTAGGAGAAACGGCTAGGTGGAGGCGGCAAACAAGAACATTGTGAACTTACTGAATAAGAAGGTGGAGAGCTTGAGGGGGAATTGGGTAGAGCAGCTCCGCTCAGTTCAATGGGCCTTGCGAACAACCCCAAACACGACAATCGGCGAGACCCCCTTCAAACTTTCTCATGGGAATGAGGCGGTCGTGCTAGTGGAGTTCGAGGTTCGGTCCTCGCGGGTCACAGCAGCGGGAGAAGGAGACGAGGTTTGGAGTTTGGAGAATGAGGGGGAGTTGCGCCTCTCTTTAGATATGGTGGAAGAGCTGCGCGATGTCACAACTATCAGGCAGGAGGAAATCAAGCGGCGAATGACAAAATATTTTGACAAACACATAAGAATGAAATAGTTCGAAGAAGGAGATCTGGTATTAAAGAAAGTTGATGTGGCGGGAAGATCAGCCCCCGTTGGCAAGCTCAACCCAAACTGGGAGGGACCTTACATTGTTGAAAGGGTTCTAAGAACGTGAGGTTACCACCTACAGGACGTGGAGGGGAGATCCATGAGCCATACTTGGAGCGGCGATGACTTGGAATGCTTCTACCGATGAGGGAGGAAGGTGAAATTGTATATTCAAAGAAAAATTGTTATATTATATTCACTAACTTGTTGTAGTTTTGGCTTTACCTAGTGTAGAATTTTGATGATAGGATGGTCAGATGTTTGCACTACCCAGAGCCTGGATCGGCCTCAGGTAGACCCGCTACACAGGCTCTCACTAGCTGGCAGGTCCGAAGGCTCGCCTGTGGGGGTAAGGGACCCTGAGTGCTACTCGACCCTGAGTAGACTCGCTGCTCAGGATCTTATTAGCTGGACAGGGCGGTAGGAATACCTGGGGGGAAAGGACTTGGTATTAGATGTGTTCTTTGAGATACTTCGGCTCAGATGTTTGCACTACCCCGAGCCTGGCTTGGCCCCAGGTAGACCCATTGCTCAGGCTCTTACAAGATGGTAGGTCCGAAGGCTCGCCTGTGGGGGTAAGGGACCCCGAGTGCTGCTCGGTCCTGGGTAGACTCGCTGCTCATGCTCTCATTAGCTTGGCAGGGTGGTAGGCACACTTCGGGGGAAAGGGCTTCATTTTGGATGTGTTGTTTGAGATACATAGGCTAAGATGTTTGCACTACACTGATCCTGGCTTGGCCCCAGGTAGACCCGCTACACATGCTCTCACTAGCTTGCAGGTCTGAAGGCTTGCCTGTGGGGGTAAGGGACCTCGAGTGCTTCTCGACCCTGGGTAGACTCGCTGCTCAGGCTCTCATTTGTTTGGCGGGGCGGTAGGCACACCTGGGGGGAAATGACTTCGTCTTGGATGTGTTCTTTGAGATACTTCGGCTCAGATGTTTGCACTACCCCAAGCCTAGCTCAGCCACAAGTAGACCCGCTGCGCAGGCTCTCACTAGCTGGCAGGTCCGATGGCTTGCCTGCGGGGGTAAGGGACCCCGAGTGCTGATCGGCCCCGAGTAGACTCGCTGCTCAGGCTCTCAATAGCTTGGAAGGGCGGTAGGCACACCTGGGGGGAGAGGACTTGGTCTTGGATGTGTTATTTGAGATACTTCGACTCAGATGTTTGCACTACCCCGAGCCTGGCTCGGCCCTAGGTAGACTCGTTACTCAGGCTCTTACAAGCTGGCAGGTCCGAAGGCTCGCCTATGGGGGTAAGGGACCCCAAGTGCTGCTCGTCCTTGGGTAGACTCGCTACTCAGGCTATCTTTAGCTCGGCAGGGCGGTAAGGACACCAGGGGGGAAAGGACTTTGTCTTGGATGTGTTCTTTGAGTTACTTTGGCTCAAATGTTTGCATTACCCCAAGCCGGGCTCATCCCCAGGTAGACCCACTTTACAGGTTCTCACTAGCTGGCAGGTCCGAAGGCTCACCTGTGGGGGTAAGGGACCCTGGGTGCTGCTCTGCCCCGGGTAGACTCGCTATTCAAGCTCTCATTTGCTGGGCAGGGCGGTAGGCACACCTGGGGGGAAAGGACTTGGTCTTGGATGTGTTCCTTGAGATACTTCGACTCATATGTTTTTAGTACCCCTAGCCTGTCTCAGCCCTAAGTAGACCCGCTGTGCAAGCTCTCACTAGTTGACAGGTCCGGAGGCTCGCGTATGGGGGTAAGGGACCCTGAGTGTTGCTCGGCTCTAGGTAGACTCGCTGTTCAGGCTCTCATTAGCTGGGCAGGGTGGTAGACAAACCCGGGGGGAAAGCACATGATCTTGGATGTGTTCTTTGAGATACTTCGGCTTGGATGATTGCACTTCCCCGAGCCTGGCTCAGCCCCAGGTAGACTCGCTGCGCAGGCTCTCACTAGCTGGCAGGTCTGAAGGCTCGCCTGTGGGGTTAAGGGACCCCGAGTGCTGCTCGACCACGGGTAGACTTGCTGCTCAGGATCTAATTAATTGGGCAAGGTGGTAGGCACACCTAAGGGGGAAGGACTTGATTTTGGATCTATTATTTGAGGTACTGCGGCTTGGAAACTTTGGCACTACCCCGAGCGAGGCTCGAACCCTGGTAGGCTCGCTGACCGGGCCCTCTAGGCAGGACAGGAGGCACACCTGGGAGGCTAAAGAAAGTGGTTGAGAACTTCCTGAGGTAGGAGAAGTCTCGGCTAAGAGGTCACGACCAAGAGGTTCTCGGCAAAAGGAGTTCCCGGCAGGGAGGCCTTCAGTGAGGTGTTGTTGGAACAATAGAAGGTAGTCATGGTGAAAACTCTGTTCGCTCGCGTAAGGTGAAGGGGGGGGGGGGGGTCCCCTTAGGAACCCACAGACAGCGCTTCCGACAAAAGGTTCTCGGTGAAAGGCACTCGGAAATGGCATGCTGGGACTTTAACTCTCGACAGGCCTCTGCCTTTTGATCACTAAGAAGAACGACTATCCTAGGGAGGCCGAGGGCCTCTGAGAGAATGCTCTTCAGAAGCATTCGACACTATACAGAGCTTTTATAAAGAAGTAAATACCAATCATAATATACAAATATGTACAACTAGTGTATTCATCAAAAAAGTAATTACAGGCGAGAACATCTCGCACGTTATAAGGGAACAAAAGAGGGTGGGGGAACCCGTCTGGGGGACGCGCTATACCCCCGCTCGAGCTCTCGTTCGAGCTCCCGCTGGAGCTCTCTCCAGAACCCTCCCCGGATATCTCTCCTGCAGCGGTGGGAGATATCGGGACATCCGAGTGCGGGGAGTCGGGTGCGCCCGGGGCTTAGGGATGGGCTCGAAGAGCAACGAGATTAGTTGGCTGGTGACGATGGTTTCGCCTCCCTCACTCAAGCACCCAACATCCCGTAATGTCTCTATGGTTATTCTGTCCGTTGCTTGGGTGTTGATTTGTAGCAGCTTGTTGATGTTGTACTTCGAGTAGTGGCAGCTCCTCAGTCTCTCGTCCAGTAAAGGAGAGGGCGGGATCGCAGCCGCAGCCGCTTCCGTGCGCTGGAGCTGGTCCTTCAGCAGGACATTCTCGCAATCCAGGCCGGCTAGCTGCGCGCGAAGCAGCATGCTCTGGGCGGAATCCTGTGCATAAGAAACCCCGTCAGTAAAGAGAAAAGTGAAGTGGGCTATGAATTATAGAGGAGAGAGCTAACACCTTGGATGATCTCGCTTACCTCTTCCGTCGGGCGCAAGGATAGAGGTCGATTGGCATCCGCCAGCTCGACCTTTAGGGCTGCCGTGTGAGCCTCCGCCTTGTCCCTCGCCTTGAGCATCTCGGCGAAGTTGCGGTCGATGGTGATGCACCGGCGTACACACATATGCGCGAGCTCGAACCCGCGCATCAAGGCCCAGATGGAGTCGAAGGCCAGGAGTTGGGTGGGCGATTGGTCAAAAGCATCGGCATCTTATCGGTTGTAAAGCCCGTAGCCCAGTGTAAAAGCCTCGCCGGTGACCTCATCGTACTTTGCCCATCTGTGGAGGAGAGTAGAGTGGGAGACCTAGTTTGCCTCAGGATCCCACTGGAGCAGGGGCTTCCCTTCCGCATCCAGGCATTTTACGTCAAGGCCGAAGTTTCAGTGCCCCTTTGGCACATGCTGGGGAGGGGCCTGAGCGGAAATATTGGTGGCTTCCCCCTCGTCATTAGTCTCGTCTATGGATGGCAGGCTCTTGGCAGGGGCCCCGACAATGGTCTTGGCGGCAGTAGTCGCATTCCTGGCTGCCAACAGGATCTCGTCGAAGGATTGTCCCTCGGCGACAGATCAGGCGGAAAAGGCCGCCACAGACATCCCCTTGTCTGCGGCAGTTAGCCTTGGTCTTTTGAGCGCATTGGACAAGAAGGTGAAGGACTTTCTCTTCCCGACACTGGACTGAGGGGGAGGAGCCAGCTCATCCCGGCAGGCGAGAGCCGCAGATTTCGCGAGAGCCAAGGGATCCATCGCAGACCTGGTCTCGGAACTCGGCGGGTGCAGAGGGATCTCCCGCTCTCATGCGAGGTCGACAACATTTAGCTCTACATCTTAGAGTATAGAATTCTCTGCTAAAGGCGAGACCATACCTTTGCCGAGAGGCACGGGCAGGATAGAGTCGATGTCTCGCCTGAGGAATTGGACGTCAAAGTCCTTGGTCCCGAAGAACTTTAGGAGGGCGCTCTCGCGCGACCCAAGGGTGGGCGTCTTGTTGGCGGCGTCGTCGTATTGGATGGGCGCGAGGGACACATTGCCAAAGTCGTCGGAGACAAAGACGAACTTCTCGCCCTATTGGTGGTGCTTGTTGGCGAAAATGCAGGTCTTGAGCAGCCATCCGGAGAAGAAGACTACCTTGCTATTGGCCCGGAAGACGAATAGCTTCCGGAAGATGGGAAGGCTAAACTCTATCCTCTCGTACCGCATATAGAAGATGAATGCTACTAAGATGGCGACTGAGTTAGGATTGAGCTGTGCGGGAACCACCCCGTAGTAACAAAGGGCTTGACGCATCTTGGGCCAGAGGGGGAGGCATAAGCCCACCTCAAAATGCTCGAGGGGGATGGAGAGCTATCCCTCTCCCGTGAGATTGACTCTATTGTCGTTGCTCGGGTTTCTCACGGAGAACCCGGAAGGGATGTAGCGGGTGGTGATCATCTGAAATTCATCTAAGGTCAGACGGTAGGGAGAGAACTTATGCCTCTAGAAGGCTTGCGTGCAGTTGGAACGTCCTTTGCTCTCGCCCGACAAAGTGATCAAGGGGTCCTAGGCGAGAACTCTGGGGGAAAGGCGAGAGAGAGAAGGTAGTGGAAGCAAGGGACGTTCTCGACGAGGTGCGAGAGCTGTAAGAAGGAAGGAAAGGGTTTCGGATTGGAGAAATAAATGCGGTGGATGGACTGGCCTATTTATTAAAAACTGTGGTAATGATAAATATCCTAAAAAGGCGGCAGGGGTATGATCGACATGTACCGAGGAGATGGAGCCTCGTTTTCCACTCTGATACACCTCGGGAGCCTAAGCCAGCAATAAGATCTCAGCCCATAGATAACAACAATTAGCAGACAGCTTGAGTTCGCGCAAGCACCAAGAAAACATCATGAAATAGAGTAGTGCGAAATAGAAATTAAAAAGGGTCTCTCGTCGAGCGAGAGCCGCATAATAAATAATAATAATAAAGGTTCAAACATTGCCAAGATTCAACTTCGAGAAGGGGTATATTGCGGGAAGGGTAGGCCAAGAGATAGGGGAGGCGGGACTTCGTTGTTCAGTATGGCTCCCAACGCCATCGCCCTCGTTCTCGCCTTCTTGTCCTCGGAGGCGCCTGTGGGTTGAAGTAGGATGTCAAGGTGGTGTATCCAAGGTTGATCTGGTGCGCCTTGTCCAGAATCCGTGTGATGCACTGCCCTGGGACCGACTCGGCGGTAGGCGTATCCTGCCGCTCCATCTCGCCCAGGAAGTTGTAGTCCCGCTCAAGGGCCTCCATACTTCGGTCTACCATTTCGCGGATTTCCTTCACCACTTCGCGGATTTCCTTCACTACAGAGGTGTTGGACTTCTCCAGCCATGCGAGCTTTGACAAGAGCGCCGCTATCCTCTTCCGCCATTTTCTGACGTTCTTGGCAGCTTCCAGAATTTCTTCCATCTTATTAGAAGAAGGAAAGGGGGAGCTCTCGACGTCTTCCCTTTCCACTTCATCATCATCTTCGTCTTCATCTCCATAATCAGATCCCGTCCGAGGGTTCGCATGCCGCGATAAAAGAGAAGTTACTTGGTTATGACAAGAAAAAAGTGAGGGAAATAGTTATTTCTCACATACCTATAGCATGGTGAGATCCATCGGCCAGCGGCAGGCAAGAAGGCCCAGACTCCCGCTCAGTCTCCTTTCCAAAGAGGAGGTGGAACGGTTTTCCTCACCATGGGCGGAATGTTTTGTGCATAGCAGTCTCGGCCTGGCAGGGAGGGGGAGATGCGCTCTCTCGCAGGGGGGCGAGACCCCTGTGTAGGCACGGAAGGCTCGATGGCCACTCCTCCCGCTGGTAGGACGAGGTCGACCACCTGGGTGTCCGGGTTGATGAGTGTGGTCTCGTTTCCCTGGGTGTCGAGACCCAGGCTGGCGAAAGCTGGCGCTGTGGGAAACCGTTTAAGCAATAAGAACGAGTTGATTAAAAAATCGGACAAAGGAGGGGTAAAAAATGTTACTTGGGGTTCTCGGAGGGTTTGCTGGGGGAATGGCCATCGGGATCCATGAAGGATCATCTGGAGGGAGAGGCATCGACTTGGGGGGTGTCCGTAGGGACCAATGATCAACATTTGGAACCGCCTCCTGTGAGAAGTACTACATATCAATCGTCGGTCTTTCATATCAATTCATAGTTCTTGATAGTCAGCAAATCGCAGGGACATACCTTCTGCAGAGGTAAAGGATTTTTCGCGTGGCTTTAGGATGGGGTAGGAACGCCCTGATTCTCATTCAAGAGGTCTCGCTTGACTGATTTCACCCTCTTCTTTTTCTTCTTCTTTAGCTGTGGGGGCTCAGCGGACGGTAACCTTCTCGCCAACCATAGGGCTACCAAGGCACTGTTTGGAAGTGCTCATGCCTGCGCCGCATCAGTGCAGTCTTGAAGGCTCTGCAAGAGCGGTTTCTCAGCGCATTTGGAACGCATCTTGGGATCATGTGAGGACTCAAAAACGGGGCAGCGATTGGCAGGGACAGATTTATGACCATCTATCAGCACACACATATATAGCTGTGGAATAGCCCACCAAAAGATTCTCTTTTCAGGACAACACATGCTCAGCGAATATTATTGGTTTGACGTGTCTTTTCGAGTGCAGGGCTAGCTCGAAAAGAGTGGGGATTGTGTACAACCCCATATTAGCTGAGTGGAACCCAGAGGCACCAAGGGCCAGGTTTGGGCTAGCTTCGTGCTAGCTTTGGTCTTCAGAGCAGAAGTGCTCCCACCTAGGAGTGGGCGAGAGCGCTTGCTCTCAAGCCTCGACAAAGACCTACTTCTACCTAGAGGCGGGCAAGAAGGCTCGTGCCTCGCGGAAGCCAGGAACTGGCTCAGTCTGAGGCATTCTTCAGCACCTTTTCAGCTCCTATCGAGTGAGAGCGGGAGGGTTCTCGGCAATATGTAAGAACCTCCAGTTCTCGGCATAGAGGTTCTCGCCAGATGGGGCCCAGGGAGAAATTACCTAGTTTCCCTCGAGTAAATTACTATATGTAACACCTGAAATCCCGATTTGTAGTTTAGGCTGGATGATACGGCCTGGGACACGGGCGTGTCCCAGGGCTTGTCAAGGTTTCGGTACTCGAGTGGGTCTCGAGTGGGACTCAAGTGGGCATCGAGTCTGTGTCGAGTGAGGCACATGGCCTGGGACACGGGCGTGTCCTTCACTGTGCATGTCGAATTATCGATACAATTTCAGTTGACGATCATTGAGTGAGGAGACACGGCCTGGGATACAGGCATGTCCCAGGGCGTGTCCTGCTAGGTTTCCATGGCATTGAGTGGCGCTGAGTTAGAACACAGCCTGTGATACGGGCATGTCATAGGGACATGTTTGGCACATGGCTAAGGACATAAGCGTATGCCTTAGCCGTGTCCTTATCTGGGAGTTAGTTTTGTGTCGATTGAGGAACACGCCCCTCGACACGGGCATGTACCTTGTGACATGGGGGTGTTAGGGATTGACACGGGCATGTCTGAACCCATGTTCTTGTCAGGATTGAGTCGATTCCCTAGCCTCTTAGGGAACACGGTCTGTGACACGGGCGTTTTTGTTGGGTACATTGGAAAATGTGTACCTGATTTGAAGAAGCCTAACTTAGCTCAATGATATACATCAAGGTGTATTTGATGTTATTTTGAGTTTATATGTGCAGTTTAAGAATGTACTAGAATGCAGGAAAAATATTCTAAGTCCATATGTCGACACCAGAAGAAATTGTGTCGACACTTCAGAAAGATTGTGTCGACACATGAAGAAGGCTGTGTCAGCGCAGAGAAATAGAGTCGACAACAATTGTGTCGACACCTTGAGTCAATGTCGACACACAGAAGTTTTGTCGACATCAACTGTGTCGACACTGGGAAGCTGTGTCGACACATAGAATTGCTAGTTGACAACATTTGTGTCGACACCAGAAGACTGTGTCGACACACAGAGGCAGAGTCGACAACAGCTGTGTCGACACCTGGAGGCTGTGTCGACACACACTATATTATGAGTCTACATCAACTGTGTCGACACACAGCAAAGTCTATACTAAGTTAGTTGCTGGTGAATGGTGAAGTGTTTGTGTCGACACAAATACTCAGTGTCGACACATTCTCAAGATGCAGTATCAAGAAGCTGAGTCGACATAAAGGCAGACATGGAGACATCATCAAAGGCTGTGTCGACACCTAAGTCACTTATGTCGACATATATTGACAGATGGTCTCGACACTTTCTAACAGACAGTCTCGACGCTTTGCTGACAAAGACAAAGACACAAGATCTGTTTTAAGACTTGACAGTTGTGAGTTACAACAGGTCGACTGAAGCTGTGAGGCTTGTCAGAAGTTTGTTAGAAACCGGATCAGCCAGTTACCAAGGATGAAGTCTATAAATAGACAGATTCAGAAGAAGAAATAAAAATATATAGAAACTGATTGATTGATCATTGTTGTGAGATAAGATCTCTAATCAAGAAAGTGCAAGGCACAGAAGAAGATCTTCGAGAGAAGATCTAAGAAGACTTTTTGAAGTGAACATCCACTCAGATTCAGTCTAAGTTGAATTCATTCAAGAATTCAGAAGTATTTTCAAGGGTTGTGGATAGAGAGAGATCCAGTCATTTGAAGACAAGAAGGAAGCTATCACAGGTTTCTTAAGAAGCAGTATATTCCAAAGGAAATCAACTTAAACTAAGTTCTGATTCAAGAAGATTTGAAGAAAGCAATGATCCAGTTGATTTCATCCATCAGCCTTTTCAAGAAGCTGATCAAGAACTATCTTATCCCTTCTCTCTCAACAGGGGTAAGATATTATATAACTTCATTTTCAAATTCTGTAGGATCTATTTATAGATCTGAGTTGTAAGCCTATTTTATAAAGGCTGAGTGTAGGAGAAGGTGTTCTCTGAGTTGTAAGCCTATTTTATAAAGGCTGAGTGTATGAGAAGGTGTTCTCTGAGTTGTAGGCCTTATGGCAAGGCTGAGGTAGGGCTGGTTAGCCTAAGCTGTAGGAACCTTATAGGGTTCTGAGTTGTAGGAACCTTTCAGGGTTCTGAGTTATAGGATCTGAGGATCTGAGATAAAAGAGGAAGTTAGGACGAATCTAGCACACTGCTAGATAGGTGAAGGGGGAAAGTGGATATACCCAGACCTTGGGGAACCACTATAAATCTGTGTGCAATCTGTGATGTGTACAGGTTTGGGATTGCTGGGCTGTGTTAGCTGCAGAGTTTTTCTGAATTTTATTATAACTTGTAGTTATATTCTGCCTTAAGTTTAAACAAGCATTAAAACCTATTCACCCCCCCCCTCTAGGTGTTTAGGTTGTCTTGAAAGTAAAACTATCAAGTGGTATCGGAGGGAGGTTACTCAAAGAAGGACTTAACAGTCTGAGTTAGATCCCTAAAGGCAGAATCAAGAATCAAGAAAATGGGTTCTGGAGAGAATCACAAGGAACTAGGGTCAATGAAATTACCCATCTGCAGAAAAGAGATTTTTGGAATCTGGAAAGAAAGGGTTAGGTTGTTTATGGAGGCTTCTGATCCAAGGATCTATATTACAGTAAAAGAAGGTCCATATATCCCAATGAATGTGTCTGCTCTTGATGCAAATGGAAAAACTCCTAAAGATTTCTCTAAAATGACTAAGGATGAGATTATATTGGCAACTATGGATAAGAGAGCTCAGAATATCATAGTGAGTTCCATAGATGATTCTACTTTCCAAAATTTGATTCACTGCAAAACCTCCAAGGAAATGTGAGACACTTTGATTGTCTACATGAAGGGTTTTGAAGAAGTTAGACAAGACAGAAAATCTATGCTTAATCAAGAATATGAGAGTTTCAGACAAGGGAAGTCTGATAGCATAACTGAATGCTACAAGAAATTCTACAGGATAGTGAATAAACTGATGTCCTATGGAAGGGTCTTCAGTACATATGAGTTGAATGACAAATTTCTAAGATCCTTGATAAAGGATTGGGATACCAAGATTTGTGCCATAAGAGAAGTGGCCAAACTAGCAGACATTTCTCCTCCAACCTTATTTAGAAAATTGCTCTCATATAAAATGCAACTAATGGCTAGGAAGGAGGAAGAAAAAATTACAAAAGGAGAGCATAGAGAGAAGTAGGTGGCCTTCAAGGTTGTAGCCACTAGAAAGAGCAGTAGAATGTCTCCATCACCTTCTAAGGAAGTTGCTGAAGATAACTCAGAAAATTCAGACAATCAGAACTCAGAAAGCAGTGATTCAGATGCAGATTTTGCTGCCTTTACAAGGCAGTTTCAGAGGTTCTTGAAGAAGAAGCGGTGGAAGTCAAGACCCTCCACATCACAGCCAGTTGATGATTACTATCAGAAGAGAAAATCATCAAGAAAGGAAAGGAGCAGATCAAAGCCCAGCAAAGCTACAACATCAAAGATTGTTTGTTATTGCTGCAATAGGCCAGGACATGTTGTGGCTGAATGTCCAGATAAGAGGAAGGAGTCAACAGACTGAATAAAGACTCAACAAAAGGGCAAGAAGGAGAAATTCTTTGTTGCTAAGAAGGAGAAGAGTCTTACAGATCAATCTTCCTCAGAGTCAGAATCTGAAGCTGAAGCTTACATTGGATTGTATGCAGCTAATGAAGAAGAGGAGTTTATGCAATTGATAAACTCCATCTATGATCAAGAAGACCATCAGTGTATGGGACTGATGGCTGATTCAGAAGACAATAAGTGCCAGGATCAGCCTGGTCCCAATAAGGTACAAAGTAATTCTAGAATTTCTGATTACAGTACCAGTTCAGAGTCAGATTCATTTGCATCAAGTAATGAGGATGGATCTGAATCTGAAGGAGATATTGATCAGTTGATAGTTAAGTATAGAGACTTATTGCAGGCTCTTAAGAAAAGCAAGAACCTAGCAAAAACTCAGGCTCAGGAGATTGCAGATCTTAAGGTGGCTGCATCTGAGTTAGAAAAAGTATTGGATCAAAAGTTAAATGAGATTGTCAAACTGAAAAATATAACTATTATTCAGATGGGCACAATCACATATTACAAAGACCAAGTTAAAAGTCTGGAGGCCAGACTGAGAGTAGAGAAAGATTTAGTGGCTAGTTACTCTAAGCCAAAATAAGTCGTACCTTTAATAGATGAGTTTGTGGCTCAAAAGGGTAAGGCAGGATTAGGCTTCAAGGGTAACACCAGGGCTGCCCAATTCAAGAGAAAAGGCAAAGCTCCAGTCCAGCCACTAAACCTTAGAGTCCCTGTTATGTTTAGAAAGGTACAAGTGCCTTCTAATAAATATGATCTTGAAAATAATCATGGTCATATTAAGACTGATGTTCTGAAGAACAAGAATGTTTATGCCAATAAGTCAGTCCATGTTCATAAACCCCATGGTTATAAGAAATCTGTGGGTGTAGCTGCAGCAGCACCAGCTCAGAATAGAATTTTTTTTGCCAAAAATGTATCTAGACATAGATACAACAGGTATGAATGTTGGTGCTGTGGCAAGATAGGCCATTTTGCCTTAGACTGCTGGCATAACATAATTGTCAGGAAGAATAACAGTCTACCAGTTAGAAGAGCTGTTGGTAGGTTTGATATGAATGATGCTAACCTGAACCAAGGACCCAAGACTTACTTGGGTTCTAAGGGAAAGTAATTTTGTATTGCAGGAAAGTCCAAGTTGCCATGCCCCTATATGATACTTGGACAGTGGTTGTTCCAGGCACATGACTGGAACAAAGGGGCTGCTGAAGGAGTACATTCCTATCAAGAATGGACCTAAAGTAATCTTTAGTGGATCTGAAAGAGGAATCATCAAAGGATTTGGTAACATTTCTTCAAACCAAATTACCATCACTCAAGTGGCTTATGTAAAAGGTTTGAAACACAACCTGATAAGCATAAGTCAGCTGAGTGATCTTGGATATGACATTTCATTAGTTAAAGATGGATGTCATATCAAGAGGTCAAGTGATCAAAAGGTCATATTGACTGGATACAGAAAAAGAAATGTTTATTGTCTTGACTTTGTATGTGAGAATAAGGTTTCTCCTATTTGTCTTGTAGCTGATGATAATGCATCTCATTGTGTCAAATGGCACAAGAGGCTGACCCATCTGAACTACAAGACAATTTGCCAACTCTTTAGTAAAGAATTAGTAAGGAATGATCCTCATGTTAAGTGTATAAAGGAAGGGATATGTTCAGCTTGTTAAAAGGGCAAGCAGAAAAAATCCTCCTTTCATAACCTTGAAAATAAGGATTCAGTGAGGTGTTTATACCTCTTACATATGGATCTTTTTGGTCCTATGCCAATTCATAGTCTAAGTAGGAAGGTCTACACTTTTGTGGTTGTAGATGACTATTCTAGATATACATGGGTGTTCTTTCTTTGACAAAAATCAGAAACCCCAAGTGTTTTACATAATTTTGTTAAACAAATTCAGAATGAACTGAACAGTACAGTGGTCAAAATCAGAAGTGACCATGGTACTGAATTTCAATCTGAATGTATGACAAGATTGTGTGAAGAATTTGGGATTTTCCAAGAATTCTCCTCACCTAGAACACTACAGCAAAATGGTATTGCTGAAAGAAAGAATAGGACATTGATTGAAGCTGGTAGAACTCTATTGAGTGACACTTCTCTTCCAGAATATTTCTGGGCTGAGGCAGTAAACACTACATGTCATGTGATCAATAGGGCTTCTATCACCAAGATCCACAAAAAGACTCCCTATGAAATTATGAAAGGTAGAAAACCAAATCTATCCTACTTTAGGATCTTTGGTTGTAAGTGCTATATACTTAACAATAGCATGTTTTATCTAACTAAGTTTGCTGCCAAATCCCAAGATGGGATATTTGTTGGGTACAGCATCAATAGTAAGGCTTATAGAGTCTACAACTTGACTACTCAAGTGGTAGAAGAATCTGTACATGTTGTATTTGATGAAACAAGATTAATCAACAGTGAGTTGCCTTGTGGATCATTCAGTCCAACAGGTATAAGCAATAGGATGGACAAGCTTTCCATTGCAGAAGGCACAACTGCAGATGAAGTATTGGAAAATGATGGCTACTGTCCAGGGGGAGTACAAGACTCTATGGAAGCTGATGACAACCAAGAGGTGCAGCATAATGAAGGAACTGGAGATGTTGAACCTGAAGAAAATCTACCTCCAGCTACAAGACATCTAAAAGACCATCCAGCAAATCAAATAATAGGTGATCCAAGATAAGGAGTGCAGACTAGAAGCAGAAATCTGAGCACAGTCCTGCAGTCAAGTTTTCTATCTAACCTGGAGCCTAGAAATTTGAAGAAGCAATCCAAGACCAACACTGGATTAGTGCTATGCAAGAGGAGCTTAATCAATTCAGAAGGTGCAAAGTCTGGGAGTTAGTTCCTAAACCAAGAGAACACAACATCATTGGCATAAAGTTGATCTTTAGGAACAAGTTGGATGAGAGTGCAGTAATTATGAAGAACAAAGCAAGATTGGTTGCTAAAGGCTACAAACAGGAAGAAGAAATAGACTTTGATCAAACATTTGCCCCAGTAGTAAGACTGGATTCAATCAGAATGTTCCTTGCTTATGCAGCATATCAAGGCTTCAAAGTATACCAAATGGATGTGAAATCAGCATTCCTGAATGGTGATCTAAAAGAAGAAGTCTATGTAGAGCAGCCATCAGGTTTTGTAGATTCTCTTAAACCTAGTTATGTCTATAGACTTAGGAAAGCATTGTATGGGTTAAAGCAAGCCCCAAGGGCTTGGTATGAAACCCTGTCTACTTTTCTTATTGAGAACAAATTCTCAAGAGGTAAAATAGATAAAACTCTATTCCTAAGGGGATCTAAAGGTAAGATAATCTTAGTTCAGATCTATGTAGATGACATAATTTTTGGGTCTACAGAGAACAACCTTTGCAAAAAGTTTGCCAAACTTATGTAATGGAAGTTTGAAATGAGCAGTATGGGGGAACTTAAGTTCTTCTTGGGACTCCAAGTAAGACAGACTGAAGATGGCTTGTCCATATCCCAGTCTAAGTTCACCAAGGAATTAATTAAGAAGTATGGTATGGAATCATCCTCCACCATGAGAACTCCTATGGGAACAAATATGCCAATATGCAAAGATGATGCAGGTAAGCCTGTAGATGAGTCTTTTTATAGAGGAATAATTGGCTCTCTATTATATCTCACTGCTAGTAGACCAGACATTATGTTTGCTACATGTGTTTGTGCTAGGTATCAAGCTTGCCCTAAAGAATCACATTATACTGCAGTCAAAAGGATTTTGAGATATCTTAAGGGCACACCTAATCTAGGCCTTTGGTACCCTAGGAATGGAGATTTTCTACTAACATGTTATTCAAATGCAGATTTTTCAGGCTGTAGAGAAGATAGAAAGAGTACTATAGGTACATGCCAATTCTTGGGAGGAAGATTGATATCCTGGAGCAGTAAGAAGCAGACTAGTGTGGCAATATCCACTGCTAAGTCTCAATATGTGGCAGCAGGAAGTTGCTGTGCATAGCTATTGTGGATTCAGCATCAGCTAAAGGACTATGGTATTCAAGTAAGTAGAACACCTTTATTGTGTGATTCTAAGAGTGCTATTTCTATTGCAAATAATCCTGTTGCACATAGTAGAACTAAGCATATAGAGATAAAATACCATTTTCTTAGAGAACATGTAGAAAAAGAAGACATCTCATTAGAATTTGTTAAATCTGATTATCAAATTGCAGATGTATTTACTAAGCCTCTGGATGAAACTAAATTCAATAGATTTAAAGTTGAATTAGGAATGTTGGCCATAGGTTAGTTTATTAAATATTTGGCTAAGTAAAATGGTGTCGACACATTCAGTGATAATGAGTCGACACAGAGTAGTCATGTCGACTAGTCAGGGAAAATGTGTCGACACATGAGAATCTGTGTCGACACCTAAGGGTCAAAGAGTCGACTTCTCCAAATATGTAGTGTCGACACAACCAGAGTAATGGTGTCGACACTTACAGATTTTGTGTTGACTCTTATACTAAGAGTCAAAACATAATTTCGGCTGAACTATTCAGTATTTCCTGTGTCGATATATCATTAATTGGTGTCGACACATGGTAGTCTGCGCCGTGGTCGAGACTATAGAAGTATGTGTCGACACTTGTCAACAGTGTCGACACTTTTCGACAATTTTTGTCCGCCTCTTGACCTTCTTTATTTTGAAAAGGTATATATAGGTCGAGAACATATTCTGTCGACACGCTCACCAGGTTTTCGAGACTAAAACCTTGTATCGACAATCTCTCTTCTCTCCTCTCAAGATTTCTCATCATTCCAATGGCGCCAAAGGTTGAAGACAACATCAATGAGGGATATGAGTTGGTTAGGGCTGCCTTCAAAAATGCCGCACCAGAAATCAAACAAGTGATTTCTCTTCTTACAGACAATGGATTGGAATACCTTGTCTCTGAACCTACTAAGATTTGGAAGAAAAAGTTTTCGAGTTCTATACTGCTGCAACATTGGACTCCACTGGTCTCAAGATCAAATCTATAGTTCATGAGAATTAGGTTAAACTTACTCTAAAAAGTATAAGAAAGATTCTTCACCTACCCAGCATTCAAGATGAAGAAGAGGTCCAGGCCTCCAAGACAAGGGAGGCTCTCCAGTGGTGTGGTTTGGATTCAACCATAAAGATTCGAGCAGGCATAAACCGAAAGGGAATGAATCCACAAGGAAAGTTTCTATCTAAAATAGTAGGCAAAGTGATCTTATGCAAGCCAGGTGGACATGATAGGATCTCAGCCTATATGTTCAGCCTGATGACAAGAATTGTCTTTACAATTCCAACCAGTTGGTCAGCAGTTCTGTTTGAAAAAATCAAAGAAGGAATCAAGAAGCCAAACTTGGCTAGAAATTTGAGTCTACACCTGGCTGGAATCATTCTAGAGGTAATGCAACAGATTCCTGGGTCCAAGATCAATCATATTAGGAAAATGGACATGAGGTTATTTTCAAGATGGGATAGAGTTTTGTCAAAAGAGTTGCATGATGTGGACATGCAGGAAACAACTGAGAAATCACCAGAACATGATCATGGCAATGCACAAGTTCAAGAAGAAAAGTTACAGTGCAGGCTGAAGACCAGACTGGGTCTACTCAAGTCCAAGAGGAATCTATACCTGCACAGATGCAGGGGGAGATAGATCTTACTCCTGCTCAGAACATTACTGATCCTGCATAATTGTAGGGGGAGCCCATTACTACACAAGTTCAAGAGGAAGAAAGACTAAACTTATCAGAAGATTTAAACACTGATGCAATTGATGTTTCATCACCTTCTCAAGCACAAAAGGAATACACTCTAGAAGAGTTGTTTCCTAACTTTGGAAAGACAACTGAAAAGGATGACACCCTAAGAGTTGAGAAGGAGCAAGGTGCTGTTGAGGGGGAGAAAGTGCATGTTGAGGAAGTGAAACATGAAACTGAGAAAGAAATTCCTACAACTCCTCCAGAAAGAGTTCAGATTGAAAGTTCTTCAGAATCTGAGACAGAAGAAGCAAGGGAGGCTAAGAAAAGGAAGCTAATGGTCTTCAAGAGAAGAAGTCATAGCTATAAGTCAGCTCTCCAAACAACTACTCACCAATCTCCTACTGAGTTTGATTACAATAAGTTCATGGTAAATTTACAGGTGAAAATGGATGAGCAGAGAAGAGCCTTGGAGAAATTTGTAGATGAGAGTCATAAGACACTTCAGTTTGATCTAGCCCAAGGCCTGAAGTCAATCAGATTTGAGGTCAATCAGAATAAAAAGGAGATGACTGATTGCTTCCACAAGGGAGGTAATGTTGTGGTATATCTAGCTAACCAACAGCAAACTATCCTTGCTAAAGTAGATGACATTGCATTTAAACAAGGATATGTTCTTGAAAATCAGATAAGAATGAATGACAATCTTACTGAATCTCACAATGAGATTCTCACTGAGTTCAAAGATACTGCTACAAGGCTGACTACTACAAGGGCTACAGACATGGAAGATTATGATCAGAAGCTCAAGGCTGCTCTAGATTCAGTTCAAACTGTTATAACCACCTCATAGAAAGATATATCTGAGAAGCTTCAAAAATTAAAACCATACATTAAAGAGGGTGTGAATTTTCTCGATGGACAAATAATGTTTCAGGAGAATGATCTTAGGGATCATGTTGCAAGAGAAGTCCTAAAGGGGGAGAGGATACTCATCCATGCTGGCTCAGAACATGCCAAGTGGGTGACCAACAGTATCAGAGCCACATTGGGATATACACCATTATGTGATGATGATACCATTGCTGAGTTAGGGATACAACAAGGTCTACTTGAAGGTAATCAACCTGAGGTTGCCCAAGTCATATACCCCCCTACTGATTTTGAAATGATTCATTAGTAAGTGCAGGCAATGTACAGTCCTCCAAAGGAGGTTACAAATGTTTTTGTAGAAAAAGTAGATAAGCCAGAAGCTGATTTGAAGGCTCAACAAGATGCTCAATTATCAAAGAAGAGATTCAGAGAGCTAGCAAAACAAAAACCTGATTTCCAGCAATGGAGCCCCACCTCAAGGAACATTATATTTACTGCCTAAAAGGCTGTGAAGGATTAGGTGCATGAAAGAGGCAAATGGTATAATGAATTTGAAGTGCAAAAGTATGAGGCCAGGCAGGAGGCCATAGTTCAATTCAGAAGAAAGACTAAGGGTGGAAAGCTACCTCCTGATGCTAAGGATCCTAGCAAGTATTTTCCCAAGCCATTTAATTATTTTGAGAGGCAAAGGATCAAGGCTGAGGCTCAGAAGAAAGCTGATTTGAAAGGCAAAAAGCCTGCTGATGATGCAAAACCTCCTGTGATGGCTAAAGTTCAACCAGGAAAAGTAATTGTTATCAAGGAGCCTGACCAGCCGTAGTTTTAGTTCTACTAGTTTTTCTCCTAGAACTATGTTATTGTTAGTGTGTTAAAACAATCAATGTAAACAAGTTGTAACAAACATTTCTGAATTTATAAACAACACTTTGTTCTATAATCGTTTCTTTTACATCTTTATTCTGTGATGTATATGTGTTTAATGTTTTGTTTATAAAGTTCCCTGTGATATTATGCCTTTATACATCATCATATTTAATTTTCATAAATGGTGTATATCATTAGCTAAAAGGGTTATGACTTCTCCAAATAGGAGGAGATTGTTGGGTACATTGGAAAATGTGTACCTGATTTGAAGAAGCCTAACTTAGCTCAATGATATACATCAAGGTGTATTTGATGTTATTTTGAATTTATATGTGCAGGTTAAGAATGTACTAGAATGCAGGAAAAATATTCTAAGTCCATATGTCGACACCAGAAGAAATTGTGTTGACACTTCAGAAAGATTGTGTCGACACTTGAAGAAGTTTGTGTGGACGCAGAGAAATAGAGTCGACAACAATTGTGTCGACACCTGGAGGCAGTGCCGACACACAAAAGTTTGGTCGAAATAAACTGCGTCGACACTGGGAAGCTGTGTCGACACACAGAATTGCTAGTCGACAACATTTGTGTTGACACCAGAAGACTGTGTCGACACACAGAGGCAGAGTCGACAACAGCTGTGTCGACACCTGGAGGCTGTGTCGACACACACTATATTCTGAGTCTACATCAACTGTGTCGACTCACAGGACTTGTGTCGACACACATCAAAGTCTAGACTAAGTTAGTTACTTGTGAATGGTGAAGTGTTTGTGTCGACATAAATACTCAGTGTCGACACATTCTCAGGATGCAGTATCAAGAAGCTGAGTCAACATAAAGGCAGACATGTCGACATCATCAAAGGCTGTGTTGACACCTAAGTCACTTATGTCGACACATATTGATAGATGGTCTTGACACTTTCTAACAGACAGTCTCGACGCTTTACTGACAAAGATAAAGGCACAAGATCTGTTTGAAGACTTGACAGCTGTGAGTTACAACAGGTCGACTGAAGCTGTCAGACTTGTTAGAAGTTTGTTAGAAACCGGATCAGTCGGTTACCAAGGATGAAGTCTATAAATAGATAGATTCAGAAGAAGAAATAAAAATATATAGAAACTGATTGATTGATCATTGTTGTGAGATAAGATCTATAATCAAGAAAGTGAAAGGCACAGAAGAAGATCTTCGAGAGAAGATCTAAGAAGACTTTCTGAAGTGAACATCCACTCAGATTCAGTCTAAGTTGAATTCAATCAAGAATTCAGAAGTATTTTCAAGGGTTGTGGATAGAGAGAGATCAAACCATTTGAAGACAAGAAGGAAGCTATCACAGGTTTCTTAAGAAGCAGTATATTCCAAAGGAAATCAACTTAAACTAAGTTAAAATTCAAGAAGCTTTGAAGAAAGCTAAGATCCAGTTGATTTCATCCATCAGCCTTTTCAAGAAGCTGATCAAGAACAGTTTTATCCCTTCTCTCTCAACAGGGGTAAGATATTATATAACTTCATTTTCAAATTCTGTAGGATCTATTTATAGATCTGAGTTGTAAGCCTATTTCAGAAAGGTTGAGTGTAGGAGAAGGTGTTCTCTGAGTTGTAAGCCTATTTTATAAAGGCTGAGTGTACGAGAAGGTGTTCTCTGAGTTATAGGCCTTGTGGCAAGGCTGAGGTAGGGCTGGTTAGCCTGAGCTGTAGGAACCTTATAGGGTTATGAGTTGTAGGAACCTTTCAGGGTCATGAGTTGTAGGATCTGAGGATCTGAGATAAAGGAGGAAGTTAGGACGAATCTAGCACACTGCTAGATAGGTGAAGGGGGAAAGTGGATGTACCCAGACCTTGGGGAACCACTATAAATCTGTGTGCAATCTGTGATGTGTACATGTTTGTGATTGCTGTGCTGTGTTAGCTGCAGAGTTTTTCTGAATTTTATTATAACCTGTAGTTATATTCCGCCTTAAGTTAAAACAAGCATTAGAACCTATTCACCCCCTCTAGGTGTTTAGGTGGTCTTGAAAGTAAAATTATTAGTTTCACAGGCCGTGTCAGCCCAAAAATAGTTATTGGGGGCAGATCAAGGCCGTTCAATTCCTCCTACTTAGATCCTGTGGTCCAAGCCTATTCCTGCAGGGATAAGGCTGTGGAATAAGATGAAGTTCTCATTCTACTAATAATCACTCACTTTCTAAGCTACAGAGAAGAGAGAGCTTGGAGGAAGAGAAGGAGAAGAGATTCGGCTGCCGGAGGAGCATTAACGGTCTGACTCGAGATCTGAGGCCAGCGTTGTGGAGGCAAGGCCATCACAGTGATTACCATCCGGCTAGTTTCTCCATGGCTCTGAAGTGATCATCAAGGGTAACAATCTCCTTCTTGGACAAGTGAAGTCCTACTTTATGCATGTGCATGGGATCCTCCACCAAGAGGTGGAAAGCGTAAGTGATTCCAGTGATCGAGTCTGCATTTAGATCCGTAAGTGTGTAGTGCGGAATAGGCAGGTTGTGTGAATCCCATCTGGATGGATGTCTAGATTAGTGATGCTGTGAACCGGAGAAGACTCCGTATATAAATCAATTAGCTTGTGGTGATTGTAAGGATGCTTGTGAATCGGGAAAAGGATGCTTTGCATAGCTCCTTTGGTTGTATTCTTGGCACGAGCTGTATTGATGGAATGGAAAGTGGCACCGTGTGCCTGTGTTATGAGATGGATATGAGATGTATTGCGAGCACCTCTCAGTGGATGGGTGCGAGAGGCCTCCAATAAGGGTTTGGCGGCTAATGCTCATGGCCAACAAGTTAAGAACCTTTGAGTGGGTGGGCCACCCAACAAGTTTAGTGGTAGGATCGGGTGAGCGGTCGATTGGTGGCAATGCATCGGGGAGATTTCCCTAGGGTTGTTACACTACTTGTGTAGATTGACTGATAGTGCTCACGGTTTCCATGAGGTGCGTGCCTCTTAGTGAGACAGGTGCGTGAGGTCTTCAGGGGGGGTTTGGAGGCTTATGCCCGGCCAACAAGTACACACCTCGAATCGCTGGTTGAACCTTTAGGAGTTCGTTACACCATAATTGTGCCCTTAGTCCACGGAGTGTCTGGCACTGAGGCCGGCGTTTGTGATGATGTGTGATATATATATATATATATATATATATATATATATATATGTTGTGCATGAAGGGAAGGAACCACTTCCCCGGGTAAGGGGTAGGGTCGTTATAATTTGTCAGCTTAATGCTGACCGTTGCTTTGTTTATCACCCATGGGATGGACGTCCATATGCAGGTCTTGCAGGCTTACTTGGATTGAATGGGCTGAAGACCTTGCTGCTGCTACTTGTAGGCCCTTGAAGGTCATACAAAGATTTGGATTTCATATGTGGACAGCCTGCGTGCCGATGTATGAAGTCATATGTTTGTAAAGAGAAACTTGTAAGGTATTAAGGCTGTGAGCGGTGCGTACTTGTATACATTCCTGGTCTTTTATATAAATGTGTTATTTATATAGTAGTGGACATTCATGGATTGAGTTCGTGCAACTTATAAACTTCTGCTAGAATGCACTGGGTTAGGGTGCAATGGTATTTTGGTATAAACCTTTTACCTCGCTGTCTGTTTGTGGCATATAATGTAGGGCCCCGACCAGACCTTCTATTATATGTTATTTAACGGGTAGGGTTGTTATATTTTGTTATCAGAGGCCCCTCAATCTTCCGCTTTCAAATTCGTGGCCGAATTATTTTGTCGGGTGGCGAGCACGTGTACGTGCGAACCATTTTAACACTAATGAACTCAAGAATGTCCACAAGGAATGTGAATGATTGGGCATGTTTGCCATTTTGGATTAGAGGTTGGTTGGTTATTGATGTCTTGTTCACATTTAGGTGACAAGGAGTGGAGCTGGGCAGTCTAAGCCCCAGCGTTCGGATGAGAATGCGATGCCAGCAGAGGTGCCCACACGGCCTCTAACGGCATAGACGATCTGGTTGATCTCGGAGATGGTTGTAGCGATGATAAGGGCCCACCATGAGGGACAGGTACACATCTCTGTTCCTAGGGTGTGTACCTTTCCAGTTGGTGTGCGTGAGCAAGTGGCAAAGGTAGAAGCATCGATCCCGCCATTGAATATGTGTCTGACCCAAGGACCATATATGGTGGAGGAGTATTTTCATGCATTTGTTGAGTTGAGACAACATTCCTATTTTGGGTTTGAAACCGAGGAGATGAAGACCAACAGATTTTATGATGGTCTACGCGATGAACTTCGACGTTTATTGGTGGGTCCAAAGTCGCTTGGATTTTTTACCTTGGTCTTGGTATCTAGTTACTTGGAAATGGACTTAAAGAACTTCAGAGCGAGGAACGGTATCAATGTGCCAATATTTTGTCAATGTGTCAAAAGCATGAGGTTGCACGTGGAAGAAGCAGATACATCTGCTGGAATCAACCACCTCCACTATCACGGGAGCCGAGAAACGGTGTGGTCTACATATTTGTTTTTCTTATGGTAAGGTCAGACATCGTGCCGATCAATGTAATCATGGTCCTACACCAAGGTCAAAGAAGGCTAAGACTGGAGCAGTTGCATGGAAATATTCAACCATTTGCAACTCGTGTGGTAGATAAGGACATAAATCCCGAACCTGCAATAGTGGCCCTTAGACGACACGAAGCAAGAAGGGCAAGACTATCAGTAATTATGTGTTCAGCGCTATAATAATGCATACGATCTTTGTTTTGCGTGTATAAACAAGTTGTGATCATGAATAAAGAGGTTGTTGGGCGTTGGTTTAAGATATCTATTATCCTATGAAATTATCTTGGTATCATCGCTACGAGGGGATTGACGTAGTAATGGTGCAAAAAGCGCTTGTGGATAGCGCGTGTCTGTAAAGCGGATTATGAAAGATGCAAATGAGCTGAAATAAAGTGGAGTGTGCACTTTATTGATTTTATGTTGTACTCTGTATATATTGCATGTATGTGGGTTTGTAAAAACACTTGTGTTGATGCGAGGTCATGGGGAGAGTAACCCCAGATTGTTTTGTGTATATTTGCAACAAAGGAATGGTTGTGTTGTTGGATATGTTGCGCTAAATTTCGGGACAAAATTTTTGTAAGGAGGGGAGGGTTGTAACACCCCAAATCCCGATTTGGAGTTTAGGCTGGATGACATGGCCTGGGACACAAGCGTGTCCCAGGGCATATCAAGCTTTCGGTACACGAGTGGGTCTCGAGTAGGACTCAAGTGGGCATCGAGTGTGTGTCTAGTGAGGCACACGGCCTAGGACATGGGCGTGTCCTAGGGCATGTACTTCACCGTGCGTGTCGAATTGTCGACACAATTTCAGTAGACGATTGTTGAGTGAGGCGACACAGCCTGGGACACGGGCATGTCCCAGGGCGTGTAAGATCCTGTCTCCTCATTTCGAGGCTAACCCGGATCTTATGCCCAGAAACGCCGCCTTACGGTGACACTAACGTACGGGTTAGTCGTCACCGCAAGACGCCGATTCTGCCGGCTAGTACGATCATAACCTGTCGGCCAATATGAGAATAAAAATCATAATATCAGAGTAAACGCAGAAAAAGTCCACAGCCACAGCACATATATATATCAAAAGAGAATGAAATATCAGTCTGCAATGAGTACAACAAATATAAGTAAATAGGGCTTATGCCCAGTACATCATGATCACTCTCACTCTCACATACAGCAGCGGAACAACTAAAACTCTCTCACATCACACCTGTAGACGAGCTCCGGTAGTAGTAGCTGGTATCTGCTCCTCAAGTCCTGCCTCCTCGACGTGCTGGTCCACCTCCTCGAGCTCCTAAAATAGTAAGGTCAACGACCATTAGTCAAAAAGACTAAGTCGTATCCTCAACACCTCCTCCTGCAACTCCTAGGCACCGTGCGGGAGGACGAAGCGGAGGACAACAAGGGGTGGCAAAAGAGAGCAGGTGACAGGAATCTAATAGGGTATATAATCAAGAAAATAATGAAATGTAACCTCCACTTATGCGGGTACGCATAAGCAAGGGATCTTTTGCAAGGCTCCCATTGTATAGAATGTCCCATACCATTTATACAATGGGGTGTCAGAGTCACAAGCATATATATAAAGGAAAAATAACCTTAACCTATAAACATGCCCACTCAGGCTTATAGGCTAAGGGATCGTAAAGCAGGTCCTAATGTATAAGCGTCTCATACCACTTATACATTAGGTGACTTAAGTTGTTATGAAGGTGAATGTTATGCAACTATATGGTGGGTATGATATGAACATGCAGTGCAACACACACACACGACTCCGTGATCACAGACCTTTAGTTCCCACTTTTCGAGAGCTAGCATCACTCTCAGGTACTACCGTTGTGGCTACGGTAGCAGCGGAGCGGGCGTCTCCGCCTTCTAGGCAGGTATACACACTACCAGGCCTAGACCTCTCTTGTACGCCTCTGTACACCGCCAGTGCACTCTAGAGTCTCTGCGTACCACTTTGCTGACGACCCGTCAGTCTTGTTGGGTCGGGTGCGCGTTATTAGGAAAAGTCCTCCAGACTCCAGTGAAAACAACCTACTGGCCCATCTAACCCTCGCACCCGCCTGGTCCATCGTACTGTCGTCGGTGTGACGACCGGCCAGTACCGCATGGCCCGCCACTAGTATATGCACATGCAAGTATTATATATATATCGAGCCTCCAGCTCCAAGGACTATCCAGTCCCAAAACTCTCCAACCCGTCACGGATGAGAATGTGCTACAAAACCTCCAACCCTGCCTGGGTGAGTATATATGAAACTAATCTCATCCTCCAACTCTGCACGGGTGAGCAAGTAGTCAAAGACTCCAAGTCCCTCCAACCCGGTACGAGTGAGCACATGTCCAGTTCACCTAACCTAATAGACTACTCTTGTCTACAGTTTATCATACTTAGAATCTTAAGGTTAATCCCAGGACTGCCCAAGGTATTCCCGGTGAAGGGCTCTCAGGGGCACTAGGAGCTACGATGGGCTGAATCCCAAAGCTCCCTTTCTCAAGGATATTTAGTTTAGTTGTTGCCTACCCCGAACCCCCTTTTCTCTCTCCTGTTACATGGAGTGACCTAGTGATTTAAGGTATGGGTTAAGGAGTGACGGTCTTCCGTCAACTCTACCTAGGCATGACTAATGTTGCACTATTACTCTCGTCTCTAGAATGCATCTGCCACCCAGGGTTATACTTCCGAACTTAAACTCTAACTCAGTTGTTGATTCATCCCCTGGCGGCCTGTAGTCCAGCCTACTCTTCCTATGCGCACCCCAAAACCTAAGACCACCCTGAAATCGGACTTCTAGATTCTTGGTCCAACTGACTCCGAATATTTATCCTAGGGTGGTATGGACTACTAAAATGAATACGTGGATTTTCATGATTTTCCTAGGTTATTAAGGCCTTTAATTAAATCTTATAAGTTATTCACTAGGTCATTTTTCACATGAAGTATCATCAATTAAGATCTTCTGACCTAGGGGAATTTTCCTGAGTTGCATATGATTAAATTAGTACTGTCTACAAAATTTCATAATTTTCCCTTTTTATATTTCTATTTTTCTCATAATTAATCCAGATTCTACCTATTTACCATTTCCAAATGAAGTACAAGATTTATGTTTACCAAAATTCCAGAAAAATTACTGAGCATTTATATTACTATTTTACGACTGATGGCAGAGTTTCGTTCATTCCTGTACAGTGATGGCCTAACAAAATTCATTTCTAGTTATTTACCAAAATGCCATTTTCCTACCTTAATAATTATCAGTGTGTACAAAAATTCTGAAATAAATATGCAACACTAATATTGCTATTATACATCTATAGAAATATTTTTACAATTTCCCCACATGAAATTCCACCAATTCATAAATAAATACAAAAGGGGTAAAATAGTAATTTCAAGGTTTTTGTTCCAATAATTTCCAAACAGAGGTCTAAAATTTTCCTAAGTCAAATAAGACACCATACTTTGACTTGGCTGAATTTGAAAGTTTTCTATAGCCAAAATTCTATTTTTCCCATTTATTTTCCAAAAAGGCCTATAATTTGAAAAATTCCAATAAGTGGTATTTTTGATTCCAAAAGTCCCAAAAATAATTCTAGGGGTGAAACATGCCCTAATGAATCACTAGAATTTATTGCATGGTTTTTGGGTGCCTCAGCTAGGCTAAATACATAATATACAATTTCTTGCTAATTGCACACCAAGGCCTAAATTAGCCAACACATGTACATGGATTAACCCATCATGCAGGGGTCCAATTGCTATGAAGTTTCTACCAAGCACCAATGATGCCCCTAAGGATGAGCCACCAGAATTTGGGGCCATTTGGAGTTGGAGAACTCCAAAAATCACATTTTTTTACTTTTGGGTATTTTTGTAAAAACTATAGCAAAATGTTCCCCAAAAATTCTGATTTTTGGGAAGGACCTAGATTTGACTAAATAAGCCACATGCCCAAAATCTCAGTCCATTTGGACTTAGTGTTTGAGCAGGGCATCAATTTTAGTTTCTGTCCTAGTTTAGGGGCAGTCCTAGCAAAATGGACCTACAGGGCAGAATACTCAACCAAATTTAATGAGTAACATGTCAAATCAAAGCTAACACAGAGATCTACAATATTCCTGTTGGGCAAAAATTCATCAAGTGGCTATAAGGGCCTCAAAATTAACATGCAAGGTGTCTGATATATTGTGACAGTTAATCATACAGTTCATATATGAATTTAATGTTAAGAAATTAATATCAGCCAGCACAGATCTTGAACTAGATCTGACGGCTGCTGAATCTTCTTCCCCATGCATTGCATGCAGGCCAACCCGACACAGGCGGGTTTTGCGGGGCCGTTCCCGGCCATCGCCGGCGGCGGGACCTCCGGCCAAGTGCTCCCCCGGCCTCACGGTGGTCGGGGCTTGAGCTGGCCGGCGGTTGGGCGGCGGAGAGCGGCGGACGGCGGCGGCGCAACCAAGCCGAGAGCTCCCTAACTCGCCATTTTTTTACAAATTTTCGAGCTTTTGATTTCTACTGTCGAGCTCATTTGAGCTCGACGTCTAGCCTAGAGGATCTAGGATACTAGCACAGTAAGAGAGGAAGGGATACGGACCCTTGGTGGCGGCTGTGGCTGAGGGTGGCGGCGGCTCTCCATTGCATGCACTCTTCGGCGATCTCCTCTTTTAGCCATGGCAGCTGGTGGTCTCTGGCCTTCTCTCTCTATCTCTGGGGTAGGAGTGAATGGGAATGAGGGGGGGAAAGTAGGCGGTTTGGGCTGAGTTAAGAATGGGGAGCGATTTCACCAAGGTGGGGGAGGATTCACCAAGGAGAGGCTCGGGTTGGAGGGTTTGGCCGGCTAGGTTGCTTGGGAGTGGGCCCCACTGGTCCAAGTGGGTTGACTAAGCCTTAATGGGTCGGGTTGCCAAGGTTAGGGCTGAGTTAGGTGAGTGGAGAGAGAGGAATTGGTTCTACAAGTGGAATAGGCTATATTGGGCTTGGGTTGGGTTTAGGCTTGACCCAAGGCTGCATGGTGGGGGTCCTACACCTCCTAATACCCATGCATGGTCAGCCAACCCATCATGGGTTGGTGGGATGAGCCCAAATGGTCCAAACCCATTTCTTAGCATCTTCTCTCTCCTACTCCTCCTCTTTTCTCTCTCCTAAGTGTTCTCCCAAAAGTACTATTGCAAGACCCTATTTTTCTCTCCCCTAGGGTTTATAAGGTCACTTTAGGCCCACATGATGAATTTGGGTTGATTTGGGTGGACCCAACCCAGTGAATTGGGCTAGGGCACCATTTTCACTATTTGGGTCCAAGGTGTTGACTTGACCCATCATGGGTCAACTGGTTGACCCCATGGCCTACCTTGGGGTCCACTTAGATTGTATTTAGGGTTAGGGCATCATGGTGGGGTCATGGTGTGGCTAGGGTTCCTGTTTAGGCTAGTATGACCTAGTTTGACTTTGGCCCCATGGTGGGCCCCACATGGCTACAACCCACTACCTAGGGTCAAATCTAGCTTCTAACCCTAACACCCACCCCATGCCTAACCCAATCTAAGTTAAGGGGTCTAGAAGTAACATTGGGATGTTACAGGGCGTGTCCTGCTCGGTTTCTATGGCATTGAGTGGCGTTGAGTGTAGAACATGGCCTATGACACGAGCGTATCATAAGGGCGTGTTCGCCACACGGCTAAGGACACGGGCGTGTGCCTTAGCCGTGTACTTCTCGAGGAGTTTGTTATGTATTGATTGAGGAACAGGTCCCTCGACAGGGGAGCGTACCTTGTGATACGGGCGTGTTAGGGATTGACACGGGCGTGTCTGAACTAGTGTTCTGGTCAGGGTTGAGTCGGTTCCTTAGCTGCTTAGGGAACATGGCATGTGACACGGGCGTGTCACAGGCTGTGTCAGCCCAAAAATAGTTATTGGGGGGCAGATCAAGGTCGTTCAATTCCTTCTACTTAGATCATGTGGTCCAAGCCAATTCCTGTAGGGATAAGGACGTGGAATGAGATGAAGTTCTCATTCTACTAAGGATCACTCTCTTTCTAAGAAAGAGAGAAGGGAGAGCTTGGAGGAAGAGAAGGAGAAGAAATTCGGCTACCGGAGTAGCGTAAACGGTCCGACTCGAGATTCGAGGCGAGCGTTGTGGGGGCAAGGCCATCGCGGTGATTACCATCAAGCTAGTTTCTCCATGGCTCCGAAGCGATCGTCAAGGGTAACGATCTCCTTCTTGGACAAGTAAAGTCCTACTTTACGCATGTGCATGGGATCCTCCACCAAGAGGTGGAAAGCGTAAGCGATTCTATTGATCGAGTCTACATTTTGATCCAGAAGTGTGTAGTACGGAATGAGAATGTTGTATGAAGCCCATCTTGATGGATGTCTAGATTGGTGATGCTGCAAACCGGAGAAGACTCCGTGTATAAATCGATTAGCTTGTGGTGATTGTAAGGATGCTTGTGAATCGGGAGAAGGATGCTTTGTATAGCTCCGTTGGTTGTATGCTCGGCACGAGCTATATTGATGGAATGGAAAGTGGCACCGTGTGCCTGTGTTATGTGATGGATATGAGATGGATTGTGAGCACCTTTGAGTGGATGGGTGCGAGAGGCCTCCAACAGGGGTTTGGCGGCTGATGCCCAAGGCCAACAAGTTAAGAACCTCTGAGTTAGTGGGCCACCAAACAAGTTCAGTTATAGGATCGGGTGAGCAGTCGATTGTTGGCAATGCAGCGGGGCTATTTCCCTAGGCTTGTTACACTACTTCGGTAGGTCGACTAATAGTGCTCACGGTTCCCGTGAGGTGCGTGCCTCTGAGTGAGACAGGTGCGTGAGGTCTTCAACAGGGGTTTGGAGGCTTATGCCCGTCAAATAAGTACACACATTAAATCGGTGGTGGAACCTTGAGGAGTTCAGTACAGCATAATCGTGCCCTGAGTGTACAGAGCGCCTGACACTGAGGCCGGCATTTGTTATGATGTGTGTGATATATATATATATATGTTGTGCATACAGGGAAGGAACCACTTCCCCGGGTAAGGGGTAGGGTCAATATAATTAGTCAGCTGAATGTTGACCGTTTTTTGTTTATCACCCATGGGGTGGACGTCCATATGCAAGTGTTGCGGGCTGACTTGGAGTGAACGGGATGAAGCCCTTGCTGCTGCTGCTTGTATTCCCTTGAAGGTCGTACGAAGATTTAGATTTCATGTGTGGACGGCTTGCGTGCCAATGTATGAAGTCATATGTTTGTAAAGTGAAACTTGTAAGGCCTTAAGGCCGTGAGCGGTGTGTACTTGTATACATTCCTGGTCTTTTATATAAATGTGTTATTTATATAGTAGTGGACATTCACGGATTGAGTTCGTGCAACTTATAAACATCCGCTAGAATACTCTGGGTTAGGGTGTGATGGTATTTTGGTATTAATCTGTGACCACGCCGTCTGTTTGTGGTATATAATGTGGGGCCCCAGCCGGACCTTCTATTATATGTTATTTAATTGGTCAGGTTGTGTTGGGTATTGCATCCATAATAATCTGGATTTGCATGAAGTCACCCTTTAACTAAGATGAATTAAGTTGTATTTAATATCTTTGTTTAAGTTGTGTATTTGCAGACTATCATTGCTAAGTGTAGACCAATGATAGTCTACAGTGGGTCATGAACACAGGACCATATAGTGTAATCCCTCACTGTGTGATCGAAGGTGTTCACTCATGTGTAGCCTCTCAATTGTGATACACTTCATATTCATTCACTTGGAGGATGGGATGAAGATTGGATTCTTGAAGAGAAAGATTTTCTAAAGTTCAAAATTTTTCTTAAGTCCACTTCTCGAGAAGTCTATGTATAATTCTCGAGAAGTAGAGTCAGCAGTTCTCGAGAAGTTCAGTTAGTTCTCGAGAAACTTAGCCTAGTTCTCGAGAAGCTCAGCCTAGTTCTCAAGAAGTCTCAGCCAATACTTCTCGAGTAGCCAGAGACAGCCGTGAAAAATTTTCTAAGTCCATCTCTCGAGAAGTCAGCTTAGTTCTCGAGAACAAGTTTCAGTTCTCGAGTACTATTATCTTTAGTTCCTGAGAATCTTCACATAATTCTTGAGTAGACTCAACGCCTTTTGTTCTCGAGTACTTACATAAGTTCATGATGTATAGTTCTTGAGAAATAAGCCTGTTCTCGAGAACTAACTAACTTCTCGAGAACTGCTGTCAGATTTTTCAGAAAAATTTACTTAAGTCCAGATCGACGGGATTTTCAAATGAGACATCGTGATTGGTCCACGTTTCATCATTAATGTCAATTCTAACCGTTAGGGGAAATCCTACATAATATCTTTTCATTAAGACTAACCCTAAGCGGAAATCCGTACTGTCTATTATTCTGAATCGGCTGTCTCTCTCCAAGAACGAACTTTCAGAAACCGCCGCCGCCGCTAAACTTGAAGATTGACACATCTGTTTTCGATCAAGAAAGGATAGCTGTTCAAGGAATCTTCATATTCTCCTTGATCGATTAGGTCAAAGTTTTCTCAGATAGGATCTACCAAGTCTTCTTCAACAAATTTCTGAAAAAGCCGCATAGTTCAAGAAGAAGACCAAGAGTTAACTTTTTCCCAGATCTGAGACAAATCTCTATTTGTATTTTAAATCTCTTTGTAAAGTTTGTAGGAGATTAATCTCCGAGTTGTAGGAAGTTTTAATCTTCCGAGTATAGATCCATTTGGATCGATATTGTAGGAACTTGTTTCCGAGGCGTAGGATTGGTTTTCAATCCGAGATAGTGGAGTTGCCATATCTAGTAATTTATTAGATCGTTGAGGGAAAGTGGATGTACGCAAGTTTGGGGAACCACTATAAATCTTCTTGTCGTATGTGATTGCTTGATTATTTGTGCAAGTTCTTTTAAATTTTTTATTCCGCAAGTAGACGCACAATTCACCTATTTGGCCCCTCTAGGAGATTTAGGTAGATAACTTAACACTTTCAATTAATCTCCTCCTATTTGTAGAAGTAAAAACCCTCTACACTAAGGTGAATTATACCAATAAAGAAAGAACTGTAAATGAAGAAATAGAATTCAAATGCAAGAAAGAAAAATTAAACACACAATTAGCAAAACTAGAAATTGTATATATATAATGATTTAGATTTCAAATTCAACATTCATTTCATCCATAGTCTCAAAAACAAATATTCACAGAAAATAATTCCTTGCTCTGATGTTGTCTGTCATGCTTCTCCTGTTGTCTCCTATGATATCTATTAGGCTTTGGATAATACCTAAGGGGTTTTGGAGGAGCCTAAGGATTATTCTTGCCATACTCTCTGTCATATATCCTTCTTTTATTCATGGACATCTCATAAAGATCCCACTCAAAGGAGCTATAGTGGAGACTCCTTTTTTCATTATAGTCCATTACTAACTTGAGAGTATCAAGAATCAATGCTTTGGAGGTCGGACTCCAGACTTCAGCAAATTCTTGAGCTTTTCTTTTATCTGAATCTGTCTTGGGAACACTTTTGCTAGAAGAGGGGCCTTCTCCATACTTCCATTTCTTAGAAGTGTGGATTTCAGGCAAATCCTGAGGAATCACATCATCATCTCATACTTGGTCATAAGAAGTAGGAGGATTCTGATCTTCCGGCCTTGGAGAGAAACAGGGCATTCAAGGTTGTTGCATCTGAGCTTGCATCTTACTTGACTGTCCTCCAGGAAGAGGGTTCAGATGATGGGGAATGACATTAGGATCAAGCTGTAAATCAGGGAAGAGCTAATTGTGCAACCATACTGCAGTGTTATAGGTATGGAATTTCACTGACTGAATTTGCTCTAAAACATTCTTATTAATTTCACTTATCTTGTCAGACCAAACTTTGTTTGCAGCCTCAGTAAACTTATCCACATGTTCTTTCACCAAGCTCTCCCCATTTCTGAATTCTACACAGAGCTTTTCTATGGCATGTTCCTTGAAGGTTCCCACTTCTTCACAGATTTTCATAACATGTTCTTGGGCTTTCTTCTCTAACTAGATCTTATTGTTGGCAAGAGTTAAAAATTGTTCCATTACCTGACCAACACTAGTAATGGTGTGGTTTATAGCTTTTCCACCAATCTGAAATAGTTATTTGAGGGAGTCTGTATTGTGCTGGATTTCTGCAAATCCTTTGCTCATCTCTTTTTTTATAGCAGTGACTTTGTCTTGGACTACTTTCAGAGAATCATAAAAATATTTGCTTTGTTCTGCCAACATGACTTCAATATTACTGAGAATATCTGAACTTGAAGGGGTAGCTAAAACAGTAATAGCAGGAAGAGGTGCAGTATATGGAGGAATCTTATCAACCACTACAGAACTTTTGGCTCTGATAGTATGAGTAAATATATCACTTCCCTCACCAAGTAGGGAAGGGATGGAGAAATCAAGTTTCTTTAGAGGAGCTTCAACTCCCTCTAGTTCAGGCTCATCCTCTCCTGAGAGAATGATTGTCTCTGGTGGAGGTGATTTTTTCCTTGGAGAAGGTAAAGGAGTTGCTCTTGGAGTAGGTTCTGGCGATTGAGAAGGAACTGGAGTTCTGATAGGACTTCTGACTGGAGATGCATCTGGAGTTCTGACTGGAGATTGAGCTGGAGGAGGAGAGGGGATCCTGTCAACTGGGACAGAGTAAGTAGGCTCCCCCTCAGTTACTGCACCAGATGGTTCAGCATCATCATGAGAGGAGGGAGATGGGGTCCTGTCCTCTGAAGTAGTGTGTGCATGCTCTTAAGCAATCTGCTTGGGGTTCTTCAGCTTTAACTCCCACCTTTGAATAATAAGCTAAGGAAATCTTCATCAAGTGATGAATAGGTGTACCTTCTGAAGTCTTGAAGACAACTGGTTAAATCTCATGCAACATAAAGGAGATTATCCTGGCAAATTTTGGTTCTTTAATGTTTTCCCTGATCCTATCAAAGATCATCATTCCATAGGGAAATTTCTTCCTGCAGACTATGACAGTCATTACATCAAATAGAACATTGGTAATGAATCCAACAGACCCTGTTCTCCTCCATAGGATCTTTCCAATAATATCTACCAAGAGCTTGCAAACATCATTCAAGGCTGTCCTCCTAAGAGAGGTGATGTCTACTTGTACTCCACAAAAATGATATGTTCTGTCAGTATCTTCCCTAGTAATTTCATCTTCATCATCTCCAATCAGCAATCTTGAAAGTTTTGACAAAATGGTCGGTCTTAATTTGATCTTAACTCCCTTTACCTTTTATTTCAGAACAGTATTATTCCTCCTGGCTTTGGCATTCTGAGAAAACTCTTCTACCTCTGGGAAGAGGATTTTACAAGGTTCTTGTAGAACAAAGTTGAGACCTACGCTGTCGAGAAGAAGTAGAAGATTCTTGAAGTCATCTGAAAGGTCGGCAATCCCGGCCACCATTATCTCACTTCCAACTCCTATCCTGGATTGTTACGCCATTGATTCTGAAGACGACGACGAACAGAGCGCGAGAGAACGGCGGTGTCGAAGCTGTAACGTCCCAATTCGCGCTAGGCCCCTTGATTGCGTATTTGAGTCAAGGGGGCTGTGGTGAGCCCAATGGGGGATGTGGGTGAACAGGTACGGACGTGCGGGAAATGAGGAAAACAAGGCAAAACAGCATTTTTGGCTGACACGGGTATGGACACGGCCGTGTCCATACCCGTGTGCCTCATAAAAATAGGTTTACCAGTCAGAGAGGTACACGGGCATTGGGACACGGGCGTGTCCCTAGCCGTGTGCCAAGGACACGGGTTGGGACACGGGCGTGTCCCTAGCCGTGTGCCAAGGACACGGGTCGGGACACGGCCGTGTCTCTACCCGTGTGCCGCAACCCTGACCCGGCAGAAAGTGGTTCTGGGAGGAATACGGCCCTAGACACGGCATGCCACACGGCCGTGTCACCTGAACACGGGTAGGAACACGGCCGTGTGCCTACCCGTGTCTGCGATGTATAAAAAGGAAAAAAGTTGGGAAACCCTAGCATTTCATCTCCTTTCTTCTGCCCCGAAATTCCTGAGAGGGTTCTTGGCTGGAGGAGGAGGAAGAGCTTGCCGGAGCCATCCTTGGAGGAATCAAAACGCCGCCACCGTCAAGGGAAAAACAATGCCGCCGCGAAGGAGTGCGAGGCTCATGGCCGGCCATGGTGGTACCGCTGGACTTGAGGTGAGCTTCCTCCCCTCTCCCTTGGTGCTAGATCTATAGTTATTATAGGAGAGACATCGACTCCATAGAGTCTTGATGGTGAGGAGGAGAGTTCTTAGGATAAGCCATGCCAAGGTTTTAGGCTTAGTCTCCCTCAACCTTCTCATCCTTCAAAGTGGAGATGAGAGGGGTTTTCATTGGGGGTTTGGCTTGAAAGGAGAAATAAGGTTGGGTGTGATTTCTGGAGAAGTTTATGCGAGGTCGTTGCAAGGAAGAAGATGAACGGATGCCGTTCATCTCGCCTTAAGATGCGTGCAGAAATCTGATTTCTGCACGCGGCGACCTTCGTGGCCAATTTCGGAGGTGTTCTGGCCAGATCTGGGTGATCGACTCAACACGAAAGTCGTAGCCCTTGAAATTACCTTTCCAACGAGGGGTTGCTCGTTTCCATGCGATACCTGTAGCCACGGGAAAGCTGGTTCGAGTCCGCTGCGTTCGGGAAAATTCCTGTACAGGAAACTGTTTCCTGTACGTATTCGAGTTGAATTTCTGGTATGTTGCGACCAGATCTGGGCGATCGACTCAACACGGAAGTTGTAGCCCTCGCGAATACCTTTCCAACGAGGGGTTGTGCATTGTGATCGGATTCCTGTAGCTCCGGGAATCCCAGTTTTAGTATTGGACTATCCTATGTTAATGCACTTGTTAAATTATAATGTTAGCACTCTTGCAATGATTGTGATTTGCTCATGTGATATCTTGCTCCCATATAACTATAATGTCGTTGTTACTATAATTTAGTATGGTTACTCATTTGGTTGTGTAATAAGGGATAACCATGCAATGGTAGAGAAATGGATGGGATGGGAAGGCTAGATATTAGGAGTTGCTATTGGTAAAGGATATATTTTTACAAATTGGCGTTGAACATATCTAATGTACGTAGTGTTGAGGTGAAATCATTGAATAGGTGGGCGTGAACATGATGAACACTATGTGAAGAGTATTTTGTAACTGTAATCCGAGCCCGAGGGGTTTATTAACAACCGATGCTTAGAGTTGAAGTCTCCCTACGGGTAGCATCGAGTGAGTTGTTTTGGGGCATGTGATGTGCGACGATTCATCGTGTCGCGGTGTTGAGATAATGATTGTGGCAGGTTTACAGGTTCGCCAGTCGTCACACCGATGGGAGCCAATGAGTAGACCTTGGGCGGTAGGGTTAGATACTTGGTGTCCATAACCCGAGATCTCCTCCGTGCCATTAGAACGGTTGGGCTTGCACCTCGTGCGTTTCCGAGGTTCCATCCGGTTCGAAATCAAGGCCAGGTTGGGCTGTGTTCTTGGTGCACATTTACCCAAGACCCCTTCTGAGCCGTAGTACGCATGTGAGCTCCGCTGTTGTGTTCTTAGCGTTGAGGCATACGGGGGCCTAGGATAGGTAGTGTGATACCACCTAGTAGTGGAGACGCCCGCTCCACTGTCGCCGTCTGGCCACGACGGACGACGCCTGAGAGGTTAGCTACCTGCTCGAAAAGTGGGAACTTCTAGTCTGTGTCGACATAGCAACTTGCATGTGCGTGCGCATGAGTCGGTCATAACATAACATTCATAACATGTCATTCATTGCATACACAAGATCCTCATCGTATAAGTTTGTATGGGCACTCTTATACGATGAGTTACTTTACTGTTAAGCCGATCCTTAACTTATAAGTTTGTATGGGCACTCTTATAAGTTAAGTTACTATTCTGATTAATTATACCTGCTGTCATTTATATATTATTGATATTCGTAGAACTGCTAGTTGTGTAGCGTAGTTTATACTTCCCCATACTTACTGTCACCTCCTTGTTTACTTGCTTATGTATATATATATTGTACCTGTGTTCCTTTCTCCGCCCGGTGCCGAGGAGTCGCCGGGGGAGCGGATGTGAAGCCACTTAGTCTTATGACTAACGGTTGCTACGTCTTCCTTTTTAGGAGGAAACCCCGCAGGTAGAGCGGCAACGGACTATGCAGCAGGACAGCCAGGCCCGGATGATAGGACCTGAGGTGGTGGTGCCATCGGCACCGTCAGTGACAGTAGTGAGTGATTTCATGTAGCCGTTTGGCAAAACATTTCTAGACTCTTGTTTCTTTTGGGCAAGCCTGTTGTGCTTGTTATCTTCCGCTATTTTTGGACCTTAACTTAGCTGTGAACTGAACTGCTTTTAGCTTTACTTTTCTGTTATGGTTGGGTTGGCATAATTGTTGTGATATGGATTATAGCCGGCGGAATAGGCGTCTTGTGGTAAAGGCTAACCCATGTGTTAGTGCTACCGCAAGGCGGCTATTTCGGGCATAAGACTCCCCTCGTGCCGTGTGTTGTGTTCCGGGAGGGGGGTCTTACAAATGGTATCAGACTTAGCCGATCTTCACCTACAGCAGTCAGGTAACAATGGGCCACTCTCGTTCGATTAGTCGGTTTGGGGACAAACCGACTTAGCGGAAGCAGTGGTGTGCCCATATGTAATTCACACTAAGTTGTCCAACTTTGACATTAGTTTTAGCCAACCTGACCCTAGTTTGTACCTTGCGTATAGGTCCCAGCGCAGGTGGAGCCGGTTGGGGGCACTCCTACCCCTTCCATCCCTTCACAATTCCAGCAGTCGGAACTGGGACAAACGTTGTCAGCCATATTGGATGCATTTAAAGCCCAGCAAGCTCCGGTGCAACAACAGGCGCCAGGCTCCAACTGGGTGAGCACCTTCCGTGCCCTGTCCCCTCATGCCTATCTTGGGACAGAATCGCCGGTGCGCACTGAGGAATGGCTTGATACTGTGCAGGAATTGATGGCTTGCATAAGATGTCCGAACAACATGGCAGTGACATTGGTAGTGACGCTGCTAGAGCTACACGCCAAAAGGTGGTGGAAGTCCCTCATGGGCTCCACCTTCCAAGGGCGGTTGTACACGGACATCAGTTGGAACGAGTTCACCGAGGCTTTTCTGGATCACTTCATTCCTTCTTCTGCTCGGGATGAACTTGAAGAAAGATTTCTGCAGCTGAAGCAAGGATCGAAATCGGTAACGGAGTACCAGAGGGAGTTCCAACACCTCGCTAGATTTGCTGATTCCTATGATTTGGACGATAGAGGCTATGCGAAGCGTTTCTACAAAGGGTTAAGGGACCCCCTGAGGCAGGCCCTTTTGTTTATAGCCGATGGAAGCCTGGCAGAAATTATTGACATGGCAAAGAGACTGGAGGCGGACCACATGGGATGTGGTAAGAGACCTGCGGAAGGAGTAATTGAAGTCGGCCCTAGTAATAGAAGGCGGAATGATCATGGCAGAGGAAGGGGAAACCACAGAGGCGGTCGGTGGGTCAACCGGAACTATCGGGTGGAGTACCCAATTTCGCAACCACTACCTTTACCACCACCACCGCAGCAGCAATATTATCAACAACCTGGGGGCCGACGTGAGATGATATGTTTTGAGTGCAACCAACCGGGGCATGTCCGACGAGTTTGCCCGCGACTGATCGGGGGTGCCCCTATTGCTCCCCCTCCAGTAGCTCCACGGGGACGAGGGCACATGCGTGGCCGAGGAAGAGGACCACCAGGGAGAAATCAAGGACATGCACGGGAGCATGTATTCGCATTGGATATGACTCAGGAGAGAAATCCGCAGGAAGTCATCACCGGTACGTGCAAAATTGTTTTACTATTATATGACTTGTTAGATTTATGATACAAATGATACGCGCTATTCTGAATAGTGATTACCCTTTTGGAACCTAGGCACTGTCGTGGTTAGCGGGAGACCCGCCTATACGTTATTTGACACGGGTGCGTCTCACTCGTTCATTTCGGAGGACTTCGTGAAGGACTTGGAGGGAGTGCAACACTTCACGGGCATTACTCAAAGGGTGCGCCTTCCGGACGGCTCTGAGATGACGTCGTCAGCAAGTTGCGACTTCGACACCCTTATTGGAGGAAAGTTCTTTGATACTCCGGCTACAGTGTTAAGAATCCCGGAGTTCGATCTCATCCTGGGTATGAAGTGGTTGGACTGGCACCACGCCAGGATCAATTGTGCGGAGAAGCAAGTTATGTTGAGGCATGGAGACTCGGAAGTCATCTTCCAAGGTATTAAATTCGCACCCCGTAAATTATTATCTTCAATCCAAGTTATGAAATCTCATATGGAAGGGGACGAGGTCTATGTAATTTGCTTCGAGTTGAAGAAATTGACATTAGAGGTCAAGGATGTGCGGGTGGCGCGAGAATTTCCCGAGGTATTTCCCGAGAAATTGCCAGGACTACCCCCGCATAGGGAAGTGGACTTCCAAATCAAGCTAATTTCGGGTGCCAAGCCCGTCTCGCGAGCTCCATACCGAATGGCTCCGAAGGAACTTGCAGAGTTTAGAGTCCAGCTTCAGGAATTGGTGGAAGCAGGGTTCGTTCGCCCAAGCTCGTCGCCTTGGGGAGCGCCCGTTTTGTTCGTCAAAAAGAAGGATGGCACCCTGCGGTTATGTATTGATTAACGGGAGTTGAACCGGCTAACGGTGCGGAACACCTACCCCCTACCGCGCATTGATGAATTATTTGATCAATTGGTGGGATCGTATTGGTTCTCCAAGTTAGATCTGCGTTCGGGATATTATCAGCTGAGGATACAAGAAGATGACATTCAGAAGACGGCGTTCAGTTCGAGATATGGTTTGTATGAATTCACCGTGATGCCGTTTGGGCTCACAAACGCCCCTTCCGCCTTTATGAGCTTGATGAACAAGGTGTTCAGCCCTTATTTGGACATCTTTGTCATCGTGTTCATCGATGACATCCTAGTCTACTCCAAGACTGAAGCAGAACACGCCGAACATCTAACTTTAGTGCTGAGGAAACTAAAGGAGCACACTTTGTTTGCCAAGTTCAGCAAATGTGAGTTTTGGCTTCGAGAGGTCGCGCTCTTGAGCCATGTGATTAGTGGGGCGGGGCTAGCTGTAGATCCGGCCAAGGTGCGGGCCGTGAAGGAGTGGTCGCCACTGAAGTCAGCGGCCGACATACGGAGCTTTCTTGGACTTGCCGGGTACTATCGCAAGTTCGTGAAAGGCTTCTCGAAGATCGCCCTTCCCCTTACTACGCTGACCAAGAAGGGTGTGCCGTTTGAATGGACACCCCAGTGCGAAGCTGCATTCCAAGAGTTGAAAGACAGATTGACGACTGCACCCATCCTAGCTCTTCCATCTGGGAAGGAGGGCTTTCAAGTTTACACGGATGCGTCGTATCAAGGGATGGGAGCTGTGTTGATGCAGAATGGGCATGTGATCGCTTATGCTTCAAGACAGTTGAAGAAGCATGAAGCCAGTTACCCGGTGCATGATCTAGAGTTGGGAGCGGTGGTATTCGCCTTGAAGATGTGGAGGCATTATTTATACGGCGTCCACTGCGAGATCTACTCGGATCACAAAAATCTGAAGTACGTTCACACCCAAAAGGAGTTAAACTTGAGACAGCGGCGGTGGTTGGAGTTCTTGTGCGACTATGATTTCACCTTGAACTACCACCCCGGGAAGGTTAATTCCGTAGCTGATGCCTTGAGCCGGAAAGCGCCGGAAGCGAGCACGGAATCCCGCTTGGTGAGGATGGAGTTAATCCGGACGCTGCAAGAGATGGAAATCACTTTGGTCTTTAAGAATCAACCGGAAGAGTATACCGAATATTTGGCCGCGATGAGTATAGTTTGCAACATACGAGACCGGATCCGTACGGAACAAAAGAAGGATGCGGCTTTAACCCCGGCTTTCAAGTCAATGGAGGATGGGACTACGGAAGAATACTCCCTAAAAGACGGCCTCGTCCATTTTCGTGGCCGGCTTTACATCCCCGAAGGTGACAATATTCGGGAGGATATTCTAAAGGAGGCCCATTGCTCCAAGTACTCGGTGCACCCGGGGATCGCGAAGATGTACACCGATTTGAGAAAGACGATGTGTTGGCCGGGCATGAAGAGGGATGTCAAGTACTTTGTTACTCATTGTGTGGCCTGCCAAATGGTGAAGGCAGAGTGCCGAAGCCCCGGTGGAATGCTACAGTCGTTGCCCATCCCCGAATGGAAATTTGAGGACATCTCCATGGACTTCGTCCACGGGTTACCTCGCTCGCGCTCGGGGAATGATTCTGTGTGGGTGATAGTTGACCGGTTGACCAAGGTAGCCCGATTTATCCCAATGAAGAAGGAGGCGCAAGTGGGCGTCTTAGTGCGTCTCTTTGTGGAACAATTTGTGCGGTACCATGGTGTGCCAAAGACGATCGTCTCCGACAGGGATGGTCAGTTTACTTCAAGAGAATGGAGGGCTGTACAGGCTTATTTGGGCTCGCGCCTCGCCTTTAGCACAGCCTTTCACCCACAAACGGACGGGCAATCTGAACGAACCATCCGAACATTGGAGGACCTATTGAGGTTGTGTGTGCTAGATAAAGGAGAACCATGGGAGAGACTCTTACCTCTCGTGGAGTTCTCTTATAATAACAGTCATCAAGCCAGTATTGGAATGGCACCTCATGAAGCTTTGTATGGAAGGAGGTGTAGAACACCCTTGTCCTGGGTGCAAGACGAAGATCCGAAGACATTGGGAAATGAGTATATTGATGACACGGACGCGGTGGTTAGGTTGATCCGGAATCGAATGCTAGAGGCTCAAAGCCGACAGGCAAAATATTACAACGCAAGGCACCGTATGGTAGAGTTTCAAGTGGGTGATAAAGTGTTCCTGAAGATTCGACCGATGCACGGAGTGTCGCGGGTGCGTGGAGTCAAGAAGCTCAGCCCAAGGTATGTTGGGCCCTATGTCGTAGTGGAAAGGATTGGCCCTCTGGCCTATCGATTGGAGTTACCACCGGAGCTGGAGAACCTTCACGACGTGTTCCATGTATCGTCGCTTCGGAAGGCTTTGTTGCGGCCTGAACAGTATATCCCCACGGCGGATGGTGCCGTGGCGTCTGATAGGTCTGTGCGATTGGAGCCGGTGCGGATCGTTGATAACGAGACAAGAACCTTGCGCCGCAAAAGTGTTCCCTCGGTGAAAGTGCTATGGTCTAATCATGGGAAGGAAGAGTGCACATGGGAGCCAAGGGATTTGATGCAAGAGCGCTACCCGGAATTATTTACTCCAGGTAAAAATTTTATTTGAAAGCATAGTTCCATTTTATGTGTTTCACCCCCATAGCCCTACCCTGATTTCGGGGACGAAATCTTTTATTTTGTTTATAGGATTTGTAACGTCCCAATTCGCGCTAGGCCCCTTGATTGCGTATTTGAGTCAAGGGGGCTGTGGTGAGCCCAATGGGGGATGTGGGTGAACAGGTGCGGACGTGCGGGAAATGAGGAAAACAAGGCAAAACAGCATTTTTGGCTGACACGGGTATGGACACGGCCGTGTCCATACCCGTGTGCCTCATAAAAATAGGTTTACCAGTCAGAGAGGTACACGGGCATTGGGACACGGGCGTGTCCCTAGCCGTGTGCCAAGGACACGGGTTGGGACACGGGCGTGTCCCTAGCCGTGTGCCAAGGACACGGGTCGGGACACGGCCGTGTCTCTACCCGTGTGCCGCAACCCTGACCCGACAGAAAGTGGTTCTGGGAGGAACACGGCCCTAGACACGGCATGCCACACGGCCGTGTCACCTGAACACGGGTAGGAACACGGCCGTGTGCCTACCCGTGTCTGCGATGTATAAAAAGGAAAAAAGTTGGGAAACCCTAGCATTTCATCTCCTTTCTTCTGCCCCGAAATTCCTGAGAGGGTTCTTGGCTGGAGGAGGAGGAAGAGCTTGCCGGAGCCATCCTTGGAGGAATCAAAACGCCGCCACCGTCAAGGGAAAAATAATGCCGCCGCGAAGGAGTGCGAGGCTCATGGCCGGCCATGGTGGTACCGCTGGACTTGAGGTGAGCTTCCTCCCCTCTCCCTTGGTGCTAGATCTATAGTTATTATAGGAGAGACATCGACTCCATAGAGTCTTGATGGTGAGGAGGAGAGTTCTTAGGATAAGCCATGCCTAGGTTTTAGGCTTAGTCTCCCTCAACCTTCTCATCCTTCAAAGTGGAGATGAGAGGGGTTTTCGTTGGGGGTTTGGCTTGAAAGGAGAAATAAGGTTGGGTGTGATTTCTGGAGAAGTTTATGCGAGGTCGTTGCAAGGAAGAAGATGAACGGATGCCGTTCATCTCGCCTTAAGATGCGTGCAGAAATCTGATTTCTGCACGCGGCGACCTTCGTGGCCCATTTCGGAGGTGTTCTGGCCAGATCTGGGTGATCGACTCAACACGAAAGTCGTAGCCCTTGAAATTACCTTTCCAACGAGGGGTTGCTCGTTTCCATGCGATACCTGTAGCCACGGGAAAGCTGGTTCGAGTCCGCTGCGTTCGGGAAAATTCCTGTACAGGAAACTGTTTCCTGTACGTATTCGAGTTGAATTTCTGGTATGTTGCGACCAGATCTGGGCGATCGACTCAACACGGACGTTGTAGCCCTCGCGAATACCTTTCCAACGAGGGGTTGTGCATTGTGATCGGATTCCTGTAGCTCCGGGAATCCCAGTTTTAGTATTGGACTATCCTATGTTAATGCACTTGTTAAATTATAATGTTAGCACTCTTGCAATGATTGTGATTTGCTCATGTGATATCTTGCTCCCATATAACTATAATGTCGTTGTTACTATAATTTAGTATGGTTACTCATTTGGTTGTGTAATAAGGGATAACCATGCAATGGTAGAGAAATGGATGGGATGGGAAGGCTAGATATTAGGAGTTGCTATTGGTAAAGGATATATTTTTACAAATTGGCGTTGAACATATCTAATGTACGTAGTGTTGAGGTGAAATCATTGAATAGGTGGGCGTGAACATGATGAACACTATGTGAAGAGTATTTTGTAACTGTAATCCGAGCCCGAGGGGTTTATTAACAACCGATGCTTAGAGTTGAAGTCTCCCTACGGGTAGCATCGAGTGAGTTGTTTTGGGGCATGTGATGTGCGACGATTCATCGTGTCGCGGTGTTGAGATAATGATTGTGGCAGGTTTACAGGTTCGCCAGTCGTCACACCGATGGGAGCCAATGAGTAGACCTTGGGCGGTAGGGTTAGATACTTGGTGTCCATAACCCGAGATCTCCTCCGTGCCATGAGAACGGTTGGGCTTGCACCTCGTGCGTTTCCGAGGTTCCATCCGGTTCGAAATCAAGGCCAGGTTGGGCTGTGTTCTTGGTGCACATTTACCCAAGACCCCTTCTGAGCCGTAGTACGTATGTGAGCTCCGCTGTTGTGTTCTTAGCGTTGAGGCGTACGGGGGCCTAGGATAGGTAGTGTGATACCACCTAGTAGTGGAGACGCCCGCTCCACTGTCGCCGTCTGGCCACGACGGACGACGCCTGAGAGGTTAGCTACCTGCTCGAAAAGTGGGAACTTCTAGTCTGTGTCGACATAGCAACTTGCATGTGCGTGCGCATGAGTCGGTCATAACATAACATTCATAACATGTCATTCATTGCATACACAAGATCCTCATCGTATAAGTTTGTATGGGCACTCTTATACGATGAGTTACTTTACTGTTAAGCCGATCCTTAACTTATAAGTTTGTATGAGCACTCTTATAAGTTAAGTTACTATTCTGATTAATTATACCTGCTGTCATTTATATATTATTGATATTCGTAGAACTGCTAGTTGTGTAGCGTAGTTTATACTTCACCATACTTACTGTCACCTGCTTGTTTACTTGCTTATGTATATATATATTGTACCTGTGTTCCTTTCTCCGCCCGGTGCCGAGGAGTCGCCGGGGGAGCGGATGTGAAGCCACTTAGTCTTATGACTAACGGTTGCTACGTCTTCCTTTTTAGGAGGAAACCCCGCAGGTAGAGCGGCAACGGACTATGCAGCAGGACAGCCAGGCCCGGATGATAGGACCTGAGGTGGTGGTGCCATCGGCACCGTCAGTGACAGTAGTGAGTGATTTCATGTAGCCGTTTGGCAAAACATTTCTAGACTCTTGTTTCTTTTGTGCAAGCCTGTTGTGCTTGTTATCTTCCGCTATTTTTGGACCTTAACTTAGCTGTGAACTGAACTGCTTTTAGCTTTACTTTTCTGTTATGGTTGGGTTGGCATAATTGTTGTGATATGGATTGTAGCCGGCGGAATAGGCGTCTTGTGGTAAAGGCTAACCCGTGTGTTAGTGCTACCGCAAGGCGGCTATTTCGGGCATAAGACTCCCCTCGTGCCGTGTGTTGTGTTCCGGGAGGGGGGTCTTACAGAAGCTCTGAGTCGGTGGAAGACGAAGAGTTTTTGAGAGAGATGGATTTGAAATGTCGGTTGATTTGTGATTTCTAAAGTTTTTTTTATATATATAACTCTAATTATGATAATTAAGTGTCTAATCAATCTAAGATAAGCCTTTTAATAAAGTGAAAATAAGTTTGTTTGCGAAAAGAAATGAGCATAATTCGAAAAGAGACGGGGCATTTCTCAAGAGGCAGAGTTAGTTCTCGAGAGATAAAGTTAGAGTTCTCGCGAAGTTTGTTAGTTCTCAAGAAGTAAGTTAGAGTTCTCGAGAAGTGAGAGTTAGTTCTCGAGAGGTAGACTTAGTTTTCGAGAACTAGATTCATACTTCTTGAGAAGTTTACTTTATTTCTCGAGATCTTTCTTCCACTTGAGAAATTTCTTACCTTTTTGTAGTGTCCTTGATTCTTGAGCTTTGAGGTGATCCACTTTGGTCTATCCTTCTCTGTTCAGCAACCCAAGTTCAGTTTTGAAGAAATTGAACTTGGTCTCGTCCAACGGCTTTGTGAAAATGTCAGCAACTTGTCGATCTGTTGGCACGTACTGCAGATCCACATCCCCATGCTCCACATGCTCCCGGATGAAGTGATATCTGAGCTCGATGTGCTTTTTCCAGCTGTGCAACACTGGGTTGTTTGCAATTGCTTTTGCGCTGGAGGAGTCGCAAAACAACGGAATGTCTTTAACCATCATATTGTAATCTTCTAGCTGGTTCTTTAGCTAAAGCAATTGTGCACAATAATGCCGGCAGAAATATATTCTGGCTCAGCCATTGAGATTGCGACACAATTTTGCTTTTTGCTTCTCCATGAGATAATCCTTCTTCCAAGGAACTGACATGTCCCGGAAGTGCTTTTTCTGTCATCTTTGATACCTGCAAAGTCTGTATCTGAAAAACCAATTAGTTCACTGTCATTACTTCTTGGGTATCATAAGCCAAGATTCGGTGTACCTTTATGGTATCTCAAGATCCGCTTTGCAGCTGCATAGTGGGATTCCTTACAGTTCACTTGGAATCTATCACAGACACATGTAGAGAACATTATGTCTTGTCTACTGGCAGTAAGGTAGAGCAAGGATCCAACTATGCTTCTATATTTGGTTTCATAAAAAGGTTTCCCTTTCTCATACTTGTCCAGAGACATAGCTGAGGCCATTGAAGTTCTCATAGAGGTTGCATTCTCAATTCCGAATTTCTTAATAAACTCCTTGGTGAACTTCGTCTGTGAGATGAAAATTTCATCTTCAGATTGTTTCACCTGAAGTTCTAAAAAATACTTCAGCTCTCCCATACTACTCATTTAAAACTTCCCTTGTATAAGTTTATAAAACTTTTTGCAGAGGATGTCGTCTGTAGAACCAAAAATAATGTCGTAGACATAAATTTGCACTAGCAAAATCTTGCCTTTAATTTCCCTAAGAAATAATGACTTATCTATCTTTCCCCTTGTGAACTTGTTCTCAAGGAGAAAGGTAGATAGCATTTCGTACCAAGCTCGAGGAGCTTGTTTCAAACCGTACAGCGCTTTATATAATAAATAAACATAGTCAGGAAAGTTAGGATCAACAAAACCTGGGGGCTGTTCCATGTACACTTCTTCCTTTATGTCACCATTAAGGAAGGCGGATTTCACGTCCATTTGATATATAGTGAAGCCCTTCAGTGCAGTATAAGCTAGGAACAGTCTGATGGCCTCCAGCCTTGCCACTGGAGCGTATGTTTGGTCGAAGTCGATTCCTTCTTCTTGACGGTATCCTTTGGTGACGAGTCTGGCCTTATTCTTTATAATTGTTCCATCCTCATCCAACTTGTTCCGGTAGACCAACTTCGTTCCTATGACATTCTTACCTTTGGGTCTAGGAACTAGTTTCTGAACTTTGCATCGCTTGAACAAGTTCAGTTCTTCTTCCATGGCCAAGATAAATGATGCGTCTGAGTTTGCTTCCTCAAACTTCTTTGGTTCAACCTGTGAGAGAAAACTTAAATATAAATTCTCGTTAGTTGTACCTCGATGAGTTCTGACACCATCCCAAGAATCTCCTATGATCTGGTCTAATGGGTGATCCTTCATATGTCTGAGCTCTTGATTTCTAGCATCTAGAACTTCTTCAGCCACTAGAGTGACATCATCAACTTGGATGGTTTATTCATCTTGATCGACTACCTCTCCAATGGGGGTTGGAGTAGTGATCTTGATGAACTTTTCTTTTTTCCCTTTCACCTGGTTCATCCAAGCTAATTTCTTTCAGTCTTGTACCTGCATCTTCAACAAGCACAATAGATTATTTGCTTTGAAGTAGGCTCATCTCATCAAATACAATATGTATGGATTCCTCTACAACCAGAGTTTTTCTATTGAAAATCCTGTATGCCTTACTATGGCTACTATAACCTACAAAAATACCTTCAAAACCTTTCTCACAAAATTTGGTAGTATGATACTTACCATTGTTAAGCACGAAGCATTTACAGCGAAAAATTTTAAAATATGAAATAGTTGGTCTCCTGCCTTTTAAAAGTTCATAAGGTGTCTTATCATGATTCTTATTGATGAGTGCTCGATTTTGCACGTGGCATGCAGTATTGACGGCTTCAGCCCAGAAGTACTCGGGTAGTGAAGCATCACTCAACATAGTTCTGCAGGTCTCTATGAGTGTTCGGTTCCTTCTCTAGGCTACTCCATTTTGCTGTGGAGTACGAGGAGAGGAAAACTCTTGAAACATACCTAGGCTTTCACAGAATTCTGTCATGGCCCAAGATTTGAACTCTGTTCCATTGTCACTTCTGATTTTGACTACGGAACAGTTGTATTCATTCTGGATCTGCCTGACAAAATTAGTAAAGATGTCGAAGGTATATGACATGTGTTTCAGAAAGAACACCCACGCAAAGCGCGAGTACTCATCAACAATAACCAATGTATATTCCTTACCTCTCAAGCTTCTAATTTTCAGTGGACCAAACAATTTCATATGAAGTAGATGGAGACATCTACTTGAATTTTTGTTAATAATGCTTTTAAAGGTAGCCCTTGTTTGCTTGCCTTTTACGCATGCATGACAAGGTCTATCTTTTACATACTTGACATTCGGGGCATCACGTACTAAGTTCTAAGAGAATAATTTATTAAAAGTTTTAAAATTAATATGTGCTAAACTCTTGTGACATTGGTCACCAAGAGACGCACTATCTTTTGCCAAAAGACACGCTAGTGTAGAAGAATCTATACAAATGAAATTTAAACAAAATATATTCCTGCTTCGAGTGCCTGATAGAATCGTTTCCATATTATCAACATACATTATCAGGCACTTGTCTGCGTTGAATTCAACTATGTACCCTTTGTCGCATAGTTGGCTTATGCTTATAAGATTGTGTTCCAATCCCTCAACATAAGCTACATCCGAAAAGGATACACTACCGTTAGTGATCATACCGTAGCCTTTAGTTATCCTGCGGTCTGAACCTCCAAAGGTGACCTTTGGTCCATTCAAAACTGGAGAATAATTTTGAAGTAGGGTTCTTGTCCCGGTCATGTGCCGAGAGCATCCACTGTCAAAATACAAGATTGGCATTTCGGTGGTCTTTGGACATCCCTGCAATCATAATAAGTTTGCCCTAGGAACCAAAACATGTTTGGGTCCTTGGTTTCTTGTTAGAACACTCCCCCTATGAGGATTAGCATCACGAGTGGTCATTCTCATGTTGCCAACTTGAGGAGTTGCAAACTTTCTTGGATTAAACCAACAATCGATGGCAAAATGACAAATTGTGCCACAGCACCAACAGTTAAACCTGTTGTATCTTTGCCTTAGGAACTCCTTCTTGACCTTCTGGGATACTTGTCTAGCAGGGGTAGCATTCTTGGAGGAAGAAGCTTCATGATGATGGCAATCACATGATTTCTTCTCCATGACAGGCTTTTCTATAATGGTTTTTACTTTTGGTGCTTTCTTGAAGTTATGACCATGATCATAAGGGCCATAGTCCTGAAGAATAACTTCTTCATAAGTTACCTTAAAGGCACTCTCACCAAAGTTTCTGGGGCGAGTCCATCCTTGGTAATGAGACTTTGGCCTTACATAAGTAGGTCTAGTCAAGTGACCGTAGGACGAGTCAAGATCTAACTTATTCGTAGGAAAGATGACTTTCTTAAAAATAGTCTGATCTAGAGGAGCTTTCCCCTTTTATTCGGCTGAGGACTTCTTGGCGGCCTTATTCTTTCTCTTAGCCTTATTTCTCCTAGAAGATTTACTAGGAGCTCCTACATGGCCTAGCCCATCACCCTTGGCCTGAGTAGAGAACTCAGTAATAAGAGGTAGAACTACCTTTGGCTTAGATAAACCTTCAACAAGTTTCTTTTCAGCTTCTAGTAAGTCTTCCAACCCTTTGATGATTTCATTATTCAGATCAAGGTGCTTGATAGCCTTGTTGAACTCATCAACAGCAGTATCTAAGTCTTCTCTGAGTGAGTCCATCTTAACGACTTCCTCTCTCAGAGAGCTTTCTATGGCCTTTAGAGACTTAATCTCTTTTGCCTGAGTTTTCACGACCTTTCGACATTTGTCGTAAGCCATGATCAGCTCCTTATACTAGTCCATGAGTTCAGACTCATCGTCAGAGGAGATGTCCTCATGATTATGCTCAGAAACTTCAGATTTTGTAAGAGAGGTGTGAGATTTTACCTCCCCAGTGAACTTGGGCTCTTGTTCATCATCTGATTGAGCCATAAGTCCAAAGTAGTCTTCCTCTTCTTCACTTGACTCAGATGAGTTAGAGTAACTAAGAGTCTTGCCCTTTTTGGCTATCAGGCTCTTCTCTGTCCTCTTCTTGCTGTATGAGGACTTCTTTTCTTCTCTCCTGCCACCCTCCTTCTTATTGTGGGGGCAGTCAGCTATGACATGACCTAGCTTGTTACAACAGTAGCAAACTATATCAGTCAAAATATGTTTGTTCTATTTAGAACCATACCTGTCATGGCTGTTTGAGCCTTTTCTGTATCGATCACCGTCATATCATGATCTTTTGTCAGAGGCATCCTTGCCCTTCCATTGCTTTTTCTTGTTCAATAATTTCTTGAACTGCCGTGAGAGTAAGGAGAACTCTCCTTCAGATAGCTCAGATCCCGAGGTACTTGGTTTCGAGATTTCTTCTTCACTAGCTTCATGTGCTGGGGCTGAGGAGATAGCCTTTGACTTCTTGGAGGTGTCTGCCTTTAAAGCAATAGACTTCTCTTAGGATGCAAACCTGTTCTTCTCTTCTTCAGCTTTCCTCGTGTTGAGTTGAAGCTCATACGAAATCAACTTACCGAAGAGATTCTGAGGATCTGTCTCAGCTAGCTTTCCAAATTCCATGATAGCACAGACCTTGTTGTCCCATTCCTTGGTTAAGGATCTTAGGAACTTGTCATTCAGTTCCCTGTTGGTGAAGACTTGTCCATATAATCTGAGGCCGTTAACTATCTTGAAAAAGTTCTCAAATGTATCTGCAATGGTATCCTTTAGCCCTTGCCTTAAGGCTTCGTACTTTTGGTTCAATAGCTATCATCCCTCACTTCTTCTGTACCTTCCATCAAAGTGAAGAGAGACTACCACATCCCCTTAGCAGATTGGCAGTGAATCAGATTTTGCAGCATAGAGTCATTGACTGCACTCGCTATTATATTTTTAGCTTTCTTCTCCAGAGAAACAAGTGCAATCTCGTCCTTATCCAGATCCATCAACTTCTTTGGAACCTTCTTGGTTGGATCAATAAAGGAGATGGTAATGGGCACGTAAGGACCTTCTTCAACAATAATGAAGATCTGGGTATCCACAGCTTCTATGAAAAATTTAATTCTCTCTTTCCACATGGGAAAGTTGTTCTTTGTGCATAGGGGAAGCTTGGCAAAATCTTTAGCCTTGTCCATTGCTTAAAAATTCTCAAGAGACAACTTAGAGAGGAAATTTATCAAGGTGTTAACCTTTTAACGACCAACCTCCCTCTAATACCAATTGAAAGTGTTAAGTTATCTACTTAAATCACCTAGAGGGGGGTGAATAGGTGAATTGTGTGTCTATTTGTGGAATAAAAAATTTAAAAGAACTTACACAAACAATCAAGCAATCACAGACGACAAGAAGATATATAGTGGTTCCCCAACCTTGGGTATGTCCACTTTCCCTCACAGATCTAGTAAATCACATTATATACCCCAAGGTCTGCATTTAGCATTTCATAACAGCGGGATTTGGCTGTTTGTAGACCAGCAAGGGGTAATTTAGTAATATCAGGTCAGCAAAGACTATTAATAGACCCGCAGGGGCTCCTCAGAAGGCAAGCTTTCATATTTTCTCTAAGATCTTCTAGTGCTTTCTAAGGAGCTCCAAGCCTAGCTTTTGGATTTGGAGGGGAAGTTCTAAGAGATCTTTTGGGTGAGAGGTGGGACCTCCCTATTGAGACTTTGGGTCGGTTCTAGATCCTTTACAACCAGTCAGAGGTCAGAGCTTGGGAGGAGTAGGTGTTGGTTGCGCCCCTATTTTAGAACTTCCGTTGAGGCCAAGTTTTGGCTTCAACATGCCCCAAGTCTAATATGATTCTTGATCCTATACTCCAGAACAATAGGTACACTTGCCATTTCAATTTAAAATAGCGCACTAGCATGAATTTTATCCATCAATGGCCATGTCAGATGAAGAATCCGGCCAGGATCAGCTAGGTCCAGACAAGGTAAACTCTCCATCTAGTTCTTCCTCTGAGACTAGCTATGAGACTAGTCCAAATTCTAATTCATCCTCATCCTGTGATGAAGATGACACACCAACTGAGGAATTTGTCAATCAATTGATAGTCTAACACTGCTCCAGCACTCTCAAGTGATTCAACTGCTGCTTATCTGTACTCAAAAATGGGGTGCAGTTTATCTGAGCCTCCTTGACTATTTACAGAAGTCAAAAAGGGGGAGGAGAAGGATATGATCTGGTATTAGAGGATATCAGAGGACAGGAGGAGAAGGATACATATGGTATAATAACTCTGAGAAAGATATGATCAAAATGATCAAGACCAGGTAGCAATAATTCTGGGGGAGCAGGTGTGATGATCACCCTACAGGCAAGGGAGTATGGTAACTAAAACTTTCTCTCTTATTTTAAGTTTTAAAAGTTAATGTTGTACTACTGCATATGTTGTGTATGTCATTGACTCAATTGATTGAAGGTTTTGACTTAATCAAATAGGCGGAGATTGTTGGGTCCATTGCCCACAATATCCCAGATTTGAAGAAGTCAATCATGTCAATAATGTACATGATATTGTATTTGGTGTATGCTTAAGTTCGTGCATACAGGTTAGTCCTTGAAACATTGATAGGACAAGTATTCCAAGTGATGTAATAGGTGGTCACTAAGCGAAGATGCTGGATAGGCTAAAAATCACCTAAGTCCACAGGCGTTGAGTTAAGTCTATTCACTCAATGCTAGGTGAGTAAAAGCATTTAGTATGGCTTAGACTGTCAAAGCCAAGCAATTGGCAAGCTGGAAATGAGTCTAATTCCACAGGCGTTGAGTGAAGTCTACTCACTCAATGCCATACAACAAAAAGTTGTGATATAGGCTAAGGCAGTGAGAGCCTACGATGAAACAGGCAGGAATGTGGCTATGTCCACAGGCGTTGAGTGAAGTCTACTCACTCAATGCCATACAACATAAATCATTGAGTATTTCTCAGACAGTTAACATAACAAAAAATCTGCATAAAAATTTGACTAAGTGCACAGGCATTGAGTGAAACTTACTCAACACCATGTGATAAAAATCAATGATTGATTCTTATCCAATCAGATCCAGTGTTTTCAGACACAGAAAATTGGCCAAGTGTTTTGGCATAGAGTGAAGCTTACTCACTCAACGCCAAGTGACTAAAATCTTTTCCAAGTGTTATGGCGTTGAGTAAAGCATACTCACTCAACGTCAAGTGACTGAACTCTAGTTAAGTAGTTTGGTGTTGAGTGAAGCTCAATCACTCAATGCCTAGAGACAGAAATTTTTCAAAGTGTTTTGATATTGAGTGAAGCTTACTCACTCAATGCTTAATGACAGACAATTTTTCTAAGTGTTTTGGCATTGAGTGAAGGTTACTTACTCAACGCCTAGTGATAGAATATCTGTCTAAGTGTTTTGGCATTGAGTGAAGGTTACTCTCTCAACGCCTATACCAAAGATGTTTGATTTTGGCTAAGTCCACAGATTGTGACGTCAGCAAAGTCAAAAAGTCAATAGAGTTCAAATTAAGTGCGGGAAAGATACAAAAAACGACAAATACTGTCGGTGGACTACTATACGTCTTATTCCATTAAAGCAAGGTGTAGCTGTCTGCTGTAGGTTGTCCGCACAGCTACTTGGAGCCGTTAATTGGCAGAAGATATAAAGGGACTGCTTCAGGTGTTGAACTCAACTTTTTAGGTTTTGATTCAAAAAGAAAGAGAGCGGCTTAACTTCATATTTCTCGCCATTGCTGCTAAGAATAAGTTTAAGTCAACTTGCAGAAAGAAAAAGTTCAGTTAGCTATAGCTTCACTTTCGCTACAGCAGTTTTAGAAATACCTCTAATTAAGAAAGAGTGAAGAGCCTTACGTCATCTGGATGTTTAGTTAGTTATTTAAAGATCTCAAGACCTAGCTGTTCATCAGTCTTCTGCAGCAAGATCAGAAACACCATTCTGAGTGAAAGACTTTAATTTCAAGGATAGTGAAATCACCTAGAGGGGGGTTGAATAGGTTATTTGTCTCTTTATCAGTTCTTTTCTTTTCTTTTAGTTTGCTGCTTGAGTTGTTGTTTAATTTTTGCTTTCAAGATGATTTACCCTACACAAAGAAGACAACACAGCAAAGCACACAGATATTTATAGTGGTTCCCCAATTGGGTACATCCACTTTCCCTCCCACCTATCAAACTATCTTGTTCGACTAGGCACTTCTCCAAAATGCTCCAAAGATCTTACACCTCAGGCCCTCATTCTTACACTAAGGTTCTCTTCAGAACACTACCTCAGAACCACAAAGGTTCCTACTTTAGAGCCCTATAGTGCTCCTACAGCTCAGTGGTCCACAAACCACCTACCTCAGCCTTATCTCTAAGGCCTACAACTCAGGCTTTTTAGCCCTACAATTTTAGGCACTAGGACCTACTCTTAGAGTGCTGCAACACTCCTACATCTCTGATCTAGAAGGATCCTACAAGATGGAAATGGGTTGAAGGGGTTCTTGATTGATCACAAGAGGAATTCCGTTGTGACAATCAGCCTTGGGTGAGTTAAACTCAGCCCCCCACTATGACACCAGGAGAGTTTTCCTATGTGAACTTTACTAGACTGAGTGCACCTTAGTCCTAAATACTTAACAACAACAAGTTTATGCATTTGAGCTGGAGGAAACTTGCAGAAAACTATTCTGCCTCTTTCTGAACTGAACCAAAGATTTAGCTCTCTCTTCTTCATAGCAATAATGGTGTAGAAGTTTTGGCTTATGATGTAAGAAACTAGCAGATCTATTTCTCTGTTCCTTTCTGAACTGAGCTAACTGCTCATCTCCAACTTCTTCTTCACAGCTCCTCAAGCGTATGTTCTTTTAGAAAGTATTGGCTGGATCTGTGAAGCTCCTACAACAAGGGTTGGCTCTTGCTACTATCTCTTTCTAAGAGAATCACCCTGAGCTTGCTTGTTGGTGCAGATTAAGATGGCACAAGACAACTTGTCATTGAAGATGTTGATCTCAACAGCTAACTTGCTCTTTTTCTTCATGACTTGAGCTTCCCGTTCTTTAGCTCCACAACCATTTTGGAGTAGAAGAATAAATGTCACTTCCTTTTTTTATTGAGACCGAATAACTCTTTTAGCAGTGGGTCCCACACTTTTAATGATGGCTGCAATTTTGCTTTAACCCCAACTGTTATACAGTTAGTCCGTGATAACCTTTGTCGCATACTGTAGCCATCCCACAACGTTTTTGAAATATGTTGACTGTTGACTTCCTGATGTCACCAACTGTGGACTTTGCCAAAAATCTAGAAACAGTAGCATAGACGTTGAGTGAGTAAGCATCACTCAACCCCAAAACACTTGGATAGATTTACTGTCTCTTGGCATTGAGTGAGTAGCCTTCACTTAACGCAAAACTACTTAGAATATAAATCTGTTTATATGCATTGAGAGCGTTGAGTGAACAACCCTCACTCAACGCCATCTACCTTAGCCATATATCTGCTTCTTCAGTAACTGAAGCGTTGAGTGACCATGCCTCACTTAATGCTATTTGCTTTTAACTCATTTTTGCATAAAGACGTTGAGAGCATTGAGTTAGCACGCCTCACTGAACAATTTGGACTTAGCCAATTTTTTGTGTTTAAATCCACTGGGCTTGGACTGTCTTACTTTGAACTGAGTTCGACGAATGGTGAAATGAGCTCGACGAACTTTGAACTCAGTTCGACGAAATCTCAACTGAGCTCGACGAACTTAGAACTCAAGCTCTGAACTTAGCTCAATGAAAGGTGATCTGAGCTTGACAAACTCTAAACTCAAGCTTTGAACTTAGCTCAATGAAAGGTGAGTAGAGCTCGACGAACTCTGAACTCAGTTCGACAAATTCTGAACTTAGTTCAACCAGTTTAACTTATAGCCTTTTTGTTGAATGACGTTGAGTGTGTCTTCATCACTAGATGCCAAAACACATAGCTAAATGTCTCTTTAGTAGCATGGCGTTGAGTTAGTTGACTTCACTCAACGCCTGTGGACTTAGCCACATTTCATCTCATTCCAACTTTAGGCTTTTACTGCTTTAGCATATCTCACAGCTTTTTGATGTATGGCATTGAGTGAGTTGACTTCACTCATTGCATGTAGACTAAGCCATTTTCTCAGCTTGCCATTGCCTTGGCTTTGACTGTATAGGCTTCACTCAGTGCTATAAGTCATCTAGCGTTGAGTGACTGATCTTCACTCAATGCATGTGGACTTAGACAGTTATCTGTCTTTCCACAACTTAGGTAAAAACTTACCTGTCTTATCCACTTAGGCTACCTGTCCCATCATAGCTTATCAGGACAAACTGCAATCATAATCCTTGAACACAAGTTTGATCCCAATATGTGTATAAATTGTTTTGCTGGTCCTTCTTCAAATTCAGGACATTGGGATTAATGGACCCAACAATCTCCCCCTATTTGAAGAAATCAAAACCTAAGCCAATGTATACACTAACATAATTATATTATAAATATTTATAAACACATCAGCATAGCAAAATTTAGAAAAATTATAGATATCTCAAATGATGTAGCAGATAAGTCAAAATCATAGTAAATGATGAATTAGACAGATAATAAAAAATTGTGGTTCTATTTAATCATATAGAGAATAGATGTTTAAACAATATAAGCACAGTGTTTCATCCCTAGCCTAGTAAGCAGAACCTAAAACATTTTAAGTTTAAGGTTCCCTTATCATAATTCCACTGCCTCTGGATTTCTTTGTCGGCTTGTCTTCTTCTACAGCTACCTTCTTTCCTTTTTTATTATCTTCATCAGCAGCCTTAGACTTAGTAGCTCCAACTTCAGCTTTATCCTTTTATCTCTCAAAATAGCTGAAAGGCTTGGGAAAGTATTTAGATGGTTCCACAACATCAAGAGTGAAAAGATTTGCTTTTTGTTCCTCCAAAAATCCTTCTTTCTGTGTCTCTCTTTTCCATTTTATCCCATTTGGTTTTGCTGCACAATTTACCTCTATCTGATTTCTTATTCTTGAGTTGGTCTCAAGCAAGCAGAATAATAGATCAGGACCTTGGGCTCCACTGCTCGAAATCAGGCCTCTATTCCATTTCTTCTCTATATCTCTTTTTCCTGAGCCTGAACTCCTCTTCAGCATCATCAATGAATCTTTCTTTGACCTATAGTGACCGGTCTAATATGGGGCTGAAGGAAGGATTCTGAGCACTAGTAGTCTTCTCTCCCCACAGAGCATTAGCACTGTCACCTTCTTCAATGTACTGAACATATTCTTGATTGTCTTGAACTTGGGCTTCACTGCTATACATAATGTTCAAAGATTATTGTACATGGTCAGGCATTGTTGGGATATTATTATATTGCAATGGCTTCATTCCTAATTAGCCTCTCACAGCATTTGTGGACCAGAACATATTCTCAATATTTGTTCTGATGACATTTCTCTCCCCCTTTTTGACTTCTTCAATTACTTGAGTAGTCTGGGAGGTGCTAGATTTAGATCTCTTGAGCTCCAGATGCTTAAATCGAGCAATTACATTTTTTTACCACCAGTAAGTGGTCATCTAGCAATTTGGTGCATTCACTTCTTTGGTTAGTATAACAGCAGTCTGCTTATTCAACAATACATGGGTAGCATTGTGTATAGCCAATGAGTTTTGGGCCTGAATTTCTTGATTTTGTATGGTAATGATCACATTCTTGTTTGCCTCATCAAGCTTATCCATTGTATAGTCGACAGCTGGTGCAGCCCTGGTGAAAAACTTCACAGTTTCACCCTTTAGTAAGTTTACTTCAAATTGTATTGATTTGATTTTTATAGCTAGCTCATTCCTAATGTACTTTAAGGCATCATATACAAAATTTTCCAGGGATCTTCTTTGTTCATCTAATAAGCTTTTCAGCTAGGCCAGGATCATTTGTGAGATTTGATCTGTTCCAGCTGGTGTGCCTTCATTTTGGGTCTGCTGGACTTTCCTTGCCCTTATTCATAGTGCAGTGTCATCCACTATATAAGCTAAGGATTGTTCCTTCTCATGACTAGATTCCTCTTCCTCTGATTCTGAGGAAACAAGATCATGCACTTCACGAGCAGGGAGATTAGATTGCATCTACCCCTCTAACTCTGCCATTCTTTCATTTGCATGCAGGTCAATAACAGCAATGACCTCTATTGGAGGGACCTTCAGTTGCTCCCCTATAAATAATGTATCATGTATTATCTCTTGCATCAGTTTCTCCCCCTCAATTTGAGAAATCCTTACCTCAACACTAGGAATTTCCAAGACTTTATCTTGTAGTTCCTCATCTTAAGACGTAGGTATATGCCTATCTGCATCTTTCAATCTGGAAGCATCATCCTCCATTTCTGCAGATATTTTGTAACAATTTCCTCTGCTATTTTCCCAACATCCTTGGCTGGAGGCAAATCATCTCCTTCCTCTCCAGCAGATCCAGCTAACCCGGTAGCAATCTCATCCACTTCAGGAATAGAATCTGACTCTAGTCCGCTCACACAACAAAGAGGGGTAGGATCAGACGAGGTGGATAGCTGGATATTCATATCCCTCCTAGACAGTTCAACAGATAAAGATAGATAAGGATAATGAGGCTCTTCGTCCTCAAATGAGCTGCTAGAGGAGCTGGGCTCAGAAGCATCAATTCTCTTTCCTTTTCTCTTCATAGTTTCTGCACCACGGGGCTGAAGTACCCTATCCCATCTCTAAAGCATCCTGATGTCCATCCTTCTCATGTGGTGTATTCTTGCACCAAGTTTCAGATTCAGAATTTCTGGAGCAGTTTATCGCATAAATAGTGAAAGGATTCTCCCCAAATTAGGTTCAGCCATGCAGTCCACTACTCTTTAAAACACCTCTCTTCTACAATCAGTTCTCTTTGACAGTATGACCCTTGCCATTAGTTCAAACATCCTTTTTGAGATTTTGTCATGGAAGCCTATTTTGCATATAATAGTTTTCCCAATGACATTGGCTAGAAACTTACCTCTCAGGTAAAGTTCTATCCTTTGAATTGATCTGGTTGTATGCTTGGAAAGTCCACACCATTTCCTTGCTACTTTTGCATTGTCCTGTAATAACTCTTCTTTGTCCTCAGTTGCAAAGAGCTTTGGAAGTTGTAGAGCCTTGCTTAGCCTTCTGGGAGTTATCTTGATCTTCTTTCCACTTACTATGGTCTTAATTTTACCAGCTGAAGCATCCTCCTTGGCATTGGCAAATAACTCCAGTATTTCCCTCTTCCACAGAAGACAGTGTTCCATCAGGACGAAGGCTAGGTTAGATTTTTGTAGAAGATTAAGCACCTGTTGAACTTCTTCTGGAGCATCAATGAATCCATTTGAAACCACCTCTGCTCCTTCGAAGAGGAAATCTGGTCCCTTGGGCACCATTTCTCTAGAGAATTAGAGAATTCTAGTGAAACCGTCTTCCCGTCGATTTATCAAATGCGGGCGGGAGAGGGTAAGGAACAATGACTTTGCTTATTGCACAAGCCCTTCTATTTATATTTATTGCTAAAAGGAAGGCGAAAAGTCACTAATCTATATTTGTTGTTTAATCCATACCAATGTCAAGGATTGAATCTCGACACATATCCACAGTCCATCTTTTCTCCAGTATTTGTGAAGTGAGCTTATTTAGATTAACATCAGTTTTCTTTAGTAATTAAATTTTCAATTAGCCCCTAACTGTGTTGACCTAACTTGCAGGGGTAATATAGACCTGCAGTACACATTCTATAATGTGTTCTATTGGTGTGTAATTAGACATAATTTCGATAACCTTACATTAATTTCCACTGAGAGTATATTAGACCCCAACCTCAATTGGCTCAACCAAATTTTGATATTAATCTAGCTTAGTATTCCAAATGCAGTATGTCTTTGGGTATGTTGAGACAAGTTACATTTTGTGGCATGGTGAACATGTAAGCCACTAACACATGTATTAAGAAGAGTTGTTGTTTTTTACATCTTCTCAGTCATTTCTTTCAATTACCCTTCTCATACATGTGTAATCAATTTTGAAATTAAGTAGTAGAATTAAAGAAAGGTGAATTCTACTTATCTCTGCTCTGTAGACATGATGTCCAAGCGTGATTCACAGTTTCTGAGCATACCATCAACCTTGCTTCTGAGCTTTAGCCTTTGATGTTCATCTGGCTTTCCTTTGTAAGCTCCCCCTTAATAATTGCACTTGTCATTGACATTTAGTGCATGATGATAAGTTGAATCATTTCTTATATCCAGACTTGGGTCTGGTACAACATTGTCCAAGGACCATAAAAGGTTATGGCCACTTGGACTATCCTACAAGACAAAATTACCTACAGGAGCACTGTCAGGAAGACTTTCTCTTGCCCTTGACAAACTAGGGTTATGTCAACAATCTATAGCAAAGGGGCCCACTTTGCCATAGCACCAACACTCATGAATATTTTACCTTCTTTTCTGAGCAGGTCTGGAAGCAAGGTTGACTGCAGACTGAACAGAAGGAAGAGCAACTTCCTTGTTCCAAAATCCTTAGCCACAGTCTGACTGAGAGTGGGTCTAACATAATAAGAGATTTGTTTTTCATAAGGTCTATTAGTAGCAGTTCTCATTACATAGGACATGCTATTGGTGCCCTTAGAAGATTCTAATTCTTGCATCCTGGCAGATTTACCCTTGGTCAGAGTGTGAGTAGGGAGATTTTGAGAAAAGGCCACTGCCTTGCTCAAGAGAGATGGAGCTGGTGAATTAAATACAAAAGGTCCATGATGGGCCTTTTGCACTTCTTCTTGGGGAGCCTTCTGAGCACTCAGACCCATGTCCTTTCTTCTTCCTTTGTAAGAGACATTCGTCGTCTTTCAAGGAAGATTCCCACTCCTCCAGTGACCATTCCTTGGGTCTTGTCCATACCTGTTGGAAGGGAGAATTACATTGTGAAAGGTAGGCTGAGATCTGACAGGAACTAGGCCTCTTTTCTGAGATTGGATTACATTAGAAATTAACTCAGATTCAGATCTTCTCTTGATAGAATCTATCTTAGAGAAGTTAGCCATAATTCTCCTCTCCCTATCAAGTTTCTCCTCAAGATTCTTAATAATAGATTCCTTTTATTTTAAGGACTCAACATGGATATCTACCATGATTTTCATATGAGCTGCTTCCCTCTCTTTTATACATAGGAAGGATGAAGCTTCATCCAGCTGGGAAGCAGTCTTCTATTAGGAGGCTATTTTCTCTACTTGCTTCTAAACAAGCAGCTTGCTTTCCTTGAAAGCGTTCAGAATAGCAGCATGATTGTAAATCAATTGATTGATATCATCATCTATTAAAGGACCCTCATCATCACTAGATGCGGAGACATCAGAGTCTGTACATGATTCATATCCAAACTCTGAGGATGAGCTAGATGGGGAATGTACCTTATTTTGACCAGGATGATCCTGGCAAGATTCAATTTTATGGGTAACTATTTATCCATGGCATCTGTATTCCCCTTCTTCATCTTCATCTACCTTTATGTCACTCTCTGAATGTGACAGAGGGGCCCTAATTCTTGCTCTTGCATCTGGAAGGACTTTGTCATCACCAAGAGCAGCCAATAGCCCAATGCTGATCTTGTCCTCTTTGCAGGTTTGCTACTACATAAAGTTCCACATCTTATGGTTAATCCTTGAACACATAAGTTTAACCATTTAGCTATCCTTGGAGGTCAACTCAGACTATTAGGTCCTTTTTGAGTAACCTCCCTCTGATACAACTTGAAAGTCTTTAATTTCAAGGATAGTTAAATCACCTAGAGGGGGTGAATAGGTTATTATTCTCTTTATTAGTTTTTTCTTTTAGTTTTCTGCTTGAGTGGTTGGTTAATTTATGCTTTCAAGATGATTTATCCCGCATAAAGAAAACAACACAGCAAAGCACACAGATATATATAGTGGTTCCCCAACTGGGTACATCCACTTTCCCTCCCACCTATCCAACTGTCTTGTTGGACAAGGCACTTCTCCAAAATGCTCCAAAGTGCTTACACCTCAGGTCCTCAGCCTTACACTAAGGTTCTCTTCAGAACCCTACCTTAGAACCGCAAAGGTTCCTACCTCAGAGCCCTATAGTTCTCCTACAGCACAGTGGTCCTCAAACCACCTACCTCAGCCTTATCTCTAAGGCCTACAACTCAGGTTTTCCAGCTATATAATTTCAGGAACTAGACCCTACTCTCAGAGTGCTGCAACACTCCTACAGCTCAGATCCCGAACAATCCTACATGATGGAAATGGGTTGAAGGGGTTCTTGATTGATCATAAGAGAAATTCCTTTATGACAATCATCCTTGGGTGAGTTAGACTCAGCCCCCACTATGACACTAGGAGTGTTTTCCTGTGTCAACTTTATTGGACTGAGTGCACCTTAGTCCCAACTACTTAACAACAACAAGTTTATGCACTGGAGCTGGAGGAAACTTGCAGAAAACTATTCTGCCTCTTTCTGAACTGAACCAAAGATTCAGCTCTCTCTTCTTCACAGCAATAATGATGTAGAAACTTTGGATTATGCTGGAAGAAACTAGAAGATCTGTTTCTCTACTCCTTTCTGAACTGAGCTAACTGCTCAACTCCTACTTTTTCTTCACATCTCCTTAAGTATATGTTCTTTTAGAAAGTTGATGGCCGCGAAACAGAGACCTACTATGGTTGGTTCGAAAAGGTCAGATTCCGCGGGCCGGTTAGAAGATCGAGTTTTCTAATGAAAGGAGGCAAGCGCACCTATTGCAAGTAGTACTCGGTATTCGGGAAAATACCAAGGTCGTATTATTCTCGGGGACGCGTTGATTATATCTAATCTTCCAGGAACACTATTATCTTACTAACAGTAAGGTGGGATTTTTTAGTTTAATTAAAACGGAAAGAAAGAAAGCGGAATTTTGCTAAATTAGTTCGATGACGGGTTAACGCTCGGCATCGAATCGGATTAAGACTAAAATAATTCTTAACAATTATTAAACTTTGTTTTTAATTTAATAAAAGGCACTTGGCCGTGGAGGTTCCAAGAACATGAGCTCACCTTGGTCTAGGGATATCGCTCACCTGGGCGCTAAGGCTATTCGACCGAACGTTAGTCCGACGAAGGATTCCCCTTAACGCCCGCATTACGCTAAGAACCCCGCTATTGGGTGGGGGACCCAATCCGGCAGAACTACGTTTCTCCTCTTTCGAGGGGGCGTACGCAGTTCTCTTTACCCAAGGGGGTTCAGTCCATACGTGCAGCCTCTCGGCGTCGCGTATGGATAACGGAAATAGAGCCCACACATCGATTATGTGGTCCTATGCGTCGTTAACCCGGGGTAAACCTTAAGTCCTTAAATTAAAATTAAAATAAAGTTTTTTAATTATTTCAAATCATTTTTTATGTCCCAATGCTCTTCGATGCCGAAGGCTAAAAGAAATTAGCCACTCATCGGTATGGGGACGGCTTTATGTTTTTAGGTGAAGCGTGAGTGTTAAATTAAGCACTGAACAATTATAAGAGAAAACACGAAAAATAGGACAGTTAGATAAATTGAAAGCTAATTGATGCAGGCACTCACGCACACTTCAAAACCATAAAGAAAAGTAAATAAAGCAAGCCCTACTCAAATGAGTAGGCGGAAATAAATGCACACACTCTTCTTAATTGAAGAAAGCGATAAATAAAGCGGTAAAATTATCTCCTACACACACGCACTCTACATAATTGAGAAAGCGATAAAATTGCAAGTCCCGGCTCAAATGAGTGGGCGGGAGTAAATTTATCTCATACACGCACGCACTCTACTTGAAAGTAAAACACACACACGCACTCTACAGAAATGAAAACACACGCACCCACACAAAGTTTTCCTACTCAAGTGAGTAGGAAGAAAATGAAAGCAGTAAAAAGACAAGTCCCACTCAAACGAGTGGGCGGGAAATGAAAGCAGAGCACCATTTAACTCTTAACGAGTAGGCGGAAATAAATGCATACGCACACACGCACTCTACAGAAATGAAATAAAGCAGTAAAACCTAACTCATACACGCACACACACTTGCAAAAATGAGAAAAACAAAGAGCTCAGAAAATTAAAACGACTGCATTTCTACCGCTAGAATGCGGTAGAAATGCATAAAAAGTGAAAATAAAAATTAACCGGAGCGAAAAGTTTTGCAAATAAACGCAAAATGGAAATACTCGAAAAATTAATACAACTGCATTTCTACCGCTAGAATGCGGTAGAAATGCATAAAAAGATGAAATAAAAATTAACCGGACTAAAAGTTTTGAAATTAAAAAGCTAAAATGAAGTGAGCGAAAAATTATAACGACTATATTTTTATTCATAAGTTTTTATAAAACCTCCAAAAAAGTGAGAATAAAACTAAAAAGGAACGAGAAGTTTTACATTCTAAGAGCCTAAGTTAAAGAAAATAAAAACGAACACTTTTAGGGGGGGGGGGTTTATAAAACCTATATGAATGAAAATGATAAAGAAGAAAAAGCTAAAGTTAAAAAGTGCGGAAAATGAAAACTAGACGGACGGCACAACGGCTAGAAATGCCGATAAATCCTAAATCTAACTAAGTTATGAAAGCTAAAAAGATGAAAACATAAAAGAAATACAAAAAGATGAACGAAAAATTTCTTAAGTAGGCGCATTCAAATGGAGTATTCATACAAAGTAAGAGAGAAAAATTCATATTTAATTAAAGTAAAAACCCTAATATAAACTAAGAGAGAGAGGGGGGAGAAATTCTCCTTCAATAAGTATGGAATCCAATTGGGCAGCACCTCCCCTAAGCAAAGTGGTCAAAAAAAGTGGACAAAATAAGCTTCCTGGAAGCTCTTATTTATAGGTAAATTTTCGGGTTGGTCACGCCCTAGGTCACGGGCGTGACAGGGGGGCGTGTCACTACTATTCATGAGCTGATCGGTTGACTTGACTGGAGCTTTGACTTCGGGGCGAAAACGTGGCGGTCACGCCCCAGGTCACGGGTGTGACAGGGGGGCGTGACCGGGGGAGCTGGCAGTTCAATGTCGGCAGCGTTGACAGTTTGACTAAGCTTGCGGGTCGGCCTCGACACGGGCGTGACAAGCATTGACACAGGCATGACGTTGGGCGTGTCGGGCTCGGTTTGATGATCGCCGATCGTCGAGCTGGGAACCTGTGGCCGGCGATCGTCGGGGGGGGGGGGGGGGGGGGCGTGACACGGGCGTGTCGGTCAATTGACACGGGCGTGTCAGTCAATTTTTTTGACTTTTCTGGAATTTTTCTGAAATTTTTCTGGAATAAAAAAAAAGCTAAGTTAGAAATAATATTTACAAAAACAAGCAGTTTATTGAATAAAACTAATAAAAAAGACAAAAAATAAACGAAACTGACTTAAATAAAATACGAAAATATAGGTATATTTACAACTCATCAAACACCCCCATACTTAAGCTTTTGCTATTCCAGAGCAAAAGTTTGAGGTGAACTTATAAGGAATAATAAAAAAACCTAAGTTCTGCTACCGCTAAATTAATTATAAGAGAGATCAAATAAAAATATACGGGGTATAAGAGTTAAGTCCTAAAATTATTTAGATGATTTAAATAGGGCAAAAGTTTTGGCCAAAAGACTTCTTGATATAATCAAATAGAAAGCAATAATTGTATTGGTTAGATTAACAGAAAATAGTTTGGAATTATACGAACTTTAGCTTATAGGAGTGTTATCGGAAATAATGCAATTTACGAATTATGCTCTCAAAAGGATTTTTGAATTAATTCTAGAGTCATGAAATTGGCTAAGGGGGGGGGGTGATGTTGGTTTATGAAGATGCTTGGATTTTGAGGCGAGGTTATTTTTTTCTCGAACCTCCAATTTTTTTTGGATTTGGATGTTAAAGGAAAACGAAATCTTATTTTCCTTAACATAAAAATTTTTTTTCTTCTTCATAAAAAATAACCCAATGTATATGTGTTGGAGTAATGAATTTTATCCTCTTACTCCGTAACGTATAATCTTTTAAATTATTGGGTGCCTATGTTTACGGAATGAAATCTTATTCCCATTGACATAAGATCTTTTTGAGGAAATATTTTTATCATACCGAGTAGGTTATGATAGGTAAGGGGAGAAAAGAGAACTAGATTTTTAATTGAAAAATAATTGAGAGCAACCTTTATAAATTGTACGTTCCAATTTTTCAGAAAGCTAAAAGCAAGCATAATTGAATTCTATAGTCGTTATTTTCTAACATGGTACACATGCTCCTATCTATGAAAAATTAGAAGTAGTGCCTAAAGCGAGTCCCCTATTTTTAACAAAGTATAATAAAATTCTTTAAAACTTAACCCCGGCTATTTAGATTTTTCAATCTATAATTAACAAACGAATAGTGAACAAAGAATGGATCAAATTCGCATATAAATAAAATCAAAACGAAAGTTTTGGATAACAAGAAACTTAAGAATGAAATGTTTGATTTATTTATTTCAAAACATACATAAAAATTTTTTGGTTTTTTTTTTTTTGAAGTTATGCTCTTTTTTTGTATTTTTGTATTTATTTCTTTAATATATACATACTAAAAAGAAAGAAAAAAAACGAAAATGAAATTTTTTTTTGGATTTTTAAGTTTTGTGAATTTTTTTGTATTTTTAAATTTTGTGAATTTTTTTTGTATTTTTAATGAAATTTTCATTCTATTTACAAAAATTTGGGAAAAAGAAAAAATATTTACAAGGATGAGAGAGAAAAAGGGAGAGGGGAAAGAGAAAAAATATTTACAAAAAAGTATTTACAAAAATTATTTACAAAAATATTTATAAGAATATTTACAAGAATATTTACAAAAATATAAACTATGTAGCCGCGAGATGACTCGTTATGTGGATGGCTCGATGAGCCGGATCTCGCGGACCAAGTTAAAATAAGTCAAAGTTTCAAAAATGAAACTTTAAAAAAAAAAATTTTGATTTTTTGTGTTAAATATTTTTTTTGAAGTTTTGTTGTTTTAAAATTTTTTGTTGTTGTTGTGTTAATTTTTTTTTTTTTGAAGTTTTGTTTTTTAAAAAAAATTATTATTATTATTTTTTTTGTTTTGTTTTGTTTTGATTTTGTTTTTTTTTTTGTAAGTGAAAAAGAAAGTACGAAAATACGAAAACACCCCCATACTTAGATCCAACATTGTCCCCAATGTTGTATGCTAAGCATGAGGAACAAGACAGCAGGTATATATACAAAAAACAAAAGAGAGGGGGGTAGAAGACGTCCCTGATCCGCGCGCGGGGAAGCCCATTAGAAACCCTGCATTTATTAGAAAAATAGAAAACATAATAAATAAAGACGTAAAAAAGATAGACGTGGGGTGCCTCCCTGGAGCGCTTTGTTTATAGTCGCGTAGCTTGACTATAGTGGCGGGGTTATATATGGAGAAGGGTTATGGTTTCTGAAAGTGAGGCTAAGATCTATCTCAACTCTAGAGGGGGGGTGAATAGAGTATTTTAAAATAATTTTTCACAGTTGAAATGAACAGCACATATAAAATTTAATTTATGATATAGTGTAGAGTGCTAGTAAAAATGTTAAAAGCTAAGAAGTAAAAAGCACAGCACACAGCAAACAAATCACACAAACAAACCAGAAGACACAAGGAATTATAGTGGTTCCCCAAAAACCTGGGTACATCCACTCTTCTACCACCCTTGGTAGGAATCCACTCAAGATGAGTTGATCAGGTGTCCTAACACCAATGAGCTTTTGATAAGGTGTCCAAAAACCAAAACTAGATTTTTTGATAAGGTGTCTTGCCACCACTGAGTTTTGACAAGGCTCTCAGAACCAGACAGAACTTTTGAAGGGAGTTCAAGAACCCTTTTACAGCAGGAAAAGAAAAATAAGAATGAAGGGTGTCTTCTCTGTTCTCAATCAAATGAGAGAAGCACAAGTGGATTGATGAAGTCAAAGCTCCCCCTGAGATGTAGAAAGGTTCAGGAAAAGAAGCTTTGCTCTAGGGTGATAGGTCTTCAAAACTTTGATCTCCAGCACAAGATGGTTTCAGCAAGAAGGCTGAAGGTGAGGTGTCTGGAGTAATGAGATTGTGAACACTTTTCAGTCAGCAAGAAGATTTTTGAGTCACAGTTCTTCTGTTGTTCTTCTGCTATCAGTATATTCTATTCTGTGTGTTCACTTCTGTGTATATTCCCCTAAAAACTTAATAACACAGAAGAAAGGAATAATAAATTTTCTGACGATTCCTTGTCCAAAATTAGCCGTTGGGAGTCATAAATGTCTTCCAAAAATAGTCTTGTCTTCTAGAGGAAAGTCCAGCAAACATTCTCTGAATAATTCTTTGAAACTTGCTCCAGAATTAAAGACAAACGGCTGGGAGATCTTCTGACATAAATGCTGATAATATTCAAAAACATTCCAAAGAACAGCAGCATTTGAATTCCTGAAAGCGTCGATCTCTCCAAAGAAAACGTCGATCTGAGCTCTACGATCGTCGAACTGAGCTCAGAGATCAAATGGACAAGCAGACAGAAAACGTCGATCTGAGCTCTACGATCGTCGAACTGAGCTCAGAGATCAAATGGACAAGCAGACAGAAAACGTCGATCTGAGCTCTACGATCGTCGAACTGAGCTAGAAGATAGTAGAGGGGAGTTCGACGACTCAGCAGAAGCTAGACAAAAGCAGATAGTCGATCTGAGCTCGACGATCGTCGACCGGAGTACGACGATTTATTGAAGATGAGCTCAGAGAGCGTCGAACGGAGTTCGACGATTCGTCGACCTGAGCTCGACGAAAATTGCCTTAGACTAAGCTCTTCAACCTTGATCTTGGAATGATCCTGGGGGCAGCTTCAAACCTAGGTTCTAAGACCTAGACTCATTCTAATGTTGACCTTTTCAACTATACAACTAGGTCAACTGGGATTCCTAAGACAAGCATAGTGATCCTTACCCAAATTAGTAATAGGGTGTTCCAACAATCTCCCCCTATTTGGGTTAGGATTACTATTTACAGATAATCATAGGAAATGAAAAGCATACAACAATACATAAGCTAATACAAAATGCAGAGAAGATATATAGCAGTAAAGCAGATCACAGATAAATATCAGCAGATGTCCAAAGGTGGATGAAATGTTTAGCTTACACAGTTCACTTCCTTTCAGATCCCTTTTTAAATAAAATTTCTCTATTTGGATTCTGACTTTCTTTCTTTGACCTTCTGTCATCCTCTGCACCTAGAGAAGTTTGAGATTTGGGCCTTGGAACAACATCCTCTGGGTGCAGCTTCATATAATCTTCTGGATTGAAGAATTTCCTTGATGCATATCTTTCCAGTTCTTTCTTTCTCTGCTCTGATAAGGTAGTTATGTTTGAAGTATCCTTTCCTTGTTCTCTGGCCTTTTTTATTTGATCAAGGGCAGCCAATTCTTTCATTCTGGCTGTCCAGGATACAGGGTTGTTCTCAGGGTCTTCAAAAGGAATGGGAGGTTCATATCTGTTGATGATTTCAGAAACAGTAGAAGGAGTCCTGGAAACAATAGTGTCTTTCAGCTTGTAAGGAAAAGGACCTGAAGAAGGGTCAGGGAGACCTTGTCCTTCCCTTTGATAGAATCTTTGTTCTCTTTGATTTCCTCTGTAATTACCCCTTCTGGGTTGATATCCTTTTTGATGCTGTCCCCTTTGATATGATCTTTGATAATGCTGGGAAGAGCTGTGTCTGGAGACTGGAGCTTGAGGGGCTGAACCTGAGCCTGAATCTGGAGGAGGAGGAGGAGGAGGCTGATATTGAGAAGAATCCTTTTCATATTTGTCAAGCTTCCTCTTCTTCTTCATAGCTTTCAGTTGATTTTTGGAATATTGCATCCAAGGCTCAGAGATTGGGCAGTCATGCAGAATGTAGTATGGAATATCATTTGAGTCTTTGGCTTTGGCAGGAGGGACTGACATCATTGCTTTACTTCTGGCTTTTCTCTTCTTGGCAATAGTTCTAGCAGAATCATCAGAATCAGTCCTGTATTGGTCACTCTCAGAACTTTGATGTTGATCATACAGATCATCAATTCTTCTGATAAGCTCTTCTTGAGCTTTAAGTTTTGTAGAAACATCAGGAGCAGGAGGAGAGGGATCAACAGCAGAGCAGGCAGAAGCAGTTTCATCAGCATCAGTTGTTGGAATCATTTCTATGTCAGCAGTAGCATCAGCAGCAATTTCAACAAAAGGAGGCACAGTGGCCTTAGTAACAATTGAAAGAGGCACAGTGGCCTTAGTATCAGCATCAGAGATATCCACAGCCTTCCAGGATTTGATGTAGGAATCAATATGGCTTGGATCACAGGTAGCTATAGGCACAGTGGCCTTAGACAAATCTTCAGCAGGAATTGCAGGCAGACAACTGAAATGGACTGGATCAAATATAGATAGCAGCCTCTGCAGATTCAGTGCAAAAGCACATCCAAGAGCTGGAGCTGGAGCAGACATAATATCAGCAGCTGGCACAACCACTTCTTCATAAGGCATCTCCCCCTGCCTTGGTTCAGAGAAAGATGAATCAGGGCACACAGAAGATGGGATAGCCAGGGAGGAGGAAAGGAAGGCAATCTTGGTAGACAGCTCCAGTACTTGCTTTAGGAGTGGAGCCAGGGAAGACTCCAGTAGAGATGTCAGCTTGGGAGCTAGCAACTCATACAGCCTGTCTGCCAAAATAGGAATATCTACATGCTCAAGTGGGGCTTGAGTAGAGGTAGAGGCAAAAGTAGATGGAAGGATGGTGGCTGAAACTGAAATTGTGGAGAAAGGTGGAGAGGGAATGGTTGGTTCAGAAGATGGAATAATGGAGATAGAGGAGGTTGAGGTGGAGATAGGGGAAGTAAGAGATGGTGTGAAGGAGGGTTGAGAGAGAATGTCATGGAGCAGTTGTTGAAAGGAGGAAGTGGAGGGTGGCTCAGGAGGAGTAGAGGGTGAATCATCTATGAAGGAGTCATCTGTAAGTGAGAAGGATGGAATGGTGAAGGTTGAATAGGAAAAGAGAGGATGGAATTCCTCTGAGGTGGATAGAGGAGGGGATGGCATAGGTGAGGAAATGGTAATTGGGGATGAGATGATTATGGTGGATACTGGTGGTGAGGAGGTGACAATTTGGGTGGTTAGGGTGGTTATGGCTGGAAGAGGGGAGGAAGCAGGCAGCTCTTCTGCTGAAGGAGTGACTAAAATAGTCCTTGTGCCTGAATGAAGTGTTGCAGCAGCCCTGGAGGGGTTTATAATCTGCCTGTCCCATTTACTGAAGAGGGCACAGGAAAGCCTCTTGGATGCATTGATAAACATGCCAGAGGAGGTTAATAGGTCAGGGCACCTGTTGTGCAGAAAGACCCCTAAGATTCTTCCATAACTAACTGCATTCTTGTTGATCTTCTTCTTAATCAGAGTGAAGAAGATGGAGCCCCAGTCCAGGTGTTTCTTGTCTAATAAGGCTCCCATCAGGCAGAACTGATATCTGGAAATGGTGTCATGGGCTGAATGCTTGGCCAACAGCACCTTCCCAACTACATCAGCCAGGAATTGAAATTCGATTGCCAGATTTTTCTTCAGCAGCTTATTAGGGTTTACTGCATTGTGACCCATCCTATCCAGCATGGTGTCAAACTCCTCTCCAGATAGTTCAGTGGAGTCTTCTCCAGTGCTGAGTTGAAAGACTTCTGTTAGAAGAGCCGGGGATAGAAATACCTGAGTCCCCTTAATGGTGCCGACAACAGAATTCTCAGACTCGTCTGTTGCGGTAAAACACCACTCTTTTATCTCTTCTGAGGCGATCTTCATCCTTGTAGTCATTATTGGAGTCAGCTGTTGTTCTCGGAATAAGTTTAGGATGTCCTTGAAGCGCTGGTCGCTTCCGTCGAAGGAGTTTATGTCGATGTCAAAACCTGTGTCGAACTTCATCTTAGCAAAAGCAGCACTCGATTCAGCCATATTCACCTGCAACAGAAAACCAAAAACGACCAAGCGTAGAGAATTTGGAGGGAAAAGAAGGAGAGTTGCAGAGTATGAAAGCGCAAAGGGAGAACGACGGCTGAAAGAAAGATTTTATATTAGGGTTCGACGCGAAAAAGGAAAATCGTTAAGCTCAGTTCGACGAAACGTCGAGCTCAGCTCGACGATTTGGGCTACAGAGGGAATCTGAAGAGTCTTCAAAATCGGCGATCTTCGTTCAACGATGTTGAAAAATGTCGAGCTCAGCTCGACGGCCTCTGATCAGAAGGAGAGAAAGCCTAGCTCTAGCGAGGGCTCTGAACTCAGATCGACGACTGCAAAAGCGTCGATCTCTGGTCGACGATTTTTGGAAAATCGTCGATCTCTGTTCGACGATTTTGGGGAAAACGTCGAGCGCAGTTCAGAGTCTAAACTCATTCTACAGACACAAAAAGAGGGAAATTTTTGACCTAGTCTTGGTCTGTTTTAGCTTTTCAAAATCTTGTAATTTAATTAAGGCTTCCTCCATCTAACATACCTAACTGATTTAGGAAGAAACTGTGTTTCTTTTCATCCAAAGGTTTGGTGAAAATACCTCCCCTTTGCAAATCAGTAGGAATATATTGAATTTCAATTTTATTTTTCTCTACATTATCTCTTAGAAAATGATGCCTAATTTCTATGTGTTTTGTCCTACTATGGAGGACTGGATTTTGTGCTATAGAGATAGCACTAGTATTGTCACAGAAAATTTTAGACTTCTCTATGTTGTAGCCATAGTCTAAGAGCTGATTCTGTATCCACAATATTTGTGAACAGCAACTGCCTGCAGCCATATACTCAGCTTCAGCAGTTGAAGTTGACACAGATGTTTGTTTCTTACAGAACCAAGAGACAAGTCTATCACCAAGGAACTGACAGGTTCCACTGGTGCTTTTCCTGTCTATTCTGCATCCAGCATAATCAGCATCTGAGAATCCAGTTAAATCAAATGCTGAATCTTTTGGATACCAGAGACCTAGATTTGGACAACTTTTAACATACCTAAGAATTCTCTTAACTAAGATTAAGTGTGACTCTCTAGGGCTAACTTGGAATCTAGCACAAATACATGTGGCAAACATTATATCAGGCCTACTAGCTGTAAGGTACAATAAAGAGCCAATTATTGCTCTATATGTTGTCTGATCAACAGGTTTCCCATGTTCATCAGCATCTATTACAGCATTTGAGGGCATGGGTGTTTTCATACATGATGCATCAGACATACCAAATTTCTTAACCAGCTCTTTTGCATACTTGGTTTGAGAAATAAATATGCCTTCAGCATGTTGCTTGACTTGCAGTCCTAAGAAGAAGGATAGCTCACCCATGCTACTCATTTCAAATTTAGAGTACATAAGCTTGGAAAACTTTTTGCACAATTTTGAATCAGTAGAACCAAAAATAATGTCATCTACATAAATTTGCACTAGCAGGGTGTGGGACTTATGGGTTCTAATAAAAAGAGTTTGGTCTACTCCCCCCCTAACAAAATCATTTTCCAGAAGAAAGCATGCTAGGGTCTCATACCATGCTCTAGGGGCTTGCTTGAGACCATATAATGCTTTATGCAATTTGTAAACATAATCAGGGTGAGTTAGAGAGATAAAACCTGGAGGTTGTCTAACATAGACTTCCTCTTTGATGTCCCCATTGAGAAATGCACTTTTTACATCCATTTGATACACTTTGAAACCTTTGTGGGCAGCATAGGCTAGGAATATCCTGATGGCTTCCAGCCTTGCAACTGGTGCAAATGTCTGATCATAGTCTATTCCTTCTTGTTGAGAGTACCCTTGAGCAACTAGCCTTGCCTTGTTTCTGACTATAACTCCTTGATCATCCAGCTTGTTCCTGAATACCCACTTTGTTCCAACAATGGGATGATCCTTTGGCTTAGGCACTAGTTCCCAAACCTTGTTCCTTTCAAATTGATGCAACTCCTCTTGCATTGCAATGATCCAGTGTGGATCTTGCTCTGCATCTTGAATGGATTGAGGCTCAATTTGAGATAGAAAGCAAGTGTGCATCAGGTTTTGGTTGACCTGACTTCTAGTTTGCACACCAGTTGAGATCTCTCCAATTACTTGGGTGATTGGATGATCTCTTGTTGTTACTAAGTCAACAGGGAGTGTTGATTGTTCACCAGCCTGTGTTGTTATCTCCTCTAGTGGAGCAGCAACTGGCTCTTCAGGATGATTTTCTTCAAGATGTTGAACTTCTTCTTCATCATCACTGCTCTCATTCTTTTCAGCAACTTGCAGTTTGTTCAAGTCTTCAGCTAGAGAATGTACCTGCAGAGGTTCTATGGTAGAAGCATTCTTCTCCTTGAAAGACATGTTAGCTTCATCAAAAATAATATGAACAGATTCTTCAATTTTACAGGAAGATTTATTATAAACCCAATAGGCCTTGCTGATCATGGAGTATCCCAGAAACACTCCTTCATCAGCTTTAGCTTGGAATTTTGCTAGATATTTCTTGTCATTATTATGAATAAAACAAGTGCAACCAAAAACTTTGAAATAGCCTATTTTAGGTTTCTTCCCTTTGAGCAATTCATAAGGAGTCTTGCCCTTCAGCTTGTGTATCAGGCTTCTGTTCAACACATAGTTGGAGGTGTTCACTGCCTCAGCCCAAAAGGACAGAGGTAAGTGAGCATCTGCCAATAATGTAGTTGCAGATTCAATGAGTGTTCTATTTTTCCTTTCAGCTACCCCATTTTGTTGAGGAGTTCTAGGAGCTGAGAAAGTGTGCCTGATCCCTTCACTCTGACAGAACTCTTGCATGAGAAGAGAATCAAACTCTGTCCCATGATCACTTCTGATCAGGGCAATGTGAGTGTTGAACTCAATCTGAATGCATTTGAGAAAATCTGTCAAACACTTGAAGTTATCAGACTTCTTCCTCAGAAAGAATACCCAAGTGAATCTTGAGAAGTCATCTACAACCACTAAAGTATAGGACTTCCCTCCTAGGCTTTGCACAGATATGGGTCCAAAGAGATCCATGTGCAACAGGTACAAAATCCTAGGTGAATCACTCTTATTAATTGATTTAAAACTACTTTTAGTTTGCTTGCCTAATTGACAGGCCTTGCAAAGTCCTTCCTTCTTGTAGGGACCAGAAGGTAGTCCTTTAACAAGGTTGTCTTTAGATAGCTTAGCAATGGTTCTAAGGTTAATATGTCCTAGTCTCTTATACCATAACACATTAGATTTTGAAATGGAATTAAACAGGCAAATATCTACCACTGGTGAATGAAAATCCACTAAGTAAATGTTACCTCTTCTGTTACCTGTCAACACAGTTGTGTTGTCCACAGACTTGACTTTGCATATGGCTTTGTTGAAGGTTACTTGATATCCTTCATCACACAATTGACTGATACTTATCAAGTTTTGCTTGAGTCCTTCAACATATGCCACCTTCTTGAATGTGACTGGGCCAATTTTGACTGCACCATATCCTTTTGTAGTTCCAAAGCTTGAGTCTCCAAAAATTACTTTGGGTCCAAGCTTGGCTTTGAAGGAAGTGAAGTTGTCCTTGTCCCCTGTCATGTGCTTTGAGCAACCACTATCCAGATACCATTGATGGTTTGATGCTGGATAGGTCTTCACCTACACAAAAACAACTTATTTGTTTTTGACCCAGTTGACCTTGGGCCTAGGTTGATATCCCTTGAATTCTGAAATAAAGGACATCCCAGGTTGATCCTTATAACCTTCAGGATGGTATCTCCTAGGAGGTACTATCCATTCAGTATAGGGATTAAAGCCTTGGGATGTGGAGCTTCTAGGATTGAATCTGAATGTGCCATTGAAGGTGTGTTCACAAGCCTGAACTCTGTTCGACGATCGTCGAACTGAGGTCGACGATCTTGGGTCAGATCGTCGATCGCCGTTCGAAGATCGATTATGCAGAGATTCAGAGTTTGGATATCGTCGAGCTGAGGTCGATGATCTGTAGTTAGATCGTCGAGCTCTGTTCGACGATCGTCGAGCTCTGCTCGACGCCATCTGTTGAACTGAGTTCTTCTCTGACAGATCTGCATTCTTCCTAGGTACCTCTATTACTCCCTTTCCTTTGTCAGAGACAAACTTGATTGGAGTTGTCAGAATTATAGGTTGGCTGGATGAAGCACCCAAGCCCAGTGTGCTATTAAATCTAGAGTTCACTGTGCTTGTGATGTCCATCAGTCTGATACTTCTCCCATTTAGGGATTCTTCAAACTTTTTGGCCTTTGATAGTTCATTCTTCAATGAAGCTATCTCCTCCCTACAGCATTCTAACTCCTCAGAGAGTTTGAGGTTCTTTGAGTTTAGGACACTATGCTCAGATAATTGATTCCTGAGAGAGATTATCTCCTTCTCAGATTTTAATAGATCTAGACACAGTGTCTTAAATTCATCTTTGAAGACTTCAGAATCAAAATCAAAAGAGTTGATTACCTGATCCTCATCTGGTTGACTTTCTGAATCTGAATCTGATTCTTCATCAGAGTTTTGCTGTGATGCATTGATAGCCATCATGCAAAATTCTTTTACATCTACATCATCCTCATCATCACTGGAGCTGGATGAGGCTTCAGATTCCTCTTCAGTCTCACTCCATGTTTCAGCAACAAAGCCCTTCCTTATATGTTTGTTCTTGCTGGAGGAGGCTTTGTCTGAGCTATTCTTCTTGTAATCCTTTTCTTTTCTTCTTTCTCTTCTTTCCCTTTTGTCCTTATTCTTGTTTTCTGGACAGTCAGGCACAATATGGCCTGGTTTCCTGCAACCAAAGCATATGATTTCTTTAGTGTTATTTGATTTATCATACCTTGGTTTATCATGACCCTTGTATGGTTTCTTTCTGAAGTCTTTTCTGGCCATCTTGTAGAATCTTTTGGCCAGAAGACTTATGAGCTCATCATTTCCTATAGCTTTACCTTCAGGCTCCTCTTCTACAGCTTTGAAAGCTATGGTCTTTTCTTTCCTCGTAGCTAGAGAGATAGCCTTTTGTTCTTCTTCTCTATTTTTAATGAGCAGCTCATAGGATTTGAGCTTGCCCAGGAGAGCTTCAGTAGTAATCTCATTCAAACTTCTGGCATCCTTAATTGGCCAGATTCTTGAATCCCAAGTGCTGGGGAAGCACATCAGGATTTTGTCATTTAGCTCAGTCAGTGAGATTTCTTTGTCTAGGGTTTTTAGCTCATTGACAATTAGACTTAGTCTATTGTACATGTCAGCCACTGATTCAGCTTCTCCCTTTTTGAAGTTCTCATATTGGCTTATCAGATGAGATCTTCTATCTTTCCTTTCATCAGCAGATCCTGAGACAATTTCAGAGAGTTTGTCCCAGATTTCTTTGGCTGAGTGGCATTCAGCTACCTTCTGAAAGATTTCATCAGACATTGTTTGGGCTAAGATGTTCATAGCCTTAGCATCTGCAGTCTTCCACTTCTTTATATCTGCATCTGTTCCAGAAGGAGGTGGGACAGCATTTGAACTTGAGCTTGCTGGTGGAGTTGGACAAACTGTCAAGACAGAATTGAAAATGTCTTCATCAATAGAATTCATGTATAATCTAATCCTTGCCTTCCAGAGTGCAAACTTAGAAAGGTTGCACACTGGTGGTCTGGTGCTTGCATAATCTTTGTTATGTGCCATGTCTTTAAATAAAAAGAAGATGTAGAGAGAATAATCCCCTTAAGAGATTGATCTTATCAAGGATCTTTTGGTTCAGGTGTTAGCCTGTATGAGCAACCAACCTGCCTCTGATACCAATTGAAAGTGAGGCTAAGATCTATCTCAACTCTAGAGGGGGGGTGAATAGAGTATTTTAAAATAATTTTTCACAGTTGAAATGAACAGCACATATAAAATTTAATTTATTATATAGTGTAGAGTGCTAGTAAAAATGTTAAAAGCTAAGAAGTAAAAAGCACAGCACACAGCAAACAAATCACACAAACAAACCAGAAGACACAAGGAATTATAGTGGTTCCCCAAAAACCTGGGTACATCCACTCTTCTACCACCCTTGGTAGGAATCCACTCAGGATGAGTTGATCAGGTGTCCTGACACCAATGAGCTTTTGATAAGGTGCCCAAAAACCAAAACTAGATTTTTTGATAAGGTGTCTTGCCACCACTGAGTTTTGACAAGGCTCTCAGAACCAGACAGAACTTTTGAAGGGAGTTCAAGAACCCTTTTACAGCAGGAAAAGAAAAATAAGAATGAAGGGTGTCTTCTCTGTTCTCAATCAAATGAGAGAAGCACAAGTGGATTGATGAAGTCAAAGCTCCCCCTGAGATGTAGAAAGGTTCAGGAAAAGAAGCTTTGCTCTAGGGTGATAGGTCTTCAAAACTTTGATCTCCAGCACAAGATGGTTTCAGCAAGAAGGCTGAAGGTGAGGTGTTTGGAGTAATGAGATTGTGAATACTTTTCAGTCAGCAAGAAGATTTTTGAGTCACAGTTCTTCTGTTGTTCTTCTGCTATCAGTATATTCTATTCTGTGTGTTCACTTCTGTGTATATTCCCCTAAAAACTTAATAACACAGAAGAAAGGAATAATAAATTTTCTGACGATTCCTTGTCCAAAATTAGCCGTTGGGAGTCATAAATGTCTTCCAAAAATAGTCTTGTCTTCTCGAGGAAAGTCCAGCAAACATTCTCTGAATAATTCTTTGAAACTTGCTCCAGAATTAAAGACAAACGGCTGGGAGATCTTCTGACATAAATGCTGATAATATTCAAAAACATTCCAAAGAACAGCAGCATTTGAATTCCTGAAAGCGTCGATCTCTCCAAAGAAAACGTCGATCTGAGCTCTACGATCGTCGAACTGAGCTCAGAGATCAAATGGACAAGTAGACAGAAAACGTCGATCTGAGATCTACGATCGTCGAACTGAGCTCAGAGATCAAATGGACAAGCAGACAGAAAACGTCGATCTGAGATCTACGATCGTCGAACTGAGCTAGAAGATAGTAGAGGGGAGTTCGACGACTCAGCAGAAGCTAGACAAAAGCAGATAGTCGATCTGAGCTCGACGATCGTCGACCGGAGTACGACGATTTATTGAAGATGAGCTCAGAGAGCGTCGAACGGAGTTCGATGATTCGTCGACCTGAGCTCGACGAAAATTGGATTAGACTAAGCTCTTCAACCTTGATCTTGGAATGATCCTGGGGGCAGCTTCAAACCTAGGTTCTAAGACCTAGACTCATTCTAATGTTGACCTTTTCAACTATACAACTAGGTCAACTGGGATTCCTAAGACAAGCATAGTGATCCTTACCCAAATTAGTAATAGGGTGTTCCAACAGTTTCGCTCCTACTGATCACAGGGTCGCCCGCTATATAAGACTTTAACCGATTACCGTTCACCTTAAAAGTGCTTTTTTCGGGGTGGGAGACGAGTACGGTCCCATATGGCCAAACCTCTTCAACCTTAAAGGGGCCGAACCATCGCGATTTTAGCTTACCCGAGAAAAGCCTAAGACGTGAATTGTAAAGAAGGACTAGATCGCCCGGAGAAAAAATTTTAGGGGTTTTAATTTTTCGATCGTGATAAAACTTAGAACGCTCCTTATAGAACTTATTGCTCTCGTAAGCGTTCGCACGCCATTCATCGAGCTCGTTTAGTTGCAGTTTTCAATTTTGAGCGGCTAAGTTAGAGTCGAGGTTTAAGAGTTTTAATGCCCAAAGTGCGCGGTGCTCCAGTTCTACGGGTAAATGGCACGCTTTGCCATAGACTAATCGAAACGGGGTACAACCGGTAGCGGTTTTGTACGTCGTACGATACGCCCATAACGCGTCGTCAAGCTTAGCGGACCAATCTTTCCTATTAAGTGAAACGGTTTTTTCTAATATGCGTTTTATCTCTCGATTTACTACCTCAACTTGGCCACTTGTTTGCAGGTGGTAGGGGGTGGCAAGCTTGTGCGTGACTCCGTATTTAGCTAACGTCTTAGCCATTAGAGCGTTATAGAAATGCGTTCCCCTATCACTAACAATAGCGCGAGGCGTGCCGAAGCGAGAAAATAATTTCTTTAGAAATGTAACGACGACTCGCGCATCGTTGGTGGGGAGAGCTTGCGCTTCCGCCCACCGTGATACGTAGTCGACCGCCACTAAAATATACATATTTTTATAAGAAGGAGGTAGGGGGCCAACAAAATCTATGCCCCATAAATCGAAAACTTCGCATTCTAAAAACATATTTTGGGGCATCTCGTCGCGATGTGAGATGTTACCCGACCGCTGACAGCTATCGCATGCGCGCACAAAATTGTGCGCGTCTTTGAAGAGAGTGGGCCAAAAGTAGCCCGCCTCTAGCGCCTTCCTAGCGGTCCGGTTGGCTTGATAGTGCCCCCCGGCTGGACCCTCGTGGCAGTTCCTCAATATCTGTGTGCACTCCACTCCCGCAACGCATCTTCGAACCGCTTGGTCCGCGCAGATACGGAAAAGAAAGGGGTCATCCCAAAAGAAATTTTTCAAGTCGGAAAAGAATTTCTTCTTTTGATGACTTGAAAAATCTTTTGGAAGTACCCGCGCGACTAAGTAGTTCGCAAAATCTGCGAACCAAGGCGAAGATGACGAAGACGAATGAATGGCGAGAAGGCATTCCTCGGGGAATCTGTCATTTATTTCAGATTCGACGAGCGCTTCCGCACCCGGATTTTTTAAACGGGAGAGGTGGTCTGCCGCTAGATTCTCCGCGCCCTTCTTATCTCGGATCTCCAAGTCAAACTCTTGTAGGAGGAGAATCCATCGAAGAAGGCGGGGCTTCGCGTCGGCTTTAGCTAATAGATATTTAAGGGCAGAGTGATCGGTAAAAACGATAACTTTAGATAGCGTAAGGTACGAGCGAAACTTATCGAAAGCGAAAACGACGGCTAAGAGTTCCTTTTCCGTCGTCGTGTAATTCACTTGTGCGGAAGTGAGCGTCTTGCTAGCGTAATAAATAGGATGAAAATGTTTTTCTACACGTTGGCCAAGAACGGCGCCTAAGGTAATATCACTAGCGTCGCACATGATTTCGAACGGAAGGGACCAATTAGGGGCCACTAGAATCGGAGAATTGATAAGTTTTTGTTTTATAAAATTAAAAGCAGACTCGCAATCGCTACTAAAGACAAAAGGTGATTCCTTTTCCAAGAGGTGAGTATGCGGCTTTGTTATTTTTGAAAAATCTTGAATGAAGCGCCTATAAAAGCCCGCATGGCCTAAGAAACTCCTAATGGATTTTATGTTTGTCGGCTGAGGAAGTTTTTCTATGATTTCAACTTTGGCCTTATCGACCTCTATCCCCTTAATCGAAATCTTATGGCCGAGGACCAAACCTCCTCGAACCATAAAGTTACACTTTTCCCAATTTAAAACAAGATTCGTGTCCTCGCATCGCTGGAGGACACGATCGAGATTACGAAGACAATCCGGGAATGAGCATCCGAATACAGAAAAGTCATCCATAAATATTTCCATAATATCTTCTACTAGCTCACCAAAAATTGCTAGCATACATCTTTGAAATGTAGCCGGCGCATTGCAGAGGCCAAATGGCATTCTTCGATAGGCAAAGGTGCCAAAGGGGCAAGTAAAAGTTGTTTTCTCTTGGTCTTCGGGGGAAATAGGGATTTGGAAAAACCCCGATAAACCGTCGAGAAAACAATAAAAAGGATGACCGGAAAGACGCTCAAGAATTTGGTCAAGGAACGGTAGTGGAAAATTGTCTTTGCGGGTGGCATCATTAAGTTCGCGATAATCGATGACCACCCGCCAACCCGTAACAGTACGAGTTGGGATGAGCTCGTTGTGCTCATTCGCCACTACGGTTAGACCGCCCTTCTTGGGCACGACATGAATGGGACTAACCCACGCACTATCAGAAATGGGATAAATAATCCCCGCATCTAATAATTTAATTATCTCAGCTTTCATGACGTCTTTCATGTTTGGGTTAAGACGCCGCTGCGGCTGAATGGTTTTGCGGCAATTATCGTTTAAGAAAATTTTGTGAGTGCAGAAAGAAGGGTTAATCCCCTTTAGGTCAGAAACTTGCCACGCAATTGCGTGGCGATGTTTAAGCAAAACCTCCAATAAATCGGAGGTCTCTGAATCGCTTAAATACGAAGAAATGATTACCGGGAGTGTATCATTTTTCCCCAAAAAGGCGTATTTTAGGGATTCGGGTAATGGTTTGAGTTCTAGGATGGGCGGTTCTTCTAGTGAGGTTTTAGTGCTAATGTCTTTTGAACCAATTGGTTCAAAAGGCATATTCGTAGACTCGTCCTCATCACAATAAAAATTTTCGAGTGAAAAAATATTTTCGTTTAAAAATTCGGACTCGAAAACCGGAGAAGAACTATCTCCATAAAAAGAATCTAAAGAATAGCAGAAATCGTCGCTCGGCGACGAGTCTTCCATAGAGGAGTTAATAGAAAAAGTAACTTGGTCGTCTCCTACCCGAAGGAGAAGCTGACCATTACTTACATCAATTAATGCACGTGAGGTCGCGAGGAAAGGGCGACCAAGTATTATTGGTACGTTGGCGTCTTCCTCGATGTCCAAGATGACGATGTCCACCGGGAAGGTGAACTTGTCTACTCGGACAAGGACATCCTCAACAACCCCGATGGGGAACCTAACCGAGCGATCCGCTAGTTGGATGCGCATATTGGTAGGAGCAGGAGTACCCAAACCTAAACGCAGAAAGAGCGAGAACGGCATCAAATTAATGCTCGCGCCTAAGTCTGCCAAGGCGTATTTTACTAATACATCGCCAAAAAGGCACGGGATGGAGAACGGTCCCGGGTCGTTTTGTTTTGAGGGCAATTTACTAGTAAGAGCCGCCGAGCAGACAGCGTTGAGAGATATATGTGAAATATCCTCGAGTTTGCGTTTATTAGAAAGTAGTTCTTTTAAAAATTTCGCATATTTAGGCATTTGCGAGATAGCCTCGCAAAAAGGAACATTAATATGAATTTGTTTATGTAATAAAATAAATTTTTCATATTGCGCGTTTACTCGCTCATTATCTAACTTATGCGGGTAGGGCAACGCCTTGTTTAAAATAGTTTTATCGTTAAAAATCGGTAAGGGTTGCGTAATCGAAGAAGAGGGAAGAGGGGTCGGAGGTGAAATATGTACCTGAGGATCGATCCGTTTTGGATCAACCACCTCCTTACCGCTACGGAGGGTTATAGCGTTGGCGGTTTCCCTTGGATTGGGCTCCGTGTTCCCTGGCAGTGCCCCCATGGCGCATTCTGACATGAGTCGCGCCAGCTGTCCAACCTGGAGTTCTAAATTTTTTAGCGATCCGGTGATGTTCCGGATATTAGACTCGTTGGACGCGACATAACGATTAAAATTTTCCTCCACCGGGGATGGCTTCATAGGAGGGGGAGGAGGAAACGTTGGCGCAAAAGGAGGGGGAGGGGGACGCTGCGCATTGTTCGGGTTGCTCTAGGAGAAATTCGGATGGTTTCTCCAACCCGGATTATAGTGGCTACTATAAGGGTTGTTTTGAAATGAGGGACGCACCGGATTTCCCATGTAGTCCACGAATTCGTCGACTACGCAGACGTTGGAGGGGGGGAGAAAACAAGGCGGAGTGGAGGAGGCAACAGACATCTCCGCTACCTGCTTAGTTAGCCTTTCCACTTGGAGGGCTAGCTGAGCAGTGGCATCCACTTCAAAAATGCCCGCCTGCTTAGGGCGTGCCCGCGGGACATTCCATTGGTAGGCGTTCACCGTCATTTCCTTGAAAAGGGCCTGGGCGGCCTCGGGGGTCTTATTGTTCAGAGTGCCCCCGGCAGCCGCGTCAATCATTTGACGCGTCTGACTATTCAGTCCATTATAAAAAATTTGTACCTGCAACCACGTTGGCAGAGCGTGGTGCGGGCACCGGCGGAGGAATTCCTTAAAGCATTCCCAAGTCTCGTAAAGACACTCGGAGTCGTTTTGGACGAACGAAGATATGTCCGCCCGCAGTCTTGCAGTTTTCGCGGGCGGAAAATACTTCGTAAGGAATTTCTCAGCCAATTCCGCCCAGGACGTGATGGATACCCGCGAGAGGGAGAGTAACCACGCCTTAGCCTTGGACTTAAGAGAGAAGGGAAAAAGGCGCAAATGAATGGCGTCATCAGTGACGCCATTAATTTTAAAAGTATCACAAATTTCAAGAAAATTAGACAAGTGATTGTTGGGGTCCTTATCCGGCAGTCCGTCGAACTGCACGGCATTTTGGATCATTTGAATCACACTTGACTTAATTTCAAAATTATTGTTGGCCACAGCAGGCCGAACAATACTCGACCCCGTATCATCCAAGTTAGGCCGAGCGTAATAAGACATAGTACGCTCGGCCGGTTGGGCATTATTCAGGTCAGCCATAGAAGAAGAAGAGGGTTCTCCGATAGATTCTGCGGGGTCTAAAAAGGGAATTTGACGGAGAGATCGGATACGCGCAAGAAAGCGGTCGATCTCGGGGTCGAATTCAAGATTTTCAGAACTCGAAGGTTGTTCACGGGTCATGCACCCTAAAAAAACAAAAGGGGGAAGGATTTTTTTTTTTTGTATAAAATTTTTTATTTGAAAATAAAGTAAAATTAATAGAGTTCCGGATTCAATATAACAACCGTGACTCCCCGGCAATGGCGCCAAAAACTTGATGGCCGCGGAACAGAGACCTACTGTGGTTGGTTCGAAATGGTCAGATTCCACGGGCCGGTTAGAAGATCGAGTTTTCTAACGAAAGGAGGCAAGCGCACCTATCGCAAGTAGTACTCGGTATTCGGGAAAATACCGAGGTCGTATTATTCTCGGGGACGTGTTGATTATATCTACTCTTCCAGGAACACTATTATCTTACTAACAGTAAGGTGGGATTTTTTAGTTTAATTAAAACGAAAAGAAAGAAAGCGGAATTTTGCTAAATTAGTTCGATGACGGGTTAACGCTCGGCATCGAATCGGATTAAGACTAAAATAATTCTTAACAATTATTAAACTTTGTTTTTAATTTAATAAAAGGCACTTGGCCGTGGAGGTTCCAAGAACATGAGCTCACCTTGGTCTAGGGATATCGCTCACCTGTGCGCTAAGGCTATTCGACCGAACGTTAGTCCGACGAAGGATTCCCCTTAACGCCCGCATTACGCTAAGAACCCCGCTATTGGGTGGGGGACCCAATCCGGCAGAACTACGTTTCTCCTCTTTCGAGGGGGCGTACACAGTTCTCTTTACCCAAGGGGGTTCGGTCCATACATGCAGCCTCTCGGCGTCGCGTATGGATAACGGAAATAGAGCCCACACATCGATTATGTGGTCCTATGCGTCGTTAACCCGGGGTAAACCTTAAGTCCTTAAATTAAAATAAAATTAAAGTTTTTTAATTATTTCAAATCATTTTTTATGTCCCAATGCTCTTCGATGCCGAAGGCTAAAAGAAATTAGCCACTCATCGGTATGGGGACGACTTTATGATTTTAGGTGAAGCGTGAGTGTTAAATTAAGCACTGAACAATTATAAGAGAAAACACGAAAAATAGGACAGTTAGATAAATTGAAAGCTAATTGATGCAGGCACTCACGCACTGTAACGACCCCATCCGTTAAATGACGTATAGTAGAAGGTCCGGCCGGGGCCCCACACTATATGCCACAAACAGACGGTGAGGTCACAGGATAATACCAAACCAAACGAGTCCTAACTCAGAACATTCTAGCGGAAGCTTATTAAGTGCAAGAACTCATATCAATGAATGTCCACTACGATATAAATATCACATTTATATGTATAACCAGGAATGTTTACAAGACCACCCCACACACGGCCTTAAGGCCTTACAAGTTACTCTTTACAACCCATATAATTGCATACATCGGCACGCAGGCCGGCCACACATGAAATCCAACACTTTGCACGGCCTTCAAGGGCCTACCAGCACCATGGGCTTTTGCCCGCTCAATCCATCAGCCCGCAACACCTGCATATGGACGTCCACCCCATGGGTGATAAACAAAGCAACGGTCAGCATTCAGCTGACCAATTATAACGACCCCACCCCTTACCCGGGGTAGTGGTTCCTTCCCTGCATGTATAGCAATTGCAACATATATCTATTTAACATACACACAACATCACAAACGCCGGCCTCAATGCCAGGCGCTCCGTGCACTCAGGGCACCTTTTATGGTTTGTACTTGGTAGGCGGGCATAAGCCTCCAAACCCTTGTTGAAGACCTCACACACCCGTCTCACTCAGAGGTACGCACCACACCAAAACCCGTGAGCACTATCAGTCGACCTACCCACGTAGTGTAACAAGTCTAGGGAATTCGCCCTGCTGCTTTGCTACCAATCGACCGCTCATCCGATCTTAACATTCCCACTTGGTGGAATGGGCATAAGCCTCCAAACCCCTGTTGAAGACCTCTCGCACCCACCCACTCAGAGGTGTCCATCGCCACTTGGTGGAATGGGCATAAGCCTCCAAACCCCTGTTGAAGACCTCTCGCACCCACCCACTCAGAGGTGTCCGCACTCCATCAACCAGCTCTTAGCAAGCATGCAACCAAAGGAGCTATACAAAGCATCCCATACACCACGCACATCGTCCTCACCATCTCCGCAGGCTAAACGATGAATACACGGAGTCTTCTCCGGTTCGCAATATAAACATCACCAATCCCGACATACGTCTGGATGGGCTTCACACAGCATGCCTATGTCGTACTACATACTTCCGGCTCTAGATGCAGACTCAACTGCTGGAATCACTTACGCGGTTCCATCTCTGCCATGCACATGCAAAACAAAGGGCTTCACCTGCCCAAGGAAGAAAGATCGTTACCCTTGACGATCGCTTCGGCGCCATAGAAAAACTAGCCGGATGGAAATCACCGCAGCGGCCTTGCCTCCGCAACGCTGCACTCGGCTCTCTAATCGGCTCGACGAAGCTCCACCGGCGGCCGGAAAGCTCCTCCTCCTCCACCTCCAAGCTCTCCTCTCTTTCTTCTCTTGAGAGAGAGAAAGGCTAAGTGGAAATGAGATTTCTTCTCAATCCACGGCCTTAAAGAGGCTGGAAAAGCTTTGGACTACAAGATCCAATTAGAAGGAAACGAACGGCCGAGATCTGCCCAAAAACCCAACTTTTGGCTGACACGGCCTGTGACACGCCCGTGTCACAGGCCGTGTACCCTTAAGCGGCACACTCGGTTTCGAACCGACTGAACAACACGGGTATCGACACGCCCGTGTCGAACCTGACACGCCCGTGTCATTCTTGAGACACGCCCGTGTCTCCTGCTACACGGCACTCACCGACTTCCAAAACCAGTACACGGGTCGGAACACGGCAGCCGACACGCCCGTGTCCAGCCTGACACGCCCGTGTTCATGGCCGTGTTCACGGCCGTGTATGGCTCTGACTCGAATAGGCCAATTTCCAAATTTAATTCGAACACGCCCTGGGACACGCCCGTGTCCCAGGCCGTGTACCCCCGACACGCCCTGGGACACTCCCGTGTCCCAGGCCGTGTCTAACAGCCTGCTACTCAAAACTGTGTACAAACATATTTTGAGATTCTGGGGTGTTACAACCCTCCCCTCCTTATAGAAATTTCGTCCCGAAATTTAGCGCAACGCACAAGTTTCAACACAACCACGCTGTTGCGATACAAACCAAAACGATCCAGGTTTAGAGCTCAGAGGCCACAGCTTGGCTCGCCCCATGGAATCGTACCACCACAACTGTTTGTCCCAAACAGAATTACATACATACATACATACAATAGACAACAAAATAAAGTGCACACTCCACTTTATTTCGGCTTCTCCGCATCTCGCAGAATCCGTTTAGCGGCCTCCATTAAGTCCAAAGCACGGATTTGCTGTTCTGCTTGATTTGAGCTTTGCGGCTCCTGCATCTCAAGTGTGTATATGCGCGGTTGCGCCCGCGATGCAGACGACTCTGCCACAGCTTTACCCTTCTCGTCATAAGACGCACCTGTCTTTCTTTCACCCCTTGACGCACCATTCCAGCAAAATCGCGCGATATGCCCTGGCTTCCCACAAATGAAACATGTACGCGGCTCAACCCGTTCTTGCCCAAACATTGCTCCTGACGCAACATCTGAAGAAGTTTGTTTAGCAGGTCGAAACCGCTTCTTATCACGTTTCCTGAAATCTGATTGCTCTGATTGCGGAACTTTGAAGTCGGACTTTTCCACCGCTACGTTCTTCTTCTCCCGTACCCGCTTCAAATCCTTCTCTAGTGCACTAGCGGTATGTACCAATGCTTGGAATCCTTGGTTCACTGAACTCGGGAGAGCCAACCTCAGCTCATCACGCAGCCCTTCATAGAACCTATTTGTCTTCCGCGCCTGGTCCGCAAACGTCGACCCCGCATAACGACCGAGCTTGGTAAACTCATGCAGGTAATCGTCCACGGTCTTATCACCCTGTACTAGACGTTGAAATTCATTTTCCATTGCAATTCTCTACGCCATTGGCAAGTATTTCGCCCAAAATAATCTAGAGAATTCGTCCATCGATATGTCGCCCAGATCTCTACCTCCCAACTGGTGCAACTCGATCTCATCCCACCAAAGCCTCGCCTCTCCTTCCAGGAGGAAAGTGGCTAACGGGACTTTCTGCTCCTCACTAATCCTGAGCGCAGCCAGGATTCTTTTCACTCTAGAGAGCCAATCCTCGGCCTTTGTTGGAGACGTTGCCCCGACAAACGTAGGCGGATTAAACTCCATAAAGTGCTTAAGTTGCTCGTCCGCTTCTTGCACAGCAACCGGAACCTCAACATGCTCTTGCCTCGCACCAACCTCAACATGCTCTTGCCTCGCACCAACCTGCACTGGCGCCACAGCGGGCCTCGCTTGCCCAAAAGGTTGTGCCTAAAGCATAGCAAAGATCACCTCCGCAACTAAGCGCACCGTTTCCGCAGAAGGGGGAGGTGTAGGCACCTCAGGTGGTGCCGCACTCTCATTCGAACGCTGGGGCTCCGACTGCCAAGCTCCACTCCTCGTCACCTATAGGTGAACAAGATAGCATTACTTTCCATGCTAAAACGGCAAACTCACCGAATAGACACACACACACATTCCTAGTGGACATTCCAGAGTTCATTAGCATTACAGCAGGTCGCACAAACACGTGCTCGCCACCCCACAAAAGAATTCGACCACGAATTCGAAAGAGGAAGACCGACAAAACCTCTGATACCAAAATGTAACGACCCCATCCATTAAATGACGTATAGTAGAAGGTCCGGCCGGGGCCCCACACTATATGCCACAAACAGACGGTGAGGTCACAGGATAATACCAAACCAAACGAGTCCTAACTCAGAACATTCTAGCGGAAGCTTATTAAGTGCAAGAATTCATATCAATGAATGTCCACTACGATATAAATATCACATTTATATGTATAACCAGGAATGTTTACAAGACCACCCCACACACGGCCTTAAGGCCTTACAAGTTACTCTTTACAACCCATATAATTACATACATCGGCACGCAGGCCGGCCACACATGAAATCCAACACTTCGCACGGCCTTCAAGGGCCTACCAGCACCATAGGCTTTTGCCCGCTCAATCCATCAGCCCGCAACACCTGCATATGGACGTCCACCCCATGGGTGATAAACAAAGCAACGGTCAGCATTCAGCTGACCAATTATAACGACCCCACCCCTTACCCGGGGTAGTGGTTCCTTCCCTGCATGTATAGCAATTGCAACATATATCTATATAACATACACACAACATCACAAACGCCGGCCTCAATGCCAGGCGCTCCGTGCACTCAGGGCACCTTTTATGGTTTGTACTTGGTAGGCGGGCATAAGCCTCCAAACCCTTGTTGAAGACCTCACGCACCCGTCTCACTCAGAGGTACGCACCACACCAAAACCCGTGAGCACTATCAGTCGACCTACCCACGTAGTGTAACAAGCCTAGGGAATTCGCCCTGCTGCTTTGCTACCAATCGACCGCTCATCCGATCTTAACATTGCCACTTGGTGGAATGGGCATAAGCCTCCAAACCCCTGTTGAAGACCTCTCGCACCCACCCACTCAGAGGTGTCCATCGCCACTTGGTGGAATGGGCATAAGCCTCCAAACCCCTGTTGAAGACCTCTCGCACCCACCCACTCAGAGGTGTCCGCACTCCATCAACCAGCTCTTAGCAAGCATGCAACCAAAGGAGCTATACAAAGCATCCCATACACCACGCACATCGTCCTCACCATCTCCGCAGGCTAAACGATGAATACACGGAGTCTTCTCCGGTTCGCAATATAAACATCACCAATCCCGACATACGTCTGGATGGGCTTCACACAGCATGCCTATGCCGTACTACATACTTCCGGCTCTAGATGCAGACTCAACTACTGGAATCACTTACGCGGTTCCATCTCTGCCATGCACATGCAAAACAAAGGGCTTCACCTGCCCAAGGAAGAAAGATCGTTACCCTTGACGATCGCTTCGGCGCCATAGAAAAACTAGCCGGATGGAAATCACCGCAGCGGCCTTGCCTCCGCAACGCTGCACTCAGCTCTCTAATCGGCTTGACGAAGCTCCACCGGCGGCCGGAAAGCTCCTCCTCCTCCACCTCCAAGCTCTCCTCTCTTTCTTCTCTTGAGAGAGAGAAAGGCTAAGTGGAAATGAGATTTCACCTCAATCCACGGCCTTAAAGAGGCTGGAAAAGCTTTGGACCACAAGATCCAATTAGAAGGAAACGAACGGCCGAGATCTGCCCAAAAACCCAACTTTTGGCTGATACGGCCTGTGACACGCCCGTGTCACAGGCTGTGTACCCTTAAGCGGCACACGCGGTTTCGAACCGACTGAACAACACGGGTATCGACACGCCCGTGTCGAACCTGACACGCCCGTGTCATTCTTGAGACATGCCCGTGTCTCCTGCTACACGGCACTCACCGACCTCCAAAACCAGTACACGGGTCGGAACACGGCAGCCGACACGCCCGTGTCCAGTCTGACACGCCCGTGTTCATGGCCGTGTTCACGGCCGTGTACGGCTCTGACTCGAATAGGCCAATTTCCAAATTTAATTCGAACACGCCCTGGGACACGCCCGTGTCCCAGGCCGTGTACCCCCGACACGCCCTGGGACACGCCCGTGTCCCAGGCCGTGTCTAACAGCCTGCTACTCAAAACTGTGTACAAACATATTTTGAGATTCTGGGGTGTTACACGCACACTTCAAAACCATAAAGAAAAGTAAATAAAGCAAGCCCTACTCAAATGAGTAGGCGGAAATAAATGCACACACTCTTCTTAATTTAAGAAAGCGATAAATAAAGCGGTAAAATTATCTCCTACACACACGCACTCTACATAATTGAGAAAGCGATAAAATTGCATGTCCCGGCTCAAATGAGTGGGCGGGAGTAAATTTATCTCATACACGCACGCACTCTACTTGAAAGTAAAACACACACACGCACTCTACAGAAATGAAAACACACGCACCCACACAAAGTTTTCTTACTCAAGTGAGTAGGAAGAAAATGAAAGCAGTAAAAAGACAAGTCCCACTCAAACGAGTGGGCGGGAAATGAAAGCAGAGCGCCATTTAACTCTTAACGAGTAGGCGAAAATAAATGCATACGCACACACGCACTCTACAGAAATGAAATAAAGCAGTAAAACCTAACTCATACACGCACACACACTTGCAAAAATGAGAAAAACAAAGAGCTCAGAAAATTAAAACGACTGCATTTCTACCGCTAGAATGCGGTAGAAATGCATAAAAAGTGAAAATAAAAATTAACCGGAGCGAAAAGTTTTGCAAATAAACGCAAAATGGAAGTACTCGAAAAATTAATACAACTGCATTTCTACCGCTAGAATGCGGTAGAAATGCATAAAAAGATGAAATAAAAATTAACCGGACTAAAAGTTTTGAAATTAAAAAGCTAAAATGAAGTGAGCGAAAAATTATAACGACTACATTTTTATTCATAAGTTTTTATAAAACCTCCAAAAAAGTGAGAATAAAACTAAAAAGGAACGAGAAGTTTTACATTCTAAGAGCCTAAGTTAAAGAAAATAAAAACGAACACTTTTAGGGGGGGGGGGGTTTATAAAACCTATATGAATGAAAATGATAAAGAAGAAAAAGCTAAAGTTAAAAAGTGCGGAAAATGAAAACTAGACGGACGGCACAACGGCTAGAAATGCCGATAAATCTTAAATCTAACTAAGTTATGAAAGCTAAAAAGATGAAAACATAAAAGAAATACAAAAAGATGAACGAAAAATTGCTTAAGTAGGCGCATTCAAATGGAGTATTCATACAAATTAAGAGAGAAAAATTCATATTTTATTAAAGTAAAAACCCTAATACAAACTAAGAGAGAGAGGGGGGGGAGAAATTCTCCTTCAATAAGTATGGAATCCAATTGGGCAGCACCTCCCCTAAGCAAAGTGGTCAAAAAAAGTGGACAAAATAAGCTTCCTGGAAGCTCTTATTTATAGGTAAATTTTCGGGTTGGTCACGCCCTAGGTCACGGGCGTGACAGGGGGGCGTGTCACTACTATTCATGAGCTGATCGGTTGACTTGACTGGAGCTTTGACTTCGGGGCGAAAACGTGGCGGTCACGCCCCAGGTCACGGGCGTGACAGGGGGGCGTGACCGGGGGAGCTGGCAGTTCGATGTCGGCAGCGTTGACAGTTTGACTAAGCTTGCGGGTCGGCCTCGACACGGGCGTGACAAGCATTGACACGGGCATGACGTTGGGCGTGTCGGGCTCGGTTTGATGATCGCCGATCGTCGAGCTGGGAACCTGTGGCCGGCGATCGTCGGGGGGGGGGGGGGGGGGGCGTGACACGGGCGTGTCGGTCAATTGACACGGGCGTGTCAGTCAATTTTTTGACTTTTCTGGAATTTTTTCTGAAATTTTTCTGGAATAAAAATAAAGCTAAGTTAGAAATAATATTTACAAAAACAAGCAGTTTATTGAATAAAACTAATAAAAAAGACAAAAAATAAACGAAACTGACTTAAATAAAATACGAAAATATATGTATATTTACAACTCATCAAAAGTATTAGCTGGATCTGTGAAGCACCTGCAGTAAGGTGTTGGAACCCCACCTATGTTTAGGGTTGATTTGGGCTAGGTTCACTATTAGGATTATTAGATGACCCAACATATATAGTCTAGGGTCATAGGTTTTTATCAGGGTCAAGGTCAGTCGACTACCTAGATTTATTGGTTCTAACCTTCAGAAGACTTAGAGATAGAAGACCTCCAGAGAAATATAGTTTTCTAAGAGACAGAAAAGGCATTCGACTATAGCTGAACTCTGCTCGACGATCATCGATCTCAAATTGATGTACTCAGAGTTCCTTCTCTGGGTTGAGCTCGACAAAAGTCCAGTTGAGATCAACGATCTGTGAGATTATAACAGATTCTCAGCTTGATAAAGTGCCTTCTCAATTCGACGAACTTGGAGCTCAGATTGGCTAGTGTATTTTCTGCTCGATGAAATTGGAGCTCCGTTCGACGATCTTCTACCTCTTAATCTGCCATCTCAGGTCGACGATCAAGAAGTTTTCAGTTCGACGAATTTGGATCTCAGGTCGATGAAAGTTTGCTGAGTTTCTCCTAGGTTCCTACCAGGGTGGTAGAAAAGTGGATGTACCCAAGTTTTAAGGGAACCACTATAAAATCTTTGTGTCGTCTGGTTACTCTATTCTTTATTTTATGTGTTTTTTACCTTCCTATTTACATATAGTTATCACTTATTTTAATCCGCTATAAAAATTAATCAAAATATTTTAATACTCTATTCACCCCCCCACCTCTAGAGTTAGTGTGATCAATCCCTTCACTTTTAATTGGTATTAGAGGGTAAGGTTGTTTGGTTTCATGGCTAACACTTGAACCAAAAGATCTTTGATAGATCCCATTTACTCTAGTGTCTTTTTATATGATGGCAAAAAATAAGGAATACTCAAGCACAAGACCTTTAGTGTGTAATCTTAACAAGTTTTCACTTTGTAAGGCAAGGATCAGACTTTATATGAATTCCATTGATGAAGACAACTACAATTCTATATTGACAGGTCCCCCACTACCAGTGACAACTACAAGTACCAGTGCAGTTGCACCACCTGAGTGGACTGATTATAAGACGAAAGCTATGGTTACTGATGCTAATGAAATGAATATTCTGGACCAAACCATGTCTGATGAGATATTTCAGAAGATTGCTGAGTGTATGATAATACGTTTTATAGCCTAAACTATTATCTTATTTTTCTAGTTTATAATGTACAAATGATATCTTTTTAGTTTATCTTTTTTCCTTTTTATGTAAATATTATTGCCACTAACATTTTCTTGTCTTTTTGCAAGTTTCCAGTTTTTGGTAAAAAATGACCTATCACGCTTCCCTGTCAAGCCCTCCCTGGGTGTGACCTAGGGCGTGTCACCTAATCCCGAGGATTCCTGATGACAGTGTAACATCCCAATGTTACTTCTAGACCCCTAACTTAGATTTGGGTTAGGCATGGGGTGGGTGTTAGGGTAATTAGCTAGGTTTGACCCTAGGTGGTGGGGTGTAGCCAAGTGGGGCCCACCTTAGGACTAAAGTCAAACTAGGTCAAACTAGCCTAAATAGGAACCCTAGCCACACCATGACCCCACCACATGGCCTTAATCCTAAAAACAATCTAAGTGGACCTAGGGCATGCCACTAGGTCAACATTTTGACCCTAGTTGACCCAAGTCAACTTTGAGCCTAAAGTGGTCAAACCCACATTCATAAGCCCAATTAGCCTAAGTAGGGCACCCCCTTGACCCAACCCAAGTTGGGTGGTGCCATTGGGCTCATGACCAACAAGTGGGGTCAGCCCACTCATCATGTTGACCAAGTCAACTCAAAAAGTCAACAAGTCAACATTTTACCCTAATGAGTGAAAATGTGAGCCCAAGTCATTTCCCATGGGCCAAGCCCACCAAACTTGACCCATGACCAGCAAAGTGGACAAGGATAGCCCCTAACCCCCAAAAATTAGGAGAGATAGTACATGCAAGGGGGCATTTTGGAGAAAACACCTAAAAGAGGAGAGAGAAAGGGGGAGGTGATGGAAGGAGGCCATATGGCCTTCATTTCTTCAGCCCAATAGGTGCTGGCCGACCACCCCACCCCATTTCAGAAAAAAAAAAGGCATGACAGCCACTTGGCATCCATGGTGGAGCAACCAAAGGCCAACCCGAATTTTACCTCGGCCATATCTCCCTGTATAAGCCTCCTCAGGCCACACTAACCCCAGCAACAGTTTCAGAGAGAGGAAAGGAGTGGAGTTTGATACCTAGAGCGAGGAAAACAGTGGAGAAACGAGGATTTGGCAAGGAGAACATCGGAGCAGCTCAGCCATGGCCAACCACCGCCACCACCGCCACCAGGCTCGGATCAAGGTCCGTTTCACCACCCCTCTACCCGTACTAGAATCGTAGATCAACTAGGAGAGATATTGGGCTTAATTGAGCCCGATGCCATGAGAGAAAAACTTGAATTTTCCGTGAAATTCATCCCTCTCGGGATCGCCGGCTTCGCCGCCTCCCGCCGCCTCACCGCCGGCAAAAGCTGGACACCACCACCGTGAAGGTGGTAGCACTGTTGGCCGGCCATGGCGCCACCTCATCTGGCCGGAAACCGCCCCGCAAGGTGGCCCAGGAAATCCAATCAGGACCGTTGAATCGTTGGGGAAGATGATAGGATTCCGTCGGTTTGTCGCTTTAAGATTCATGCAATTACTTATATATGATATAATACTTAATGTTATGGAAATTAAAATATCTGTCACACTTTTACAGCTAGATTGCAAGTGACATTTAGGGCACTTAGAGGCTCCAACAGAACTTGATCCCTGAATGAAAAACATATCCCTTTGTGTTAGCTTTAATTTGATACCTTAATCATTAATTTTGGTCCAGTGGTCTGGCCTGTTGGACATTTCTTCTAGGACTGGTCCTAGGCTAGGGCAGATCTTAATTTGAGTGCCCATGCTAAACTAGTGATCCACATGGCCTGAAATTTTGGGCATGTGCATGTCTAGGGCATATCTAGCCCATGCCAAAAATTAGGAATTTTTGGGATACCTTTTTCTATAGTTTTTACAATAATATCAAAATATGAATTAATGAAATATTTGGAGTTATAGGCACCCAAACAGTCCCAAATTTTGGTGGCAGGTCCTCTGGGACATGGTTAGGGTCTGATAAAACTTTCAGCCCATTTGAACTACTGCATCTTGGGTTAACCCACTTGCATGTGTTGGCTACTTATGGTCTTGGGGTGCATTTAGCTAGAAATGATATATTGTGTATTGAACCTAGTTGAGGCATGCAAGAATCATGGAATTTATTCCAGTGATTAATTAGGGTAAAACTCACCCCTAGAATTAATTATGGGTTTTTTGGGATCAAAAATCCCATTATTTAGAATTATCAAAATATAGCTCTTTTTGGGAAAAGAAATTGGAAAAATAGACTTTTACCAAGGAAAACACCCTAAAATCTGTCAAGGCAAAAATGAGGTGTTAATTGACTTAAGAAAATTTTTATACCTCTTTTTGAGAATTATTGGAGCAAAATACACTGAATTTACTCTTTTACCCCTTTTTGTATTTATTCATGAATTATTGGAATTACATGTAAAATTGTGCAATTATTTCTAAGAGTTGTATAATTGTGATATTAGCCTTGTAGGATTATTTCAGATTTTTTGGATGCACTGTTAATTATGGAGGTAGCATAATGGCATTTTGGTAATTAATTAAGAATTGAATTTGATAGGCCACTACACTGTAGAATTTAATGAAACTCTGCCATTAGTCATAAAGTAGTGATATATATATCCTTAGTAATTTTCCTGGAATTTTGGTTGATATATTTCTTATAATTCATTTGGAAAATGATAAATATGTAGAATCCTTATTAATTATGGAATAAATAGAAATATAAAAAGGAAACTTTTGAGATCTTGTAGACAGTAATATTTTAATCATATGCAACTCAGGAGAATTCCCTTAGGTCAGTAGATTTTAATTGATACCACTTCATGTGTAAAATGACCTAGGGAATAATTTAAAGGATTTAATTAAAGGCCTTAATGACCTAGGAAAGTTGTGAAAATCAATACATTCATTTCATTAGTCCATACCACCCTAGGATAAATATTTGGGGTCTGTTGGCCAAGGATTTAGATGTTTGATTTCGGGGTGGTATGAGGTCAAGGGCTGCGCATAGTAAAAGTAGATTGTACCATAAGGCCCACCACGTGGATAGATCGACAATTGAGCTAGGGAATACGATTGGAAATATAACCCTGGTGGTTAGTGACGTCTCAGTGACGAGAGTAAAAGTTTAAGTCTTTGGGTAACCACTTGAGCGGAGGCCGGCGGAAGACCGTCGCCCTTCTAATAATGATACCTTAAGTCATTAGATTAGTCCTAAAGAAATAATGAGAGTTGGTTATGGATCTTGGGTAGATACCAACTAAAAGTAATTATCCTTGCGAAAGGGAACTTTGGATTTTAATTCCATCTTGGTTCCTATTGCCCCCGAGACCCCTTCATTGGGCATACCCTGGGCAGTCCTGGGATTAACCTTAATTCATTAAGTGTAATAACCGGTAGGCAAGAGTAGCCTAATAGGCTCGGTAATCTGTACTTGTTCTCACTCGTGCCGGGTTTGAGGGACTTTGAGTCTATTGACTACTTGCTCACCCGTGCGGAGTTGGAGGGAATTGATGAGTTATATACTCACTCGTGCCGGGTTGGAGGGACTTGGAGTCTATTGACTACTTGCTCGCCCGTTCGGAGTTGGAGGGAATTGATGAGTTATATACTCACACGTGCCGGGTTTGAGGGACTTGGAGTCTATTGAATACTTTCTCACCCGTGCAGAGTTGGAAGGAAGTTTTTGGTTTACTTGCTCGCCCAGGCAGGGTTGGAGGAATCAGGACAGGTTGGTCCTGCGAGCTGGAGGCTCGAGATAAAATACTTGCATGTGCATAAACTAGTGGCGGGCCATGCGGTACTGGCCAGTCGTCACACCGACGGTAGTACGGTAGACCAGGCGGGTGCGAGGGTTAGAGGGACCAGTAGGTTATTTATACTGAGGTCTGGAGGACTTTTCCCGATAACGCGCACCCGGCCCAACAAGACTGACACGTAGTCAGCAAAGTGGTACGCAGAGACTCTAGAGTACACTTGTTTCATGTACAGAGGCGTACAAGAGAGGTCTTGGCCTGGTAGTGTGTATACCCGCCTAGAAGGCGGAAGCGCCCGTTCCACTGCTGCCGTAGCCACAACGGTGGTACCTGAGAGTGATGCTAGCTCTCGAAAAGTGGGAACTAAAGGTCTGTGATCACGGAGTCGTGTGTGTGAGTTGCATTGCATGTTCATATCATACCCACCATATAGATGCATATCATAAACATTCATAACAACCTATGATACCTGATGTATAAGTGGTATGGGACGCTTATACATTAGGACCTATTAAACGACCCCTTAGTTTATAAGTTTGAGTGGGCAAGTTTATAGGTTAAGGTTATTTCCTTTTATATATATATACTGCTTGTGACAACCGACACCCCATCGTATAAATGGTATGGGACATCTTATACGATGGGAGCCTTGTAGAAGATCCCTTGGCTTATGTGTTCTCTCATAAGTGAAGGTTATTTTCTTTTCTTACTTCTTCTATATACATTTGGTAGTTAGCTTCTTGTCACCTGCTTCCACTTTGTTACGCCTTGTTATCCTCCGCTTCGTCCTCCCGCTCGGTGCCTAGGAGTTGCGGGGCGAGGTGCGGAAGAAACGACTTAGTCTTTTTGACTAATGGTCGGTGACCATACTATTTTTAGGAGCTCGGGGAGATGGACCAGCACGTCGAGGAGGCAGGACTTAAGGAGCAGATACCGGTACCTCCTACTACTACTACTAGAGCACGTACTCAGGTGTGATGAGTGAGATTATAGATTTCCGCTGCTGTAGTTTGAGAGAGAGTGATTTGATATTGATGTATCGGGCATAAGCCCATATTACTCTCGTGTTGTTTACTCATTTTGGACTGCATTTTATGTACTTTTCATTTACTATAAATATATGATTAGTACTGTGGCTGTGGACTTTACCTGTGTTACTCTGATTATACTGTTATTTCTCATATTGGCCGTACAGGTTTATGATCGTACTAGCCGGCAAAATCGGCGTCTTGCGGTGTCGACTAACCCGTGCGTTAGTGTCACCGTAAGACGGCGGTTTTGGGCATAAGATCCGGGTTGGCCCCGAAGATTAGGGAATGGATCTTACAAATTGGTATCACTTGAACAAACGATCATATGAGAAAGAAGTCTACAACACTGAAACACCCCGCTCGAGCATTAGTTTGTGGACAAACTAAGCAGCAGAAGCAATGGTGTGCCCATGTGTAAAAAGTCACATAAACCAGTCCAGTAGCAATGAGTTAGGCCAATCCAACTAGGACACCACCCTAGTTTGACTTACCAAGAGGATTTTGTGTCGTACCTTAGGCCAAAGATCGACTTCAGCTGTAGATTAGTTACAGTACATGGATAACCAAGTCGATTAAAGAAAGATCTAAATGCCAGAGTCCCTACTTAAGGCTTAAACCTTGGTGTTCCTAAGTTGCAGATCGAATGATATTACCAATTCTTACTCAAACTGATAAGGACCACCTCGAGAAGAATTGATGCATAAGCTTAATGGTGGATTAGTAGGGTACTCGAAAGCTTAATCCTAGTACCGATGACTTGATTACGTCAAGACAACCACGATGATAAATATCCAAGGTCGAATTAGAGTTCAGATTTTAGAAGAGACACTTCCTAGTTTGGTCACATGTTGACCTTGAACAGATTGTCGTACGATAACCTTGAAGGCCAAAGGTAGATAACATATCAATTGAATTGGAAATCCATGCCAAGGATGATTAGCTCTAAGGATTATGGCATGTACAGGGTGACTGCATTGTGAAAGTCAAAGGAAAATTAACCAAAATATATGGGGGCTTAACCTTTTGTTTATAAGGCTTATTGATAATAACTCGATTTTTCCTAAGCCTCCTCATTAAGAATGTGTCGCAAGCATAGTGATCTAAAAACTTGGATTATGTAAAGATCGCTCAAGTAAAGATGAGAATTGTATGTACATGACCAGTATGATGATCAATCCTCCCCGGAAGGTTAGGACTCCCAAAGATCTTCACCCTAATTATTAATCTTAAGCAGTATAGACTACTAACTACAAACTGGAACACTTTGTCAGATATAACGGCATTCCCAAGACGATCGTCTCAGACCGCGATGGTCGGTTCACCTCGAGAGAGTGGAGGGCAATACATGCTTATTTGGGTTCTCGACTCACCCTTAGTACTGCCTTTCACCCACAGACCGTTTAGACTTCAAGAAGTTTCCCAATTTCGATTTTTAAGGAAGTAAGTACCCACTTAGATCGTAGTCTAATGAACACTCGTGATTTACTTAATACAGACATGGTATAAATCATTTATGCATGGTTAAGGGACTCAGATGTACTGCAAGGGAAACCAATGTGAAATGAGAATCCGAAATACCTGAATAATTACGACTACAATAATGGTTGCACCATAACCCTAGGAAAATTTAAATCAAGGAAGAATCATCTAAATTTGGAAGAAGTATAAACACGATGATAGATCACTACTTCCCGTACCTACGTAACATACCCAGGTCATCAATTGGAACATACAGATTATGATAAAGTAACGTCAAGGTAAAATGAAGGAGTGATTGTAAATCTTAACTGTTATATGAGAAGAGCCATAAAGGGAAAGCTCAAAAATGTTTGAATAAAATTTTGTTTAGAACTTTGAGGGTGTGATGACCCCAGAAATTTAAAAAGCAAGTGAAAAGCCTTACCGATTTAGAAAGGGTAAAATTATAGGAATGATCCTTTGGATGTGTTCCGACGATCATGAGGGGCAAAACAATGCGTTCGATGATATAACACCTACCTTCGGAAAGATTCAGGTTATCAAAAACAACTCATGATTAGGAACATGTCGTTATTCTCAGAAATCAGAATGAAAATGTTCGATGAATTAATAATCGCCTCAAAAGGTTCGGGATTTCGACATCAACCCATGATTATGGATATATTATTATCTTTAGAACCGAGTGTTATAATAATTCAGAGGACTTGATCGTGAGTAGACAATACCGGCATATCCTGTGCATGAAGAAACGAATAAGTTTCAACATTACCTATGTTAGATAATGCGAGGTGTGTACTTTTGGGAATATATGAGTGATGAAAACTCATGAACTTAGAGATATGATAGTCTCTGTCATGACATAACAATTTTGAGGATTAAGTTTACACATGCTTGAGCAAACCTCGTTAGTATAATAACCCTAGATGGATATTCACCCATGCTTGTCAATTAAGATGGTCGTATGAACATGTATAGGAGAATTACTAAGAGCGTACCGAATTGAAACCTCAAGCACGTAATGGGTTAAATTGTCAAGGCATGACATTTACAAAGGTAACGACTCAACAAATTAGAATATGGTCGATGATAAGTTGAAGCATATGCATAGGAATGATCTCTTGGTTGCGGTTACATCAAGAACAAAGACACGAATGTTGATAACATCATGATCACCATAGGGAAATTCATGACAACGAAGTAATAAATTTTAGATTGTTATCACGGATACGGTGAAATACTTGAGAACAAATGGACATTTATTAAGATTCGATCGATGAAGAAATTAAAGTGCTTCAATTTTGAAAAATGTGCACTTATAATTATGGGTTAGACTGAACATTAAAAACGACTGAGGGTCAAAAACTCGTTACCAACGTTCATATTAATAGTAAATGTTTCAGTTATAGAACGAGTCAAGGTTGTACACGTATATATGACCCTTGATCATGATAGCATTAAGAACCAGGATACACACGTGGTAACATTATAATCGCCAGTAGGAGATTTCATGACAATGGTATATAGATCTTGACTATCAAAGGCATATACAAAGGTAATCGGTGCTCAATAAGATTTCCTTTTTGCTAAACCAAAGGTGTATCAGATCGCACCATACCTGAAAAGTTACGCTCATAAATTCATGGATTAGACTATATGTGAAAAGTGATCGAGAGTCGCTGGTACGAAAATCAATATCCATAATGATCGCGCGATGTATGCTCGAATGGTGAACACACTACGAACCATATATAACTGCTGGGATAGAGATGTGATGAGTCTTGAAGTTAGGAGAAATAAAATGATGATCTTTTCGTCACATCAGGATCTCGGAAGTTGATTTACTGCTATACATAATAATGTTTATCTAATGTATAGGATATCTTGGGGTGATTGTAAGTTCACGTTGAATTATAAGTAAAAACCTAGGTGGATAAGAATGGAAAAGATTCCTACTTATGAAATTATTAATTTACAAGTACTTGATGATTATGAGTCGTCAGACTAGAATCCAATGAGCGGTTAAAGATTATTTTGATTATAAAACATCAAAGGACTTGGAAACGTGTCCTCACGATATGAGTAGCCCAAAATATGAGGAAAGTGCATTCAGGAGAGGGTTGTTACCTCTAATGAGTTCTTATGATTCTTGCAAGTAGAACCCCGTAGACCCGAACTTAAATTTCGGGGAAGAAATTATTCTTTTGTTTATAGGATTTGTAACATCCCAATGTTACTTCTATACCCCTAACTTAGATTTGGGTTAGGCATGGGGTGGGTGTTAGGGTAATTAGCTAGGTTTGACCCTAGGTGGTGGGGTGTAGCCAAGTGGGGCCCACCTTAGGACCAAAGTCAAACTAGGTCAAACTAGCCTAAATAGGAACCCTAGCCACACCATGACCCCACCACATGGCCTTAACCCTAAAAACAATCTAAGTGGACCTAGGGCATGCCACTAGGTCAACATTTTGACCCTAGTTGACCCAAGTCAACTTTGAGCCTAAAGTGGTCAAACCCACATTCATAAGCCCAATTAGCCTAAGTAGGGCACCCTTTTGACCCAACCCAAGTTGGGTGGTGCCATTGGGCTCATGACCAACAAGTGGGGTCAGCCCACTCATCATGTTGACCAAGTCAACTCAAAAAGCCAACAAGGCAACATTTTACCCTAATGAGTGAAAATGTGAGCCCAAGTCATTTCCCATGGGCCAAGCCCACCAAACTTGACCCATGACCAGCCAAGTGGACAAGGACAGCCCCTAACCCCCAAAATGAGGAGAGAGAGTGCATGCAAGGGGGCATTTTGGAGAAAACACCTAAAAGAGGAGAGAGAAAGGGGGAGGTGATGGAAGGAGGCCATGTGGCCTTCATTTCTTCAGCCCAATAGGTGCTGGCCGACCACCCCACCCCATTTCAGAAAAAAATAAGGCATGACAGCCACTTGGCATCCATGGTGGAGCAACCAAAGGCCAACCTGAATTTTACCTCGGCCATATCTCCCTGTATAAGCCTCCTCAGACCACACTAACCCCACCAGCAGTTTCAGAGAGAGGAAAGGAGTGGAGTTTGATACCTGGAGCGAGGCAAATGGTGGAGAAACGAGGATTTGGCAAGGAGAACATCGGAGCAGCTCGGTCATGGCCAACCACCGCCACCACCGCCACCGGGCTCGGATCAAGGTCTGTTTCACCACCCCTCTACCCGTACTAGAATCCTAGATCAACTAGGAGATATATCGGGCTCAATTGAGCCCGATGCCATGAGAGAAAAACTTGAATTTTCCGTGAAATTCATCCCTCTCGGGATCGCCGGCGCCGCTGCCTCCCGCCGCCTCACCGCCGGCAAAAGCTGGACACCACCACCGTGAAGGTGGTGGCACTGTTGGCCGGCCATGGCGCCACCTCATCTGGCCGGAAACTTCCCCGCAAGGTGGCCCAAGAAATCCAATCGGGATCGTTGAATCGTTGGGGAAGATGATAGGATTCCGTCGGTTTGTCGCTTTAAGATTCGTGCAATTACTTATATATGATATAATACTTAATGTTATGAAAATTAAAATATCTGTCACACTTTTACAGCTAGATTGCATGTGACATTTAGGGCACTTAGAGGCTCCAAAAGAACTTGATCCCTAGATGAAAAACATAGCCCTTTGTGTTAGATTTAATTTGATACCTTAATCATTAATTTTGGTCCAGTGGTCTGGCCTGTAGGACATTTCTTCTAAGACTGGTCCTAGGCTAGGGCAGATCTTAATTTGAGTGCCCATGATAAACCAGTGATCCACTTGGCCTGAAATTTTGGGCATGTGCATGTCTAGGGCATATCTAGCCCATGCCAAAAATTAGGAATTTTTGGGATACCGTTTTCTATAGTTTTTACAATAATATCAAAATATGAATTAATGAAATATTTGGAGTTTTAAGCACCCAAACAGTCCCAAATTTTGGTGGCAGGTCCTCTGGGACATGGTTAGGGTCTGATAAAACTTTCAGCCCATTTGAACCACTGCATGTTGGGTTAACCCACTTGCATGTGTTGGCTACTTATGGCATTGGGGTGCATTTAGCTAGAAATGATATATTGTGTATTCAGCCTAGTTGAGGCATGCAAGAATCATGGAATTTATTCCAGTGATTAATTAGGGTAAAACTCACCCCCTAGAATTAATTATGGGATTTTTGGGATCAAAAATCCCATTATTTGGAATTATCAAAATATAGCTCTTTTTGGGAAAAGAAATTGGAAAAATAGACTTTTACCAAGGAAAACCCCCTAAAATCTGTCAAGTCAAAAATGAGGTGTTAATTGACTTAGGAAAATTTTTATACCTCTATTTGAGAATTATTGGAGCAAAATACACTGAATTTACTCTTTTACCACTTTTTGTATTTATTCATGAATTATTGGAATTACATGTTGTAAAATTGTTCAATTATTTCTAAGAGTTGTATAATTGTGATATTAGCCTTGTAGGATTATTTCAGAATTTTTGGATGCACTGTTAATTATGGAGGTAGCATAATGGCATTTTGGTAATATATTAAGAATTGAATTTGATAGGCCACTACAATGTAGAATTTAATGAAACTCTACCATTAGTCATAAAGTAGTGATATATATCCTCAATAATTTTCCTGGAATTTTGGTTGATATATTTCTATAATTCATTTGGAAAATGATAAATATGTAGAATCTGTATTAATTATGGGATAAATAGAAATATAAAAAGGAAAATTATGAGATCTTGTAGATAGTAATATTTTAATCATATGCAACTCAGGAGAATTCCCTTAGGTCAGTAGATTTTAATTGATACCACTTCATGTGTAAACTGACCTAGGGAATAATTTAAAGGATTTAATTAAAGGCCTTAATGACCTAGGAAAGTTGTGAAAATTGATGAGTCCCTATTTTATACCTTATTTTGGACTCATCTTGGCCTTTTTCCTCAGCTTTGCACTATCTTTTAGCGCCATTTGTACTCCTTTTTGTTAGCTACGGCATTCCACGCCCTGTGCACCTTTTTAGCCCATTTCTGTGCTTGTGTGCATTTATATTCTTGTTATGATTATTATTGTTTGCTGCGGCTGCCGTGATCGATGTCCCGTGTAGTTTTCCTGCAGGTTTGGGGATCGTGAGGGCATTCGGGATAGGCGTTTCACTGTTTTTGGCAATGGAGTCAGTGGTCGTGCGTTTTTACCCACGCACGACCATCGACCTCCTGGCGCACGATCTCTGATCGTGCGCAGCCCGGACTCATTTGTGAAATCTCTGTCTTGAAATTTCCGCACGATCACTTGCCATACCGTGCACGACCACTGCTCGTGCGCCGCTGATCGTGTGCAGTCATACCCCATTTTACAAAAGTTCTGTCTGGCTATTTCCGCACGATCATCAGCATTGCCTCGCACGATCACTGATCGTGCGCGACCTTTGATTTTCTAATGCAGGTCTGCAGGTTGCTCACGCACGGGCGCTGACCTTGGTCGCGCACGACCACTAGTCGTACGCTAGTGGTCGTGCGCCCTATTTATTCTGCAATCAATAAAATGCCCTGTTCCGCGAATTAGGGCAACGAGACACATTACGGAACCTCCGCCAGTCCGCCATTTCGCCCTCCAGTAGTTCCATTCGCCTCCACCTTCATACCCATCATCGGTAGGACCTTCTCCGGCGATTCCAAAGCATTCCGCATCCTCCGGTGACCCTCCCGGCCATTGAAGCATTCTTCTCCGAGCTTTCCACCAAGGAAGAAGACGAAGCATACCTAGAGAACGGAATTACAGGCCCTCGAGGTGACAGCTCGGTGGTACCGGAAGCCCTCCTCGGACTGTGCTTGGAAGCGGATTGACAACCCGCACCTTCGGCCAACAACCGCGGTGGATCTTCAATCTCGTGGTTTTGCATTTTCTCTCTTTTTGTTGCATGGATTGTTTATGCATGTAATGAACATAAATTTCTAGTGTTATATTGGATCATTTGTGTTTCATTGTGCTTGTGAGAATTATCCTTTGATGCGCCTCGCTCCATCTCGCTCCACTCCACACGTTCGTTTCAATCAATTTCACTCCGCACTAATCACCTCACTCGCTAGACTTCCATACACTCACCAACCGAAGTACGGCATCGCGGCCGCTACATCCACCTCGCCTTGAGAAGCGGTGGTTGCGACCCGCATAGTTTACATTAGTGTAGTCGGTCGTAAGACCACCAACCAAAGCCCCCTTCTCTTTTTGTTTATTTCAATTAACTCTCATAACAATAGTTTTAGAGTCTAAATCGTTCGACGCCAATTGCATTCCTCAAGAGACCGACATCCGGGGATTTACTCCCAACTTTATTACTTGTGCGACCGGTACGCTTGCCGTATTTTACGCGCATCAAGTTTTGGCGCCGTTGTCGGGGAATGCAACTGTTGAACGATCATGATTTCTGGAAGTATTGGTATAAGAGTTAGTGCTTTTTGATTTTTGTTTCTTTGTTTTGTTGCTTTAGTGGATGCAGGGACGTGCTGCAAGAGATCTCATTACTTACGATCCTGAGATCGAGCGAACTCTTCGTGTGCAAAGGCGTGCCGCTGCTATCAATCCAATCACAATGGGAGATCAGTTGAATAATGACAACGGAGTTCGTGTTGGAGGGAACCTCCATGATAACCGGAACGGGGATGAGAATGAGGTGAATACGCCGCATGCCCGAACCATGAGAGACTACACCACCCCCACTGTAGGGAGCATTTACCCCGGGTTCGGACCGGCGATCGCAAACCAGCAGTTCGAGATCAAACCAGCAATTCTTAACATCATCCGGAACAATGTACAGTTCTCCGGAATGGCCACGGAGGATGCCCATCTTCACTTGGCAGACTTTTCGGAAATCTGCGCTACTTTCTGCTATGCTGGGATTTCTGATGATACGGTCAAGCTCCGTCTCTTCCCCGTCTCTCTACGTGACAAAGCCAAGTCATGGCTTCATACCCTTCCTCCTGGAACTGCCACAACCGGGGAGGCCCTTACCACAAAGTTTCTAGCCAAATTCCATCCGGTCGACCGTATCGTGAACTTGAGACGGGCCATCGCTAATTTCAGGCAAAACGACCAAGAGAGCTTAGCGGAAGTTTGGGAGCGCTTCAATGAGTTGCTGCGGAAGTGCCCCAACCACGGATTCCAAACGTGGAATCTCGTGGAAAGCTTCTACTTCTCCATCGAACCTCAACACCGCGCCATGATTGATGCCGCCTCTGGTGGAACAATTATGAACCTTGCTCCTGAGGATGCTTTGAGAGTTTTGCAGGACACCGCCACGCACAACACCTTTTGGACCGCAGGAAGGAATACCACCCGTGGGACTAGTGGAGTCTTTTCTGTGGAAGCATTAAGGCCCGCTGTTGCTGCTCCGGTGTTGGCCAATTCGTGTCATGGATGCGGAGGAACCGATCATCATAGCTTTGAGTGCCCTGGAGCGGAGGTAACATATGACCCCGCCTTTTCCAATGAAACTGTTAATTTTATCGCGAATCAAAACAGGGGCGCGCCTTATGGAAATATGTATAATCCGAGTGCGAGAAATCACCCGAACTTTTTGTGGAATCAAAACGCACCGGGCCAACGATGGCAACCGGGGCAGCATCAAAATGATGCCTCCTCCTCCGGAAGTCAATCGCGACCGCCTTAACCGAATTACCCCCAAGGGCCCCCCACCGTAAAAACCAATTCATTGGCTGAAATGTTTGAAAGATTTGTTGATGTTTCCCAGACGAACATGACAAACCAAGCCGCTTCAATGCGCAAGCTTGAGGCACAGTTGGGCCAATTGGCTCAAATGGTCTCCGAGCGCACTCATGGTACTCTCCCAAGCAACACCGAAAAAAATCACCACGAACAAGGGAAAAGCCTTGGGGAGGAAAGGCTGGGGAATAACAACGAGCTCGTGATTAGCTGTATGATCAACAATGTTGAAACCACTGCTTTATGTGATTCCGGAGCATCTAGCAACATCCTCACTCTGCAGGATGTCGCGAAGATGCAATTGCAAATAAACACCGAAGACCGGAAATCACTTATTTTAGCTAATGGAAATTTGGTTGATACTGATGGTGGTGTGAGGGAAGTTGAGATCAAGGTTAACGGCAAACATTTTACCACTGATTTTCAGGTCATGGGACCAAAAGAAAATGACTCCATTTCGATACTCGGTGTCCCATTCCTGACGGCCAGTGGCGCATCCCTGGATTTTTCCAAAGGACGCGTCACCTGGCCGGCCGATGATTTCGCCCTTGATGATACTTCGGTACACCCCTCTCTTGTTCAAAACGACGTTTTTCTGAGTAGTGCAGATTTCAACGAAGATTCTGGAATCCTAGCCTTGAAGGCAACCCTTACGGATGAGAAAACAAAGGGGGGATTGACCGAGACGATTGATGAGAAGAATGACTTATTGACCACGAAGATGTTCGAGTGCATCAAAGACACGGCGACTGTGCCATCTCCCACCGATGCTGTTGTTGAGCATGACAGTCCTAGTCCCATGAGGGAGAAATCCCTAGACATCTATTCTTGTAATAATATTCATGACTGTGCTAAGCGTTCTGTCGCTTGGGCTGATCCGAGCGCCGTCGCGGTGCCGAAAATGATGCCATCGATCATAAAATCTGGGAAAACTGTGGAATCCACTCCTTGGAAGTCTCCATCAGTTGAGAAGCTGAAGGAGGCCAAGCACTTGCGCGATAAGCGTTATTCTTCACTCCGGCGCGAAGACACGCACCATCTGAGCAAAGGGAAATTCCCTTCTCAAGATGCTATGAAAAATTCTGCTTCTCCTTCGCTCTCCACCGAAAAGACTTACCACAAATCGGCATATAGCTGATTGCTTCTTTGCCACCCTGCCTCGCTTTTCCTGCTTATTCTCCTAGTTGGTTTGGGACCTTATGTCGCTCTCTATTCCGTAGTTTTTATTTTGCTGCAAAAACATTGTATACAACTGCTAATACAGGTATTTGGTCCATCTTAAGGACGGTAAACAAAAGGGCTATCCGGGAGATAACCCAAGCTTGGACCTTTTGGTCCCCTCGTTTATGCTTTTTATTTTATGTTTTCTACTTTTGTATTTTCCGTTGTTCGGCCTAATTCACAGGTTCAGCTTATCTTTTGTGCGAAGCAGTAACTCCCGCGAACCATCACGCAATCTTCTGGTATGCTCCCCTCTTTGGAGCATAGGTACTCTCTCTCGCTTCAGATTTCATTCCTTGGTTGAATGTCTATTTTACTTGCTTATGTTTTTCATTCAAGTCTGGGGGGAAGAGCCGCTTGTGCACTCCATGAGCACATTTAATTTCGCATGCCAGTAGTTTTCCTTTTTGCTTCATTGTTTTTGACTCCTGCTGCACACACTTTGGCACCCACATGAGCGCGCACTTGACCACGCGTGCGGCTCGAGTTGATGTATTATTTTGTGTAAACTTTAAGATGGTGGTGCTGATGTAGGATTTTGATATAGAGTAGTTCGAAACTCGTGCAGTGCTCCTAATCGAATGCTCACGTTGTGTAGAAATCGTATAGATTCAGTTTTTCTTTATGCTTGCAATTTATTTTTTTTTCTGCACTCGTAAATACTGTCTGTCCTACTCAAATTTATGAATCCGGAGTAATCACTCGGTAGTGTAGGAATGTGTGTAGGCGTCGCTAGCTTTGTATTGCTCAAGTCGGGAGGACGGATCACTTTTCTCGGTGACTAAGAACTTGCCCCAAGCTACTTTCGAAGCATTGGTGCACGGTTAGTCGAGCGTGAGCGTGACGTAGGCCATCACTTTGGCCCGGTTGAGCCTTGCACCCGTCCTAACATAGCCCTCGCTAGCCCCGTTGAGCCTACCTTCCTTTTGTTTCAGCTCCACACTCAATTCACCAATACCTCAAGCCAATCCTAGTCGCACACCCGCGTCGAGCTCTAGTTCCAAGCATTTTCTCGTTGGGTTGTTGATATGGGAGGTGGTTTTGTGAATAATGTGGATTTGCCATCAAGTTTTTGGCGCCATCTTGTTATATTTGCTGAAATTCAAGAATTTGAAAAAGGAAAAAAAATTATAAAAGCAAAAAATTGTGAAAAAGAAACGAAAAAGAGAAAATAAAAAGTATAAATGAAAATCTGTTTTTGAGATATCTGTTTTGGGGTAGGCGGTGCACACACCCATGTTGTAAAAACCAGGTCTGGGGGTGTGGTGCACTCGCATTCATTTTACTAGTGAGAAATCTGTATTTGTGCGAGCTCCGTTGGGTTGTGCGTAGCCTTCGTTTTCATCTTTTTCATCCATACCTACGTCTACACCCAAGCTCCAACTCTTCACCTAAAGTCCTACGGATTTACGCTCGAGTCGAACCAACATCGTGGAGAAAGTGTGAACGGGCAAGCATATGGTCCCCGACATTGGTGGATTCCTTTGGAGGTGATCACGAGCCCCGCTCTTTGGCAATGCTCCGCCATCCGATTTGCCTATTTTCTTCCTACATATGACCGCGCTATTCCCCGAAAATTCAATCTTTGAGTAGTGACAGTATTTATTTACGTTTGTCGAAAATTATAAATTGCTTAGCATGATTAAAAACTCCTTCTATTATATTTTCTATGCACTTGTGTTTCTCGATTTCTCGTCCTACTGTATTTTAAAATTACTACGTCAGCTAGCCATTTTTTGAGTCCACAAGGTGATTATTTGCCCGGGACGTGCAAATGGTTAAGTCTGGGGGTGTGATGAGTCCCTATTTTATACCTTATTTTGGACTCATCTTGGCCTTTTTCCTCAGCTTTGCACTATCTTTTAGCGCCATTTGTACTCCTTTTGGTTAGCTACGGCATTCCACGCCCTGTGCACCTTTTTAGCCCATTTCTGTGCTTGTGTGCATTTACATTCTTGTTATGATTATTATTGTTTACTGCGGCTGCCGCGATCGATGTCCCATGCAGTTTTCCTGCAGGTTTGGGGATCGTGAGGGCATTCGGGATAGGCGTTTCACTGTTTTTGGCAATGGAGTCAGTGGTCGTGCGTTTTTACCCACGCACGACCATCGACCTCCTGGCGCACGATCACTGATCGTGCGCAGCCTGGACTCATTTGTGAAATCTCTGCCTTGAACTTTCCGCACGATCACTTGCCATACCGCGCACGACCACTGCTCGTACGCCGCTGATCGTGCGCAGTCATACCCCATTTTACAAAAATTCTGTCTGGCTATTTCCGCACGATCATCAGCATTGCCTCGCACGATCACTGATCGTGCGCTGCTGATCGTGCGCGACCTTTGATTTTCTGATGCAGGTCTGCAGGTTGTTCACGCACAGGCGCTGACCTTGGTCGCGCACGACCACTGGTCGTGCGCTAGTGGTCGTGCGCCCTATTTATTCTGCAAGCTATAAAATGCCCTGTTCCGCGAATTAGGGAAACGAGATACATTACAGAACCTCCGCCAGTCCACCATTTCGCCCTCCAGCAGTTCCATTCGCCTCCACCTTCATACCCATCATCGGAAGGACCTTCTCCGGCGATTCCAAAGCATTCCGCATCCTCCGGTGACCCTCCCGGCCATTGAAGCATTCTTCTCCGAGCTTTCCACCAAGGAAGAAGACGAAGCATACCTAGAGAACGGAATTAAAGGCCCTCGAGGTGACAGCTCGGTGGTACCGGAAGCCCTCCTCGGACTGCGCTTGGAAGCGGATTGACAACCCGCACCTCCGGCCAACAACCGCGGTGGATCTTCAATCTCGTGGTTTTGCATTTTCTCTCTTTTTGTTGCATGGATTGTTTATGTATGTAATGAACATAAATTTCTAGTGTTATATTGGATCATTTGTGTTTCATTGTGCTTGTGAGAATTATCCTTTGATGCGCCTCGCTCCATCTCGCTCCACTCCATACGTTCGTTTCACTCAATTTCACTCCGCACTAATCACCTCACTCGCTAGACTTCCGTCCACTCACCAACCGAAGTACGGCATCGCGGCCGCTACATCCACCTCGCCTTGAGAAGCGGTGATTGTGACCCGCATAGTTTACATTAGTGTAGTCGGTCGTAAGACCACCAACCAAAGCCCCCTTCTCTTTTTGTTTATTTCAATTAACTCTCATAACAATAGTTTTAGAGTCTAAATCGTTCGACGCCAATTACATTCCTCAAGAGACTGACATCCGGGGATTTACTCCCAACTTTATTACTTGTGCAACCGGTACGCTTGCCGTATTTTACGCGCATCAAAAATCAATACATTCATTACATTAGTCCATACCACCCTAGGATAAATATTTGGGGTCTGTTGGCCAAGGATTTAGAAGTTTGATTTCGGGGTGGTATTAGGTCATGGGCTGCGTATAGTAAAAGTAGATTGTACCATAAGGCCCACCAGGGGATAGATCGACAATTGAGCTAGGGAATATGATTGGAAATATAACCCTGGTGGTTAGTGACGTCTCAGTGACGAGAGTAAAAGTGCAAGTCTTTGGGTAACAACTTGAGCTGAGGCCGGCAGAAGACCGTCGCCCTTCTAATAATGATACCTTAAGTCATTAGATTAGTCCTAAAGCAACAATGAGAGTTGGTTGTGGATCTTGGGTAGACACCAACTAAAAGTAATTATCCCTGCGGAAGGGAACTTTGGATTTTAATTCCATCTTGGTTCCTAGTACCCCCGAGACCCCTTCATTGGGCATACGCTGGGCAGTCCTGGGATTAACCTTAATTCATTAAGTGTAATAACCGGTAGGCAAGAGTAGCCTAATAGGATAGGTAATCTGTACCTGTTCTCACACGTGCCGGGTTTGAGGGACTTGGAGTCTATTGACTACTTGCTCACCCGTGCGGAGTTGGAGGGAATTGATGAGTTATATACTCACTCGTGCCGGGTTGGAGGGACTTGGAGTCTATTGATTACTTGCTCACCCGTGCGGAGTTGGAGGGAATTGATGAGTTATATACTCACTCGTGCCGTGTTTGAGGGACTTGGAGTCTATTGAGTACTTGTTCACCCGTGTAGAGTTGGAAGGAAGTTTTTGGTTTACTTGCTCGCCCAGGCAGGGTTGGAGGAATCAGGATAGGTTGGTCCTGCGAGCTGGAGGCTCGAGATAAAATACTTGCATGTGCATAAACTAGTGGCGGGCCATACGGTACTGGCCAGTCGTCACACCGACGGCAGTACGGTGGACAAGGCAGGTGCGAGGGTTAAAGGGACCAGTAGGTTATTTATACTGAGGTCTGGAGGACTTTTCCCGATAACGCGCACCCGGCCCAACAAGACTGACAGGTAGTCAGAAAAGTGGTACGCAGAGACTCTAGAGTACACTTGTTTCATGTACAGAGGCGTACAAGAGAGGTCTAGGCCTGATAGTGTGTATACCCGCCTAGAAGGCGGAAGCGCCCATTCCGCTGCTGCCGTAGCCACAACGGTGGTACCTGAGAGTGATGCTAGCTCTCGAAAAGTGGGAACTAAAGGTCTGTGATCACGGAGTCGTGTGTGTGAGTTGCACTGCATGTTCATATCATACCCACCATATAGATGCATATCATAAACATTCATAACAACCTATGACACCTGATGTATAAGTGGTATGGGACGCTTATACATTAGGACCTGCTAAACGACCCCTTAGTTTATAAGCTTTAGTGGGCAAGTTCATAGGTTAAGGTTATTTCCTTTTATATATATATATACTGCTTGTGACAACCGACACCCCATCGTATAAATGGTATGGGACATCTTATACGATGGGAGCCTTGTAGAAGATCCCTTGGCTTATGTGTTCTCGCATAAGTGAAGGTTACTTTCTTTTCTTACTTCTTCTATATACATTTGGTAGTTAGCTTCTTGTCACCTGCTTCCACTTTTTTACCCCTTATTGTCTTCCGCTTCGTCCTCCCGCTCGGTGCCTAGGAGTTGCGGGGTGAGGTGCGGAAGAAACGACTTAGTCTTTTTGACTAATGGTCGGTGACCATACTATTTTTAGGAGCTCTGGGAGAAGGACCAGCACGTCGAGGAGGCAAGACTTGAGGAGCAGATACTGGTACCTCTTACTACTACTACTGGAGCACATACTCAGGTGTGATGAGTGAGATTATAGATTTCCGCTGCTGTAGTTTGAGATAGAGTGATTTGATATTGATGTACCGGGCATAAGCCCTTATTACTCTCGTGTTGTTTACTCATTTTGGACTGCATTTTATGTACTTTTCATTTACTATAAATATATGATTAGTACTGTGGCTGTGGACTTTACCTGTGTTACTCTGATTATACTGTTATTTCTCATATTGGCCGAATAGGTTTATGATCGTACTAGCCGGCAAAATCGGCGTCTTGCTGTGTCGACTAACCCGTGCGTTAGTGTCACCGTAAGACCGCTGTTTTGGGCATAAGATCTGGGTTGGCCCCGGAGATTGGGGAACGGATCTTACAGATAGAGACAGAAAATCGGAAAAAATCATTTGTCATGCCCCATGACACGCCCCCCCCAGGGCGTGTCCCCGGGGGTGATACGGGGCGTGTCGCCTTCTGCCCGAAGTCTGCCGCCGCATTGAATGCTTGCCCCAGCTCAACATGCCAAAAGTACTGTCACGCTCCCCGTCACGGGCGTGACCTGGGGCGTGAAATCACCTTTTTCGATGACTGACGGATTTTCGACCAATGATTTTGACACGACGTGCGTGTCACGCGCCCACTACACGGGCGTGACCTAGGGTGTGACCACCGACATACAACAACAATCATCCTTCCCGCCAGAATCTAGAGCCTGAGGTCAATGTCGTACCTATCACGTCCCCGGACATGCCTTCCCTGGGCGTGTCACAGGGCGTTACCAACTCATGGAAATTTTCTATAAATTCAGACCCCCCTTCCATTTCAGCAAGCTTGGGTTGAGAGGGGAGGTGCTGCCCCTTTAATTCTTGGCCCCTCTTCATGTTTTTTAGCTCTCTCTCTCTCTCTCTCTCTCTCTCTCTCTCCTTTTGTAATTTTTTCTTAACCCTATTTTAGTATTTAGTTGTTTAAGCTTTTATTGTAATCTTGCTCTTGCTTAGTGTTAATTGTAGGGCTAGAATAGGATTTTATTTTCATGAACTTGTAATTTCATTTTCCTAAGTGTAGCTCTCCTTTTTATTAATAAAAGTGCTTTTTTTCTACTTGTGCTTTTTTTATGCTCTACTAGACATCCCCCCTCTTCCACTCCATTATGATTAACTAATCCTCCTTGTACTCGATCTTGACGATCCGAGGTTCCAGCGATTAAGTTATGATGTTTTAATTAACCTTTTCTTTGTAGGTTTAGGCCTTTAATTACTCTTGATTTTTCATCGGTTGGAGGTATATTATCGATATATACTCTCCACCTTTGCGTTCATTTTGGGCTAGCCGAGAGGCCGATAGAATGAAGTGAGCATTCAAGAGTAAAGGGAGTTGTATACACCCCTCGAGAGAGGCAGACATCCCAATCTCCCAGATTGGAGTAAAATCCAATAGTGGGGTTCACCGCGTAAAGCGAGTTTTAGGCCCCCGATTTAGACGAGAGTCGGTCGGACATTCCTAAACTCAGTTGGGCACGACTTCGAGAGAAGAGTGTTTAAGCTTTAGGAACCTCCACGGTCAAGGACCTTTATCCTATTAAGTTTAAGTTTTTATCGCATTTTCTTAGTCGTCTATTGCCGAGGTGAATCTTGATCGAGTGCTTTTCCATTTCATAGTCTCAGCCTTTCGTTTTAATCGCTTACTTTATGCTCTTTAATTTATTGCAGTAGTTCTCTTTCTAGCATTAGCTTTACTTCCTTAATTGCACTTAGTTTCTCAAACCCTAGTTTTTCCGTCGATAAATTAATAGTCTTCGTGTGAGTAAGCATACTCAACAGTTCCCGGATTTCAATACGACACTTGTGTCCCCTAGCTACAATTTGATAGGTATACTTGTCTCATTGGATTGCTAGTTCGGTTGCTTTTATTTTCTTCAAAGCTTCGCGACCACCAAGTTTTTAGTGTCGTTGTCGGGGACCAACATTCGTTGATATATTGAAAACACGAACCTATTAGTTTTATCTCTTCTCTTTCTTATCCCCTTTCTTTAATTTTAGAATCAAAAAAATTGTATTACCGATCTTAATAGTAACCCACTTCGCAATTTTTCTACACCACCTAATTCTCTCGAAAAGGGCAAAGGGCTTTAAGCGCCACTATCTCTTCTAGTACCTTGCGAACCCTTCACAGGGTAGTCCTTGGGAATTTCGGGAGTTAAGATATTTTAAAAAAATCTATTTCAAAAAAAATTCTAATCTAGTTTTTCTTTCTAGTTTATTTTATTTCTCTTTCTTCTTTTCTCTTCTTAGTGCATTACCCGCGGGAGTCCGTCGGTTATTTTGGACTTGGACCACGAAATTGAGCGTACTCTTCGGAGAAGATCGCTATTTCAAGGAAATACTTCCCAAATACCGGTTGAGGACTCTGAGTCATTCTCTACCCTAAGAATGGAAGAACCCAACGTGGAGGAAGCCGTGCAAAGACCTATATCTTATTATGAACGACAAAATCTCGAGGGAACAGAATCTAGCATAGTTCGCACTGCTATAGAAAATAATAACTTCGAATTAAAGCCTAGCATAATTCAAATGGTGCAGCAATATGTGCAATTTGACGGACTTCAAGATTAAGATCCGAACGCACATATAGCAAGCTTTCTTGAAATTTGTGACAGCTTCAAGATAAATGGTGTCACGAATGATGCAATCAGGCTATGACTTTTCCCCTTCTCTTTGAGAACTAAAGCTAAGCAGTGGTTGAATACCCTACCTAAGAATAGCATAACCACCTGGAATGAATTAACCATTTTTCGGCGAAGTATTTTCCGCCAGCTAAAACTGCTAAACTTAGGAACAACATTTCTGCTTACGGACAAATAGACTCTTAAACCTTATATGAAACTTTGGAAAGATTTAAAGAACTATTAAGATGATGCCCACATCACGTGCTACCTGTATGGTTACAAGTGCAGACGTTTTATTACGGGCTAAATAAAAATACAAAGCAAATGATAGACGGAGCTTCTGGCGGTACTTTAAACCATAAGACCCCGAAGGCAGCTGTTGAGCTTTTTGAGGACATGGACATGAACACTTATCAGTGGAATGTGCCAAGGTCCTGCCCGAACAAGCCTGCAGGTATCTATGAAGTGGACAACGTCTCCTAGCTCGCTCTGCAAGTAGAAATCCTAAGCAAAAAAATCACAGAGATGACTGCTGCCTCCGCCCCTCAGGTATGGGAATCTACAACTCCTGCCCCAGAACAATTAGATTTTGTTAACAATATGCCTAGAAATGCTTTTAATAATTTTTCTGCTACGAATTTTCATCCTCCTTGTTTTAATTTTCCGAATAGTTATAATCCTGCCTTAAGAAATCATCCAAATTTTTCGTGGAGTAATCCATCGAATGCTATGCGCCTGCTACCACAAAATGATTTTCCTGCACCACCACCACCACCTCTTCAAAATTATCCAAAACCTCCAAGCTTGGAGGAGTTATTCTCCAAATATATCACGACAAATGACGCTACGATAAGGACCCTAACCGGAAGCGTTAAAAGTCTAGAAAATCAGGTAGGAAAGCTCGCGAAAATAATTTCTGAGCGACCCGCAGGGTCTCTTCCTTCCAATACCGAACCCAACCCGAGAGAGCAAGCGAAAGCTATAACTCTTCGGAGTGGGAAGCAATTCTCTGGTATGGTTTGCGAAGAGCCGGCGGCAAGCTCCGTCCCTGCTTTAAAAAATCAAAGCTCCGCTCCCGTTTTAAAAATTCCACCCTCTACTAAAGAAGTTATCACCCTCATTTTAGAACAAAATCTCACTCCACCACCCATTTTCAAAAATAATCCAACTCCTCCATACCCCTCTGAACTTAATAAACAACGTCAAGATGATCAGTACTCCTGCTTCTTAGAAATCTTAAAGCCAATCCACATAAATTTGCCCTTCCACGAAGCTATTTCGCATATGCCGAAATACGCCAAATATCTTAAGGACCTCTTGACCAACAAGAAAAAGTTAGAGAACCTCTCGCATGTCACGTTAAACGCCGAGTGCTTTGTTGTTTTAACAAATAGTTTGCCGAAGAAGATCAGTGATCCGGGTAGTTTCTCTATCCCGTGTGTCTTCGGTGATCTTTTTGTCAAGCACGCATTAGCCGACTTAGGCACGAGTATAAACCTGATGCCCCTCTCATTGTTTAAGAAGCTAGGAATTGGTAGCCTTAACCCCATGCGTATGAGTATCCAGCTAGCCGATAGATCTGTCAAGTACCCGTTAGGAATAGTGGAGGATGTTCTAGTAAAAGTCGACAAGTTCATCTTCCCGGTAGACTTTGTCATTTTAGACATCGAAGAAGACGTCGAGGTTCCCCTTATCCTTGGATGACCCTTCCTTGCCACCTCCCGAGCCATCATTGATGTAAGCAATGGTAAGCTCTTTCTTCGAGTAGGCGACGACGAAGTCAATTTTTCTATCACCCCTTCGATGAAGAACACCTTAGCAAATGATGACTCCTGCTTTTTCTTAGATGCCGTAAGTGACGAATACTCCTATTACCCCTCCAAATTTGAAAAGAAGTTTTATGATTTTTGTTTTTCCTCTTCTCTTCCAACTGAATCGCTGCAAGAAAGTGATGAATCTTCTTATTGCCTTTCTGAATTTGATAAATAGTTTTCCGATTTTTGTTTCTCTTCTTCTCTTCAAACTGATTCGCTGCAAGAAATCGCCTTGGCCACCAGCTCCACACCTTATAATTTTCCTTATAAAAAAGTTTATGAAGATATCATTTTTGAAAAAGAAAGAATTTCCAAATCCTCTTATGAAGAACCCCCTACCCTAGAACTTAAAGAACTTCCTGAACATCTCAAGTACGCCTTTTTAGAAAAAGACTCCAAGCTGCATGTTATAGTTTCGGCCTACCTCACGGATGTCCAACATGAAAAATTCTTCTAGTTCTACGTAAGCATCGCCGAGCTATTGCCTGGCAAATTTCTGATATCAAGGGCATAAGCCCATCTTTTTGTACTCATAAAATTTTAATGGAAGATAATTCGCATAACTCCATTCAACCTCAACGCCGTATAAACCAGAACATGAAAGAAGTAGTTAAGAGCGAGGTTAAGAAATTATTAGACTCAGGAATTATCTACCACATATCAGATAGTAAGTGGGTTTGCCCTGTTCAGGTAGTACCAAAGGAGGGAGGGATAACGATAGTTAGTAATGAAAATAACGAATTAATCCCAACACGGACGGTGACGGGTTGGCGTATGTGTATAGATTATAGGAAGCTGAATGACGCCACCCACAAGGACCACTTTCTTTTGCCGTTTATCGACCAGATTTTAGAACGATTATCCGGCCATAGCATTTATTGTTTTCTCGATGGCCTCTCGGGGTGTTTTCAAATCCCCATCTCTCCCGAGGACCAAGAGAAAACTACGTTTACTTGTCCCTTCGGCACCTTCGCCTACATAAGAATGCCATTTGGATTGTGCAATGCGCCAGCTACATTCCAACGATGTATGCTCGCTATCTTTGACAAGTACGTAGAAAGCATTATGGAGGTATTTATGGACGATTTCTCCGTGTTCGGCGATTCCTTTGATAGATGTTTAGAAAACCTCGAAAAAGTCTTAGAACGATTCAAAGAAACTAACCTTGCCCTAAATATGAAAAAATGTAATTTTATGGTGAGGGAATGGTTAGTTTTGGGTCATAATTTTATGGTAGATGTTGCCAAGATAGAAGTTATTGAGAAGTTGCCGCCGCCTACAAACATAAAAGCTATAAGAAGTTTCCTAGGCCACGCTGGCTTTTACCGTCGTTTTATAAAGGATTTTTCCAAGATCACCAAGCCCCTCACCCATCTCTTAGAAAAAGACGCTCCATTCATTTTTGATGACTCTTGTCTTTCTGCCTTCAAATCAATTAAAGAAAAGTTAATTAATGCACCTATTATGATAACTCCGGTGTGGGACCTTCCTTTCGAGATAATGTGCGATGCGAGTAGTTTCGCGGTGGGAGCCGTATTAGGTCAACGTATATCTAAAAACTTCCAGCCCATCTATTACGCTAGTAAAACACTCATATCTACACAAGAAAATTACACCACGACCGAGAAGGAGCTCTTAGCTGTAGTATTCGCTTTTGATAAATTTCGTCCTTATATTACACTTTCAAAAATTATTGTTTTTTAGGACCACTCGGCCCTCAAATACTTTCTTGCCAAAACGGATACCAAGCCACGCTTGATTCGCTAAGTCTTACTCCTCCAAGAGTTCGACTTAGAGATCCGTGATAAGCGAGGAGCTGAGAACTTGGCCGCCGACCATCTCTCCAGATTAGACAAACCCTTTATAGAAAAATTAAATGAAAAATATTTTAATGATTATTTTCCTAATGAGAAGCTGCTTTTAATTAGCACATCTACTTCTCCTTGGTTCGCGCACATCGCCAACTATTTAGTGGCCCGGGTGTTCCCAAAAGAGTTCCCCTCTCAACAAAAGAAGAAATTCTTTTCTGAGCTGAAGAACTACTTTTGGGAACACCTGCATCTTTTCAGAATCTGTGCGGATCAAGTAATAAGGAGATGTGTTTCTTATGAAGAAGGAATTGATATTTTAAAAAATTTACATGAAGGTCCGACAGGTGGGCACTATCAAGCTGCTCGCACCGCTCACAAGGTGCTTTGCGCGGGTTTTTACTGGCCCAGTCTGTTTAAAGACGCGCAAGCTTTTGTGAACAGGTGTGATAGTTGCCAACGGTCGGGCAACATTTCAAATAAAAATGAAATGCCGCAAAATTATTTCCTTGAGTGCGAAATTTTCAACCTCTAGGGAATCGATTTTGTTGTCCCCCTTCCTTCTAGCTTCGGAAACTAGTATATTTTAGTTGTCGTTGATTATGTATCACGATGGGCAGAGGCCCAAGCTCTTCCTACGAACAGCTCCCGAGTTGTAGTCATATTTATTAAAAAATTATTTTTTTGATTCGGTACGCCGTGCACCATCGTTAGCGACAGGGGTACCCATTTCTATAACGTGCAATTTTCAAAAAACCTAACCAAATACGGCGTTACACATAAACTTTCAACTGCCTACCACCCCCAAACTAACGGACAAGTCGAAGTAGTAAATAGAGAAATAAAAATAATAGTAGAAAAGACTGTTTCAACTTCTAGGAAAGACTGGTCAGCAAAATTAGACGATGCTTTATGGGCCTACAGAACAGCGTACAAAACCTCCCTCAGATGTACGCCGTATCGGCTGGTCTATGGAAAATCATGCCATCTACCCGTAGAATTAGAACACCGCACTTTTTGGGCCTTAAGATTTTTAAACTTCGATCCCCGCTCCGTCGGTGACCTTAGAAAATTTCAACTAAATGAACTCGACGAGTGGCGCTCTTACGCTTACGAAAATAACAAACTTTATAAAGAGCGGACGAAGCGTTTACACGATAAACACTTTAGGCATCCGAACACCTTTAAGCCGGGCGACCAGGTTCTTTTATATAATTCATGTTTACGTTTATTTCCGGGTAAATTAAAATCTCGTTGGTCTGGGCCCTTTTCTGTTTTAAAAGTTTTTCCATATGGAACTGTTTTAATTTCTCACCCTGATAAGGGTAATTTAAAAGTGAATGGTCATCGTCTTAAACTGTATTTCTCTGGTGATGATGATGTCAGTCCAAACATTATTAAGTTTCTGCTTCACGAACTCTAACTTTGGACTTTTTATTTTTGTTAAATTTTTTTTTATTTTTGGACAATAATAATTTTGGACAATATTATTATTTGATGCGTCGAGCTCAACGACATTTTAAACAAAGGGCGCTCTTGGGAGGCAACCCAAGTCATTTTTTTGTTTTCTTTATTTTACAATTTTTGCCCTGGACGGCTCCAACAAGCTGAGCCTTCTGCGATCGCCTGCTCCAACGTTGCTGAATCCATCACAAAGTCCAAAGAAGACATTCAGGGGAGCGGCATCACTCAGTTTTCGCAGCGAATAAATCTGGGGAAGTACCTGCTTTTCAATTATGTCTTTCAATTTTGTACCTTACTTTTCTCTTCTTCTCCAATCCCCTTCTTTAGCCATTGAGGACAATGTCCATTTTAAGCTTGGGGGAGGACATCCTCCTTCATTTTTGCTTAGTGTAAATATCTTTTCTTTCCTTTTTGTATATATCTTAAATATTTCCAAAATAATAATAAAAAAGAATATTTCACAAATTTTAAAAAAAAATTTTGCTTTTTGTTTTTGCCTTAATAAGTTTAGACATTTTGGTATTTCAATAGTACCCTTAGTTTTTATTTTTGTTTTACTCAAAATTTTCTATAAACAACGTAGTTAATTATAATATTTCTAATCATCCTTTTTAATTATGTTTCACAAGTAAAATGTTGGCCATGCTGTGTTTCTAATTCACGGTAGCATGTTAAGGTGAAATATTTTTTCTAAAACTCGCATTTCTATGATGGTTTTTCGTTCTTTATTTCCTATACTTTCTCAAAATTTCTTCATCCGCTATTTTCCTTTTCGTTTTTGGATAATTTTTGTAAGGTCAACCTTTGAATAACGTAGTAGATGTGAACGATCCAAGTAACCTATTATTCCAATTTTCAAGGCAATTTGATCAATCTTCTTTTATTATCTAGGACTCGCTTTTTGAAAATTTTTTAAACCTTTGTTTTAAATAAATTTAAAAGCGTGAATATGATTTAGGCCATTTTTGTTTTCGTTTGAGCTTTCCTGCCAACCTAAACACTTTTACCACTAGTTAGCCGCTTTTGAGCCTTTTTTCCGATTTCATTTGATAGCTCCTCTTTTCATTTCATTTTCACCAAAGCTAAAATTTCCAACCTATCGAATCACACTAGCCTTTTTGAGTTTCAAAAAATATTTTCTTGATTTTGATAGGTTATTTTGTGATTTTCTTGGAAGAAGAGTTTTTGAAAAAAGTATGCTCAAAAGATATGTTTGTTTTTATTTGGCCAATTCAAAATGAAAATAAAAAAAATATATATTTATGGCCTTTGTTTTGAAAAAAGGAAAAAATGGAGAAAAGAAGAAAAAGAAAGAAAAAATATTTATATTATGTTAAATGAAATTTTTTGAAACTCTTTGTTTTGGTTTAGTGTGATTTTAAGCCTTCACGTTTATCTTTGAATTCAACTCCTAATCATATTCCTAAACCAAATGTTTCTGTCCTATTTAAGTCCTTTTGATTCACTCCTTTTGATTCACTCCTTTTGAATCTTATTTAACAACTAAGAAAAGAAGAAAAGTAAATCAGTTTTAGTTTTGGATTTAAACTTAGATTTTTGTTAATTGAATTGATATAATTATAATGCGTTGCTTGGATCTAGTAACAACTCAATGCGTTTTTCATTTTCGTTGCTTTGCCTAAATCTATTTAAAGAATTTCGTCAAAATTTTGAATGATTTATTTTCGTTAAGTAAAGTTTATAAAAGTCTTACCATAACTAAATAATCATTTTAGATTTACGTTTCACCTTTTCCCTACTTAGAATTTCGCATAGTACTTGTGTGGGCATAATTAGAACTTCTTGATTAGTCTTTTTTTATGAATATCTAGTTTTTATATTTTTGCTTGGGGAAAGCAAAACTTAAGATTGGGGGAATTTGATAATACGTTTTGTATCCTAAACTATTATCGTATTTTTCTAGTTTATAATGTACAAATGATGTTTTTTTGTTTATCTTTTATCCTTTTTATGTAAATATTATTGCCACTAACATTTTCTTGTCTTTTTGCAGGTTTCCAGTTTTTGGTAAAAAATGACCTGTCACGCCCCCCTATCACGCCCTCCCTGTGTTAGACCCCATTTTTTTTCTTTTTAAACACCGGGGTCTTAGCCCAGAATTGCCGCTTTGTGGTGACACCATCACGCCCGGGAAGGTCATCATTACAAAACGCCGATCCTGTTGGCCAAATCGATAGCAGAAAAGTAGCATAAGTAAATATAAATCTAGTCCACCATAACCACATATATATAAATAAATGTCCACGAAGGGAGAGTCCACAATAATAATAATCAGAGTACAAAAGGAGGGCTTGTGCCCAGTACATGTAATCCTCACTACAAGTCACTCGCAGAAGCAAAACTAAAACTAAGCATCACCGTAACTGTCATTGAACCGAGAGCACCCAAGCTAGACTGGCCCATCTCCACTGACTCTGTACTCTATTGGTGCTACATCTCTGGGTGCTTCTTCCTTTTCGGCCTGCAGTCACCGCCTTGCAATCCATGTCTGCGTCTACATCTTCGGCCTCTTGGCTGCTGAGCTGGTGGGATGCCACCCATCATGGGACATTTGACCCGTGTATGTCCCGGCTGGTGACAATGGTAACATGGTCACGGGGTCAACTCCTTCAGAAACTGCAAAACCTGTGACCCTTCCATATGGTACACCTAAAATGTTATGGTTTGAAAACCGTTAGTCTAAAAGACTAAGCCCTATCATCCCCTACCCCTTCCCCCATGGCTCTTAGGTACCGAGCGGAGAGGAAGAAAGGGAAGGACATGAAGGTGGAGAATAAGTCAAAAGCAGGTGACAGCGGACCTATGCTAGCAATTCCATAGTAAATATGACAAAAGCAGAAAGTAAAAAATATAACCTTAACTTATGCGGAAGCGCATAAGCCAAGGGATCTTTTGCAGGGCTCCCGTCGTATAAAGTGTCCCATACCACTTATACGTTGGGGTGTTGGTTATCAAACAGCAAGGAGTAGCAAGTAAGTAAAAGCACAAGAAATATAACCATTGATTTTTAGGGATTACCCCTATAGACCAAGGGGTCGTTTTACAGGGCCTATCGTATAAAACGTCCCATACCATCTTATACGATAGGTGGCAATGTTTATGCTATGACACGCAAATATGCTATGGAATGCACAAGAAAGTGCAACACACCCACACGACTCCATGCGCACAGACCTTTAGTTCCCCCTGTTTGGGCAGCTAATTTCACCCCCAGGAACCTCCGTGGTGGAAAACGGAGACAGTGGGTTGGGCCCCCCACTGCTAGGCGGGTAACCACACTACCAGGCCTAGCCCTTCCATACACCCCTAAAAGAACACAACCTTGAGTATCCGCATATTAGTGCTGGCTATATCTACAAGGCTTTCTTGGGCTAAGTGTCCTACACCGCCAAGTCAACGTACCGACGTCGGTGTGATCGATCGTCCAGTACCGATGACCCACCACTTTTATGCACATGCAATCATGATAGTTATATTTGTACAAGTTCTTATGTTGCCGAGCCTCCAGCTCTCTAGGATACCAAACATATACCAAGTCCCCGAGCATCCCGCTCCCTGGACTTCCAAATTACAAACCAAACCATTGACATTACTAGTAGGCCCTTAGACCACGGTCCTACTCCACCCATTCCATGCCAATTCTTCTTCCTAAGTGTACAAGTGTAGGTGTGAGGTGCAACTATTATTAGGGTTACTCTTGATCATTTTATTCCTAAGATTTAAGGTTAACCTTGGACTTCCCGAGGTTTACCCGGTGAAGGGCTCGCAGCGGTACTAGGAGCTATGATGGGGTGAATCCCAAAGCTCCCTTTCCAAGGCACTTATTGTAATTGGTTGGTTCCCTTAACCCATTCTCTTCTCATATTATAGTGGGCTAATCCTAGGGTGACTTTGACTCTTCTTCTTCTCGGGGAGGACGATCTTCCGTCAAACCCGAACACCACTTAACACTAGTTAATCTCACACCCTACCCGTCCCGACTTCCAACAATGAACTTGATTTAAACCACCCTATCCAAGCTAGCAAACTACCAAAATTCCATCTCCCAGGTTCATTACCCACTCTAGTTCAGCTTCTGCAGTTTTACTAAACGCAGACCATCCTAAGCTTTATGAGGTATGCTAGGGGTGGTACTCCAAATTGTCTTCCGAATCTCCTATAATATTTACTGGAGGTCTACCATGACATAATTAATCTAAATCCAGAAAATAATAATTTTCCTATTTCATTTGGCATTTAATTTATTTATTCTCAGGCTTCCATGCCTTAGTATGAACATGAAGTGCACTAATGTGCCAACAATAAATAACCATAAAATCAGTAAAAATCCTATGAAGCATTTAAGCAGTAATTCCAAATTTTTAGAAATTTCAAATGTGTTTAGGCCTACATTTCCTAATTTACCATTTTAGGACACTTTTACTATATTATGAAGCAAGTACTGTAAATATATATCCAAAAATCACAATAAAATTATAGAAGCTTTATGATGACCTAAAACCATCATAAACCAAGTCCCATAATTTTTCTCAAATATTTGGGCTCTGAATTTATTTTAATGTAAAACACCAATTTTCCTAGCTTAGAGAAGGAGGTACTATTTTTATTAATCTAAAAATCCAGAAAAATTTACAGGAAGACTATCATTGTCTGAAACACCCATAGACCAAATTTCATAATTTTCCAAATAGTAATTGGGCATTATTTGTATTTTTGACTATATATCACAATTAGTATGTTAAATAATTAAGTACAAAAAATAATCAGATAAAACTCTCAAGAAAAATACATAAGGTATAACATGCTATAAGATGCCTTAATCAAAGATTTCATAACATTCCAGTTCATATAAATTCCAAAATAATCAAGATAAATATCTAGGGCACAATTAGAGTTGTAAATGAAGTACTGTATAAATTAACCCAAAACTCTCAAAAAAATTATATTATGTCCACTTAGACCATAAAATCACCCTACTTAAATTTTTCTTGATTTGAAGTTCATTTGATAACATAATAGTTCAAATTAAGGTTTGTGACCTAAACTAAGGTTAGGGTTTTAGGTGGCCTAACTGTCTCCAAAGCCCCTAATATTTTGTTCAGAGAACTATAATGGCCCCATGGTCCTCTCCACCAAATTTCAAGTCAGTCCAAGGTCATTTGACCCCATGACCTTCACAACCCTAAAAATCCCCATTAAGGGACTTACCCTAGGGTTCTAAGGCTACCCTATCCAAAACCACCCCAAATTACATTGGAGGGTGTGTCATGGCCCAAAAAGGCAGTCGATAAAATATCAGCGTCTGTTGAGGTTGTTTGACCACTCAAATCCCAAAAGGAATGAATTGACCTAATTTATCCTATAAGGCCCAACCTAGGGTCAAGTTAAAACTCAATCAAAACACTTCCAAAAGAGGTGGAATTTTTACCAGAGTTCTAACATTCCCCCTAAGACCTCCCATCAAATTTGGGGGGATTTTGAGGTGTTTAGGACACCTAATTAAATTATACATGAATTATTAAATTTTTACAAAAACTATAGAAAAATATTCTCCAAAAATTCTCATTTTTGGATAGGCTCTAGGTATAGTTAGGATAGACTCCCTGCACAAATTTCATAACTTTTAGGCAAAGGATGAAAGGTGGGCACACCTTTTTGTCTCTGCCTATCTCTAGGTCTAGATCCCACCAAAAGGGGTGCCTTGGTCAAACCAGTTTACCAAATTGACCCAAATCTATTTTGAAATGTAGTAGACCCATAAGGCGACAGATTTCTTGTTGGTCACTTCTACATAATAAGCCTCTAAGTACCTCATTAAATAGCATAAAAGAGAGCTTGATAAATCACTACATTTATATATAAATATAATAATTTAGTATTATAGGTTACTGTTCATCTTCTCAAAAAGCCCGAACCAGCAACCTAAAATGCTAAAAACCTGTAGCATTTCTAAAGCTATTTCCCGGCCACCCAGCCATCTCCCTGGCCGGCCACCACCACCACCTCTATTGAGGTGAGGGCTACCGTCGGGCGGCGACACGGCCGCCAGAGAGGCGGTTTCCGGCGAACCCGCCACCATGAAATTTCGGAAAAACCATGGCAACGCTCACCCAATCCAGCTCTTTTGAGCCCGATATCTCTCCTAATGATTTCTAAGATCTATCCATAGAAGAAGAGGTAGAGGAGAACCTTATTCGCGGTTTGGAGTCGAGTCGATTGTCGGGATGCCCTGGGCACGGTGGTGGCGTCGCCGGAATTCTTCTACAGCACAGTAGGAGGATCGAAAGTTTAGGTAAGGGCTGGGAAACTTCATCCTTGTGCATAAGGGGCCTTTTTAAAGGAAAGAAATGGGGAGTGGGCGGTTATAGGCTGTCCAGCCATTATTGCCTCTTCAAGAGCAAGCTCGGCCATGGTGGAGGGGAGCTGAAATGGCTTTGTAACAGCTGGAGGAGGGCTGGAATCTCCCCCTCTCCCTGAGAGGAGTTGAATCCAGCCGTTTCAAGGGGAAGAGGGAAGGCCATGGCATCGAATGCCATTGATGGCCATGAAGCCTTGCTATCGGCCATGGCTGGAAGGAGACGAGTCGGCTGCCACGTGGCACAACCGGTCAAACTTCATAAAATAAGACTTAACTAAGTCTTAATAAGAGAAAACGACCCAATAATGTATTCTGGCACACTTCCTAGACCGGCCCGGTTCAGCTGAACCAGCACCCAGCAAAATAAAATGCCAGAAAAATTCTAAGTACAATGGCGTTGAGTGAGCTCAGCTCACTCAACGCCATCAAAGCTACGGTGTTGAGTGAGCTCAGCTCACTCAACGCCATCCAAGCTACGGCGTTTAGTGAGCTCTGCTCACTCAAAGCCATCCTAGATAAGGCGTTGAGTGAGCTCTGCTCACTCAACGCCATCAGAATGACCTCCTAAATTTTGGCGTTGAGTGAGCTCAGCTCACTCAACGCCATCCGGATTATGGCTTTGAGTGAGCTTAGCTCACTCAATGCCGTCCAGGTTATGGCATTGAGTGAGCTTAGCTCACTCAACGCCGTCCGGATTATGGCTTTGAGTGAGCTTAGCTCACTCAAACCCGTCCTTATTATGGCATTGAGTGGGCTTAGCTCACTCAATGCCGTCCAGATAGCTTTAAGTGAGCTTAGCTTACTCAACGCCATCCAGGTTATGGCGTTGAGTGAGCTTAGCTCACTCAATGCCGTCCAGATTATGGCTTTGAGTGAGCTTAGCTCACTCAATGCCGTCCAGGTTATGGCTTTGAGTGAGCTTAGCTCACTCAACGCCATCCAGGTTATGGCATTGAGTGAGCTTAGCTCACTCAACGCCGTCCAGATTATGGTGTTGAGTGAGCTTAGCTCGCTCAACGCCGTCCAGATTATGGCTTTGAGTGAGCTTAGCTCGCTCAAAGCCGTCCAGGTTATGGCTTTGAGTGAGCTTAGCTCACTCAACGCCTTCCAGACCACGGCGTTGAGTGAGCTTAGCTCACTCAACGCCATTCCAAGGTCACGGGCGTGACGGATCGGTCACGGGCATGTCTGACCTATGTTGAAATTTTTCAGCTCGATGATTGTCTTCCTGAGGTCGACGATCATCGAAGGGGGGTCACGCCCTAGGTTACGGGCGTGACGGGTCGGTCACGGGCATGACCACCCCTTGACTCAAAATCTTGGTCGACAAACTTCGAGTCCTGGGCTTCCTAGGGTTCTGTTAAGACAAAGCCACTCCCATGGGTCTAGTCGGAAATGAGATGTTATACCCTATGCGTGACTTAGGGCGTATCACCTGATCCCGAGGATTCCTGATGACAGAGACAGAAAATCGTAAAAAAAAACGTCTGTCACGCCCCATGACACGCCCTCCCACGGCATGTACCCGGGCGTGACACGGGGCGTGTCGCCCTCTGCCCGAAGTCTGCCACCGCATTGAGTGCCTGCCCCAGCTTAACACGCAAACAGTACTATCATGCCCCCCGTCACGGGCGTGACCTGTGGCGTGACATCACCTTTTCCTATGACTGATGAATTTCTGACCAATGATTTCGACACGACGTGCGTGTCACGCCCCCCCTACATGGGCGTGACCTTGGGCGTGACCACCGACGTACAACAGCAATCATCCTTCCCGCCAGAATCCAGAGCCCGAGGTCAATGTAGTACCTGTCACGCCCCCTGACACGCCCTCCCTGGGCGTGTCGTCGAGCGTGACAAACCCGTGGAAATTTTCAATAAATTCAGACCCCCCTTCCATTTCAGCAAGCTTGGGTTGAGAGGGGAGGTGCTGCCCCTTTATTTCTTGGCCCCACTTCATGTTTTTTAGCACTATCTCTCTCTCCTTTGTAATTTTTTCTTAACCCTAGTTTAGTATTTAGTTGTTTAAGCTTTTCTTGTAATCTTGCTCCTGCTAAGTGATAATTGTAGGGCTAGAATAGGATTTTATTTTCATGCACTTGTAATTTAATTTTCCTAAGTGTAGCTATCCTTTTTATTAATAAAAGTGCTCTTTTTCTACTTGTGTTCTTTTTATGCTCTACTACTCATCCCCCTCCTCCACTCCATTATGATTAACTAATCCTTCTTGTACTCGATCTTGACAATCCGAGGTTCGAGCGATTAGGTTATGATGTTTTAATTAACCTTTTCTTTTTAGGTTTAGGCCTTGAATTACTCTTGATTTTTCATGGGTTGGAGGTATATTATCGATATATACTCTCCACCTTTTCTTTCATTCTGGGCTAGCTGAGAGGCCGATAGAATGAAGTGAGCATTCAAGAGTAAAGGGAGTTGTACGCACACCTCGAGAGAGGCAGACGTCCAAATCTCCCGGATTGCAGTAAAATCCAATAGTTGGGTTCACCACATAAAGCGAGTTTTAGGCCTCTAATTTAGACGAGACTTGGTCGGACCTTCCTAAACTCAGTTGGGCACGACTTCGAGAGAAGCGTGTTTAAGCTTTAGGAACCTCCACGGTCAAGAACCTTTATCCTATTATGTGTAGGTTTTTATCGCATTTTCTTAATCGTCTCTTGCCGAGGTGAATCTTGATCGAGTGCATTTCCATTTCATAGTCTCAGCCTTTCATTTTAATCGCTTACTTTATGCTCTTTAATTTATTGCAGTAGTTCTCTTGCTAGCATTAGCTTTACTTCCTTAATTGCACTTAGTTTCTCAAACCCTAGTTTTTTCGTCGATAAAATAATAGTCTTCATGTTAGTAAGCATACTATATAGTTCCCGGATTTCAATACGACACTTGTGTCACCTAGCTACAATTCGATAGGTATACTTGCCTCATTGGATTGCTAGTTCGGTTGCTTTTATTTTCTTCGAAGCTTAGCGACCACCAGTGTATTTCAGCAAAGGCCATTTGGGACTCACTAAATGCAATGGTAGCAGGATCTGCTGATGATAGGAAAGACAAGAGATCACATCTGATCTCTCAATATAAGAATTTCAGGAAATAAGAAGTAGAATCAGTTATTGACATGTACAATAGATTCAACCTCATAATTAATGAGCTGAAAACTCATGGACAAGGACATCTCATTAACAGAGAAAAATTACAAGATTCTTATGTGCTTCCCTAGCACATGGGACTCTAGGATCAGTCCAATCAAGGAAGCCCGAAGCCTAAATAAGATCTCTACTGAAACCTTATTGGGCAAGCTCAAGTCTTATGAGCAGGTCATCAAGACTAGAGAAGATGAGCAAATGACCCCTTCATCTTCAGCAAAGAAAGAGCAAAGTATTGCTTTCAAAGCAAGTGAAGAAGCTGAAGCCACTCCAGATAATGAAGATCTACCAAGTCTCTTGGCAAGGAAGTACTTCAGAAGAAGATCTTCCAGAAAAGATGATAAGCCAAGGTATGATAAAACCACTACTAAAGAGATAGTTTGCTAGGGATGTAGGAAACCTGGACACATACTACCAGAATTTCCAGAGAACCAGAAGAAAGTTAAAAGAAAGAAGAAAGACTCCAAGAAACTTTCTAGCAAACCATCCTCCAATAAATAAAAAAAGAAGGAAAGAGGATTTGTTGCTGAGACTTGGAGTGAATCTGAGTCAGAATCTTCATCCAGTCCAGTGAAAAAGAAGAAGAGGCAAATGCCATTGAGATCTGATTGAAGGCAATTAATGCATCATGCAGTCACTCAGTAGCTGAAGAATCAGAAGCAAAATTTTAATCAGAAGAGGACCAGGTAATAGCTTATTTTGATTTCACTTTTTATTAATTTAAAACTAAATTCAAACTTTTATGCAATGATTTAAATAAATATGAGAAGGAAAACAAACTTATCAGAGAAAAACAAATTGAATATGACAATCTGTTTTCTGAAAATATCAAACTGAAAGATGAATTAGACTTAGCTTCAGAACAAATAATTTCATTGAAAACTAAATTAAATGAGGCTAAAATATTTGAAGAATCCCTTAATGGGATAAGTATCAAATTGATGGACTTTACAAGCACAGTGAATTCTAGATTAAATAGCAAAATGGGCATAGGTGCTTTATCAATGCAGCCTCCTATTCTTCAGAAAAATATTTTATCAATCGCCAGAATGAACCCAACCTATGTTTAAGAACCCCACATATGTTTAGGAGTTGGATGCACAAGGATTGATTATAAGGAATAAAGAAAGATTGGTAGCCCAAGGTCGTTCATAAGAGGAAGGTATTGATTATGACCAGAACTTTTCCCCTGTTACTAGGCTGGAGGCTATCAGGATATTTCTTGCCTATGCAGCATTAAAGAAATTCAAAGTCTATCAAATGGATGTCAAGAGTGCATTCCTTAATGGTGAACTCAAAGAGGAAGCCTATGTGGAGCAATCACCATGTTTTATCTCTTCAACTCATCCCTCTTTTGTTTTTAAGTTGCATAAAGCTCTCTATGATTTAAAGTATGCTCCAAGAGCTTGGTATAAGAGACCCTAGCTAGCTTTCTTTTAGAGCATAAGTTCACTAGGGGCAATGTAGATAGGACTTTGTTTATTAGGCATCATAAAAATAAAATTTTGCTAGTACAAATATTTGTAGATGACATCATATTTGGCTCTACTTATTCCAAACAATGCAATAGGTTTTCTGACCAGATGCATTCCAAGTTTGAATTGAGTAGCATGGGTGAGCTTTGATACTTCCTTGGTCTTCAAGTGACGCAATCCTCGTATTGAATTTTCATCTCCCAATCTAAATATAAGAGATTTTGGATGTCTGATGCCTCAGCTATGAAAATACTCATGGCTTCCAATGCTGTGATTGATTCTGATGAATAGGGCAAGCCAGTTGATCAGAAAACATATAGGGCTATTGTTGTGTCCTTTTTGTATCTCATAGCTTGTAGGCCAGATATAATGTTTGCTATATGTCTTTGTTCTAGGTTCCAAGTGAATCCTAAAGAATCTCACCTTATTTTACTAAAATTTTATTGATATATATAAAGGGTTGTCCAAATCTAGGACTCTGGTATCCAACTGAGTGAGAATTTGAATTAACTGGATATTAAATGTTTACTTTATTGGTTGTAGAGTTAATAGGAAAAGCACATCAAGAACATGCAAGTTCCTTGGTGATAGGCTTGTGTCTTTGCTTTGTAAGAAACTGACATCTATGTAAACTTCAATTGCTGAAGGTGAATATATAGTAGCTGGCAGTTGTTGTTAACAAATTTTTTGGGTTCAAAACCAACTCCTGGATTATGCTTTCAATCTAAATAATTCAACTATATTTTGTGATAGTTCGAATGTAATTTCCTTTGCACAAATTCCAGTGCATCATAGTATGACCAAGCATATAGAAATTATACATCATTTCATTAGAGATTGTGTAGATAAAAATAAAATTAATCTTGTCTTTATCTCTACTGATTTACAAAGAGCAGATATCTTCACCAAACCATTGGATGAAAAGAAACATGTGTTCTTCTTAAACCAGCTAGGTATGATTTATGGAGAAGTTTAATTTGATTTCTGTCTGAGGTCAAATAATTTATCACTTTTCATCGAACGGAGATCGACGATATGTGAACTCATCTTGAGATTTTTCGTCGAACAAAGATTGACGAAATGTCTTTGAGAAGCCTTTTCGTCGAACGGAGATCGACAATTTTGCTTCAAAAATAATTTCGTCAACATGAGAACGACGAAATGTTTTCGCCCTCTTAAAACTGAGATCGGTGCTTTTTATTTCTTCATGAAATTTTTTGTCGACCTGAATTCAAAGTTATTCTTTTTCGTCGGACATAGTTCGTCTTTTCATCTTCTAAAACCTATAATTAGGTTTTACCCAAACTCCATCCCGCGCTTTCCTATTAATTTACACTTGATCTCTCTCTAATTTTTGCAGGAAAATAATGGCTACTTTGGTGTCGACCCATTCTGCAATGAAGTTCGATGCAGGTTTAGACATTGACGTCGACTCCTTCAGTCACTCTGATCAAATATTCGAAGACATCCTTCAGTTGTTTGAAAGACCTAAGTTGAAAAAGTTCATGAACTTCAGAATAAAACTTTTAGTGGCTGAAATTAAAGAATGGGTATTTACAGCAACATGTCCAGAACACACCATCATCTCAGGACCAATTTCTAGAAACCAGGTTATTCTTACTCCGAATATTTTAACAGAAGTTTTTGGTTATATAAATGGTGAAGATGATTATAGATTAACTAGCAATGAGTTTGAGGACATACTAGTTATAATGGGTCACTCCCAGGAAAAACCTAACAAGCTATTAATAAATAACACGTCAGGTTAATACAAGTTTCTAGCAGATGTGGTTGGAAAGGTCATCGTGAGCAAGCACTCAGCCAATGACCATATTATCAGGCATCAGTTTGACCTGATGAGTGCCTTGGTAAAAAAGAAATTAGTGAACTTGGGTAGGATTATATTTTATTTGATCAAAAAGAAGATAAGCAAAAAGGATGTGAGTTTTGGAAGAATTCTGTGAATCTTCCTCCAGGAAAAGGTTCCAGAATTATTGGTCTCCCTGACCATTTTCATTAATGCATCAAAGAAGCTTACCTCTGCCCAATTTGGCAGATGGGAGAGGACTATCCCCAAGCCCTCCAGGGCCTCCTCCTCCAGGATTACTTCAGAGGACACAAGGGCTAAAACAATAACTTCTCTAACCCTAGAAGAAGCTCCTGCTCCTCCTCCAACTCCACCTCATTATATATTTCCTTCATCAACTTTTCAACAACCTTCTACCTCCATTCATCCAGTCTCACCATCACAATCACTATCTCAAACACAATCACACTCTCAACCACAATCACCAATTCATATCCATGAGGATACACCACTATCTCCACCTCCTCAATCACCTCAACCATCATATATTGATGATCTCCCATCCTCATCTACTCATTCAGATCAAACTATATCATTCCCTATATTCAATATACTCTCATCTCCATCTCCACAACATTCACCTGTTCAAGATGAACTTCCTGATGCCATCCCTCCATCAAATCTTCCACCAACATTGCCAACCTTCCTACATACAGACTTCCCTCAAGGATTCTTTGTTTGTTCAAATTGTGGTCACCAATCGACTTATACCACATCTACTTCTTATCCATTGTTTCTAAATTTCTCTGACATCTCAAATGATCTTCTCAAATTCATCACTCCCACTCTTAAGAAGCTAATTACTTAGGCTATTGCCCCTCTCACTGCTTCTATTTCCGTGCATTCTGCTCAGTTGGTTTCCTCCTCGTCTATCCCATCTTTTGGTTGCCTGGGTTCAGGTCTTTCCGAAACCAGGCAGGGGGAGATGTCCATTGAAGAAGCTCCTCTAGCAGCAGTAGAAGTAACTTCAACATCAGTTCCAATAGCAGCAATTTAAACAAAGATAATTGAAATTATTGATGATGATACTGAGATGGTTTGTTTAGAATACGAATTAGTTGATACAGTAATATATACTGTTGGTAATCCAAAGGCTTTTTATCCTCCAACTTTTGGCGTGGATGAGTCCCCTATGCAAGATCTTGATGAGATTATGTTTCAAAATATGGATGTAGAAAGTGGCCGTGTTAAGGCCCAAGTAATCTCAGATATTGTATCTAAAGAGCCAGCAGTTCAAACTATAAATCAAGCTGATAAACAAATTGATCAGTTATATGATAATCATGCTAGTGATTCTGACAATGGTGATGATGATGACTCTGATGATTCAAAAGATTTTGGTTCTAAGAAGAGAAAAGCAAAGGAGGTTCCAGCAAAGGCTGCAACTATACCAAATCCCAAAGCTGACACTCCCTACTACATTCTGAACAACATTACTCTCACTCCAGATACTCCCTACTATATAAGACTGTCTAAGAATGAGCAAAAGAGAATAAAGAAGATGAAGAGATATTGTTCTCCTCCTAAGAAGTCTTGGTGAGGACCTCCTCCTCCTCCTCCTACAGCTAGGTCAGCAGGAAACATTTCTCAAGCTCAAAGGTCTGCTTCTTATTCTTATTAATCAAGACCAACTTATAGCAACAAGGTAAGATCTTCAAGGTCAGAGTCTAAATCTAGCAGCCAACAGATAAAACAAAAGCAGAAAGTTCAAGATGTTCAGAAAGAAGAATCTGGTCCAGAGAGACCTCCTTCTCTATCTTATGATCCAGAATTTGATCCAAACTATAAAATGGGCAGGTTAAATGAGCTGATAGCTCTATCTCAAATAAGGAAGGCCAAGGAGGAAGGAAAGAATACCTCTCAATTCTCTACAATGTCATCATAGAGAAAGAAAGAACTAGACAAATATCCGGTAGAGAATCTTTTTAATATTGATACTAAAATGTCTTTACATCCTGAAGTAGTTGTGCAAAGAGCTACTTCTGTGACGATTCTTGGAGTTGAAAACATTAAAATGACAAAACTACAAGCAGCTGATCCCAAAAGAGAAATAATCTTCACCAAACCATCTACTGAAACTTCACAGGATGCAACAAAGAAATTTTGACAGTTTTTCCATTTTCAGCATTTTGAACTTAACTGTTATTTGTTGTAAATATTTCACAAGGCACATTTTGTTTATATCTGTTGAAACATTATAATTCTGCCAGATATTGTTTTATGCTTTGTGATTTTCTTTTTTTTGTTCATAGTGACCTCGCCCAAATAGGGGGGATTGTTGGAACCCCACCATTGTTTAGGGTTGATTTGGGCTAGGTTCACTATTAAGATTATTAGATGACACAACATGTATAGTCTAGGGTCATAAGTTTTTATCAGGGTCAAGGCCAGTAAACTATCTAGATTTATTGGTTCTCACCTTCAGAAGTCTTAGAGACAGAAGACCTCCAGAGAAAAGAATTTTTCTAAGAGACAGAAAAGGAGTTCAACGATAGCTGAACTCAGCTCAAAGATCATCGATCTCAGATCGCCAAACTCAGATTTCCTTATATGAGTTGAGCTCGACAAAAGTCCAGCTGAGATTGACTAACTGTGAGCTTATATCAGATTCTGAGCTCGACGAAGTGCCTTCTCAGTTCGACGAACATGGAGCTCGGATTGGCTAGTTTATTTTCTGCTTGACGAAATTGGAGCTCTGTTCGACGATCTTCTGCTTCTTAGTCTGCCATCTCAGGCCGACAATCAAGTAGTTTTCAGTTCGACAAATTTGGATCTCAGGTCGACGAATGTTTGCTGAGTTCGACTATGTTCTCCCAAGTTCAGTTCGACTTTTCTCTGATGATTTCAGTTCGACTAAGGCAGAAGAATTTCAAATTATATTTTAATGTGTCTGTAATACTCTAGTAATTAATGCACAATATTCTTATGAATATATCCATTCAATGACAACATTAATTATGGTCTTCATAGAGTCATTACTTGTCTTATTTATTAGGATAGTTGGGGAAAACCATTAAAGACAAATTCCAGCCGTTCAACTCCCAGAATTTCTGCAGTCAGTCAAGGAAAAGAATTCAAAATTTCAAATGCTAAAATCTTCAAGGAATATATAAGGATTATTTTCACGATAGCAGAAGATTAGAAAAAGCTATGACAGAAAGAAAAATTTGTAGAAAATTGAAAGAAGAACAGCTCTCATTCAACTCATGTTCTTCATCAGTTTTTTGCTTCAGGGCTTTCAAGAGACAATCCATCAACATCTATCTAAAAGCCTCCTAAAGATCTATAATAAATCTGAAGACCTACACACTGAGCAAAGCTTCTATTCTCCTGAACAATTCTACATCTCAGGGGGAGCTTTGACAACAACATCAATCCACTAGTCTTCTCAAAACATTGAGAAAGTAGACAATATAACCTTTCTTTTTACCTTACTGTGAACGGGTTTTTAACTCCCTTCAAAAGATATCCCTTTAGTTGTCAAGTATCCTTATCAAAATACTTGGTTTGGTTTTTGAGCACCTGGTCAAAAGCTTAAAGGGTTGCTAGATCTCCCTTATAAATAAATCTTGTGGTAACAAGACACCTGAGCAAAAACCTATGGTGGTAGGGCACCTGATCAAAAACTGGTAGTGGTTTCCTAGCAGGGTGGTAGAGGAGTGGATGTACCCAAGTTTTAGGGGAAACACTATAAAATCTTGGTGTCGTCTGGTTGCTCTATTCTTTATTTTTGCGTTGTGATTTTCTGTGTTTTATTTCTGCCTATTTACATATAGTTATCACTTATTTTAATCCTCTATAAAAATTAATCAAAATATTTTTAATACTCTATTCACCGCCCTCGCCCCCTCTAGAGTTAGTGTGATGTATGCCTTCACTTTCACAAGGGTTGGCTCTTGCTGCTATCTCTTTCTCAAGGAATCACCCTGAGCTTGCTTGCTGGTGCAGATGAAGATGGAACCAGCAAACTTGTCATTGAAGATGTTGATCTCAACAGCTAACTTGCTCTTTGTCTTTCTGACTTGAGCTTCATGTTCTTTAGCTCTACAACAATGCCGGAGTAGAAAAATAACTGTCACTTCCTTTTATTTATTGTGACCCAACGGCTCTTTTAGCAGTGGGTCCCACACTTTTAATGATGGCTGCAATTTTTCTTTAACTGCCAACTGTCGTACAGTAGGTCTGCGACAACCTTTGTCACATACTGTAGACATCCCGCCACTTATTTGAAATATGTGGACTTGTTGACTTGCTGATGTCACCAGCTGTGGACTTAGCTGAAAATCAAGCAATATTAGCATAAGCGTTGAGTGAGTAAGCATCACTCAATGCAAAAACACTTGGACCAATTTACTGTCTCTTGGCATTGAATGAGTAGCCTTCACTCAACGCCAAACTACTTAGAATATAAATCTGTTTCTAGGCATTGAGAGCATTGAGTGAACAACCCTCACTAAATGCCATATGCCTTAGCCATATATCTGCTTCTTCAGCAAATGAAGCATTGAGAGCGTTGAGTGAGCATGCCTCACTCAATGCTATTTGCTTTTAACTAATTTTTGCATAAAGGCTTTGAGAGCGTTGAGTGAGCATGCCTCATTCAACAATTTTTGCCTTAGCCAATTTTCTGTGTTTATAACCACTGGCCTTGGACTGTCTTACTTTGAACTTAGTTCTACGAATGGTGAACTGAGCTCAATGAACATTGAAATTAGTTCAACAAAATCTTAACTGAGCTCGACGAACTCAGAACTCAAGATCTGAACTTAGCTCGACGAAAGGTGAGTTGAGATCGATGAACTATGAACTCAAACTCTGAACTTAGCTCGATGAAAGGTGAGCTGAGCTCGATGAACTCTGAACTCAGTTTGATGAATTCTGAACTTAGTTCAACCAAGTCAACTTACAGCCTTTTTGCTAAATGGCGTTGAGTGTGTCTTCATCACTCAATGCAAAAACACTTAGCCAACTTTCTCTTTAGTAGCATTGCGTTGTGTTGGAACCCTAGGTTTTGATTTGAGTTCAGTCCTCTCTTTCTGTCTCTTGACCCAAGATTTATCTATGGTCAAAGGTTAGTTGATAGGTTAGATTCTCTAGTTGTGTAGAATTGCTTTTCCAAATAAATATTTGGTTAAGTAGTTTTTCGTTCGACAATAGTCGAACGTCGCTCGACTATCGTCTAACGGCTGATCGACGATCGTCTATCAGTTGGTCGACGATCAGTTTGCGTTGATAGCTCGACTATCTGTTGATAAGTCGACTATCTATTTGCTTTGATAGTTCGACTATCTGTCCTGATAGTTCAACTATTTGATAGCTCGACTATCTGTTGATAGGTCGACTATCTGTTTGCTTTGATAGTTCGAATATCTGTCCTGATAGTTCAACTATCTGATAGCTCGACTATCGGTTGTCAGGTCGACTATCTGTGTTGCTTTGATAGTTCGACTATCTGCTTAGATAGTTCAACTATCTGATAGTTCAACTATCTGTTGATAGGTCGACTATCTGTTTTGTTTTGATAGGTCGACTATCTGTTGATAGGTCGACTATCTGTTTTCTGTGATAGATCGACTATCTGCTTGATAGGTCGACTATCTTGTTCGTTTGGTAGTTCGACTATCTGTCCGGATAGATCGACTATCTGATAGCTCGACTATCTGTTCTAATAGGTCGACTATCTTGCCGAGGTAGTTCGACTATCTTCTTTGATAGTTCGACTATCTGGATCGTTCGACTATCTGTCTGATAGGTCGACGATCTCCGTGCGTCGGTCGACGATCTCTGAGGGTCGTTCGACGTTTTGTTGTATGTTTTAAATAGTTTTGTCGTCTTCTGTGATGTGACTAATTTCATAATTATTTTGGCATATTTTATAAAAGATTATTTGAATAAATTATCATATTACTTCCATGCAATATCTATTCTATTCTTTATGCATGAGCTAATCTTTTCTGATAAAGTTGTTTGTCTTATAGCTGAGATCTGATTTCTACCAGGCTGTCCTTTATAGCCGTTAGACTCAAAAAGTCTTCCTTGGCTGTAAAGAGTCTTTTCTGATATGACTTTCTCTTATATTATTTCATCAGAGTAATTTGCAGCTTCTTAGAAAGCTTTATCCTTTTATAGGATATATGCCTGCAGTATTTTTGTTTTGCTTTATGCTTTTTGCAGCCCAGCATGCAAAGTTCAGAAAAAGACAAGATTCAAACTCAGTTAAGAGCCGTTGCTACTGCTGCTATATAAAGACTTCTTTGAAGAAGAAATCAACTAGTCCATATAGCAAAAATCAAGTTCTCAGATAAAATTCATTCAGCAAGCTTACAACAAGATCAAGTTTACTGCTCTCAGCAATCTTCACTCAACTGAGAAGTGTTAGCTCTTCTGCTCTTCTTCAACCTGAGTTCTCCTGTTTCCAGGAAGTTTTGACTCAGAGATCTTTTGAAGAAGAAGAAGAAGAAGATAGCTGCTAGAAGATTTTCATTTCTTATTTTATATCTTCTTGTAGTTCTTCCTTCAGTATTTACTGAAGTGTTTCTGCACTGAAGCAAGACTTCACCTGGACGTTCTTTGAGCCAGGGGGAGCCTTGATTCTTTTAGAGCTTTCTAGCTCAGTGCAATTTATTGTGCTTCTCTAATCTATTGTAAAATAGAGAAGACACCTTAACCTCCTTTCCCCCTCCTGTACAAGGTTATTACTCCCTTCAAAAGTATCCCTTGGTGGCAGGGCACCTGATCAAAAACCTATGTTGGTTTTTAGACACCTGATCAAAAGTCTAAAGGGTTTCTTGATCTACCTGAAGCAGATCTTGTTGGTGGCAGGGCACCTGATCAAAAACCTGAGTGGATTCCTACCTTGTTGGTAGAAGAGTGGACGTACCCAAGTTGTTTGGGGAACCACTATAAATTCCTTGTGTCGTCTGGATTGCCTTGTTTAATTACTTGCATTGTGGCTGTGATTAAATATTTACTAGGTTTGCTAGTTGTTGTTTAGGTTTCCAAGCCTTAACTGTAATTACAGTTGGCTGCCTTTTTGTGCACAACACTTGTGTTAGGCTTTTAGGTTTAATCTCAAATATCTATAACTTTCATTACGCATTTAACTCCAAGGGAGTTGAGTAGAAAGTCAACATTGCTAGTGCAATTTTTGATTACTTTATTCACCCCCCCCCCCTCTAGAGTAGTATCTATCCCTTCTCTTTCAATTGGTATCAGAGCCAGGTAGACTGACTGTATAGGCTAACACCTAAGTCGCAAGATCCTGATAGATACCAAAGTTTATAGATATTCACTTTCACTATCATGGCCCAGTCCAAGGATTATTCTAGCAGCAGACCTCCAGCATGCAACTTAGCTAAGTTTGGCATTTGGAAGGCAAGGATCAAACTATATATGAATTCTATTGATGAAAGTATTTTTGCTTCTATTTTGACAGGACCACCAAGAGCACCTGCTGCTGCTTTTGCCTCATCATCTGATATGAGTGCAGTGCCTCCTCCAGACTACAATGATGAGTATAAAAAGGCAAAGATAGCAGATGCCAAGGCAATGAAAATTCTGACTCAGACAATGTCTGATGAAGTATTCCAGAAGGTTGCTGACTGCTCCTCAGCAAAAGTTATGTGGGATACACTGAACCAGATTGTAGCTGGTTCAGCTGATGAAAGGAAGGACAGGAGGTCCAACCTTATCTCACAATATGAGAATTTCAAGAAAACTGATGCTGAATCAGTGGAAGCTATGTACACAAGGCTCAGCTCAATCATCAATGAGCTGAGGAACCTTGACAAGGATATCTCATTGACAGAGGTCAATGATAAGATTCTTATGTGCTTCCCCAGCACATGGGATCTGAGGATCTGGCCCATCAAGGAAGCCAGAAGCACAACAGAAATCTCAACAGAAGCCCTTCTCGGCAAGCTCAAGTCTTTTGAGCAAGTGCTGAAGTCCAGGGAAGCTGAAGCTGAAGCAAAGACCCCAACTCCTACAAGAAAAGAGCAAACCCTTGCTCTTAAAGCTGCTGACACTTCTGAAGGCAGCCAGTCCAATGAGGAACTGATGGCATTATTTGCCAAAAGGTTTCTCAAGATGGGAAGGAAGGAATTCAGAAAGAAATCTTCAAAGTATGAAGATAAACCAAGATATGATCGTACCCCCTCTAAAGAAATAATCTGTTATGGTTGCAGGAAGCCTGGACATATTCTTCCAGATTGTCCAGAGGAAAAGAACAAGATAAAAGGAAAGACAAGGATCAGCACAGGAAGCACTCCAAGCCATCCTCCTACAAGAACAAAAAGAAGGAGAGAGGCTTTGTTGCTGAAACCTGGAGCGATTCTGATGAGGAATCCTCTTCCTCAAGCTCCAGTGAGGATGAAGAAGAAAAGATGGTAAAGGAAGTTTGCCTGATGGCAATTGATGCCTGCAGCAATCACTCAGCTGAAGAGATTTCAGATTCAGATGAAGAAATGCCAACAGAAGATGAGGTACTATCTTCTTATGATTTCACTTCTGCAGAATTTAGATTAGAATTTAAATCTTTATGTTTAGATTTAATTAGTTCTGAAAAAGAGATTAAAGAACTTAGACATAGGCTAGCTGAATCAGAAATCATATCTATTGAAAACATTAAGTTAAAGGAAGATCTCACTAATTCTAGTGAAGAAATTAAATTTCTTAAGAATGAGCTAGCTAAGTCCAAAAGATTAGAAGAGTCTCTGAATGGTAGAAGTCTTAAGTTGCTTGAAATAACCAGCATGTCTAACACTAGGTCAGGCAATAACAAATTAGGCTTAGGATCATCTTCTAGTGAGCCCCCAATCATTCTTAAAAATCAACTTTCAACTCCAGTGAATTTTATTTCATCTAGTGGAATAAAAAACACTGAGCTAGTCAATCAAGTTAATAGAGCTTTAAATAAAGCTAAAAGAGAGAAAAGAAAACAGAAATTTAAGGAATTACAAAAAACGTCGAACGCTGCTCGACGATCGCAGGCTCAGTGGTCAAACGAAGCTCGACAATCTGAGCATCTATCGTCGAACGTCGATCGACGATCGCAAGCTCAGTGGTCGAACGGAGATCGACGATCTGAGCAGCCATCGTCGAACGCTGGTCGACGTTTCCAATATGAATTTCAAAATTACACCCAGAACTTTAGAAACCCGAATATGAATGGAAACCCTAGGTTCATTGACCCATCATCTGCATGGAGAATCCCACCTAGGAGATCTTACCCATTAGGTTATCACCCTCAGCTTGCTTATTCATTTATTTCTAGTTTTTCTTATGTGAAAAACAAGGGACCCAAGGTTACATGGGTCCACAATGTTTAAATTGATTTATTTGCAGGTGAAGACCTATCCTATCACTCAAAATAAGTGGTATTTGGATAGTAGTTGCTCCAAGCACATGACAGGAAATAAAGAACATCTGTCAAAGTTCAAGGAAAATCTTGGCCCAAAGGTAATCTTTGGAGATTCAAGCTGTGGTCAAACTGAAGGCTATGGCAGGATGACAATTGGAGCTGTTACATTCAAGAGAGTTGCTTATGTGACTGGACTGAAGCATAATTTAATTTCAGTAAGTTAGTTATGTGATGCTGGATACCAGGTATCATTCTCTAACTCCCTTTGTAATATTACTTTAAATAATAATGTTGTATTAGTAGGCATTAGACAAGGTAATATTTATTTGGTAGTTTTTAATTCAACTGATTCTGAAATCTGCCTGTTTAATGAAGTAACTAATAATAATACCTTGTGGCATAAAAGGCTTAGCCATGTTAACCTCAAGAATATATCTAGGCTATCTAAACACATCCTTGTTAGAGGTTTACCTTCTTGCCCCTACAAGAAGGAGAGCCTATGCAAGGCTTGTCAACTAGGCAAGCAAACCAAGAACTCTTTTAAATCAGTAAATAAAAGTGATTCTCCTAGAATCCTGTATTTATTACATTTGGACCTATTTGGCCCAATAAATGTACAGAGTTTAGGAGGGAAGTATTACACCCTAGTCATTGTAGATGACTTCTCCAGGTTCACTTGGGTGTTCTTTTTGAGAACTAAGGCTGATAACTTCAAAGCCCTTACAGACTTTCTATTATGTGTGCAGACTGAGTACTCTACTCATGTGGCCTTGATCAGAAGTGATCATGGTACTGAGTTTGACTCTCTTCTCATGCAAGAATTCTGTGAGAGAGAAGGTATCAAACATAGCTTCTCAGCTCCTAGAACTCCCCAACAAAATGGGGTAGTTGAAAGGAAGAACAGAACACTAATTGAAGCTGCTGGCACATTGTTGGCAGATGCTAATATGCCTCTTTCCTATTGGGCAGAAGCTGTTAGTACAGCCAACTATGTCTTGAATAGAAGTCTGATACACAAACTTAAGTGTAAAACTCCTTATAAGTTACTTAAAGGAAAGAAACCAAAAATAAATTATTTTAGAGTTTTTGGCTGTGTTGTTTATATTCATAATAACAATAAAGAATATCTTAGAAAGTTTGAAGCAAAGGCTTCAATGGGAATTTTTCTTGGATATTCCCAAGTAAGCAAAGCTTATAGGGTATTTAATAAATCAACTTCTAAAATTGAAGAGTCTGTTCATGTATCCTTTGATGAATCCCAAATGTTTTACAAGGAGAAGGAAACTTCCCCTTCCTCAAGTTAATTACAGGTACAAGAATCTACCAAAGATGTCACTCAAGAAATCCTCCATCTTTCAACTCTTCATATCACTGAATCAGACAGTGATGAAGACATTGCAGAAGTTGTTGTTGTTCCACCAATAGTAGAACAAATTCCTCCTGAGGAATTAATCCCAACTATTGCTGAAGATCACATCCCACCTGCTGATTTTGTCACACTTAGAGATCACCCTACATCTCAAGTGATAGGAGACATATCAACTGGTGTTCAAACAAGACATCAGTTAAGACAGGATGTGATGCATGCTTGTTTCCTCTCACAGATTGAGCCCCTCACCATTAAAGATGTTGAGCTAGATCCCCACTAGATCATTGCTATGCAAGAGGAACTCAATCAGTTTGAGAGATGTAAAGTTTGGACTTTGGTTCCAAGACCTAAAGGCCAACTGATCATAGGCACTAAGTGGGTGTATAGAAACAAGTTGGATGCAAATGGAATCATTGTAAGGAATAAAGCTAGGCTTGTAGCTCAGGGCTACAGATAGGAGGAAGGTATAGATTATGACCAAACCTTTGCTCCTATTGCAAGGCTAGAGGCAATAAGGATCTTCTTGGCCTATGCAGCCTATATGAAGTTTAAGGTTTTTCAGATGGATGTCAAAAGTGCTTTTCTTAATGGTGAGCTAAAGGAAGAGGTATTTGTTGAACAGCCACCAGGTTTTGTTTCTTCAACTCAGCCCTCACATGTATTCAAGTTGCAGAAAGCTCTTTATGGACTAAAACAAGCACCAAGAGCCTGGTATGAGACTCTAGCTAGTTTCCTGTTAGAGCACAAATTTGTTAGGGGAGTAGTTGATAGAACCCTCTTCGTCAAGCACCACAAGGACACAATCCTGTAAGTTCAAGTGTATGTGGATGACATTATTTTTGGTTCCACTGATCCCAAACTATGCAAAAAGTTTTCCAACTTGATGCATTCTAAGTTTGAGATAAGTAGTATGGGTGAGCTATCTTACTTTATTGGTCTCCAAGTAAAGCAAGATGCTGATGGCATCTTCATCTCCCAATCCAAATATGCCAAGGAATTGGTAAAGAAGTTTGGGATGGCAGATGCTTCAGCAATGCATACACCTATGGCTACTAATGTAGTTATTGATTCTGATGATCAGGGAAAGCCTGTTGATCAAAAGAACTATAGGGCGATTGTTGGTTCCCTATTGTATTTAACTGCAAGTAGGCCAGACATAATGTTTGCTACATGCCTTTGTGCTAGATTCCAGGTCAACCCCAAGGAATCTCATCTGATTCTTCTCAAGAGAATCTTGAGATACCTGAAGGGATGTCCAAATCTAGGACTTTGGTACCCAGCTGAGTTAGAATATGAATTAATTGGATACTCTGATTCTGATTATGCTGGTTGTCGAGTTGACAGGAAAAGTACCTCAGGAACTTGTCAGTTCTTGGGAGAGAGATTGGTCTCTTGGTTTTGTAAGAAGCAGGCCTCTGTCTCAACTTCAACTGCAGAAGCTGAATATATAGCAGCTGCTAGTTGTTGTTCACAGATCCTGTGGATACAAAATCAACTTTTGGATTATGGGTACTCACACAAGAACACTAAAATCATGTGTGACAGTACAAGTGCTATCTCCATTGCACAAAATCCAGTGCACCACTCTAAAACGAAGCACATTGAGATTAGACACCATTTCCTGAGAGATTGTGTGGAAAAGAACAAGATCAGCCTTGAGTTCATATCCACAGACCTTCAGAGAGGTGACATATTCACCAAGCCCTTAGATGAACCGAAGAATCTGTTCTTTTTAGTTCAACTAGGCATGATTAATAGAAGAGACTAAGTGTGACGTCTGTCTTGTTGAAATCTGTTCGAAGATAGTCGAACGACATTCGACGATAGTCGAGCGGATCAAGCCTATCGTCGACCTATGGTTAAAGATAGCTTATCTGCTTGAAGATCGTCGACCGGCGTTCGAAGATAGTCGAACAGGTCGAGCTTATCGTCGATCTATGGTTGACGACAACTTCTTGTTTGTGAAGACAGAAATAGTCGAACGATTGATCGACTACTCTGCTTCAGGACCGATCGTCAAATGACCGTTCGACCATCGTCTCCAGTATCTTTTAAATAGATCGACGATCGCTGTTTTAATATAAAGCAGATGGTCGACCTAGGTTAAGAGATAGTTGCTCATATCGTCGACGGAAAGCGTCTTTTCGCATTCTGTCTTCCCGCTTGCTCTTTGTCTCGCGTTTGTCTTGCGCTCCGTCCTCGCCGTCTCTCCCTCGTCTTCTACAGCTTTTTCGATGGCGATTGCTCCAGCGCTTCTTGCAGTGCTGAAGTTTGATGCCGGTTTCAGCGTGGATTTCGACGCCTTCAGCTGCTGTGAACCAGGGATAGTGGAGATTCTGAATCTGTGCAGAGATTAAGGTCTAGAGAAACTCATGTCTTACAGAATAAAGATAAACACTCAAGAGATCAAAGAATGGTCTTTCTCTTCATCTTCTACTGATGATTTGATGACTGGAACAATTAGCGGAGAAGAGGTAATATTGACTCCCGCTATTCTGACTGAAATTTTTGGATTAATTAATGGTGAAGAAGATTATGAGCAAGATGCTCCTGAGTTCGGAAGAATGTTAACTGAGCTGGGACATGACGAAGGCATTCCCTCCAAGCTGCTCAAGGTGAATTTCCCGTTTAAGACCAAGTTTCTTGCGGAAATTGTTGGAAAAGTGCTACTGGGAAATCACTCAGCCCACGATAATATTACCAGGCAACAATTTGCACTAATGTGTGCAATTGTTAATAAGAAGCAGATCAATTAGGCTGGCATTATGTTTGATTTGATAAGGAAAAAGAAGAGAAAGAAAGAAGTTACCCTAGGAAGGGTAGTTGGAATTTTTCTGAAGGAGAAATTCCCTCACCTGCTTGTATCAGCCGCCACCTCCATCAACGCAAGCAAGAAGATGGATCCATCGCTCTTTGCCAAATGGAAAAGGACCTTCCTGAAGCCCGCTCCCGTAGGAGTTGCTCCAGTTACTTCTGAGAGCACTAGGACTGTCGCAGTCACTCCCCCCTTCTAGCAGCTGGCTCAGCAAATTTATCTCTTCCATCTTCTTCATCAGCTTTGCCGTCTACTTCAGTTGAAGTTCCTTCAACTTCAATTGAAGTACGACATTCTGCTTCTCCTCCAGCTTCTCCTCTACCTCCTCATCTTGCTGGGATATCTCAACCCATTTTTGATTTGTTGGTGTCTGAGATTCCCACTCCTCCTCAGTCACCAATTCCCTCTTCTGATCATCTTGATCACCGTGCATCCACCCATGTATCTCCACATCATTCTCCAGCTCCATCTCCAGTTGCATCTCTAGCTCATTCTCCAGCTCACCTTGCATATACCATCTCTACTGCTCTTCCACCCTCTGAAATTCCTCCATCATCTTCATCATCTTCTTTTGAAATTACTCCTGCATTTATATCAAGCATTGTGGAGTTAATTACCCCATCAATCAAAATTATGATTGATGAGGCAATTGCTCCCCTTGCTTCTTCTATATCATCTCTAACTGCTTCTATTCTGAAACTCTCCAAGTCTGTTGAGCCCTCTTCTTCTAGGGGCCTGGTTTCAGTCTCTACTGAAATCAGAAAGGGGGAGATGCTTGATGAAGACGTCTCTGAGCAGCCCTTGGCCTCTCCTTCAGCAGTTCATCTTGTAGTAGCAGAGAAAGCAACAGAAGATTCAGCTCCTCCTCTTCCTCTATCTGAACAGGAAATTTCTGATGCAGTATTGAAATTTGAGTTCATTGTTAATGCCTGTTTAGAAGAGAGTTCTACTCCCTTGGTTGCCCTATACCTAGAAGGAATCATCACCTCCTTTCTAGATGAATTGTGGGAGTTAGGACATGCTGTGGTCGATTCTGAAGGTATTCCCTTTTCTTACTTTTTAGACTTGTTAACTGATATGCTAGTTTGGAAATATCTGGAAGGCATGATTAGATGTCATTTAGAACAATTTTATTCATAAAACTACAGATAAATTGGAAGAAATTCTAGAAGTTCAAGAGTCTGTTATCCAAACTGCTCTAGAAGTTCAACCAGAACCAGAGGCTCAAATTTCTGAAGTTGCTTAGCCTGAAGTTCAAGCAAAACTGGTCACTTTGACAGTTCCTGAGATTCAAGAATCAGCTGTAGATGCCTAGAGTGAAAAATCTACTGTATGGGATGATTCCCCAGGCTTGGACGTAGATGCTCTATTGGCACAGGATGCCATAGAAGAAGAACGAGAAAGAGCTGCTTTAAAGAAAAAAGAAAGAGCTTTAAAAGAGGCTATTGACCCATATGATATGCCTATCTCTTCTAATTCTGAAGATGAGATCGACTCTGATGAGTCTGCTGAGACTAAAAGGAAAAGAATTGCTAAGAAGAAAAGAAAAGCTGTTGCTCCTCCTCCTGCTAATCCAGACAATGATACACCATATTATATACTGAAAGGGATTGATCCAAAGTCAAAAGACTTCCAGCATTGGATGTTGTTCTCTAAGAACCAGCAAAAGCAAAGGAAAAAGTCTAAGAGGTATGACTCTCCTGTTCCTAGATGGAATCCTCGAGGTCCTCCTCCTCCACCTCCCAGTGCAGGAGCCTCAGGAAATTTATCTTCTAAATCTGCCTCTCAATCTGAAAGATCAAATCCATCTCAATCTTCTCAAAGGAGAAGTTCGCAAGGATTTCAAGGTAAAAGCCAAACTGGCTATCAAAGACCTGATACTGTTAAAGAACAAGTTAAAGAGGTAGTATATCAAAGACCAACCTTTTCCCCTCCTCCTTTTCCAAAGAAAAAAGTTTCATCTCCAAAGCCAGTTCATACTGAGAAAGATGTTCCAAAAGGTAAGCAATTTATTTTCAACTGAAAATTCTAGCAAGAACTTTGCTAAGTCGGCTCTCTCTTGTTATCTAGTTAATCAGGATAAAGAACCAGTTGACACTTCTTCTGAGATTGTTTATGAAAGCCCAGAGCTTGATCCTAACTTTAGGATGGCTCGTTTTCTTGAACTGGTTGGAGCAACGCAAATAAGGAAAGCAAAAGCTGAAGGAAAGGACACTGCAGGATTAACCACAATGTCTAAATTCAGAAAGAAGGAGCTCGAAAAATTCCAGGTCAGACCTGAGATGTTTGATCCTTCAAAATATATGGAAAAGCATCCTGAGGCAGTGGTCCCAAGGACAACAGAACTGAAAATTATTGGAGAACAAGACTTGAAGCTATCGAAAAAAGAAGCTCTAGATCATACCAGAAAAATTACTTTTGTTTCTAGCTCTTCTAATCCTGAATCTAACTCTGAAGCACCTTAATTATTCATTGATTGACAGTTAATTTTTATCTGGTTGATTGATGATATCTGCTTAGTTATTTCTATTTTATGCATTTTATTTACTTTCAGAAATTAGTTTTGTATATTTTAATTGTTGAGAGACTTAACTCAAATAGGGGGAGATTGTTGGAACCCTAGGTTTTGATTTGAGTTCAGTCCACTCTTTCTGTCTCTTGACCCAAGATTTATCTATGGTCAAAGGTTAGTTGATAGGTTAGATTCTCTAGTTGTGTAGAATTGCTTTTCCAGATAAATATTTGGTTAAGTAGTTTTTCGTTCGACTATAGTCGAACGTCGCTCGACTATCGTCTATCGGCTGATAGACGATCGTCTATCAGTTGGTCGACGTTCTGTCTGCGTTGATAGCTCGACTATCTATTTATAGGTCGACTATCTGTTGATAGGTCGACTATCTGTTTGCTTTGATAGTTCGACTATCTGTCTTGATAGTTCAATTATCTGATAGCTCGACTATCTGTTGATAGGTCGACTATCTGTTTGCTTTGATAGTTCGACTATCTGTCCTGATAGTTCAACTATCTGATAGCTCGACTATCGGTTGTCAGGTCAACTATCTGTGTTGCTTTGATAGTTCGACTATTTGCTTAGATAGTCCAACTATCTGATAGTTCGACTATCTATTGATAGGTCGACTATCTATTTTGTTTTGATAGGTCGACTATCTATTTTCTGTGATAGGTTGACTATCTGCATGATAGGTCGACTATCTGTTTCATTTGGTAGTTCGACTATCTGTCCGGATAGATCGACTATCTGATAGCTCGACTATCTGTTCTGATAGGTCGACTATCTGCCGAGGTAGTTCGACTATCTTCTTTGATAGTTCGACTATCTGGATCGTTCGACTATCTGTCCGATAGGTCGACGATCTCCGTGCATCGGTCGACGATCTCCGAGGGTCGTTCGACGTTTTGCTGTATGTTTTAAATAGTTTTGTCATCTTCTGTGATGTGACTAATTTCATAATTATTTTGGCATATTTTATAAAAGATTATTTGAATAAATTGTGATATTACTTCCATGCAATATCTATTCTATTCTTTATGCATGAGCTAATCTTTTCTGATAAAGTTGTTTGTCTTATAACTGAGATCTGATTTCTGCCAGGCTGTCCTTTATAGCCGTTAGACTCAAAAAGTCTTCCTTGGCTGTAAAGAGTCTTTTCTGATATGACTTTCTCTTATATTATTTCATCAGAGTAATTTGCAGCTTCTTAGAAAGCTTTATCCTTTTATAGGATATCTGCATGCAGTATTTTTGTTTTGCTTTATGCTTTTTGCAGCCCAGCTTGCAGATTTCAGAAAAAGACAAGATTCAAACTCAGTTAAGAGTCGTTGTTGCTGCTGCTATATAAAGACTTCTTTGAAGAAGAAATCAACTAGTCCACATAGCAAAAATCAAGTTCTCAGATAAAATTCATTCAGCAAGCTTACAGCAAGATCCAGTTTATTGCTCTCAGCAATCTTCACTCAACTGAGAAGTGTTAGCTCTTCTGCTCTTCTTCAACCTGAGTTCTCCTATTTCCAGGAAGTTTTGACTCAGAGATCTTTTGAAGAAGAAGAAGAAGATAGCTGCTAGAAGATTTTCATTTCTTATTTTATATCTTCTTGTATTTCTTCCTTCAGTATTTACTGAAGTGTTTCTGCACTGAAGCAAGACTTCACCTGGACGTTCTTTGAGCCAGGGGAGCCTTGATTCTTTTAGAGCTTTCTAGCTCAGTGCAAGTTATTGTGCTTCTCTAATCTATTGTAAAATAGAGAAGACACCTTAACCTCCTTTCCCCCTCCTGTACAGGGTTATTACTCCCTTCAAAAGTATCCCTTGGTGGCAGGGCACCTGATCAAAAACCTGTGTTGGTTTTTAGACACCTGATCAAAAGTCTAAAGGGTTTCTTGATCTACATGAAGAAGATCTTGTTGGTGGCAGGGCACCTGATCAAAAACCTGAGTGGATTCCTACCTTGTTGGTAGAAGAGTGGACGTACCCAAGTTGTTTGGGGAACCACTATAAATTCCTTGTGTCGTCTGGATTGCCTTGTTTAATTACTTGCATAGTGGCTGTGATTAGATATTAACTAGGTTAGCTAGTTGATGTTTAGGTTTCCAAGCCTTAACTGTAATTACAGTTGGCTGCCTTTTTGTGCACAACACTTGTGTTAGGCTTTAAGGTTTAATCTCAAATATCTATAACTTTCATTCCGCATTTAACTCCAAGGGAGTTGAGTAGAAAGTCAACTTTGCTAGTGCAATTTTTGATTACTCTATTCACCCCCCCCCCTCTAGAGTAGTATCTATCCCTTCTCTTTCACGTTGAGTGAGTTGACTTCACTCAACGCCTATGAACTTAGCCACATTTAATCTCATTCAACCTTTAAGCTTTTACTACTTTAGCCTATCTCACACCTTTTTGCTGTATGATGTTGAGTGAGTTGACTTCACTCAATGCCTGTGGACTTAGCCATTTTCTCAGCTTGCCACTGCCTTGGCTTTGACTCTATAGACTTCACTCATCGCTATAAGTCATATTGCGTTGAGTGACTAAACTTCACTCAATGCCTATGAACTTAGACAGTTATCTGTCTTTCCACCACTTAGGTAAGAACTTACCTATCTTTGTCACTTAGGCTACCTGTCCCATCATTGCATATTAGGATAAACTGAAATCATTCACCTTGAACACAAGTTAGATCATAACATGTGTATACATTGTTTTGCTGGTCCTTCTTCAAATTCAAGACATTGGGATCAATGGACCCAACATTGAGTTACATCTAGTAGAGGCAGTCTTCTATAGAAGAATATCTTCCTGCTACTGTGAAGAAAGATAAAGCTGAGAAAACTTAGCTCTAGTACTTGACATAGAGAAATTTCTCTGTGTCAAAGAAATTAAAACACTGTATTTTTGTAGGATCCTTTGAATCTCAGTTGTAGGGCTCCTGAGCATGAGGTAGGGAATATTTGCCTGAGGTATATAAGAGTTATAATCTATGAGTGTAGGATCCAGCTTAGATATGTGGTAGGTGATCTTTTGATCACTGAGCTGTAGTGCTTTTGAGCCTGAGGTAGGAGAATCATTCTCTCTAAGTTATAGGGCACTTGTGCCCGAGCTGTAGGATCCTTGGGATCTGAGGTAGGGCCTTTGTTCCTCAGCTATAGGAGATTCATTCACTCTTAGGTATGATCCTTTGTGGATCTGAGGTAGGGTTGTCCTCCCATCCTTAGTGGTAAGGCCTTGGCCAGAGGAAGGTGATCAGTTGATCACTGAGTTGTAGGGCCTTGTGTGGGAGATGTAAGTCTTGGAGGAGACTGAGAGATCCTGACGGTTCTGAGGTGTAAGGTCTTTGAGTTGAGTTTTTGAGAAGTGCCTTGTCTAATTGAAAGTTAGAAAGGTGGGTGGAGAGTGGATGTACCCATAATCTGGGGAACCACTATATATCTTGTATGTACTTTTTTGTATTGTTTATTTATTGCAGGTTCTTGAAAGCTATTAACTGCTAACACACCAAGCACTTAAAGAAGAAACTAAAAGAATGTTACAAGATACCAACAAACCTATTCACCCCCCTCTAGGTTGCAAGCTACCTTGAAAAATAAGACTTTCAGGCGCACTTAAGTAGAGTAGTGATCCGATCAATCATCTAAAGACATTTTGATCCACCGAAATGCCACTTTCATCCTTTCCGAATTTTAAAGAGGCACTCATTAGAGTCTTGACTTATTTCAGACTCTCAAAGCCAAATCGCATAAGAATATCTTTTATGTATTTCGATTGACTTATAAAAATTCCATCATTACGTTGAGAAATAAAAAATCCTTAGAAATAAGATAACTTTCCAAGTAGACTCATTTCAAATTCAGAATGCATTAAAGTGACAATTTCTTTGCATAATTTATCAATTGTGGCCCCAAAATTAATATCATCCACGTAAATTCGTAAGAGAATTATATCAAGATTCTTGTGCTTCACAAAGAGAATGGAGTCTGCCCTACCCACACAAAACCCATGTCCTTGTAGAAAAGTTATGAGCCTATCATACCAAGCATGGGGTGCTTGCTTCAATTCACACAAGGCTTTAACCAACTTATATATGTGATTCGGGTAGTCAGCGTTCTTGAATCCAGGTGGTTGAATGACGTACACCTCTTCCTTAATATATCCGTTCAAGAATGCACTTTTAACATCCATTTGATATAATTTAATTTGTTTATAACTTGCAAATGCTAAGAACATACGAATGGATTTAAAATGTGCACCCGGTGGAAATGATTCTTAAAAATCCATTTCTTCTATCTGCGAGTAACCTAGAGCCACTAACGTAGCTTTATTTCTAGTTATCCTAGATTCACCATCATGTTTATTTTTGTAAACCCATTTCAAACCTATAACTGGATACTATCTGGACGCTCCACTAACACCAAGACTTTACTTCTCTCGAATTGGTTTAACTCTTCTGTCATAGCCAAGAACCACGATTCATCCTTAAGTCTTCTGAGATGTTCTTGGGTTCAATTTCAGATACAAAACATAAGTTCGAAAAAGATTCATGTAACACCGACCGGGTTCTAACTCCATTTGTGGGCTCTCCTATTACTAGTTCTCGTGGATGTTGCTTTAAGAAATTTAAAGTACTAGGAGGCCTATGCTCGTCTACATGAGTTGGAACATCAACCGACACTTCTTTCTCCTCACCCTTTGCTTCGAACTATTTATCGTCATCAATTTCCTCTTTGTTTGGCCTAGGTTCTTTGGTTGGTGTATTTTCATCAAAGTGGACGTGTGTTGATTCTTCAACAACTAAGGTTCGTTTGTTATAGACCCTATAGGTACGACTCGTACTAGAGTATCCTAACTGGATGCCATGGTCTAATTTTTCACCAAGTTTTCCTAAGTGATCCTTAGTGTTTAGAATAAAACACGGGCAACCAAAGAATCTAAAATAGGAAACTGATGGCTTCTTATTGAAGTAGAGTTCTTATGGAGTTAGATTAAGAATGGGGCGAAGCATTGCTCGGTTCATCACGTAACACGTTGTTTTAACTACTTCAGCCCAAAAATATCGAGGCAGGGCAAACTCAGCAGATATTGTGCGTGCTAACTCTTGAAGCATGCGGTTCTTTCTCTCTACGACCCCGTTATGTTAAGCAGTGTGAAGGGTTGAAAATTCTTGCTTAATTCCTAAATTATTACAATAGTTCATGGAATTTTCATTCTCAAATTCTTCCCCATGACGTGACCTTATGCATTTTATGTTTAGTTCCTTATCATTTTGAATCCTAGTGAATAAATTAGTGAACTCATGGAATGTGTCAGATTTATTCATAAGGAAGATCGTCCAATAGTAGCAGGAGCAATCATCATTAAGAACAAAAGTGTACTGTTTTCCACCTAGACTACACGTACTAAGAAGACCAAACAAATCCATGTGAATGAGTTCAGGTGGTTTAGATATGGAAATGCCATTTTTGCTTTTGAATGATATTTTAACAAATTTCTCTTTTTGACATGGAGCGCATAAATAGTTTAAAATACCGCATAATTTTTGAAGTCCACGAACAAGTTTATTTTTCAATAGTTTGACAATTAGTTTACTTCTTGAGTATCTGAGTCTCCTATGCCAAAGATCTAATTCCTCATTCTTGGTAACTAAGCATTTCAAATAAGAAGAAGATATATCTTCAAAGCTAATAGTGTAGACAGTATATGTTCTATGAGCAGTAAGTAAAACATTATTAGTTTTGGCATTAGAGAATTTAAATATAACATTTAGGCCTTTATCACATAATTGACTAATTGAAATTAAATTATGCTTAAGTACATCTACAAACAGTACATTAGAAATAGAAAATGATTTTTTACCTATGGTGTCGATTCCAAAAATGCATCCTTTATTGTTGTCCCCAAATGTCACATGCCTCCCTTTTTCTAGGCTAAGGAACATGTCTTTATCTCCAGCAATGTGCTTGGAACACCCAGAGTCCAAGTACCTTACGTTCTCCCTGTCCTTAGCCTGCCAACACACCTAAAAATAAGATGAGGGTAAAGATCTGGTTACCCATGTTGTTCCACCCATACAATAGATAGAAGACTTTGGTAGCCAGACTTGCATTGTTTTCTTGTTACCTTTCCTCAGACACAGCCCAGAAGTGTGACCAAACCTTTGACAGTTTTCACACAAAGTATAGGAAGTGGGTGCTGCCATTATCGTGTTATTAGAGCTCGTGCTTGAGGATGGGGATAACCATCAAGAATTATTGAACTTATTGTGTGTATCCTTATAATTCGTTTTAGTCTTAGCTTGGCTATTATTCCCGCTCGGTGGTAGCATTGGACTTACATATCATAGTACAAATTTTCCAGATCCATGACACTATGCACCCAACAACATGTTCAGAGATTTGTGTACTATTCTAAATTTCTTGATAACACAGTTAAGATCATGGATCCTCGCCTTTAAGGCAGTGTTTTAACTGACTAGCATTACACACTGACTGGCGAACTGTTGTTTGCCTTCTTCTATTCCGTCAAGAGACATTTGAAGTCTTTTCTCCAAGACATTATTTTTGTTTGGGATACAATTTATTTTCAACAATGCCTTGGAGAGACTTGCTTTTAGCTCTTCAATCGTTGCCATAAGGTGAGGACACTCTAGGCACTCGATCTTCTCTTTGCCATATTTTATTAATTCACATTTTAAATTTTCTAAGCCTTTTTAAATTCTCATATTTTCATTTCTAATGAACTTCTTTTCAAGTACAGCACTATCTAACTTATCATATAGATGTTCGTGAATCTCAAGAAGTTCACTATAGGAAGGTGGAGTTACCTTAGTGTCGCTCTGGACACTAGAATCATCTTTAGATTCATCTTGATTTCTTCCCATGAGGCAAAGATTTGCCTCATCTTCACTACTCGAGTTTGAGGTGCTTGATTAGTAAGATCAATCCTCATACCAAGTCAGCGCCTTTATCACCTTCTTCTTTCCTTTGTGCCAGCTTTACTTCTCCTTTTCCTCCTTCTGGAGTCTTGGACATTCCCTCTTTATGTTCCCAGGCTTGTAACAGTAATAACACCCATGTAGGGTCTTCTCATCATCACTCTCCATCTCTTTTGACGGTTTGTTCCACCTCATACCTTCTTCAGCACCTTTCTTCAGAAATTTCTTAAATTTTCCCTGCCTCTTGGGATTCTTCATTAACCTTTTGAACTCTCGTACATAGAGGCTTTCTTCATCATCTTCCTCAGATTCTTCAGCAACCTTTCTCTCCCTTGCGGCCTTCAGTTCCAACCCCTTCTTTTTTATCTCCCTGGGATACTCCTCAGATAGAATCTTTAATTCAAGTTCATGTGTCTTTAAGTTTCCAATAAGGCTTTCTATATCTAGGGTGCTGATATTATGTGATTCAACAATCGCAGTCACCTTCGGGTTGAAGTGAGTAGGAAAAGATCGCAGGATATACCTCACCAGATCTCCATTTGAGTAGCTCTTCCCAAGGGATCTTGAGGCATTGACAATCTTGGTAAAGCGTGTATACATGTTGTCTACTTCCTCTTTGATCTCCATCCGGAATTGTTCGTATTCAGATTCAAGTCGGAACATCTTCGCCTCCTTCACCTGCGAGGTACCTTCTTATGTAAGCTCAAGTAGATGTCATATATCATATGCAGTTTCCCAGTTATAGATTCTATTAAATTCAGTTTTATCTAATGCGCAAAATAAAGAGTTCATTGCTTTGGCATTGTTTGTACACCTAAGCTTGTCAGCATCATCCCATTTATCATGCAATTTGACTAAGATGGTATCACCTATAATGGTGGTGGGTGTAGTGCTTTTCATCTCGATCATGGCCCACACGTCCATGCTTTGGTTCATCAGAAAGATTTTCATTCGTGTTCTCTAGTGACTGTAGTCACTCCCCGTGAATAGAGGGGGTCTACTCACGCCCTGTCCCTTAAGAAATGCGTGAACTGCATTGGCCATTTTACTTTAGGTTTTTAAACGTTTTTAAAGTAACCGCCTCTGATACCACTTGTTGGATCTAAAGGCTAACCTTAGAGGGGGGGGGGGTTAATAAGGTTTAATAATGATTACTAGAAATTCGAATTATTTTTAACCATAAAAACTAGTTTAGGAAGCTACCACGGGGCGTTAGGTAACTAACATGCGGGGGTATGTTACATGACTCATTTTTCTGGGAAACTTTCCCCTTGGTGATCTATGCACCCTTCAGAAAATCATAGGCTATCAATCACTACATTATATGCAAGTAAAGTAACAGAAAATAAATTTCATTGCAAACTGAATTAATAACTATTTTTAAAGATTACAAAACATGATCTTCGTGACACCGGAGATAGAAGGAGGTGAATGAAAACAACTTTTGGTTTTCTATACTGGCCCGGTCCACGGATCGGTTGGCTCTATCCCATTCACTCCAAGAAAGGTCTTTGAGCCTGCTCTTCACCCTCACGCAAGGAGGTGTCTTAGAGCCCGCAATATCCCCCAATCTAGACGTCCCTTCCCCGGGATGATTTCTCATGGAATCCTTCCCGAATCCCGACGACCTTCATCGGTTGATTTTCCTCACCACAGGACTACAAAGAATAGAAAAACTACTCAAGAATATAAAAAGATTAAAGTTCAAATCTCCCTTAATACCACTCCTCTGTTGAGTGATCTGTGATCGGTGCTATAAATATTCATGGGCTTGCAACCGATCAAATCTTCGCAGGATTTGTTGTTCTTAGCTCGCCGGAGTTCTTCATTCGCAAACTAGAGGGAGGCAGTCTTCTTTTCCTTTGATGAATATGGCGGAACAGACCACAGAGTGGCAGCCGAACCCTAGGAGCCACTGATATAAGTATCTTTTCGTCTTGGTTAAGGAACACAAAAAATGAGGTGCCTTTTTATATATCTTTGTAAACACAGGCTACCGTCGGCGGTAAGTATAGCGTCCAGCGGTAGATTCATGCACTTGATGTTGACATTTGACCTCAAAATTTGGAAAAATATTCAAACTAAGTATTTTCCTTTTTCCAATACAAGCGCAGCGCGGTAGGTAGGTAGGGTCTGGCAGTAGTCCAGTCATCTCAACGCTTGCATCTCGATGATCATTGAGTGAGTTAATGCGGCACGGTGCAAAGGTAGCGCCAGCACGGTAGGTTCCTGAGTACCTGCCTGAAATAATTCTCGAGCTAGCGCGGGCGATGGGACTAGTGCGACGCGGTAGATTCCCTAGCGCCTTGTCAATTTAATTCAGGCTACCGTGCAACGGTAACTTCTACCGCACGGCGGTAGGTGCTATAGGAGAGCTTCTTGCATCGCTTGAACATGTAAACCTGCACACTCTACCAAACACAAGATATGTTCAAATACAATATGAGAATTGATATTATCAAATTGAGGATATGTGAATTGTCGGCTCCAATAAGAATCCGACGTTCTCCTAAAATTATTTCTACACTCAAGTTATAAAAGGATAAAAAAAAGATTACAAGATAATAAAATAATCAAGAGAAAACTTACCAAGGATTTCTGAAGGTGAAGGTAAATGTGATATCGATGTTGGCATTCTTGGTGTGTTCATCCTTCGTATTTAATAAGGCTGGTAGCACACCCCCTTCAAGTACTCCTTTAGATCTTTGTGTTTGCCTAAGGGATTTCTCTAAGTGGTATGGAGACGAGTCTCTCTTAATAAATTCTATGTAATGGCTTTGATGGAGGAATCGATGATCACGGAAGGAGAGGAACCGCACTTTAAATAGGTCTCGAATGCTACCGCCAGAAGTAGCCTTATCGCATGGCGATAGATTCTTTAGGAAGCATTCTTCTTCCTTTGGAAATAAAAATTTTAGGTAACTTTCCATTGGCATTTAAGGAAACTTTTCAACACAATTTTAGGAAACTTTTCCGCGCCATTTTCAGAAACTTTTGATCGCCATTTTAGGAAACTTTTCCCAAGTATTTTTTGAAACTTTTGATCATCATTTTAGGAAACTTTTCCTCACCATTTTTGGAATCTTTTATTTTCCATTTTAAGAAACGTTTCCTTGCCGTTTTAGGAAACTTTTAAGTGCCATTTTAGAAAACTTTTGGACTTTGGAAATCAACATTTTCGACAACTTTTTCTTGTAAAAAATGGACTCTCCAATATATATCGCCTCGTGGTAGCAGTACCTCTCGATGATTGCACTTTCAATGTTCAACAGCTTCCTTGCATGGCTAGTATTCTTCCTTTTTCTTTCAGAGCTATTGCTATCGGTAGCAAAACCACGTCTAGTAGCAACAGAACATACGCTTGTCTATCTTTTTTGATTTGTTCTTCTATGGGGTACTAATCATGTAGTTTATGCACACTATAAAGACACAACAAACGTGATCAAATACAAACTAGGTTTTGTTATTTTCAAACCAAGAGATGCAGAACGAATGTTCCAACAAACTCCCCCTTTTGATAATTACAAATCCACTATAAAGAAATAATTCATAAAAGAAAAGTGTTTGTGTTTATATGTGGTTTGTACGTGTTATTAACATACTCCCCCTAGATGGATACTCCCCCTACATTAATGCTTCATAGTTTGTACTCCCCCTAAATATCAAATTTCTTTAAATTTATTCTCTCCTTTCGGTATTATTAAAAGAGGGTGTGGTCAAGTGATTTGGCTATTTTATTCTCCCTCTTTTTATATGTAAAGAAGATCGGGAGAATATCACTTGTTAGAAAAGTATAAAATACCACTTGTGAAAATATGGTGACATGATCGAGCTTAAAGTAGATTTGCAGCGTTAAAATATTATGAAGCGATTTTTAGTGAAAACATCTTTGAACAATTTTAAAGCAAAAAATTATAATCAAAGTTCTAGTTTAGAAAGATGATGTGTTAGAAGTGACTCATGCGTATAGCCATACTTGAAGTTGATACCACAATGATTTTGAGAACTATACACCGAGAGATGTTATTATAAACAAAATTTCAAAGCATGATATATTTTAACTAAGCATAATATTCACCATCATTTTGGTAGAAACAAAAAGGCTAGAGGAGAGTGTATATATTAAAAACGATGAGATCTATGTAGATAAGAAAATATGATGCAATATCCAAGTTCAGAGGTAAAACTCTACAACCTGTTGATAAACTGTGTGCATAATTGAATATTATAATAGAGAGTAAGAAAAGACCACTTGCTAAATCATACTTTATCACTTGTTGAGAAAATGCTTGTTAAGAAATAAGATAATTATGATAATATTCAAGTAGAAAGCATAAGAATATGATAAACGCTCTTAAAATCACCAACTTTTTAGAAAAGAAGATCATATACAGTATAAAGAGTTTTAAGCTTAATAGAAAGATGTTTTCAATTCAAGTCCAAGAGATGCCCGTTCTTGAAATTTTACAAGCATGATTTCAAAATATCAAAAGAGTTATGAACTATAATGTAAGCTAATTTGCCTTTCAATTAAAAATAAACATTGTAGCAGACATGCTTTGTTATCTAGTACATTTATTTAAGATTGTAGATAATAATATATGAATGCATTATGATCCAATTCTCATGAGTAGAAGTTTTATGAAAAGTAATGATTTGCATAAATAGTGTTTTGATAAAGTATACAAGTGGATTAATCAAAACACATGACATATATAATAAATAACATAACATTAAAATACTTCCACTATTTTCAATGCACGATAGTGTGGAGCACAACTACCAAGGTGTTCTGCACACACAATGCTTATTAAGACTTATCATGGAGATAAGTAGGCCTTGGGGGATCACATTTATTCTTTTTTATTTTATTTTATTTTTGTGATCTAATATACAAAGAGATGTGGTGACTATTTTGTTTACTACAAGACACTTTACAATCAATTTTCCAAGGTGCTCAACCTCACAATCCTCATTAAGACTTATCAGAAGGGTGAGTAGTACTTGGTAGAGTTTTCTTTTTCAATTTTTATTTGATTTTTATTTTAGTAATCAAGGACTCTAAATGTACTTGTTTTGAAAACAACCACATTTCTCTAATGAATAAGTGCATGAAAAATAAAGAATAGAAATAATCAATTCAATATAGTGTATGTAATCTATTTATGTTTTTAAATTATTATATTATTACACTACACAATCATGCAAGTATTAGTTAAAGAACACATGTATGTTATAAAAATTAGTTAGTGTGTAAATCATTATCAAACATAAAACATTACTCATACTTAGTGGCATGTTATGCAATTTTTCATATGTTTTTACAATCAATTTCATTGCACATAAAAAGAATATTCAATTCATGAGATAAACAAAACAATATCTTAAAAATTAAATTAATATTGAATTTAATCTTTAATTTATATAATTTAATCATCTTTGACAATGGCAAAGAATAACATGCAGTTTTATAAACTTTTTTATTAAAATACAAAAAAAACATATTTTTGTTCTTTTGAAAGCTTTTTGTAATTTTGTAATTAATTTTTTTAATATTTAAATTAAATAGATTTCTAAAAAAATTAAAATATATTAATAGCACATTAGTATAAAGATCTTCTATGCTAGAGAAAATGCAAGAAAAAATTAATTCAATTTTTGTAATGCTACCAGCAATGCTAGTACTACCGTATGGAGCTAGCAATAAAAATACGTTATTTTGCTTTGAAAACATGATTTTTGATACTTTTTTATTCTAATTTTTCTAGATCTATATTTTCTAAGATATGTAACACTAGTTTCTGTAAAGACTTTTGGATAATACTGAAAAAGTTGTGGATTTTAGATTTTTAGCTTAGGGTATCAAAAATAGGTGATTTTCCAAAAATACTTGTGTTTTCCAAAATTACACAAAAGCTCAGAGATATTTAGCAAGAAAAATATGTGTTAGAATGTTCGAACAAATATGTATGACATGATAATAATATATTGTTAAATAATGTTCATGCAATGTATATGAGTATGCCCTTAAATGAAGGTACCCTAGTAATATGTCTTCACCTTATCCCCGTACTAAGTGACAGATGAGCATGAGGAGCTGTACTTATGTCATAGGGTTGGGTATTAATCCCATATGCATACAAAAGATGACACTCAACAAAGCACTCTTTCGCCCCAATGCCTCGCAAGGCCACACTAGAACCCTCACCGATTAAGGACAAGACATGACTTAGAGGTTAGGTCTCTAATGCACAAAATCCTATGCCCCCGCTATTGTGAGACACATTACATGGGTAAATGGTCAAGGACATACTAACCGTTTAATCTTAAATATCGATTTGTAACCTATGACTTTTATAAGAGATGAATTATTAATTTTTTTTAAGAGAGTTGATCTTAAAGCCACATAATTATTAAGAATCTGATATAGTGAATTCTATCAATAAAAATATGTTTCGGTATATTTTTAAATTATTTTATAAATATTTTTTTTCAATTTTAAATTATAGAAATGAGTCAAAACATGTACTACTTTTCAGATAGAAAAAATAGTGATAATTAAATTAGCAAAATGATTAATAAAAAATATTAAAAGAAAATGGATTTTTTTTAAAAAATAGAGCTAACGCCGACGGTAGAACCTATCTTTGGGCACTAGCAACATAGTTTTTGTTTGTTTAAAACACATAATTTTTGTGATTTTCTGATTCTGATTTTTCTTAATTATAATTTATAATTATAGGGACTATTATACGCAACAAAGAAATTAGTGATATAATGGAAAAGTTGCGTAGTAAATGTTTCATCCTAAGAGATATATCTCTGCAAGGTTTGTTAAAGTTGTCTGCGAAAGAAAATGAATTTTGTTCTTACCTGTACTGTCTCCTTATAAAGGGGAGGTGTTGGCGACGATCTGGTGCCCCATGTGGGACGTCCTGGTATAGATCATAGCATTGGTCACCAGATTAGAGACGGAATTTGCCAAATTGAAGGCGGAGCTTGATCGTCCCAACGGATAGATGAGATCGTGTGACCTTCCATTTCTTTCTTATCATGAAATGTAATTGCATCAGTAATATTAGTAAATTTTTAATATACTTTGGCTTTTTTATAAGTTGATCTATTATAGACATTGCCCGCATCCTATAGTTTGGTGGTAAATGGTCGCACAGTCGAGACCTCCTCTAGGAGGTTGAGTGCATGAGAGAACTTTTGAAAGAGCACCTTTGGTACCGCTTCTAACTCTTGTTGAGCCAATAAGTAGAGTACCCCACCACTTTTCGTCTATGTTAACCACTCCTCTAAAAATGGCGTGAGCTCCTTCCCTCATAGATTTTGGTGCATAATTACCTTTCTTAGCGAAAAACCATCGTACCCAACACTAGATCACATGGACCTGACAGTCTTCCTATAGTAGCATCCACTAGGGTGCACTCTATATGTGTGCCCTCCGAATAGAGTGGAGAGGGTGAACTTAATATATAAGGGAGAACTCGTTGTCCTCCTCAATAACTTTAGGGAAGGTTTGACCTTCCCCATTTTCCTATAGGTCGCGGAGATTCTAATCTATTTTAGGATCTTTCCCGCTCAACTATCGCCCAATTATATTGTTAACATAATGACTTCCACGACGTACCAAAGGTTGGAGAGGATAACCTTTTCTTTGGAAGTATTTCGCTTTCTCTTCCAGAGGTAGGCCTTAATGTGCGGGAAACTACAATTCTGGTTAGATAAGATGCAAATTGTGAATATGGCAGGCACTCCTATGGGCAATCTTAGCTTGCATTCTTCAATGAAAATCTAGGCTGAATCAGTGAAATACCTCCATCACGAAGAATATAACAGAAGGTCTGGTCGGGGCCCCCACGCCATATTCCACGAACAGTCAAGCAAGTTTCACATAAATAAAAAAACATTCTCGCACAATAACTCAGAGTTGGATTCTATCGAAAATATTAAAATTAAATAGAACCCAACACCAGGAATGTCCACTAACCACAAGAATAATATAAAATACACAAAGTCTTTTTGGCCTTCAGGCCTTACAAACTATTTTCTAATCAAAAATGTTTTACAAACATCGGCAAACAGACCAGCTACACATGAAAATAGTAATATACGCTTTGCTTAGCATTCGACGACCAACATAGCTCAAAGGGACTTCAACCTACTACTTCTCTCTCAGCTCTCCAGCTCCTATATAGGGACGATACACTAAGAGGTGGTAAACACAGCAATAATCAACATTAACTTACCAAATTATAAAGATCCCACCACTCACTCGGGGGGGGGGTGGTGGTTGGGGGGAGGGGGCGGTGCTCATTCCTTGCAGGTATCCAACATATATATATTATCGCATAGGAATGTGCAATCTTAAGTACCATTCACCATAGACGTTGGCATGCATGGCAGCACGCCTCATGCACTTATGGTATATTATCGTTGTACCAGATTCCCCAGGATCCCACCACCATCCACATTCCTAGACTTATGGATACACTTGAGCATTTCTAGTCTTTCCGGCCTGAATCTTAAGACCCTCTCCTATGGCTATAGTAAAATCAAAGACATTCTCCAAGATTCACTTCAGTGACTCACTCCAAGTCGAGCGACACAGGGTAGGTACAGTTCAGCCACATCCCATTTCTCAAATCGTCGGGCGCAACAAACCATGATACGGTTCTGCCTCCCCTTTCCCATTCATAATATGCATAACAATGTTATTTTCTAAGTCTAGCACTCATTGCCACCAAAGCTGGGTACTTGTAAGCTCACAACTAAATACATTAGCCCGTAAGTCTCCAAGAGACAGGCCTTACAAACATAGCTCTCTGGGAGCTACCTCCAGCGGTAGTACTACCGTCTGGCGGTATTTGGCAGAACTACAATCCTGGCCTAAATCTGGGTGTTTTCCTAGAGATAAACTCCAGTAATCTCACTACAACAACTTGTACACCCAATGACTCCGTAAACAATACTTTTAACCATGGTGTCTTCTCCGACATGGAAATCAATACTGTAACGCCCCCGATTTTTCTACGATTATTTAATTCTCGTTTGGCATTATGTTGACGCGTTTTCTTGGCTTGTGCCATCTGTGGAGTGTGGTCTTAACTCCTTAGAACTGGGTGGCCTATTTTGTAGCCTATTGGCAAGATATCGCTAGCAAGCCGAGTCGTTTTGGGTGACCCGGCTTGGCCTCTCGGGGATGCTTGTGTTTTGGCTTCGGGTGGGTATAACTCGAGTTCTGTTCGTCAAAATTTAATTTCGACTTCGCTGTTGTGTTCGTAGCGTGGATATTTAGCTACGGTGCAAATTTCGTCGAATTCCGAGGTAGTTCGGTTTTCGCATCATTTTGGGTGTGCTAGTAATAAATGAAAATAAGTAATAATTAAAGCTATTTAAATGTTTTTCGGTCGAAAGTTCTGAGAGTGAACCGACGGCTTAGGAGGTTGTTAAGGCTGATTAGACGTATTAGATTTATTTTTAAGCCTTAAGCCAAATCAGCGGGCCCATTCTTCTTCTTCCCGAGACCAAACCGTCGCCTGCTCCTGTTCGCGGAAAACAGAGGAAAACCACCGAACTTGCTACCCCTTCTAACGGCGATTCCGGGAGCGTTTGTGGACGGATTTTTATTTCGAAAGCGGATTTGGAGTGCTCTCACTTAGTTCTACATTTCTACGGTTAGAGATTTGATTTCCGTAGGGTTTTTAGGAGATTTGGATTTTCGGTTTTTGCCCTTTCCGCCATTAAAGCTCGGGATGTGCTGGCTAGGTGTTGCTGCTGCTGGTGCCGAGGGAGAGGAAAGGATCGATTGAAGCTTCGCTGAAAAACCAAGGCAAGTGGTTCTTGTACTTGCTGTTTTGATCTTCCCCCTCTTAACTACCCGGTTAGCCCTAGGATAGAAGCCAAGTTTTTTCTCTTCTGCTTGCTAAAATTTTGTGTTGTAGTTTTAGGTTAGCCCTAAATTCTATTTTGAGCCCCCCTCCTTGTGCTGATTTTGCTAAACCCGCTGGTTGTTTTCACCATTTAGACTTCATTTTGATATTTCTGGTTTGGTGCTTTTGCGGGTGGAGCCGAGAGAGAGACGGAGGTTTCTGTGGTAGTGCTCTTGTTAGAACCGGTCTTGGTAGGCTCTCGGGATTTGGTGTTGAGTGTGGTGCACACACTCAAATCCAAAAGACACCCGGGATTTGGCATTGAGTGTGGTGCACACACTCAAAGCCATAGTGTGGTCTGTTCCTTTGCGGCTAAGTAGTGAGGCGATTGAGTTAGAAATTTCGTCTAAGTCGAAATCGAGGGGAATCACTAAGTGATTCTCGCCGACTTCGACGAGTATCGTTAGTGATTCCCGCCGATTTGGCGAGAATCAATCGGCATTCCCGCCGATTCGGCGAGAATCAGTCGGCATTCCCGGCGATTCGGCGAGAATAAGTCGGCATTCCCGCCGATTCGGCGAGAATATGTCGGCATTCCCACCGACCTCTTCCGGATAGCGTTGGTTTAGGGTTTTCTTGCGGTTAAGTGCTAAGGTTGAGTGAGTAGACCTCACTCAACATCGTAGCTGTTTTGGCATTGAATGAGGTTAGCCCACTCAACACCACTTCCTGTTTTGCTGAAGGCATTGAGGGAGTGGACCTCACTCAACACCATAGCTGTTTTGGCGTTGAGTTAGGTTAGCTCACTCAATGCCATAGTTTTCTTACAGAAAGCGTTGAGTGAGTTAACCTCACTCAACGCCATGGCTATTTTGGCATTGAGTGAGGTTAGCTCACTCAATGCCGGAGCTGTTTTTGCGGCGGGCGTTGAGTGAGTGAACCTCACTCAACGCCATGGTGGTTTCTGGCGGTGAGTGAGGCTAACTCACTCAACGCCATGGTCTGGTTAGGCGTTGAGTGAGTGGGGCTCACTCAATGCCAGGCCATGTTGAGTCATCTCAATGCTTTTCCCTTACCTTGATTTTCTCCCCCGAGTGAATTTCTTGATTTTTAGGTTCCTTGTCGTCTATTTTCTTGTTTTTTCCAAAAAAGGCCGAATCGTGGGTCATGGTTAATAGTGGTGGTTTGAAGCTCTTAATTGGGGAGGTGTTGTGTAATTTAGCCAAGGCTACCCTTTTTTCTTTTATCTTGCTCCAGGTATGGGCTGGGCAAGGGGGTGGGAGGTCCCTAGTGCTTTCACATGTAGACCCCTGAGCTTGGTTTCTTTGAAATAGTGGTTGGGAGACTGAGTTTGCCTCTAACCCAGATCCACGATGTTTTTGCTACTACCATCTCTCACAGCTTAGGGTGTTAGACATTTCTACCTTGGTAGATTGCAGTATTTCGGCTCATGGTAGCCTTGTTGACTCTGCAGCATTTGGGCAGAGTTACAGTTGTGTCCTCGCACTTAGTGCTCTTCCGTTTTGCCTTGCCTTGGGCTGTTGTGACTGTTACTACTTTGTTTTCCTCTTTTACTTATCTTTTGATTCACACTTTCGAGCAGTTTACTAGTTTGCTTGCTAAGGTATTCTTTCTTCTTGAATGCCTCAGGTTCTGGATTGTAGCCGCTCTGACGGCTAGTGGTGTTGTGATGTTGCTGGTGGTCTTTGGTGCTATAGAGACCAGTTCCTTATTTCTTCGAGGTAGTTTTGGTGTTGTTTTCTTACAGACATACATACTTGTCAGTGGGTTCGTGTTAGTTTGTTGGCGCCCACTGGTAGTTTTTACCTTGATACTAGATGTGTTACTTTTGCTGCTACCTTTCTGGAGTTAGTCTACTTGCTCTGGGGATGATTTATGCTAGGTTGCTAGTTACTTTTAAACCTAAAAACACTATTATAAGTATTACTCATGATCAACATGTTTTATAAAACTCGTCACTATTTTTCAAACAACGTAAAAAGATCGTTTTTTTATATATAGAATAAATTAAAAGTAGGGTCATGAATAGTATAAGTTGTCCTCTAGGGACACTTATGCACTCTTTTCGGATGTCAAACTTGAATAAAGTATTTTTCCGCAGCGTATAAATATAGTTTTTAAATTGTGGACTAGGTGATCCACCGAGCCGAGGGATACGACCTTTAAAAAAAATATAACTGATTTTCTATTCATTTAACTTATGAATTTTCATAAAGTATAGTTGATTGTGGTTTGCCTGAGCATCGGCAGTTATCCCCTGCTCGACGTGGCATCATGATGCATGTTTTCCCCTACTCTGATAGTTCATTTTCCTCGGAGAAAATGCGGGTTGTGACAGTTGTTATCAGAGGGAGGTTGCTTGACAGGCTAGTCGGGCAACCTTTCCTTTTGATTGCATTAGTAGTTAAGCATCATGTCATTCACACACCGATATGTCATCAACACGTCTTGGTAAAAGCACGAACACTACACTCATAGCATAACATGAAATATACGGGGCATATTATGTAGTATGGGATGCATAATATGTGTTTGTATATGGATACACCATAGGGGCAACATGTGAGGGTTATGTTGTATGGGATGCATAACCTCACTACATGGCTGCGACTAGCTCGTTTTCTTTTTCGTTGCATGAGGATGTTATGTAGAATGGGATGCATAACATTTTCATGTGTACTCCGCTCATAACATGCATTAGGGCCTTTTTAGAATGCATATCACAAACATGCATAACATAACATTGCATAAGCACAACGTGCCAAGCTAAAGACTGGCAGGATGACATATGTACACACATGAACATTATCTAGTGTCAACTAACTTCACCTATGGGGGGGATAGGTGATTTGCGGTTTTTTGCGGAATAAAAATAACTTGCACAAGAAAACCAAAACAACCACAACACAGAAACACACAAGCAGTTATAGTGGTTCCCCGATTTGGGTACGTTGACTCTCCCCCTTCGACCTATCTCCCAACAAGGGACGACTCGGTCACTTCACCAACCGGATTGAAATCCAATCCTCACACTATGGAAGAAACCCTTCCACCCGAAGGTGTCACTATTCCTCCACCACGGGTTGCACCCAACCCTTAAAACGAGGAAACAAAGTTCATGTACAACAAAGTTAAAATAGAATGTACAAGAAATACAAACTGCGTTTGGAGAACCCGATGTCCCTCTTCGTGCAATGAAGCTTTCTTGATGAAGACGAAGAGTCCACGATCGGAGCACTCTCTTGGAGAGGATCTTCCCGAGATCGACGGCGGCAAAGGATTGCGGTGGCGATGCTTTGTAGATCCAAACTTCTTGATGAAGCTAGCAAGGTCTACCATCGATCTTACTTGGATCGATCGTCTCAATCGATTCGGAGGGGAGTAATATTCCCGCTCAACAAATCAAGAGACAATGGATCTCATGATGGATATGTAAGACGCTAAGCTTAGCCTCGGTTCTGTCGCCGGACGATCAAACAGGATCTAGGATTTGCGGCGGTGACAACTTGCGAGCGGTGACGGCGGTAGAAGACGTTCCGCGATCGGCTAGGTTATGCTCGGCAACTTGTTCTTTTTCTCGTAAAGGATTACTGTTGGAGTTCGAAATACACGAGTATTTATACTGTAGACCAACCCTAAATGACCGTTGTGGGACCCACAAGGAGAAACCCTAAGCCCAGTCCAAATAACGCCTGATATCTTGGTTCGGTCCAGCGAGCAGGTAGAAATCGCCTAAGGCAAATTCGGCAGGATTCATTGGTGATTCCCGTCGAAGTCGGCGGGAATCACTCATGATTCCCGTCGAATTTTCCTTGGAAGAATTTCAGTTGAAATCCAGGACATCCGGAGAGAATCAGTGAGAACCAAAACCATTCTCGACGAATCGGCGAGAATGCAGAGTCATTCTCGACGATTCGGCGAGAATCACTTATTGATTCTCAATGATTCTGACTTAGCAGAATTCTTGAAGGCGTTGAGTCAGCCGGATGCAGTCGGCGGGAATCGGCGAGTGATTCTCGACGATTTAACGAGAATCACTGGTGATTCCCGTCGAATCGGCGAGAATCACTTAGTGATTCCCGTCGAATTCTCCTTAGAAGATTTTTCTTCTTTCTTCCGATGACTTGGTCTTTGACCCATCCTTGCTCCTTTTCTGCTCTTGATCTATCTCAACCCTGTACTTGAAAATAAATACACTCCAATAGAGAGAGCACACATGAGTCAACACACTGATCTACTCAAAGAGGGATTACGTTGCGCAGATCCGTGTATATTGACCCACTGCACCAAGACATTGGTGTGTACTTAGCATGGAATAGCTGCAAGCACATCTTTAAGAAAATCATCAAATACATAATCTATTCAACTTAGCTTGTTCAGGGACTTCTTCAAATCAGGTATACTGTGGATACAATACCCAACAATCACCCCCTATTTCAAGAAGCCTAAACCCTACGAGCTAAGGTGAATAGAACATATGGGAATGAAAATCATAAAGTAAGAATTCAGTTGAGAGTGAAATTCATTACCATTTTCGTGAGAGTATACTTAACATTGTCCGCCACCTTAGCCTTAGCCGAGAGGGTAATCTCCCCCTTTTCGGCTTCTGCAAATCTGGGAATGCACTTGGAGCCACATGCTCCCCCTCAGATCTTGCATCCATGCTCGAGCTTGAGTTCATTGCAGATGCTCCCCCTTGATCCAAGAGCCTTGAGCCTTACAGTCTTCACTCTTCATAGTTCAGTATGCCGAGTTCAGTTTTGAAGAGACTTAATTTGGCCTCGTCTAGGGGCTTTGTGAAGATATCTGCAACCTGCTTATCCGTGGGGACATAGCAGAGAGATATATCTTTGTTTTCCACATGCTCCCGAATTAAGTGATAGCGCACTTCAATATGCTTCATTCTGCTGTGCGACACAGGATTGTTCGCAATTGCTATTGCGCTCGAGGAGTCGCAATACATCGGAACTTCTCTGAACTGCAAGTCATAATCTTTGATCTGATTTCTGATCCATAGAAGTTGTGCGCAACATCTGCCTGCTAAGATGTACTCAGATTCAGCCGTGGAGGTTGCGACACAATTCTGCTTCTTACTGTTCTAAGAAATAAGTCTTCTTTCGAGGAATTGGCACGTCTCGGAAGTGCTTTTCCTATCATCCCTGCTTCCTACAAAGTCTGCATCTGAAAAGCCTATCAGCTCGACATCATTGTTTCTTGGGTACCATAAGCCAAGATTTGGTGTACCTTTGAGATATCTAAGAATTCGCTTTGCAGCGACATAATGTGATTCCTTAGTGTTCACCTGATATCTGGCACATACGCATGTGGAAAACATAATATCCGGTCTACTAGTAGTAGGGTAGAGCAGGGATCCAATTACGCTCCTGTATTTGGTATCATCAAAAGGTTTCCCTTTCTCATCCTTGTCCAGAGACATAGTGGATCCCATTGGAGTCCTCATAGAGGTTGCATTCTCCATTCTGAATTTATTGAGCAGTTCATTTGTGAACTTCGTCTAAGAGATTAAAATTCAATCCTCAGACTATTTCACTTGAAGTCCCAAGAAATACTTCAGCTCTCCCATTCTGCTCATTTCAAACTTTCCTTGCATAAGTTTAGAAAACTTTTTGCAAAGATTGTTGTCTGTAGAGCTGAAAAATAATGTCATCGACATAGATTTGCACCAGCAAGATCTTGCCTTTGACTTCCCTAAGAAACAATGTCTTATCTATTTTTCCTCTCGAGAACTTGTTCTCAACAAGAAAACTAGACAGAGTCTCATACCAAGCTAGAGGAGCTTGTTTCAAGCAATATAACGCTTTATTATGAAAATAAACATGATTAGGGAAAGTAGGATTAACAAAACCTTGGGGTTGCACGACGTATACTTCCTCTTTCAATTTTCCATTGAGGAATGCTGATTTCATGTCCATCTGATAGACAGTGAATCATTTGTGCGAAGCATACGCCAGGAACAATCTAATCGCCTCGAGCCTTGCAACTGGTGCAAAGGTCTGGTCGAAGTCAATTCCCTCCTCCTGTCTGTAACCTTGAGCTACCAGCCTGGCCTTGTTCTTTATGATGACACCATGTTCATCTAGTTTGTTTCTGAAGATCCACTTTATGCTAATCACATTCTGGTTCTTTGGTCTGGGAATAAGCGTCCAGACATTGCATTGTTCGAATTGATGCAGTTCATCTTGCATGGCCAATATCCATGCTGCATCTTTGTTCGCTTCGTCGAACTTCTTTGGCTCAACCTGTGACAGGAAACTCAGGTGCAAAATCTCGTTAATTATACCTCTCCGAGTTCTGACACCATCACGAGGATCTCCGATGATCTGATCTCTGGGATGATCCCTCACGTTTCGGAGCTCTAGGAGTCTGGACTCTGGAGCTCTTATATCTTCTCGGGCATCTCCTTCTTCTAGGAGATTTTCTCCATCCTGATCTTCAACTTCTCCAGTTGACGTTGAGGTGGAAACCTTGACGTACTTGGGAGTTTCATCTTTAGCGGTCTCATCGAGACTTAGTTGCTCAAGTCTTGCACCTGCATCTTCAAGAATGCCACTGGAAGAATTGCTATGAAGCAAGTTTCCTTCATCAAAAACAACATTAATGGACTCCTCTACCACTAGGGTTTTCTTATTGAAGACCCTATATGCCCGACTATGGCTACTATAGCCCATGAATATGCCTTCGAAGCATTTTTCACCAAATTTAGTATGCGGGTACTTTCCATTATTGAGTACATAGCATCTGCAGCCAAAAATCCTCAAATAGGACATGGTAGGTTTCCTGCCTTTCAATAGCTCATAAGGCGTCTTATGATGATTCTTGTTGATCAACGCTCGGTTCTGCACATGACAAGCCGTATTGACAGCCTCTGCCCAGAAGTACTCTGGAAGAGAGGCGTCATTCAACATTGTCGTACATACTTCAATGAGCGTTCTATTTCTCCTCTCCGCAACTCGTTTTGCTGAGGATTATGCGGGGAGGAAAACTCTTGAAAGATACCAAGTTCTTCACAAAATTCTGTAATAGCACCAGACTCGAATTCTGTTCCATGGTCACTTCTTATTTTGACCACTGAGCAGTTAAGTTCGTTCTGAATTTGCTTGAAAAAACTCGTGAAGATATCAAACGTATCTGACTTTTGTTTCAAAAAGAACACCCACGTAAACCAAGAGTTATCATCAATAATCACTAGCGTTTACGATTTGCCTCCTAAGCTATGAACTTGCACTGGACCGAACAAGTCCATATGTAGAAGATAAAGACATCTGGAGGAGTCTTTGTCTGCAATGCCCTTAAAGGTAGCCCGAGTTTGTTTGCGCTTCTAGCATGTAGGACAAGGGCTATCTTTGATGCACTTAATAGTAGGGGCATCCCTTACTAAGTTCTTAGAAAAGAACATATTAATTATCTTGAAATTAATATGTGCTAATCTCTTATGCTATTGTTCACAAAGAGATGCACTGCCTTTTGCTACTAGGCACATGGGGGTAGAAGAAGCTACGCTAAGAAAATCTTAACAAAATATATTTCTGCTCCTAATGCCAGTTAATACCATCTCCGAAGATGCACACGATATTATCAAGCACTTATCCTTGCAGAACTTAACGTTATACCCTTTATCACACAACTGACTTATACTGATCAGGTTATGATTTAACCCTTCAACATAGGCCACGTCAGTGAAAGAGATTATACTGTTGGAAATCATACTGTAACCTCTTGTGACTCCTTGATCTGATCCTCCAAAGATGACTTTGGGTCCATTTTCGACTGGAGAGTAATCACGCAGCAGGCTTCTTGTCCCGGTCATATGCCGGGAATATCCACTGTCCAAGTACCAGATAGGCGTTTTGGTGGCCTTTGGACATACCGGCAAAACAGAATTAGTTTCCCTTAGGAACCCAATCGAACTTAGGTCCTAGATTGCTTGTTAGCATACTCACCCTCGGGTGGTTAACCCTACGAGTAGTCGGCCTCGCATTGTTAACATGAGGAGTCTCGTTGAACCTTGGATTAAACCAGCAATCCACGGCAAAGTGACCAACTTTGCCACAACACCAACAGTCAACCTGTTATACCGCCTCTTAGGCTCCAGCTTCACCCTGGGAACGGTGGGTCCAGCTGGGGCCTTGGATCTGGAGGTGGAGGCATCATGATGATAGCAATCACATGATTTCTTCACTTCCTGTTCCTTCAGTGTAACAGGCTTGGCTTTTGGTGCCTACTTCCTATTATGGCCGTTAGAGAAATGGCCATAATTTTCCACTTGGATTTCCTCATAAGTTGCCTTGAAGACACTCTCTCCGTAGTTGTGGGGGAAGGCCCAACCATCATACCGACTCTTGGGCTTTTCAACTGGGGGCCGGAAGAAGTTGCCATAGGTTGACTCAAAGTCCTGTTCATTACAGGGAAAGCCAGGCTTCCTGAATTCAACAGGGTTTTTTGGGGCCTTTCCCTTTTCTACAGCAGAGGCCTTCTTAGCAGCCTTATTTTTCCTCTGCATTCTATTTCTCCTGGATTATTTATCAGGCACACCCACATGCCCCAAGCAAGCCCCCTTGGCCTGAGCAGAGAAGGTATCAACCAGTGGAAGAACAGTCTTTGGCATAGAGAAGCTTTTGACAATCTTCCTTTCTACCGCAAGTTGTTCTTCCAACTTGTTGACTTCTTCCTGTTTTAGGTCAAGGAGCCTTAGAGACACTTAGTGCTCAGAAGTCAGGCCCAGGTGTTCCTATCGGAGAGAGATCAAGCTAGTGATCTCTTCTCTTAGAGACACACCCTCAGCCTTAAGGAATTTGACTTCCTTTTTATGAGCCCTCAACCTCTTGCGGCATTCCTCAAAGGTATTGAGCATATGATCATACTTTTCGAGGAGCTCAACTTCACGAACAGATGGGTTGTCCTCGAGATCATCATTAGGAGATTCATAGTCAGAGTCAGAGAGGGGGGTACGAGCTTTTACCTTCCCAGTAAATGGAGGCCAGTCTCCTTCTGAGTCAGAGCGACCCACTAGCCCGAAGTAGGCTTCCTAATCATCACTTGTGTTTGAGGAATCAGACTCACTCAGTTTCTTTGGCTTTTTGGCGATGTAGCTCCTCTCCTTCTTATTATCTCTAGAGGACTTTTGCTCCTCTCCATTCCCCTTATCTTTCTTGCCTTGGTGGCAGTCAGGGATGACGTGACCTGGCTTATTGCATCCAAAGCAGATAATGTCATTAAAGCGATGTTTGTTGTGCTTGGATTCATACTTGTCAGTAGAATAATTCTTCTTCTGATGCCTGGAGGAGGAGCCGTCTCTCTTTCTTTGATTCCTCAACTTGAGGAACTTCTTGAACTCCCAAGTGATGAGGGAGAAGTCTTCTTCTGATAGCTCTGAGCCGGAAGAGCATGGCTCAGATTCTTCTTCCTCATCCATTTTCCGAGAGCGGGATGAGGTTGCACCCTTGCCTTTCCTTCAGTGATTGGATTTTAGGGCCATAGTCTTCTCTTTGGCAGCAGCTTTATCGTCTTCTTCTTCAGCTTTTCTTGTGTTCAGCTGAAGCTCATAGGTCAAAAGTTTCCCAAACAGAATCTGGGGATCTGTTTCTTCCAGCCTGCCAAATTCTCTAATGGCGCATATCTTGGTGTCCCATTCCTTAGTAAGGGATCTAAGGAACTTGTCATTTAGTTCACCATCGGTGAACACTCTGCTATAGCCCTTCAGGGCATGGACGATCTTCAGGAAGTTCTCGAATGTCACTCCGATTTCTTCCTTGGGACCTTCCCTGAAGGCCTCGTACTTCTGGTTTAGAAGGGATCTTCGATCGGCCCTTACTTCATTAGTGCCTTCCATCAGGATGGTCAGGCAGTGCCAAATGTCCTTGGCAGTCTTGCAGTTGCAGAAAACCTGCATCATGGAATCATCGACGGCGTTTACCAGAATGTTCTGAGCTTTCTTGTCAAGTCCGACAAGCACCATCTCATCCTTATCCATTTCAGACAGTTTTTGGGCACTTTCTTGGTTGGATCAATGGTGGAGGCCTTAGTGGGGATATAAGGTCCCTCCTCCACTATCATGAAGAGTCGAGGGTCTACTGCCTCCATGTAGTACCTGTTCCTTTCCTTCCAGATAGGAAAGTTCAGCTTGGTGCACACTGGGATCTTCCCTGAATACTTGAGTCTTTCCATTTCAGAGATCTTCTTTCTTCTTGACATTAGATGCGGGAACTTACACAAGGTGTTAACCTTATTGACAAGAAACCTCCCTCTGATACCACTTGAAAGTTATCTAGTGTCAACTAACTTCACCAATGGGGGGGATAGGTGATTTGGGGTCTTTTACGGAATAAAAATAACCTGCACAAGAAAACAAAAACAACCACAACACAGAAACACACAAGCAGTTATAGTGGTTCCCCGATTTGGGTACGTCCACTCTCCCCCTTCGACCTATCTCCCAACAAAGGACGACTCGGTCACTTCACCAACCGGATTGAAATCCAATCCTCACACTATGGAAGAAACCCTTCCACCTGAAGGAGTCACTTCTCCTCCGCCACGGGTTGCACCCAACCCTTACAACAAGGAAACAAAGTTCCTTTACAACAAAGTTAAAATAGAATGTACAAGAAATACAAACTACGTTTGGAGAACCCGATGTCCCTCTTCGTACAATGAAGCTTTCTTGATGAAGACGAAGAGTCCACGATCGGAGCACTCTCTTGGAGAGGATCTTCCCGAGATCGGCGGCAGCAAAGTATTGCGGCGACGATGCTTTGTAGATCCAAACTTCTTGACGAAGCTAGCAAGGTCTACCAATGACCTTACTTGGATCGATCATCTCAATCGATTCGGAGGGGAGTAATATTCCCTCTACACAAATCAAGAGACAAAGGATCTCAAGATAGATACGTGAGATGCTAAGCTTAGCCTTGGTTCTGTCGCCGGACGATTAAAGAGGATCTAAGATCTGCGGCGGCGACAACTTGTGAGCGGCGATGGCGGTGGAAGATGATCCACGATCGGCTAGGTTACGCCCGGCGGCTTGTTCTTTTTCTCGTGAAGGATTACTTTTGGAGTTCGAAATACACGAGTATTTATACTGTAGATGTTGGAACACCCTATTACTAATTTGGGTAAGGATCACTATGCTTGTCTTAGGAATCCCAGTTGACCTAGTTGTATAGTTGAAAAGGTCAACATTAGAATGAGTCTAGGTCTTAGAACCTAGGTTTGAAGCTGCCCCCAGGATCATTCCAAGATCAAGGTTGAAGAGCTTAGTCTAAGGCAATTTTCGTCGAGCTCAGGTCGACGAATCGTCGAACTCCGTTCGACGCTCTCTGAGCTCATCTTCAATAAATCGTCGTACTCCGGTCGACGATCGTCGAGCTCAGATCGACTATCTGCTTTTGTCTAGCTTCTGCTGAGTCGTCGAACTCCCCTCTACTATCTTCTAGCTCAGTTCGACGATCGTAGAGCTCAGATCGACGTTTTCTGTCTGCTTGTCCATTTGATCTCTGAGCTCAGTTCGACGATCGTAGAGCTCAGATCGACGTTTTCTGTCTGCTTGTCCATTTGATCTCTGAGCTCAGTTCGACGATCGTAGAGCTCAGATCGACGTTTTCTTTGGAGAGATCGACGCTTTCAGGAATTCAAATGCTGCTGTTCTTTGGAATGTTTTTGAATATTATCAGCATTTATGTCAGAAGATCTCCCAGCCGTTTGTCTTTAATTCAGGAGCAAGTTTCAAAGAATTATTCAGAGAATGTTTGCTGGACTTTCCTCTAGAAGACAAGACTATTTTTGGAAGACATTTATGACTCCCAACGGATAATTTTGGACAAGGAATCGTCAGAAAATTTATTATTCCTTTCTTCTGTGTTATTAAGTTTTTAGGGGAATATACACAGAAGTGAACACACAGAATAGAATATACTGATAGCAGAAGAACAACAGAAGAACTGTGACTCAAAAATCTTCTTGCTGACTGAAAAGTGTTCACAATCTCATTACTCCAGACACCTCACCTTCAGCCTTCTTGTTGAAACCATCTTGTGCTGGAGATCAAAGTTTTGAAGACCTATCACCCTAGAGCAAAGCTTCTTTTCCTGAACCTTTCTACATCTCAGGGGGAGCTTTGACTTCATCAATCCACTTGTGCTTCTCTCATTTGATTGAGAACAGAGAAGACACCCTTCATTCTTATTTTTCTTTTCCTGCTGTAAAAGGGTTCTTGAACTCCCTTCAAAAGTTCTGTCTGGTTCTGAGAGCCTTGTCAAAACTCAGTGGTGGCAAGACACCTTATCAAAAAATCTAGTTTTGGTTTTTGGGCACCTTATCAAAAGCTCATTGGTGTCAGGACACCTGATCAACTCATCCTGAGTGGATTCCTACCAAGGGTGGTAGAAGAGTGGATGTACCCAAGTTTTTGGGGAACCACTATAATTCCTTGTGTCTTCTGGTTTGTTTGTGTGATTTGTTTGCTGTGTGCTGTGCTTTTTACTTCTTAGCTTTTAACATTTTTACTAGCACTCTACACTATATCATAAATTAAATTTTATATGTGCTGTTCATTTCAACTGTGAAAAATTATTTTAAAATACTCTATTCACCCCCCCCCCTCTAGAGTTGAGATAGATCTTAGCCTCACTTTCAATTGGTATCAGAGGCAGGTTGGTTGCTCATACAGGCTAACACCTGAACCAAAAGATCCTTGATAAGATCAATCTCTTAAGGGGATTATTCTCTCTACATCTTCTTTTTATTTAAAGACATGGCACATAACAAAGATTATGCAAGCACCAGACCACCAGTGTGCAACCTTTCTAAGTTTGCACTCTGGAAGGCAAGGATTAGATTATACATGAATTCTATTGATGAAGACATTTTCAATTCTGTCTTGACAGTTTGTCCAACTCCACCAGCAAGCTCAAGTTCAAATGCTGTCCCACCTCCTTCTGGAACAGATACAGATATAAAGAAGTGGAAGACTGCAGATGCTAAGGCTATGAACATCTTAGCCCAAACAATGTCTGATGAAATCTTTCAGAAGGTAGCTGAATGCCACTCAGCCAAAGAAATCTGGGACAAACTCTCTGAAATTGTCTCAGGATCTGCTGATGAAAGGAAAGATAGAAGATCTCATCTGATAAGCCAATATGAGAACTTCAAAAAGGGAGAAGCTGAATCAGTGGCTGACATGTACAATAGACTAAGTCTAATTGTCAATGAGCTAAAAACCCTAGACAAAGAAATCTCACTGACTGAGCTAAATGACAAAATCCTGATGTGCTTCCCCAGCACTTGGGATTCAAGAATCTGGCCAATTAAGGATGCCAGAAGTTTGAATGAGATTACTACTGAAGCTCTCCTGGGCAAGCTCAAATCCTATGAGCTGCTCATTAAAAATAGAGAAGAAGAACAAAAGGCTATCTCTCCAGCTACAAGGAAAGAAAAGACCATAGCTTTCAAAGCTGTAGAAGAGGAGCCTGAAGATAAAGCTACAGGAAATGATGAGCTCATAAGTCTTCTGGCCAAAAGATTCTACAAGATGGCCAGAAAAGACTTCAGAAAGAAACCATACAAGGGTCATGATAAACCAAGGTATGATAAATCAAATAACACTAAAGAAATCATATGCTTTGGTTGCAGGAAACCAGGCCATATTGTGCCTGACTGTCCAGAAAACAAGAATAAGGACAAAAGGGAAAGAAGAGAAAGAAGAAAAGAAAAGGATTATAAGAAGAATAGCTCAGACAAAGCCTCCTCCAGCAAGAACAAACATACAAGGAAGGGCTTTGTTGCTGAAACATGGAGTGAGACTGAAGAGGAATCTGAAGCCTCATCCAGCTCCAGTGATGATGAGGATGATGTAGATGAAAAAGAATTTTGCATGATGGCTATCAATGCATCACAGCAAAACTCTGATGAAGAATCAGATTCAGATTCAGAAAGTCAACCAGATGAGGATCAGGTAATCAACTCTTTTGATTTTGAGTCTGAAGACTTCAAAGATGAATTTAAGACACTGTGTCTAGATCTATTAAAATCTGAGAAGGAGATAATCTCTCTCAGGAATCAATTATCTGAGCATAGTGTCCTAAACTCAAAGAACCTCAAACTCTCTGAGGAGTTAGAATGCTGTAGGGAGGAGATAGCTTCATTGAAGAATGAACTATCAAAGGCCAAAAAGTTTGAAGAATCCCTAAATGGGAGAAGTATCAGACTGATGGACATCACAAGCACAGTGAACTCTAGATTTAATAGCACACTGGGCTTGGGTGCTTCATCCAGCCAACCTATAATTCTGACAACTCCAATCAAGTTTGTCTCTGACAAAGGAAAGGGAGTAATAGAGGTACCTAGGAAGAATGCAGATCTATCAGAGAAGAACTCAGTTCAACAGATGGCGTCGAGCAGAGCTCGACGATCGTCGAACAGAGCTCGACGATCTAACTACAGATCGTCGACCTCAGCTCGACGATATCCAAACTATGAATCTCAGCATAATCGATCTTCGAACGGCGATCGACGATCTGACCCAAGATCATCGACCTCAGTTCGACGATCGTCGAACAGAGTTCAGGCTTGTGAACACACCTTCAATGGCACATTCAGATTCAATCCTAGAAGCTCCACATCCCAAGGCTTTAATCCCTATACTGAATGGATAGTACCTCCTAGGAGATACCATCCTGAAGGTTATAAGGATCAACCTGTGATGTCCTTTATTTCAGAATTCAAGGGATATCAACCTAGGCCCAAGGTCAACTGGGTCAAAAACAAATAAGTTGTTTTTGTGTAGGTGAAGACCTATCCAGCATCAAACCATCAATGGTATCTGGATAGTGGTTGCTCAAAGCACATGACAGGGGACAAGGACAACTTCACTTCCTTCAAAGCCAAGCTTGGACCCAAAGTAATTTTTGGAGACTCAAGCTTTGGAACTATAAAAGGATATGGTGCAGTCAAAATTGGCCCAGTCACATTCAAGAAGGTGGCATATGTTGAAGGACTCAAGCACAACTTGATAAGTATCAGTCAATTGTGTGATGAAGGATATCAAGTAACCTTCAACAAAGCCATATGCAAAGTCAAGTCTGTGGACAACACAACTGTGTTGACAGGTAACAGAAGAGGTAACATTTACTTAGTGGATTTTCATTCACCAGTGGTAGATATTTGCCTGTTTAATTCCATTTCAAAATCTAATGTGTTATGGCATAAGAGACTAGGACATATTAACCTTAGAACCATTGCTAAGCTATCTAAAGACAACCTTGTTAAAGGACTACCTTCTGGTCCCTACAAGAAGGAAGGACTTTGCAAGGCCTGTCAATTAGGCAAGCAAACTAAAAGTAGTTTTAAATCAATTAATAAGAGTGATTCACCTAGGATTTTGTACCTGTTGCACATGGATCTCTTTGGACCCATATCTGTGCAAAGCCTAGGAGGGAAGTCCTATACTTTAGTGGTTGTAGATGACTTCTCAAGATTCACTTGGGTATTCTTTCTGAGGAAGAAGTCTGATAACTTCAAGTGTTTGACAAATTTTCTCAAATGCATTCAGATTGAGTTCAACACTCACATTGCCCTGATCAGAAGTGATCATGGGACAGAGTTTGATTCTCTTCTCATGCAAGAGTTCTGTCAGAGTGAAGGGATCAAGCACACTTTCTCAGCTCCTAGAACTCCTCAACAAAATGGGGTAGCTGAAAGGAAAAATAGAACACTCATTGAATCTGCAACTACATTATTGGCAGATGCTCACTTACCTCTATCCTTTTGGGCTGAGGCAGTGAACACCTCCAACTATGTGTTGAACAGAAGCCTGATACACAAGCTGAAGGGCAAGACTCCTTATGAATTGCTCAAAGGGAAGAAACCTAAAATAGGCTATTTCAAAGTTTTTGGTTGCACTTGTTTTATTCATAATAATGACAAGAAATATCTAGCAAAATTCCAAGCTAAAGCTGATGAATGAGTGTTTCTGGGATACTCCATGATCAGCAAGGCCTATAGGGTTTATAATAAATCTTCCTGTAAAATTGAAGAATCTGTTCATATTATTTTTGATGAAGCTAACATGTCTTTCAAGGAGAAGAATGCTTCTACCATAGAACCTCTGCAGGTACATTCTCTAGCTGAAGACTTGAACAAACTGCAAGTTGCTGAAAAGAATGAGAGCAGTGATGATGAAGAAGAAGTTCAACATCTTGAAGAAAATCATCCTGAAGAGCCAGTTGCTGCTCCACTAGAGGAGACAACAACACAGGCTGGTGAACAATCAACACTCCCTGTTGACTTAGTAACAACAAGAGATCATCCAATCACCCAAGTAATTGGAGAGATCTCAGCTGGTGTGCAAACTAGAAGTCAGGTCAACCAAAACCTGATGCACACTTGCTTTATATCTCAAATTGAGCCTCAATCCATTCAAGATGCAGAGCAAGATCCACACTGGATCATTGCAATGCAAGAGGAGTTGCATCAATTTGAAAGGAACAAGGTTTGGGAACTAGTGCCTAAGCCAAAGGATCATCCCATTGTTGGAACAAAGTGGGTATTCAGGAACAAGCTGGATGATCAAGGAGTTATAGTCAGAAACAAGGCAAGGCTAGTTGCTCAAGGGTACTCTCAACAAGAAGGAATAGACTATGATCAGACATTTGCACCAGTTGCAAGGCTGGAAGCCATCAGGATATTCCTAACCTATGCTGCCCACAAAGGTTTCAAAGTGTATCAAATGGATGTAAAAAGTGCATTTCTCAATGGGGACATCAAAGAGGAAGTCTATGTTAGACAACCTCCAGGTTTTATCTCTCTAACTCACCTTGATTATGTTTACAAATTGCATAAAGTATTATATGGTCTCAAGCAAGCCCCTAGAGCATGGTATGAGACCCTAGCATGCTTTCTTCTGGAAAATGATTTTGTTAGAGGGAGAGTAGACCAAACTCTTTTTATTAGAACCCATAAGTCCCACACCCTGCTAGTGCAAATTTATGTAGATGACATTATTTTTGGTTCTACTGATTCAAAATTGTGCAAAAAGTTTTCCAAGCTTATGCACTCTAAATTTGAAATGAGTAGCATGGGTGAGCTATCCTTCTTCTTAGGACTGCAAGTCAAGCAACATGCTGAAGGCATATTTATTTCTCAAACCAAGTATGCAAAAGAGCTGGTTAAGAAATTTGGTATGTCTGATGCATCATGTATGAAAACACCCATGCCCTCAAATGTTGTAATAGATGCTGATGAACATGGGAAACCTGTTGATCAGACAACATATAGAGCAATAATTGGCTCTTTATTGTACCTTACAGCTAGTAGGCCTGATATAATGTTTGCCACATGTATTTGTGCTAGATTCCAAGTTAGCCCTAGAGAGTCACACTTAATCTTAGTTAAGAGAATTCTTAGGTATGTTAAAAGTTGTCCAAATCTAGGTCTCTGGTATCCAAAAGATTCAGCATTTGATTTAACTGGATTCTCAGATGCTGATTATGCTGGATGCAGAATAGACAGGAAAAGCACCAGTGGAACCTGTCAGTTCCTTGGTGATAGACTTGTCTCTTGGTTCTGTAAGAAACAAACATCTGTGTCAACTTCAACTGCTGAAGCTGAGTATATGGCTGCAGGCAGTTGCTGTTCACAAATATTGTGGATACAGAATCAGCTCTTAGACTATGGCTACAACATAGAGAAGTCTAAAATTTTCTGTGACAATACTAGTGCTATCTCTATAGCACAAAATCCAGTCCTCCATAGTAGGACAAAACACATAGAAATTAGGCATCATTTTCTAAGAGATAATGTAGAGAAAAATAAAATTGAAATTCAATATATTCCTACTGATTTGCAAAGGGGAGATATTTTCACCAAACCTTTGGATGAAAAGAAACACAGTTTCTTCCTAAATCAGTTAGGTATGTTAGATGGAGGAAGCCTTAATTAAATTACAAGATTTTGAAAAGCTAAAACAGACCAAGACTAGGTCAAAAATTTCCCTCTTTTTGTGTCTGTAGAATGAGTTTAGACTCTGAACTGCGCTCGATGTTTTCCCTAAAATCGTCGAACAGAGATCGACGATTTTCCAAAAATCGTCGACCAGAGATCGACGCTTTTGCAGTCGTCGATCTGAGTTCAGAGCCCTCGCTAGAGCTAGGCTTTCTCTCCTTCTGATCAGAGGCCGTCGAGCTGAGCTCGACGTTTTTCAACATCGTTGAACGAAGATCGCCGATTTTGAAGACTCTTCAGATTCCCTTTGTAGCCCAAATCGTCGAGCTGAGCTCGACGTTTCGTCGAACTGAGCTTAACGATTTTCCTTTTTCGCGTCGAACCCTAATATAAAATCTTTCTTTCAGCCGTCGTTCTCCCTTTGCGCTTTCATACTCTGCAACTCTCCTTCTTTTCCCTCCAAATTCTCTACGCTTGGTCATTTTTGGTTTTCTGTTGCAGGTGAATATGGCTGAATCGAGTGCTGCTTTTGCTAAGATGAAGTTCGACACAGGTTTTGACATCGACATAAACTCCTTCGACGGAAGCGACCAGCGCTTCAAGGACATCCTAAACTTATTCCGAGAACAACAGCTGACTCCAATAATGACTACAAGGATGAAGATCGCCTCAGAAGAGATAAAAGAGTGGTGTTTTACCGCAACAGACGAGTCTGAGAATTCTGTTGTCGGCACCATTAAGGGGACTCAGGTATTTCTATCCCCGGCTCTTCTAACAGAAGTCTTTCAACTCAGCACTGGAGAAGACTCCACTGAACTATCTGGAGAGGAGTTTGACACCATGCTGGAAAGGATGGGTCACAATGCAGTAAACCCTAATAAGCTGCTGAAGAAAAATCTGGCAATCGAATTTCAATTCCTGGCTGATGTAGTTGGGAAGGTGCTGTTGGCCAAGCATTCAGCCCATGACACCATTTCCAGATATCAGTTCTGCCTGATGGGAGCCTTATTAGACAAGAAACACCTGGACTGGGGCTCCATCTTCTTCACTCTGATTAAGAAGAAGATCAACAAGAATGCAGTTAGTTATGGAAGAATCTTAGGGGTCTTTCTGCACAACAGGTGCCCTGACCTATTAACCTCCTCTGGCATGTTTATCAATGCATCCAAGAGGCTTTCCTGTGCCCTCTTCAGTAAATGGGACAGGCAGATTATAAACCCCTCCAGGGCTGCTACAACACTTCATTCAGGCACAAGGACTATTTTAGTCACTCCTTCAGCAGAAGAGCTGCCTGCTTCCTCCCCTCTTCCAGCCATAACCACCCTAACCACCCAAATTGTCACCTCCTCACCACCAGTATCCACCATAATCATCTCATCCCCAATTACCATTTCCTCACCTATGCCATCCCCTCCTCTATCCACCTCAGAGGAATTCCATCCTCTCTTTTCCTATTCAACCTTCACCATTCCATCCTTCTCACTTACAGATGACTCCTTCATGGATGATTCACCCTCTACTCCTCCTGAGCCACCCTCTACTTCCTCCTTTCAACAACTGCTCCATGACATTCTCTCTCAACCCTCCTTCACACCATCTCTTACTTCCCCTATCTCCACCTCAACCTCCTCTATCTCCATTATTCCATCTTCTGAACCAACCATTCCCTCTCCACCTTTCTCCATAATTTCAGTTTCAGCCACCATCCTTCCATCTACTTTTGCCTCTACCTCTGCTCAAGCCCCACTTGAGCATGTAGATATTACTATTTTGGCAGACAGGCTGTATGAGTTGCTAGCTCCCAAGCTGACATCTCTACTGGAGTCTTCCCTGGCTCCACTCCTAAAGCAAGTACAGGAGCTGTCTACCAAGATTGCCTTCCTTTCCTCCTCCCTGGCTATCCCATCTTCTGTGTGCCTTGATTCATCTTTCTCTGAACCAAGGCAGGGGGAGATGCCTTATGAAGAAGTGGTTGTGCCAGCTGCTGATATTATGTCTGCTCCAGCTCCAGCTCTTGGATGTGCTTTTGCACTGAATCTGCAGAGGCTGCTATCTATATTTGATCCAGTCCATTTCAGTTGTCTGCCTGCAATTCCTGCTGAAGATTTGTCTAAGGCCATTGTGCCTATAGCTACCTGTGATCCAAGCCATATTGATTCCTACATCAAATCTTGGAAGGCTGTGGATATCTCTGATGCTGATACTAAGGCCACTGTGCCTCTTTCAATTGTTACTAAGGCCACTGTGCCTCCTTTTGTTGAAATTGCTGCTGATGCTACTGCTGACATAGAAATGATTCCAGCAACTGATGCTGATGAAACTGCTTCTGCCTGCTCTGCTGTTGCTCCCTCTCCTCCTGCTCCTGATGTTTCTGCAAAACTTAAAGCTCAAGAAGAGCTTATCAGAAGAATTGATGATCTGTATGATCAACATCAAAGTTCTGAGAGTGACCAATACAGGACTGATTCTGATGATTCTGCTAGAACTATTGCCAAGAAGAGAAAAGCCAGAAGTAAAGCAATGATGTCAGTCCCTCCTGCCAAAGCCAAAGACTCAAATGATATTCCATACTACATTCTGCATGACTGCCCAATCTCTGAGCCTTGGATGCAATATTCCAAAAATCAACTGAAAGCTATGAAGAAGAAGAGGAAGCTTGACAAATATGAAAAGGGTTCTTCTCAATATCAGCCTCCTCCTCCTCCTCCTCCAGATTCAGGCTCAGGTTCAGCCCCTCAAGCTCCAGTCTCCAGACACAGCTCTTCCCAGCATTATCAAAGATCATATCAAAGGGGACAGCATCAAAAAGGATATCAACCCAGAAGGGGTAATTACAGAGGAAATCAAAGAGAAGGACAAGGTCTCCCTGACCCTTCTTCAGGTCCTTTTCCTTACAAGCTGAAAGACACTATTGTTTCCAGGACTCCTACTACTATTTCTAAAATCATCAACAGATATGAACCTCCCATTCCTTTTGAAGACCCTGAGAATAACCCTGTATCCTGGACAGCCAGAATGAAAGAATTGGCTGCCCTTGATCAAATAAAAAAGGCCAGAGAACAAGGAAAGGATACTTCAAACATAACTACCTTATCAGAGCAGAGAAAGAAAGAACTGGAAAGATATGCATCAAGGAAATTCTTCAATCCAGAAGATTATATGAAGCTGCACCCAGAGGCTGTTGTTCCAAGGCCCAAATCTCAAACTTCTCTAGGTGCAGAGGATGACAGAAGGTCAAAGAAAGAAAGTCAGAATCCAAATAGAGAAATTTTATTTAAAAAGGGATCTGAAAGGAAGTGAACTGTGTAAGCTAAACATTTCATCCACCTTTTGACATCTGCTGATATTTATCTGTGATCTGCTTTACTGTTATATATCTTCTCTGCATTTTGTATTAGCTTATGTATTGTTGTATGCTTTTCATTTCCTATGATTATCTGTAAATAGTAATCCTAACCCAAATAGGGGGAGATTGTTGGAACACCCTATTACTAATTTGGGTAAGGATCACTATGCTTGTCTTAGGAATCCCAGTTGACCTAGTTGTATAGTTGAAAAGGTCAACATTAGAATGAGTCTAGGTCTTAGAACCTAGGTTTGAAGCTGCCCCCAGGATCATTCCAAGATCAAGGTTGAAGAGCTTAGTCTAAGGCAATTTTCGTCGAGCTCAGGTCGACGAATCGTCGAACTCCGTTCGACGCTCTCTGAGCTCATCTTCAATAAATCGTCGTACTCCGGTCGACGATCGTCGAGCTCAGATCGACTATCTGCTTTTGTCTAGCTTCTGCTGAGTCGTCGAACTCCCCTCTACTATCTTCTAGTTCAGTTCGACGATCGTAGAGCTCAGATCGACGTTTTCTGTCTGCTTGTCCATTTGATCTCTGAGCTCAGTTCGACGATCGTAGAGCTCAGATCGACGTTTTCTGTCTGCTTGTACATTTGATCTCTGAGCTCAGTTCGACGATCGTAGAGCTCAGATCGACGTTTTCTTTGGAGAGATCGACGCTTTTAGGAATTCAAATGCTGCTGTTCTTTGGAATGTTTTTGATTATTATCAGCATTTATGTCAGAAGATCTCCCAGCCGTTTGTCTTTAATTCTGGAGCAAGTTTCAAAGAATTATTCAGAGAATGTTTGCTGGACTTTCCTCTAGAAGACAAGACTATTTTTGGAAGACATTTATGACTCCCAACGGCTAATTTTGGACAAGGAATCGTCAGAAAATTTATTATTCCTTTCTTCTGTGTTATTAAGTTTTTAGGGGAATATACACAGAAGTGAACACACAGAATAGAATATACTGATAGCAGAAGAACAACAGAAGAACTGTGACTCAAAAATCTTCTTGCTGACTGAAAAGTGTTCACAATCTCATTACTCCAGACACCTCACCTTCAGCCTTCTTGCTGAAACCATCTTGTGCTGGAGATCAAAGTTTTGAAGACCTATCCCCCTAGAGCAAAGCTTCTTTTCCTGAACCTTTCTACATCTCAGGGGGAGCTTTGACTTCATCAATCCACTTGTGCTTCTCTTATTTGATTGAGAACAGAGAAGACACCCTTCATTCTTATTTTTCTTTTCCTGCTGTAAAAGGGTTCTTGAACTCCCTTCAAAAGTTCTGTCTGGTTCTGAGAGCCTTGTCAAAACTCAGTGGTGGCAAGACACCTTATCAAAAAATCTAGTTTTGGTTTTTGGGCACCTTATCAAAAGCTCATTGGTGTCAGGACACCTGATCAACTCATCCTGAGTGGATTCCTACCAAGGGTGGTAGAAGAGTGGATGTACCCAGGTTTTTGGGGAACCACTATAATTCCTTGGGTCTTCTGGTTTGTTTGTGTGATTTGTTTGCTGTGTGCTGTGCTTTTTACTTCTTAGCTTTTAACATTTTTACTAGCACTCTACACTATATCATAAATTAAATTTTATATGTGCTGTTCATTTTAACTGTGAAAAATTATTTTAAAATACTCTATTCACCCCCCTCTAGAGTTGAGATAGATCTTAGCCTCACTTTCAGTAGACCAACCCTAAATGACCGTTGTGGGCCCCACAAGGAGAAACCCTAAGCCTGGTCCAAACAACGCCTGATATCTTGGTTCGGTCCAGCGAGCAGGTAGAAATCGCCTAAGGCAAATTCGGTAGGAAACATTGGTGATTCCCGTCGAATTTTCCTTGGAAGAATTTCATTTTAAATCCATGACATTCGGAGAGAATCGGTGAGAATCAAAACCATTCTCGACGAATCGGCGAGAATGTAGAGTCATTCTCGACGATTCGGCGAGAATCACTTATTGATTCTCAACGATTCTGACTTAGCATAATTCTTGAAGGCGTTGAGTCAGCCGGATGCAGTCGGCGGGGATTGGCTAGTGATTCTCGACGATTCAACGAGAATCACTGGTGATTCCCGTCGAATCGGTGAGAATCACTTAGTCATTCCCGTCGAATTCTCCTTAGAAGATTTTTCTTCTTTCTTCCAATGACTTGATCTTTGACCCATCCTTGCTCCTTTTCTGCTCTTGATCTATCTCAACCCTGTACTTGAAAATAAGTACACTCTAATAGAGAGAGCACACATGAGTCAACACACTGATCTGCTCAATAAGGGATTACATTGCGCAGACCCGTGTATATTGACCCACTGTACCTTGACATTTGTGTGTACATAGCATGGAATAGCTGCAAGCACATCTTGAAGAAAATCATCAAATACATTATCTATTCAACTTAGCTTGTTCAAGGACTTCTTCAAATCAGGTACATTGTGGATACAATACCCAACAACACATAATTTTTGAGTCAAAAATAATATAAAGTCATGTATTCCCGATCTAGGAACAAGAGTTAGTATGGTGGTGGTTAACCATCCTAGGTTAAGGCATAACATCAATTCTTGTAAAAAATAATAATAAAAAACTCCCAGAGCAAGTTTAGCTGCTTTAAGTTTATATTTATGTATGTATTGTCAGTACTTGTAGTTAGTTGCAGCTGTCGTACTAGGATCTGAATAAGGTTGTTATGACATTAGGATGGTGAGATGCCCTTCGACTAGATCGACCCCCCCCCCTATCTGAGGGTGAGTCATCTGGAGTGCAGAATGATGCTGTGATCGAGAGCTTGTGACTGAGTAGCGATTCCTTGAGCAGGCAGTTGGTGGAGGTGCGAGCCCAGATCCAGTCTTTGGTGGCAGTTGTGGCAGGTCAGACTCAGGGAGTGCAAGGCCCTACAGGGGGGATTGCTGTTCCTCCTCCTGCACCCCTGAGACCTCCAATGGTGGTGCTAGCAGAGATGGCATTCATGTCACAGTTTTAGAGACTTAGCCCTCCTACGTATGATGGGAAGGCAGATTTCATGGTCATAGACCATTAGCTGATCTCCATGGAGAAGATGTTCTCGTACTCAGGTATTGCAGACGATCAGAGAGTGATGATAGCCTCCTATCATCTCAATGGTTTGGCTAAGAATTGGTGGCTTAGAGAAAAGGAGAGCTTGGTAGCTGGTTGCTCTTGGGAAGTATTCAAAGAAATGCTGCTGAGGAAGTTCTTGCCTTCGGTCGAGCGTGACCATCTTATGAACGACTTCCTCCACCTGAAGCAAAGGCAACTCACGGTCGGTGAGTATGAGATAGAGTTCAGCAAGTTGAGACGGTTTGCCCCTGGGTTGGTGAGTGTTGAGGCTGATCAAGTAAAGCGGTTTCTTGGTGGCTTGAGGAGCGAGATTCAACAGTTGACCATTGCTTATGGATCGGAGACCTATGCAGGGGTAGTGGAGGCTGCTCTGAAGGTGGAGGCTATCGATACTGGAAAGAGCAGAGGCCAGCAAATGAGGAAGGACAAGAGGAAGTCCTTCGAGGAGAAGAAACCCTAGGTACCCGATGCTGCTTCGGGAAAGAAGAGTAAGGTGGTGTGTAGCTTCTGTGGCCGATCGGGCCACCCTGTTGAGAGGTGTTTCAAGTGGGCAGCAGCTCAGAAGAAGGAGCAAGTTCATTCTATTCAGGGTGCTCCTAGTAGGAATGTTTCATGTTCTGTTTGCAAGCGACCCGAGAATGATGCTGCCCAGTGCTGCTCCAAGGATAAAGTCTACTATCAGTGCGGGCAGCAGGGTCACATCAAGTCTAGGTGTCCTCAGATCCAGCCTTCTCTTCATGTAGTTCCACTTCAGGCACTGCCTCCGCCTCAGCATGTGGACAAGGGTAAAGGAAAGCTGAACGTGATCTCTTCCGAGGAGGCCCAAGCTTCGACTCAGGTCATCTCAAGTTAGTTGTTTCTTTTTCCAGCTTGAAAGTTTTATTTCCTAGAATTGTTGCAGTTGGGTTTTTGGTAGATCCTTAGTTGTATATACTCCTATAGGGAAATTTAAGGTGAAGAACCGATGGGCACGCGTTCTGTTCGACTCCGGCGCTACACACTCATTTGTGGCTAGAGCCTTTGTGGAGCGACATCGGTTTACTCTAGATCGAGTTCGTGGCACTTTCCGCGTCAAGTTCCCTTCTGGTGAATCTGTGTTATCAGATTTGGGCATTCTAGATTGCCCTTTTTGTTAGGGGATTTTCTTGCGAGGGCAGACTTGAAGATGATTGATCTGGAGGACTTCGATGTCATTCTGGGCATGGACTGGCTGTCTAAGTATGATGCAGTCATTCAGTGCAAAGGGAAGCGCTTGGACTTTATCAAGGACAATGGTCAGCCGGGAAGCGTGTATGCTGATCCGTGCAAAGATTCTCCTGTCTTTTCTGCGGTATGTGCTCAAAAGTTGTTTCCTTCTGGTTGTTTTACATGTTTAGTCTCGGTGGATTGGACCGCTGTTAGTATGCCGCGCTTAGAGGAGATTCCCATTGTTCGCAGTTTCGCTGATGTGTTTCCTGATGACCTTCCTGGTATACCTCCCGATCGGGATGTCGAATTTGTGATTGATTTGGAACCGGGTACGCATCCTATTGCTAAGGCATCATACTGGATGGCCCCTCGTGACCTAGAGGAGTTGCGAGTCCAGTTAGATGATTTGTTTGCAAAAGGGTTTATAAGGCAGAGTTCGTCTCCTTGGGGTGCTCCTGTTCTATTTGTGAAGAAGAAGGATGGGTCGATGTGGCTTTGCATCGACTACAGGGAGTTGAACAAAGTCACTATTAAGAACAGGTACCCTCTACTGAGGATCGAATACCTGTTTTATCAGCTGCACGGTAGCACAGTGTTCTCCAAGATCAATCTCTATTCTGGCTATCATCAGCTTAGGATCCGTGAGGCAGATATTCCACGGACTGCGTTTAGATCGAGGCATGGACATTTTGAGTTCTTGGTGATGTCGTTTGGTCTGACCAACGCACCATCAACTTTCATGGATATGATGAACCGGGTGTTCAATGATTTCCTAGAAAAGTTTGTTGTGGTTTTCATCGATGACGTGTTGGTCTATTCCCGCAACGCTGAGGAGCATGAGCAGCATCTGCACTTGGTTCTATCGGAGTTGAGGAATCACAAGTTATTCGCCAAGTTGAGCAAGTGCGAATTTTGGTTTCCTCAGGTCTCGTTTCTGGGCCACGTGGTTAACAAGGATGGGATCTCGGTTGACCCGGAAAAGATCGCAGCAGTGATGGATTGGAGTAGGCCGGGCACGCCCAAGGAGATTAGGAGCTTTCTAGGGTTGGCCGGCTACTACAGGATGTTAGTGGAGGGTTTCTCTACCCCAGCTGCACCTTTGACCAGGTTGACTCAGAAGAATGTGGCATTTGTTTGGATTGAGAAGTGAGAAGAAGCCTTCCTGGAACTAAAGAACAGATTGTGCACTACTCCCGTTCTGATCCTACCTTCTGAGGGTGTGGAGTATGACATTTACGTGGATGCTTCGCATGTTGGTTTAGGTTGCGTGTTGGTGCAAGTTGGAAAAGTGATTGTGTATGGGTCAAGGCAATTAAAGACTCACGAGAGAAATTACCCTACGCATGACCTGGAGTTTGCAGCGGTAATTTATGCGTTGAAGCTGTGGAGACATCTACTTTATGGGGCTCAGTGCAAGATCTTAACTGATCATAAGAGCCTGAAGTATGTGTTCATGCAGAAGGAGTTAAATTTGTGCCAGCATCGGTGGCTAGAGTATATGGCCGATTATGATGTAGAGATCCAGTACCATCCAGGCAAGGCCTATGTGGTGGCCGATGCCCTGAGTCGGAAGACGGGGAAGATTTTTAATCTCTCCGCCGACCGTTTAGTGGAAGAGTTCCTCCTTATGGATATCTCAGTGGGATGTTGCGGCATGTAGAGTTGTTTGGCAGTGGCATAGCCGTCTTGGATTTCCCTTACTAGGTTGCAACAAGAAGGATGATCCGGACCTTCTGCACTTATACCTAAGGACTGAGAGAGGGGAGTTGCCGGATTTTTCCATCGATGATGCGGGTACTTTGAAGTACCGCAGCAGATTTTGCATCCCTACTGTTGGATACATCAGGGGTATGGTATGCAGAGAGGCTCATGGATCATATATTGCCTACCATCCAGGATCTACGAAGATGTATCATGATTTGAAGCAAATTGCCTGGTGGTATGGCATGAAAAGTGATATAGCCCGATTTGATGCTGAGTGCAACACTTGCAAGCGTGTGAAGACCGATCATGGAAGGCCTGGTGGCAAGTTGACTCCGTTCGAGATCCTGACTTGGAAGTGGGAAAGTATTTCTATAGACTTCATCACGGGCTTTCCAAAATCTCCAAGGGGATTTGATTCTGTTTGGGTTATAGTGGATAGACGGACAAAGTTTGCTCACTTCGTGCCGTATAAGGTTGACTACCCGATGAAGAAGATAGCAGAGTTGTACTTGAATGAGGTCATCAGATTGCACGGTGTGCCTGTTAGCATCATTTCCGATCGAGATTCCCAGTTTACTTCTCTCTTTTGGCAGAGTTTGCAGGAAGGTTTGGGCACCGATCTGAGGTATTCAACTGCTTACCACCCACAGACCAATGGGCAGACGGAGCGGGTGAACTAGATAGTTGAGGATATGATCAGATGCTACATTCTAGACCACGGTGGAGCATGGGATGAGCGATTGGGGCTTATGGAGTTTGCATACAATAATAGTTATCAAGAAAGTTTGCAAATGGCTATGTTTGAAGCTTTGTATGGGAGGCACTACAGAACTCCCCTATTTTTGGCTGAGGAAGGTGAGAGACCCTTGTTGGGTCCGGATGCGCTCGAGGAGATGGAGGTCGCAGTGAAGCTTATTCGAGAAAATATTCATATAGCTCAGGAGAGATACGATAAGAACGCCAATTGGCGTAGGTCTGACTTGGAGTTTTCTATAGGGGACCTTGTGTTTCTTAAGGTTTCACCGATGGTTGGAGTTAAGAGGTTCGATAAAAATTAGAAATTGGACCCGAGGTATGTCGGCACGTTTAAGATTATTGAACGGATTTGCGTGTCAGCTTATAGGTTGGATTTGCCAGCAAACTTCCCAGGTGTTCATAATGTATTTCACGTAAGCCAATTGCGGAAGTGTGTGCGCAGTAGTGGGCAAGTCTTGGATGTTGTGCCCAGTTGGAGCCTAATCTCTCTTTTATTGAAGTGCCGGTCCGTATATTGGATACTCTAGATCAGGTGCGGCGAAAGAAGTCAATCCCAATGGTCAAGGTTCTATGGAAGAATCAGGGTTTGGAAAGCGCGATATGGGAATTAGAGTCGGCTATAAGGGAGGCTCACCCTAAGCTATTTCCCTGATTAGTTTGGTTTGTTTTATTCTTGTAATGTTTGGCTTGTTACTTTTTCCTTCTATAGTAGGAGTGTTGTGCGTAAAGTTTCGGGACGAAACTTTCTTTTAGGGGGAGTGACTGTAACGCCCCCGATTTTTCTGCGATTATTTAATTCTCTTTTAGCGTTACGTCGATGCGTTTTCTTGGCTTGTGCCATCTGTGGAGTGTGGTCTTAACTACTTAGAACTGGGTGGCCTATTTTGTAGCATATTGGCAAGATCTCCCTAGCAAGCCGAGTCGTTTTGGGTGACCCGGTGTGGCCTCTCGGGGGATGCTTGTGTTTTGGCTTCGGGTGGGTATAACTCGAGTATTGTTCGTCAAAAGTTAATTTTGACTTCGTCGTTGTGTTCGTAGCGTGGATATTTAACTACGGTGCGAATTTCGTCGAATTTCGAGGTAGCTCAGTTTTCGCGTCATTTTGGGTGTGGTAGTAATAAATGAAAATAAGTAATATTTAAAGCTATTTAAATGTTTTCGGTCGAAAGTTCTAAGAGTGAACCGACGGCTTAGGAGGTGCTTAAGGCTGATTAGACGTGTTAGATTTATTTTTAAGCCTTAAGCCAAATTAGCGGGCCCATTCTTCTTATTCCAGAGACCAAACCATCGCCTACTCCTGTTCGCGGAAAACAATGGAAAACCGCTGGACCTGCTACCCCTTCGGACGGCGATTTCGGGAGCGTTTGTGGACGGATTTCGATTTCTAAAGCGGATTTGGAGTGCTCTCTCTTAGATCTACGTTTCTACGGTTAGAGATTTGATTTCCGTAGGGTTTTTAGGAGATTTGGATTTTCGGTTTTTGCCCTTTCCGCCATTAAAGCTCAGGATGTGCTTGCTAGGTGTGGCTGCTGCTGGTGCTAAGGGAGAGGAAAAGCTCAAGTGAAGCTTCGCTGAAAAACTGAGGCAAGTGGTTCTTGCACTTCCTTTTTTGATCTTCCCCCTCTTTACTACCCGGTTCGCCCTAGGATAGAAGCCATGTTTTTTCTCTTCTGCTTGCTAAAATTTTGTGCTTTAGTTTTAGGTTAGCCCTAAATTCTGTTTTTAGCCCCCCTCCTTGTGCTATTTTTTCTCAACCCACTGGTTGTTTTTACCATTTAGACTCCAGATTTTTATTTCTGGTTTGGTGCTTTTGCGGGTGGAGCCGAGAGAGAGAGGGAGGTTTCTGTGGTAGAGCTCTGGTTAGAACCGGTCTTGGTAAGCTCTCAGGATTTGGTGTTGAGTGTAGTGCACACACTCAAAGCCAAAAGCCGCCTGGGATTTGGCGTTGAGTGTGGTGCACACACTCAAAGCCATAGTTTGGTCTATTCCTTTGCAGCTAAGTAGTGAGGCGATTGAGTGAAAAAATTCGTCTAAGTCGAAATCGACGGGAATCACTAAGTCATTCTCGCCGACTTCGACAAAGTATCGTTAGTGATTCCCGTCGATTCGGCGAGATTCAATCGGCATTCCTGCCGATTCGGCGAGAATCAGTCTGCATTCCCGCCAATTCTGAAAGTATCTAGTGTCGACTAAGTCCACCTATGGGGGGGGGGAATAGGTCTCGTGCAGTATTTTGCGGAATTTAAATAACCTGCACAAATAACAAACACAGCACAAAAAAACACACAAGAAATTATAGTGGTTCCCCGATTTGGGCACGTCCACTCTCCCCCTTCGACCTTTCTCTCACCAAGGGATGACTCGGTCACTTCACCAAACGGATTGAAATCCAATCCTCACACTACATAAGGAACCCTTCCAAACGAAGGAGTCACTACTCCTCCACCACGGGTTGCACCCAACCCTTACAACTAGGAATCACTATTCCTTTACAACAAAACAAAAATAGAATGTACAAGAAATACAAACTACACTTGTGGAGAACCCGATGTCCCTCTTCGTTCGTTGAAGCGTTCTTGATGATGACGAAGAGTCCACGACCGGAGCACTCTCTTGGAGAGGATCTTGTCAAGATCGGGGCAGCAAATCAATGCGGCGACATTGCTTTGTAGATCCAAACTTCTTGACGAAGCAAGCAAGGTCTGCCAACGATCTCAATCGGATCGGTCATCTCAATTGATTCGTAATGAAGAGCTAACTTCGTTCAAAAAATTGAGAGACAAGGATCTCGAGAGAGAAGCGTGAGATGCTAGACTTGCCTCGGTTCTGTCGCTGGAAGATCAAAGATGATCTGAGATCTACGACGGCGACAACTTGCGAGCGGTGACGATGACGGGAGGATTTCCGCGATCGGCTTGGTCAATCTCAGCGGCTTTGATTTCTCGTGAATGATTACTATTGATGTTCGAAATAAGCATGTATAAATACCCTGAGGCCAACCCTAAAGTCCTTTATGGGACCCAAAAGAGAAACCCTAGTCCCGACCGAAACAGCGTAACCCGTCTTGGTTCGGTCCAGCGAGAGACGAAATTTGCCAAAGGCAAATTCGGCGAGAATAATTGGTGATTCCCGTCGAAGTCGGCGGGAATCACTTGTGATTCCCGTCGAATTTGCCTTGGCCAATTTCCAGTTGTAAAACTAGTCAGCCAGCGGGAATTGGTGGGAATGCAAACGTCATTCTCGATGAATCGGCGAGAATCAGTTAATGATTCCCGTCGATTCTACCTTAACAGAATTCTTGAAGGATGACAGACAGCCAGATAAAATCGGCGGAAATCGGCGAGTGATTCTCGACGAATTCGGCGAGAATCACTAGTGATTCCCGTCGAATCGGCGAGAATCACTTAGTGATTCTCGTCGAATTTGACTTAGACGATTTTCCACTTCCTTCTCATGAACTTGGTCTTTGACCCATCTTTGCTCCTTTTCTACTCTTGATCTATCTCAGCCTTGTACTTGAAAATAAGTACACTCCAATAGAGAGAGCATGCGTGAGTAAACACACTGATCTGCTCAACGAGGGATTACGTTGTGCAGACCCATGTATATTGACCCACTGCACCCTGACATTGGTGTGTACTTAGCATGGAATAACTGCAAGCACAACTTGATAGAAAGTCATCAAATACATTGTCAATTAAACTTAGATTGTTCAGGGGCTCCTTCAAATCAGGTACATTGTGGATACAATACCCAACAATCTCCCCCTATTTGAAGAAGCCTAAACCTTACAAGCTAAGTTGAAAAGATCATATGGGAATGAAAATCATAAACTAAAAATTCAGTTGAGAGTGAAATTCATTAACATTTTCTCCAGAGAGTACACTTAACGTTGGCAGCCAACTTAGCCTTAGCCGAGAGGGTAATCTCCCCCTTTTTGGCTTCTACCAATCTCGGACTGCACTTGGAGCCACATGCTCCCCCTCAGATCTTGCATCCATGCTCGAGCTTTAGTTCCTTACTGATGCTCCCCCTTGATCCAAGAGCCTTGAGCCTTACAGTCTTCCCTCTTCATAATTCAGCATGCCGAGTTTAGTTTTGAAGAGACTGAACTTGGCCTCGTCTAGGGGCTACATGAAGATATCTGCAACCTGCTTATCCGTGGGGACATAGCAGAGAGAGATATCTTTGTTTTCCACATGCTCCAGAATGAAGTGGTAGCACACTTCAATATGCTTTATTCTGCTATGTGACATCGGATTGTTCGCAATTGCTATTGCGCTCGAGGAGTCGCAATACATCAGAACTTCTCTGAACTGCAAGTCATAGTCTTTGAGCTGATTTCTGATCCATAGAAGTTGTGCGCAACAGCTGCCTGCTGAGATGAACTCAGATTCAGCCGTAGAGGTTGCGACACAATTATGCTTTTTATTATTCCATGAAATAAGCCTTCTTCCGAGGAATTGGAAGATCCCGGAAGTGCTTTTCCTATCATCCCTACTTCCTGCAAAGTCAGCATCTGAAAAGCCTATCAGCTCGACATCATTGTTTCTTGGGTACCACAAGCCAAGATTTTGTGTACCTTTAAGGTATCTAAGAATTTGCTTTGCAGCGACATAATGTGATTCCTTAGTGTTCACCTGATATCTTGCACAAACGCATGTGGAAAACATAATATCCGGTCTACTAGCAGTAAGGTAGAGCAGGGATCCAATTATGCTCTTGTATTTGGTTTCATCAAAAGGTTTCCCTTACTCATACTTGCCTAGAGACATAGTGGATCCCATTGGAGTCCTCATAGAGGTTGCATTCTCCATTCCGAATTTCTTCAGGAGTTCATTTGTTAACTTCTTCTGAGAGATCAAAATTCCATCCTCAGACTGTTTCACTAGAAGTCCCAAGAAATACTTCAGCTCTCCCATGCTGCTCATTTCAAACTTTCCTTGCATAAGTTTAGAAAACTTTTTGGAAAGATTGTTGTCCGTTGAGCCGAATATTATGTCATCGACATAGATTTGCACCAGCAAGATCTTGCCTTTGACTTCCCTAATAAACAATGTCTTATCTATTTTTCATCTTGAGAACTTGTTCTCAAGAAGAAAACTAGACAGAGTCTCATACCAAGCTCGAGGAGCTTGTTTTAAGCCATATAATACTTTATTATGAAAATAAACATGATTAGGGAATGTAGGATTAACAAAACCTGGGGGTTGCACGACATATACTTCCTCTTTCAAATTTCTATTTAGGAACGCAGATTTCACGTCCATCTGATAGACAGTGAATTCTTTGTGAGAAGCATATGCCAGGAACAATCTGATCACCTCGAGCCTTGCAACTGGTGCAAAGGTCTGGTCGAAGTCAATCCCCTCCTCCTGTCTGTAACCTTGAGCCACCAGCCTTGCTTTGTTCTTTATAATGACAACGTGTTCATTCAGTTTGTTTCTGAAGATCCACTTGGTGCCAATCATATTCTGGTTCTTTTGTCTGGGAACAAGCATCAGACGTTGCATCATTTGAATTGATGCAGTTCATCTTGTATGGCAAATATCCATGCCGCATCTTTGTTCGCTTCGTCGAACTTCTTTGGCTCAACTTGTGACAGAAAATTAAGGTGCAAAATCTCGTTAATTGTACCTCTCTGAGTTCTTACACCGTCACGAGGATCTCCTATGATCTGATCTCTAGGATGATCCCTCACTTGTCAGAGCTCTAGGAGTCTTGCATCTGGTGCTCTGATAGCTTCTCGGGCTTATCCTTCTTCTGGGAGATTCTCTCCATCCTGATTGTCAACTTCTCCAGTTGGCATTGAGGTGGAAACCTTGACGTACTTGGGAGTTATACCTTTTGCATTCTCATCGAGACTTAGATGTTCAAGCCTTGCACTTGCATCCTCAAGAATGCCACTGGAAGAATTGCTATGAAGCAAGCTTCCTTCATCAAAAACCACATTAATGGACTCCTCTACCACAAGGGTTTTCTTATTGAAGACCCTATATGCCCGATTATTGCTACTATAGCCCATGAAGATTCCTTCGAAGCATTTTTCTCTGAATTTAGTACGTGGGTACTTCCCAGTATTGAGTACATAGAATTTGCATCCAAAAATCCTCAAATAGGATATGGTCGATTTCCTGCCTTTCATTAGCTCATAAGGCATCTTACGATGATTCTTGTTGATCAACGCTCGGTTCTGCACATGACAAGTCGTGTTGACAGCCTCTGCCCAGAAGTACTCTGGAAGAGAGGCGTCATTCAACATTGTCGTACATTCTTCAATGAGCGTTCTATTTCTCCTCTCCGTAACTCCATTTTGCTGAGGAGTATGCGGGGAGGAAAACTCATGAAAGATACCATGTTCTTCACAAAATTCTGTCATAGCACCAAACTCGAATTCTATTCCACGGTCACTTCTTATTTTGACCACTGAGCAGTTAAGTTCGTTCTGAATCTGCTTGACAAAACTCGTGAAGATGTCAAACGTATCTGACTTTCATTTTAAGAAGAACACCCATGTAAACCGAGAGTGATCATCAACAATCACTAGCGTATACGATTTGCCTCCTATGCTATGAACTTGCACTGGACCAAACAAGTCCATATGTAGAAGATAAAGACATCTGGAAGAGTCTTTATTGGCAATGCCCTTAAAGGTAGCCGAGTCTTTTTGCCCTTTTGGCATACAGGACAAGGGCTATCTTTGATGCACTTAATAGTAGGGGCATCCCTTACTTAATTCTTAGAAAACAACATATTAATAGTCTTGAAATTAATATGTGCTAATCTCTTTTGCAATTGTTCACAAAGAGATGCACATCCTTTTGCTACTAGGCACACGGGGGTAGAAGAGTCTAAGCTAAGAAAATCTAAGCAAAAAATTTTTCTGCTCCTAATGCCAGTTAATACCATCTCCGAAGAAGCACACGATATTATCAAGCACTTATCCTTGCAGAACTAAACGTCATATCCTTTATCACAGAACTGACTTACAATGATCAGGTTATGATTTAACCTTTCAACATAGGCCACGTCGGTGATAGAGATTATACCGTTGGAAATCATACCTTAACCTCTGGTGACTTCTCGATCTGATCCTCCAAAGATGACTTTGGGTCCATTTTCGACTGGAGAGTAATCACGCAACAGGCTTCTTGTCCCAGTCATATGCCGGGAACATCCACTGTCCAGGTACAAGATTGGAGTTTTGGTGGCCTTTGGACATACCTCCAAAAAGAATTAGTTTCCCTTAGGAACCCAATCGAACTTGGGTCCTAGATTCCTTGTTAGCATACTCCCCCTTAGGTGGTTAACCCTACGAGTGGTCGTCCTCGCTTTGCTAACATGAGGAGTCTCGTTCAATCTTGGATTAAACCAGCAATCCACGGCAATGTGACCATCTTTGCCACATCACCAACAGTCAGACCTGTTGTACTGCTTCCTAGGCTCCAGCTTTACCCTGGGAATGGTGGGTCCAGTCGGGGCCTTGGATCTGGAGGTGGAGGCATCATGATGACAGCAGTCACATGATTTCTTTACTTCCTGTTCCTTCAGTATAACAGGCTTGGCTTTTGGTGCCTGCTTCCTATTATGGCCGCTAGAGATGTGGCCATAATCCTCCACTTGGATTTCCTCATAAGGTGCCTTGAAGACACTCTCACCGTAGTTGGGAGGGAAATCCCAACCATCATACCGACTCTTGGGCTTTTCAACCGAGGGCCGGAAGAAGTGGTCATAGGTTGACTCAAAGTCCTGCTCATTGCAAGGAAAGTTAGGCTTTCTGAATAAGACGGGATCGAGTGGAGCCTTTCCCTTTTCTGCAATATAGGCCTTCTTAGCAGCCTTATTTTTCCTCTGCATTCTGTTTCTCATGGATGATTTACCAGGCACACCCACATGCCCTAAGCCAGCCCTCTTAGCCTGAGAAGAGAATTCATCAACCAGAGGAAGAACGGTCTTGGGCATGGAGAAGCTTTTGACAATCTTCCTTTCTGCCGCAAGCTATTCTTCCAACTTGTTGATTTCTTCTTGTTTTAGGTCAAGGATCCTTAGAGACTCTGAGTGCTAAGAAGTCAGGCCCAGGTGTTCCAGTCGGAGAGAGATCAAGCTAGTGATCTCTTCTCTTAGAGACACACCCTCAGCCTTAAGGAATTTGACTTCCTTTTTCTGAGCCCTCAACCTCTTACGACATTCCTCAGAGGTATTGAGCAGAAGCTCATACTTTTCGAGGAGCTCAGCTTCACGGGCAGATGGGCTGTCCTCGAGATCATCATCAGGACACTCAGAGTCAGAGTCAGAGAGGGGGGTATGATCTTTTACCTTCATAGTAAATGGGGGGCAGTCTCCTTCTGAGTTAGAGCGACCCACTAGCCCGAAGTAGGCTTCCTCATCATCACTAGAGTCTGAGGAATCAGATTCACTCAGTTTCTTTGGATTTTTGGAAATATAGCTCCTCTACTTCTTCTTATCTCTAGAGGACCTGTGCTCCTCTCCCTTCCCCTTATCTCTCTTGCTTTGGTGGCACTCAGCGACGACGTGGCCTGGCTTATTGCATCCAAAGCAAATAATGTCATCAGAGCGATGTTTGTTCGGTTTGGATTCATACCTGTCAGAAGAATAATTCTTCCTTTGATGTCTGGAGGAGGAGCCGTCTCTCTTTCTTTTATTCCTCAACTTGAGGAACTTCTTGAACTCTCTAGTGGTGAGGGAGAAGTCTTCTTCAGATATCTCTGTGCTGGAAGAGCATGGCTCAGAGTGTTCTTCCTCATCCTTTTTCTGAGAGCGGGATGATGTTGTACCCTTGCCTTTCCTTGAGTGATTGTCATTTAGGGCCAAAGTCTTCTCTCTGGCAGCGGCTTTATCGGCTTCTTCTTCAGCTTTTCTGGTGTTCAGCTGAAGCTCATAGGACAGAAGTTTCCCAAAAAGAATCTGGGGATTAGTTTCTGCAAGCCTGCCAAATTCTCTGATGGCGCAGATCTTGGTGTCCCATTCCTTAGGGATCTAAGGAATTTGTCATTTAGTTCACCATCGGTGAACACTCTGCCATAGCCCTTCAGGGAATTGATGATCTTCAGGAAGTTCTCGAAGGTCACTCCAATTTATTCCTCGGGACCTTGCCTGAAGGCCTCGTACTTTTGGGTCAGAATGGATCTTTGATCATCCCTTACTTCATTAGTGCCTTCCATAAGGATGATCAGGCAGTGCCATATGTCATTGGCAGTCCTGCAGTTGCAGAAAATCTGCATCATGGAATCATCAATGGCGCTTGCCAGAATGTTCTGAGCTTTCTTGTCAAGTCCGACAAGCACCATCTCATCCTTATCCATTTCGGAAAGTTTCTTGGGCACTTGCTTGGTTGGATCAATGGTGGAGGCCTTAGTGGGGATATAAGGTCCCTCCTCCACTATCATGAAGAGTCGGGGGTCGACTGCTTCCATGTAGTACCTGATCCTTTCCTTCCAGATAGGAAAGTTCAGCTTGGTGCACACTGGGATCTTCCCTGAATACTTGAGTCCTTCCATTTCGGAGATCTTCTTTCTTCTTGACACTAGACACGAGATCTTACTAAAGGTGTGAACCTTATTGACGAGTAACCTCCCTCTGATACCACTTGAAAGTATCTAGTGTCGACTAAGTCCACCTATAGGGGGGGAATAGGTCTCGTGCAGTCTTTTGCAGAATTTAAATAACCTGCACAAATAACAAATACAGCATAGAAAAACACACAAGCATTTATAGTGGTTCCCCGATTTGGGTACGCCCACTCTCTCCCTTAGACCTATCTCCCACCAATGGACGACTCGGTCACTTCACCAAACGGATTGAAATCCAATCCTCACACTACGGAAGGAACCCTTCCAAACGAAGGAGTCACTATTCCTCCACCACGGGTTGCACCCAACCCTTACAACTCGGAATCACTATTCCTTTACAACAAAACAAAAATAGAATGTACAAGAAATAGAAACAACACTTGTGGAGAACCCGATGTCCCTCTTCGTTCGTTGAAGCGTTCATGATGAAGACGAAGAGTCCACGACTGGAGCACTCTCTTGGATAGGATCTTGTCAAGATCAGCGGTGGCAAATGAATGTGGCGGCGATGCTTTGTAGATCCAAACTTCTTGACGGAGCAAGCAAGGTGTTCCATCGATCTCAATCGGATCGGTCGTATCAAACGATTCGGAATGAAGAGTTAACCTCGTTCAACAAATCGAGAGATAAAGGATCTCGAGAGAGAAGCGTGAGACGCTAGACTTGCCTCGGTTCTGTCATTGGAAGATCAAAGATGATCTTATATCTACGGTGGTGACAACTTGCGAGCGGCGACTGTGACGGGAGGATTTCCGCGATCGGCTTGGTCACGCTCGGCGGCTTTGATTTCTCGTGAATGATTACTGTTCAAGTTCGAAATAAGCATGTATAAATACCCTGAGCCCAACCCTAAAGTCCTTTATAGGACCCATGATAATACGTTTTGTAGTCTAAACTATTATCATATTTTCTATTTTATATTTTACAAATCATGTCTATTATAAGTTTATTTTTTATCATTTTTTTGTAAATATTATTGTCACAGACTTTTTCTTGTCTTTTTTAAGATTTCAAGAAAATTGGCCAAAAATGACCTGACACGCCCCTTTGTCACGCCCTCCCTTGGCGTGACCTAGGGCGTGTCACCCGATCCCGAGGAGTCTTGCTGGAAGGGACAGAAAAACGAACAAAACGGCTGTCACGCCCCCTGACACGCCTCGGGCGTGTCGCCAGGCGTGACCAAGGGCGTGTCGCCCTCTGCCGTAAAGCCTGCCGCCGCATTCAATGCAGGTTCCGCCACAGCATGCAATATTACTGTCACGCCCCCCGTCATGGGCGTGACCTAGGGCGTGACATCAACCTTTCCGATGACTGACGGATTTCTGACCAATGATTTCGACATGACGTGGGTGTCACGCCCCTCTTACACGGGCGTGACCATGGGCGTGTCGACCGACGTACTGAAGCAATCATCCCTCCCACCAGATCCCACACCCCAGGTCAACTTCGTATATGTCACGGCCCATGACACGCCCCCTAGGGCGTGTCGGAGGGCGTGACCAACCCGAGAATTTTGCCTTTAAATTCAGGTCCGCCCCTTCCATTTCAGCAAGCTTTGGTTCAGAGGGGGAGGTGCTGCCCCTTTGGTTCTTGAACTTTCTTATGCTTCTCTCTCTCTCTCTCTCTCTTTGTAATTTTCTTTTAACCCTAGTTTAATCTTTACTTGTTTATGCTTTCTTTGTCATCTTTAGTGTTGCTTTGTGCTAATTGTAGGGCTAGAGTAGGTTTCAATTCCTTGCACTTGTAATTTCTTTTTCCATAGTGTTACTTGCCCCTTTTCATTAATAGAAGTGTTCTTTGTTTAGCTTGTGTTCTTTTTATGCTTTACTACTCATCCCCCCTCCTCCACTTCACTATGATTAACTAATCCTCCTTGTACTCGATCTTGATGATCTGAGGTTCGAGCGATTAAGTTATGATGTTTTGATTAATCTTTTTTTTAGGTTAGGGCCTTGAATTACTCTTGATTAATCATGGGTTGGAGGTATATTATCGATATATACCCTCCACCTTTGCTTTCATTCTTGGCTAGACGAGAGGCCGATAGAATGAAGTGAGCATTCAAGAGTAAAGGGAGTTGTACGCACCCCTCGAGAGAGACAGACGTCCAAATCTCCCGGATTGGAGTTAAATCCAATAGTGGGGTTCACCGCGTAAAGCGAGTTTTAGGCCTCCGATTTAGACGAGAGTCGGTCGGACCTTCCTAAACGTAGTTGGGCACGACTTCGAGAGAAGCGTGTTCAAGATTTAGGAACCTCCACGTTCAAGGACCTTTTATCATATTAAGTTTAGATTTTTATCGCATTTCCTTTATCGTCTTTAGCCGAGGTGATTCTTGATCGAGTGCATTTCCATTTCATATTTTCAACCTTTCGTAGTAATCGATTTTCTTATGCTCTTTAATTAACTGTAATAGCTCTCTTTCTAGCTTTAGCTTTACTTCCTTTCTTGCAATTAGATTTTCTAAAACCCTAGTTTTTCTGTCGATAAGATAATAGTTTTCGTGTGAGTAAGCATACACAATAGTTCCCGGATTTCAATACGACACTTGTGTCCCCTAGCTACAATTCGATAGGTATACTTGCCTCATTGGATTGTAAGTTCGGTTGCGTTTATTTTCTTCGAACCCTAGCGCGCAACAAGTTTTTGGCGTCGTTGCCGGGGAACCAACTTCTGTTGATATCTTGAAAACACGAACCTATTAATTTTATCTCTTCTCTTTCTCATCCTCTTTCTTTAAATTTTAAAATTCAAAAAAAGTTATCACCGCTCTTAATAGTAACCAACTTCAAATTTTTTTTTACGCCACCTAATTCTCTCGAAAAGGGCAAAGGGCTCTAAGCACCACTATCTTGTCTAGTACCTTGCGAACCCTTCACGGGGTAGTACTTGGGAAGTTAGGGAGTTAATCTATAAAAAAAATCTATTTCAAAAAAAAGAAGAAAAAAAATTCTAATCTAGCTCTCTTTCTAGATTATCCTATTTTTCTTTCTTTTCTTCTTTTCTGTTCTTTTAGTGCATGACCCGCGGGAGTCCGTCAGTTATTTTGGACTTAGACCACGAAATTGAGCGTACTCTTCGGAGAAGATCTCGATTTCAAGGTCCTACTATCCAAGTGCCGGTTGAGGACTCCGAGTCATTTGCAACTTTAAGAATGGAAGAACCCAATGTAGATGAGGTCGTGCAAACGACTATGCCATATTATGCACGACCGAACCTCGAGGGAACAGAATCTAGTATAGTCCACCCATCTATAGAAAATAATAACTTCGAATTAAAGACTAGCATAATTCAAATGGTGCAACAATATGTGCAATTTGACGGACTTCAAGATGAAGATCCAAACGCACATATAGCTAGCTTTCTTGAAATTTGCGACACATTCAAGATAAATGGTGTCACAAATGATGCAATTAGGCTGAGACTATTCCCCTTCTCTCTAAGAACTAAAGCTAAGCAGTGGCTGAACACACTTCCTAAGAATAGCATAACCACTTGGAATGAATAAACTGAAAAAAATTTGGCGAAGTATTTTCCGCCAGCTAAAACTGCAAAACTTAGGAATGATATCTCTGCCTTCGAACAAATAGACTCTGAAACCCTATATGAAACCTGGGAGAGATTTAAAGAATTATTAAGACGATGCCCACATCACGCGCTTCCTGTATGGTTACAAGTGCAGACGTTCTACAACGGGCTAAATCAAAATACAAAGCAAATAATAGACGCAGCCTCTGGCGGTACTTTAAATCATAAGACCCCGGAAGCAGCTCTTGTTCTTCTTGAGGACATGGCAGAAACACTTATCAGTGGAATGTGCCTAGGTCCCGCCCGAACAAGCCTGCAGGTATCTTTGAATTGGACAACGTCTCCCAGCTCACTCTACAAGTAGAAATCCTAAGCAAAAAGATAACAGAGATGACTGCTGCCTCCGCCCCTCAGGTATGGGAATCTGCAACTCCTACTCCAAAACATTTAGATTATGTTAATAATATGCCTAGAAATGCTTTTAATAATTTTTCTGCGGCAAATTTTCATCCTCCTGGTTTTAATTTTCCGAATAGCTATAACCCTGCTTTAAGAAATCATCCGAATTTTTCGTGGAGTAATCTATCAAATGCTATGTGCCCGCCACTACAAAACGATTTTTCTATACCACCACCACCTCTTCAGAATTATCCAAAATCTCCAAGCTTGGAGGAATTACTTTCTAAATATATCACCACAAATGACGCTACTATAAGAACTTTAACCGGAAGCGTAAAAAGTCTAGAAAATCAGGTAGGACAGCTCGCGAAAATAATTTCTGAGCGACCCGCAGGGTCTCTTCCTTCCAATACCGAACCCAACCCGAGAGAGCAAGCGAAAGCTATAACTCTTCGGAGTGGGAAGCAAGTCTCCGGTATGGTAAGTGAAGAGCCCGAGGCAAGCTCTGCTCCCACCTTTAAAAATAAAAGCTCCGCTCCGCTCCGCTTCCACCCTCTGCTAAAGAAGTTATCACCCCTGTTTTAGAAAAAAATCTCACTCCACCACCCATCTTCAAAAATAATTCAACTCCTCCATACCCCTCCGAACTTAATAGACAACGTCAAGATGATTAGTACTCCCTCTTCTTAGAGATCTTCAAGCAAATCCACATTAATCTTCCCTTCCACGAGGCTATTTCGCAGATGCTGAAATACACCAAGTATCTTAAGGACCTCCTCACCAACAAGAAGAAGTTAGAGAATCTTTCGCACATCACGCTAAACGTCGAGTGCTCTGCTGTTTTAACAAACGGTTTGCCGAAGAAAATCAGTGACCCGGGTAGTTTCTCTTTCCCGTGTGTCTTCGGTGATCTTTTTGTTAAACACACGTTAGCCGACTGAGGTGCGAGTATAAACCTGATGCCCTTTTCGTTGTTTAAAAATCTAGGAATTGGTAGCCTTAACCCCACGCGTATGAGTATCCAGCTAGCCGATAGATCCGTCAAGTACCCGTTAGGAATAGTGGAGGACGTTATAGTAAAAGTCGACAAGTTCATCTTCCCGGTGGACTTTGTCATTTTGGACATCGAAGAAGACGTCGAGGTTCCCCTGATCCTTGGCCGACCCTTCCTTGCCACCTCCCAAGCTATCATTGACGTAAGCAATGGTAAGCTCTTTCTTCGAGTAGGCGACGACGAAGTCACATTTTTTATCACCCCTTCAATGAAGAACACCTTAGCAAATGATTACTCATGTTTTTTTGTAGACGCCGTGAGTGATGAATCTTCCTACTGCCTCTCCGACTTTGAAAAAGAACTTTCTGATTTTTGTTTTTCTTCTTCTCTTCCCGCTGAATCGCTGCAAGGAAGTGATGAATCTTCTGATTGTCTTTGTGAATTTGAAAAAGAATTTTCTGATTTTTGTTCTTCCTCTTTTCTTCCAATTGAATCGCTGCAAGAAGCCATCTTGGCTGCTAGCCCCACCCCTTATTACGTTCCTTATAAAAAAGTTTATGAAGATATTATTTTTGAAAAAAAAAAGAATCTCTAAATCCTCTTATGAAGAACCCCCTACCCTAGAACTTAAAGAACTTCTTGAACACCTTAAGTATGCTTTCTTAGAAAAAGATTCCAAGTTACCAGTTATCGTTTCGGCCTACCTCACGGATACGCAAAATGATAAACTTCTTCTAGTTCTACGTAAGAATCGCCGGGTTATTGCTTGGCAAATTTATGATATCAAGGGCAAAAGCCCATCTTTCTGTACCCATAAAATTTTAATGGTGGATAATTCGCGTAACTCTATTCAACCTCAGTGCCGTATAAACCCGAATATGAAAGAAGTAGTTAAGGGCGAGGTTATGAAATTATTAGACGCAGGAATTATCTACCCTATATCGGACAGTAAGTGGGTTAGCCCCGTTCAGGTAGTGCCAAAGAAGGGAGAGATAACCGTAGTTAGTAATGAGAATAATGAATTAATACCGACACGGACGGTGACGGGTTGGCGTATGTGTATAGATTACCGTAAGTTAAATGACGCCAACCGCAAGGACCACTTTCCTTTACCGTTTATCGACCAGATTTTAGAACGATTATCCGGCCATAGCTTTTATTGTTTTCTCGATGGACTCTCAGGGTACTTTCAAATACCCATCTCTCCCGAGGACCAAGAGAAAACTACGTTTACTTGTCCCTTCGGCACCTTCGCTTACCGAAGAATGTCGTTTGGATTGTGTAATGCGCCAGCTACATTCCAGCGATGTATGCTCGTAATATTTGATAAGTACGTAGAAAGCATTATGGAGGTATTTATGGACGATTACTCCGTGTTCGGCGATTCCTTCGATAGATGTTTAGAAAACCTCAAAAAAGTCTTAGAACGATGCGAAGAAACTAACCTTGCCCTGAATTGGGAAAAATGCCATTTTTTGGTAAGACGTTGCCAAGATAAAAGTTATCGAGAAGCTGCCGCCGGCTACGAACATAAAAGCTATAAGAAGTTTCCTAGGCCACGCTAGCTTTTATCGTCGTTTTATAAAGGAATTCTCCAAAATCACAAAGCCCCTCACCCATCTCTTTGAAAAAGACACTCCATTCATTTTTGATGACTCTTGCTTTTCTGCCTTCGAATTAATTAAAGAAAAGTTAATTAATGCACCGATTATGATAGCTCCGGTGTGGGACCTTGATGGGCCAAAACCCGAACAGGCAAGTGTACCTGTTGAATCGTAGTATCAAGGTCATATTTAAACACGGGGTTATCAAGTACTGCTACTCACGCTTGAACTATTATCCTACCGGAAAATTGTTGGATTTTGAGAATTTTTAAAAGTGAAATAAACGATAATTTGCGAGACGAAAAACTTATATTAAAAAGCTAGCATTTGATCATTGATTCACCATAAAATGAAACGAGAGAGATAAAAGGTATAGTTTTAAATTTGCAAATCATACTAGGCCGTGACGGATCCGAAAATGAGACAAAATCTCGCTAGAGCATTAGGTCTCCAAACTTATAGACTCTTTGATCGAAATCTCTTTACAAACCAAAGAAGCCTAAAGTTGCATTATCGATGTGATCCGCAATATTGGATTTGACTCCAATCCGGAAGATTTACATCGTCCTATCTCTAGGGTTACGTTCAACTCCTTCCTTCTTTGAGTGATCTTTCACATTCACGAGCCTCGCGGCTACTCAAATATAAGATCCTAAGCCTACTACCATATACCGAAAATACGGAGTCGACGAAATAAAAATCAAAGAAGGACCGAGTAGAATTAAGCAAAAATAAAACTATGAAATAAAATAAATCCTCATCTCATTTTATGGATCCTCACGATCGAATGCTAAAGGAAAATTAGCTACGCATATTCAAAAGGAAAGACAAAATAAAATAAGAGAAGAACATGTTTTATTACTTGAAAGGGAAGAGAAGATTACACAATATGATGATAAAAGGAAATATTATGCTATTACAAGGAAATTTATAACTTGGAGGAAACAAAACTTGAAAATAAAAACTTGCACTAATGGAAAATATGACAATAACAAAAAGAAAATTACAACTCACAAACACTCAAACTCTCCAACTCAACATTCAAACTTTGCTTAGTACTTCACTCCAACAATTTTTGTAATCCTTTGGCTTGAGGGATGGGGTGGCTTATATAGAGGATGGAGAGGATTCTTGAATGAAGAGGAGAAGAAGGGACACAAGGGGGGGCCGACCATGTGGATGGAAGGAGGTTTATGCATGCAATTATGGAGGGGAGAGAGAAAAGAGGGGGGTTCATGCATTTCATTTAATGAAAAATATAAAATAAGAAGGAGGGTAAGAATGGAAGCTTGTAGAAGGGTAAAAAGAGGGGGGCCGACCACTTCAATGAGGAGGGGATATTCATGCATGCTAATTAATGGAGAGAGATGAAAAGGTGCATGCATGAGAGAATAAAGGTGGTCGGCCATGCATGAAAATATTCATGCATGGCATTTAATGAAAGAGGGGGGCTGCTCTTGAATGTGTGAAGGGGGTCGGCCATATAATGGGCTGGATGCACATGGGCTCGGGTAGGGGGCTAAGGAGAGCTTTGTGGGCTTCTTGCTTGAAGAGGTGGGCTGCTCCAATGTTGTGAGGCTCGGGTAGAGGGCTTGGGCTGCTATAAGTGGAGGGCCGGCTGCACCAAGGTTGTGAGGCTCGGGTAGGGGCTGCACTTGAAAGGTCGGGCTGCTCCAATTGCATGAAGGGGGCTGCATGTTGATGAACTTGGGCTTGAGATGCACTTGACGGAGGGGCTGGCCAACCTACAAAATAAAATAAAATATTACACACTTATTATAATAACATATCATGATATAAACTTAAATAAAACTAAACATAAAACATAACATTAATCATGCTATTAATTAGTTATAAGAAATAAAACAAAATAAAATAAACATAACATTAATCACTATAACATTACATTAGTCATGAAAACCTAAACTATAACAAAGATAATAATATTTAAAAAAAAAACTAGACATAACAATAACATAAACATAACATAAAATAACAACCAAACATAAAATAAAACTATAGATTTATAAAAAATAACACAACAACAACATACAAGCATACAAAAACATAAAATTATAATAATATTTAGGAATTTAAGCTACTAAATTACCCCAAAAACGATGACTAAAACTAGTCATCAGACCTTCTTTTCGAGATTATGTGCGATGCGAGTAGTTTTGCGGTGGGAGCCGTATTAGGTCAACGCATATCTAAAAACTTCCACCCCATCTATTACGCTAGTAAAACCCTCACATCTGCACAAGAAAATTACACCACAACTGAGAAGGAGCTCTTAGCTGTAGTATTCGCATTTGATAAATTCCGCCCTTACATTACACTTTCAAAAATCATTATTTTTACGGACCACTCGGACCTCAAGTACCTTCTTGCCAAAACGGATGCCAAGCCTCGCTTGATTCGCTGGGTCTTACTCCTCCAGGAGTTTGACTTAGAGATCCGTGATAAGCGAGGAGCCGAGAACTTGGCCGCCGACCATCTATCCAGATTAGATAACCCCTTTATGGAAAAATTAAATGAAAAATCTTTTAATGATTATTTTCCTGATGAGAAGCTGCTTTTAGTTAACACATCTACTTCTCCTTGGTTCACGCACATCGCCAAGTATCTAATGGCCCGGGTGCTACCAAAAAAGTTCTCCTCTCAGCAAAAGAAGAAATTCTTTTCTGAGCTGAAGAACTACTTTTGGGAAGACCCGTATCTTTTCAGAATTTGTGCGGATCAAGTAATAAGGAGATGTGTTTCTTACGATGAAGGAATAGATATTCTAAAACATTTGCATGAAGGTCCGATAGGTGGGCACTATCAAGCTGCTCGCACCGCTCCCAAGGTGCTTTGCGCGGGTTTTTACTGGCCTAGCCTGTTTAAAGACGCGCAAGCCTTTGTGAGCAGGTGTGATGGTTGCCAACGGTCGGGCAACATTTCTAATAAAAATGAAATGCCGCAAAATTATTTCTTAGAGTGCGAAATTTTCGACCTCTGGGGAATTGATTTTGTTGGCCCCCTTCCTTCTAGATTCGGAAACAAATATATTTTAGTTGTTGTTGATTATGTTTCACGATGGGCTGAGGCCCAAGCTCTTCCTACGAACGACTCCCGAGTTATAGTCACGTTTTTAAAAAAATTATTTTTTAGATTCGGTATGCCTCGCGCAATCGTTAGCGATAGGGGTTCCCATTTCTATAACGCACAATTTTCAAAAATCCTTACCAAATATGGCATTACGCATAAGCTTTCAACTGCCTACCACCCCAAACTAACGGGCAAGTCGAAGTAGTTAATAGAGAATTAAAAAGAATATTAAAAAAGACTGTTTCAACTTCTAGGAAAGACTGGTCAACCAAACTTGACGATGCTCTATGGGCCTACCGAACAGCGTACAAAACCGCCCTCAGATGTACGCCGTATCGACTGGTCTATGGAAAATTATGCCATCTGCCCGTAGACTTAGAACACCACGCCTTTTGGGCCTTAAAATTTTTAAACTTCGATCCCCGCTCAGTCGGTGGCCTTCGAAAGTTTCAACTAAATGAACTTGATGAGTGGCGCTCTTATGCTTATGAAAATAATAAACTTTATAAAGAGAGGACGAAGCGTTTACACGATAAACACTTAAGGCACCCTAAAAACTTTAAGCCGGGCGACCAAGTCCATTAATATAATTCTCGTTTACGTTTATTTCCGGACAAATTAAAATCTCGCTGGTCTGGCCCGTTTTCTGTTTTAGAAGTTTTTCCTTATGGAACTGTTTTAATTTCTCACCCTGATAAGGGTAATTTCAAAGTGAATGGTCAGCGTCTTAAACTCTATTTTTCTGGTGATGATGATGTCAGTCCAAACATAATTAAGTTTCTGCTTCACAAACTTTAACTTTGAACTTTTAATTTTTGCTAAAAACAATTTTATTTCTTGACAACAATATTTTTGGACAATATTATTTTTTGATGCGTCGAGCTCAACGACGCATTAAACAAAGGGCGCTCTTGGGAGGCAACCCAAGTTATCTTTTTCTGTTTTCTTTATTTTATAATTTTTGGCCTCGGACGGCTCCGACAAGCTTAAGCTTCTGTGATCGCCTGCTTCAATGTTGATGAATCCATCACGAAGTCCAAAGAAGACATTCGGGGGAGCGGCATCACTCAGTTTTCGCAGCAAATAAATCCGGGGAAGTACCTGTCTTTCAATTCTGTCGTTCAATTCTGTACTTTATTTTTCTCTCCTTCTCCAATCCCTTTCTTTTGCCATTGAGGACAATGTCTATTTTAAACTTGGGGGAGGACTACCTCCTTAATTTTTGCTTAGTGTAAATATTTTTCTTTTTGTATATATTTAAAATATTTCCAAAAAAAAAGAATATCTTAAAATTCCAAAAAAAAGAGAGAAAATATTTCCAAAATCAAAAAAAAGAGAGAATATTTCACAAAATTAAAATATATATATATATATATATATTTATATATGTGTTTAGACATTTTGGTATTTCAATAGTACCCCTAGTTTTTGTTTTTGTTTTACTTAAAATTTTCTATAAACAACATAGTTCATTATAATATTTCTAATCGTCCTTTTTAATTATGTTTCACAAGTAAAATGTTGGCCATATTGTGTTTCTAATTCACGGTAGCATGTTAAGGTTAAATATTTTTCTAAAACTCGGATTTCTATTATGGTTTTTTGTTTTTATTTCCTTTACTTTCTCAAAAATTCATCATCCACTATTTTCTTTTTCGTTTTTGAATAATTTTTGTAAAGTCAAATTTTGAATAACGTAGTAGATGTGAACGATCCAAGCCACCTATTATTTCTATTTTCAAGTTAATTTCATCAATCTTCTTTTATTATCTAGGACTCGCTTTTTGAAAATTTTCATACCTTTGTTTTAAATAAATTCAAAAGCGTGAAAATGATTTAGGCTGTTTTTGTTTTCGTTTGAGCTTTCGTGACAACCTAAAAACTTTTACCACTAGTTAGCCGTTTTTGAGCCTTTTTTCCGATTTCATTTGATAGCTCCTCCCTTCATTTCATTTTCACCAAAGCAAAAATTTCCAACCTATCTAATCACACTAGCCTTTTTGAGTTTTATAAAATATTTTCACGATTTTGATAGGATATTTTGTGATTTTTGTGGGAGAAAGGTTTTTGAAAAAAAAAAGTACGCTCAAAAGTGATGTTTATTTTAGTTTGGCCAATTCAAAAGGAAAATAAAAATATTTATGGCCTTTGTTTTGAAAAAAAAAATGGAAAAAAGGAAAAAAAAGAAAAAAATGTATATATATTTTTATGAAAGTTTTTGAAACTCTTTGCTTTGTTTTAGTGTGATTTTAAACCTTCATATTTATCTTTGAATTCCACTCCTAATCATATTCCTAAACCAAACGTTTCTATCCTATTTAAGTCCTTTTGATTCACGCTTTTTGATTTTTATTTAACAACTAAGAAAAGAAGAAAAGTAAATCAGTTTTAGTTTTGGATTTAAACCTAGATTTTTGTTAATTAAATTGATATAATTATAATGCGTTGCTTGGATCTAGAAACAACTCAATGCGTTTTTATCATTTTCGTTGCTTTGCTTAAGTCTATTTAAAGAATTTCGTTAAAATTTTGGATGATTTGTTTTTATTGAGTAAAGTTTATAAAAGTTTTACCATACCTAAATAATTGTTTTAGACTTACATTTCACCATTTCCCTACTTAGAAATTCGCATAGTACTTGTGTAAGCATAATTAGAACTATTTGATTAGTCCTTTTTTTATGATTATCTAGTTTTTATATTTTTTCTTGAGGACAAGCAAAACTTAAGCTTGGGGGAATTTGATAATACGTTTTGTAGTCTAAATTATTATCGTATTTTCTATTTTATATTGTACAAATCATTTCTATTATTAGTTTATTTTTTATCATTTTTTTGTAAATATTATTGCCACTGACTTTTTCTTGTCTTTTTGAAGGTTTCCAGAAAATTGGCCAAAAATGACCTGACACGCCCCTTTGTCATGCCCTCCCTGGGCGTGACCTAGGGCGTATCACCCGATCCCGAGGAATCTTGCTGGAAGGGACAGAAAAACGAACAAAACGGCTATCACGCCCCCTAACACGCCCTCCTCGGGCGTGTCGCCAGGCGTGACCAAGGGCGTGTCGCCCTCTGCCGTAAAGCCTACCGCCACATTGAATGCAGGTTCCGCCACAGCACGCAACAGTACTGTCATGCCCCCCGTCACGGGTGTGACCTAGGGCGTGACATCAACCTTTCCGACGACTGACGGATTTCCGACCAATGATTTCGACATGACGTGCGTGTCACGCCCCCCTACACGGGCGTGACCATGGGCGTGTCAACCGACGTACTAAAACAATCATCCCTCCCGCCAGATCCCACACCCGAGGTCAACTTCATACATGTCACACCCCATGACATGCCCCCCTAGGGCGTGTCGGAGGGCGTGACCAACCCGAGAATTTTGCCTATAAATTCAGGCCCCCCCCTTCCATTTCAGCAAGCTTTGTTTGAGAGGGGGAGGTGCTGCCCCTTTGGTTCTTGAACTTTCTTATGCTTTTCTCTCTCTCTCTCTCTTTGTAATTTTCTTTTAACCCTAGTTTAATCTTTACTTGTTTATGCTTTCTTTGTAATCTTTAGTGTTGCTTAGTGCTAATTGTAGGGCTAGAATAGGTTTTAATTCCTTGCACTTGTAATTTCTTTTTCCATAGTGTAACTTGCCCGTTTTCATTAATAGAAGTGTTCTTTATTTAGCTTGTGTTCTTTTTATGCTTTACTACTCATCCCCCCTCCTCCACTTCACTATGATTAACTAATCCTCCTTGTACTCGATCTTGATGATCCGAGGTTCGAGCGATTAAGTTATGATGTTTTGATTAATCTTTTCTTTTTAGGTTAGGGCCTTGAATTACTCTTGATTAATCATGGGTTGAAGTTATATTATCGATATATACCCTCCACCTTTGCTTTCATTCTTGGCTAGACGAGAGGCTGATAGAATGAAGTGAGCATTCAAGAGTAAAGGGAGTTGTACGCACCCCTCGAGAGAGGCAAACGTCCAAATCCACCGGATTGGAGTAAAATCTAATAGTGGGGTTCACCGCGTAAAGCGAGTTTTAGGCCTCCGATTTTGATGAGAGTCGGTCGGACCATCCAAAACTTAGTTGGGCATGACTTCAAGAGAAGCGTGTAGACAAGCTTTAGGAACCTCCACGGTCAAGGACCTTTATCCTATTAAGTTTAGATTTTTTATCGCATTTTCTTAATCGTCTTTAGCCGAGGTGATTCTTGATCGAGTGCATTTCCAATTCATATTTTCAACCTTTCGTAGTAATCGATTTTCTTATGCTCTTTAATTAACTGTAATAGCTCTCTTTCTATCTTTAGCTTTACTTCCTTCCTTGCAATTAGATTCTCTAAAACCCTAATTTTTCCGTCGATAAGATAATAGTTTTCGTGTGAGTAAGAATACTCAACAGTTCCCGGATTTCAATACGACACTTGTGTCCCCTAGCAACAATTCGATAGGTATACTTGCCTCTTGGATTGCTAGTTTGGTTATGTTTATTTTCTTCAAACCCTAGCACGCAACAACCCACAAAGAGAAACCCTAGTCCCAGCCGAAACAGCGTTACCCATCTTGGTTCGGTCCAGTGAGAGACGAAATTTGCCTAAGGCAAATTCGGCGAGAATCATTGGTGATTCTCATCGAAGTTGCCGTGAATCACTTGTGATTCCCGTGGAATTTGGCTTGGCCAATTTCCAGTTGTAAAACTAGTCAGCAAGCGGGAATCGGTGGGAATGCAAATGATATTCTCGATGAATCGGCGAGAATCAGTTAATGATTCCCGTCGATTCTGCCTTAGCAGAATTCTTGAAGGAGGACAGTCAGCTAGATAAAATCGGCGAAAATCGTCGAGTGATTCTCGAGGAATTCGGCGAGAATCACTAGTGATTCCCGTCGAATCTGCGAGAATCACATAGTGATTCTCGTCAAATTTTACTTAGACGATTTTCCACTTCCTTTCCATGAACTTGGTCTTTGACCCATCTTTGACCCATCTTTGCTCCTCTTCTGCTCTTGATCTATCTCAGCCCTATACTTGAAAATAAGTACACTCTAATAGAGAGAGCACACGTGAGTCAACACACTGATCTGATAAACGAGGGATTACCTTACGCAGACCCGTGTATATTGACCCATTGCACCCTGACATTGGTGTGTACTTAGCATTGAATAACTGCAAGAACAACTTGATAGAAAGTCATCAAATACATTATCAATTCAACTTAGCTTGTTCAGGGGCTCCTTCAAATCATGTACATTGTGTATACAATACCCAACACTCTGGTTAGAACCGGTCTTGGTAGGCTCTCGGGATTTTGTGTTGAGTGTGGTGCACACACTCAAAGCCAAAAGCCTCCCGGGATTTGGAGTTGAGTGTGGTGCACACACTCAAAGACATAATTTGGTATGTTCCTTTGCGGCTAAGTATTGAGGCGATTGAGTGAGAAATTTCGTCTAAGTTGAAATCGACGGGAATCACTAAGTGATTCTTGACGACTTCGACGAGTTTCGTTCGTGATTACCGTCGATTCGTCGAGAATCAATCGGCATTCACGCCGATTCGGCGGGAATCAGTCGGCATTCCCGCCGATTTGGCGAGAATCAATCGGCATTCCCGCCGATTCGGCGAGAATCAGTCAGCATTCCCGCCGACCTCTTCCGGATAGCGTTGGTTTAGGGTTTTCCTGCGGTTAAGTGCTAAGGCGTTGAGTTAGTAGACTTCACTCAACGCCGTAGCTATTTTGGCATTGAGTGAGGTTAGCTCACTCAACGCCACTGCCTGTTTTGCTGAAGGCGTTGAGGGAGTGGACCTCACTCAATGCCATAGCTGTTTTGGCGTTGAGTGAGGTTTGCTCACTCAATGCCAGAGTTTTATTGCGGGAGGCATTGAGTGAGTGAACCTCACTCAATGCCATGGATGTTTTGGCATTGAGTAAGGTTAGCTCACTCAATGCCAGAGCTGTTCTTGCGGAGGGCGTTGAGTGAGTGAACCTCACTCAACGCCATGGTGGTTTCTGGCGCTGAGTGAGGCTAACTCACTCAATGCCAAGGTCAGGTTAGGCGTTGAGTGAGTGGGGTTCACTCAACGCCAGGCTGTTTTGAGTCATCTCAATGCTTTTCCCTTACCTTTATTTTCTCCCCCGAGTGAATTTCTTTATTTTTAGGTTCTTTGTCGGCTATTTTCTTGTTTTTTTTCCAAAAAAGGCCGAATCGTGGCTCGTGGTTAGTAGTGGTGCTTTGAAGCTCTTAATTGGGGAGGTGTTGTGTAATTTAGCCAAGGCCACCCTTTTTTTCTTTTATCTTGCTCCAGGTACGGGCTGGGCAAGGGGGTGGGAGGTCCCTAGTGCTTTTACATATAGACCCATGAGCTTGGTTTCTTGGAAATAGTGGTTTGGAGACTGAGTTTGCCTCCAACCCGGATCCGCGATGTTTTTACTACTACCATCTCTCACGGCTTAGGGTGTTAGATGTTTCTTCCTTGGTAGATTGCAGCATTTGGGCTCATTGTAGCCTTGTTGACTCTGCAGCTTTTGGGAAGAGTTACTGTTGTGTCCTCGCACTTATTGCTCTTTCTTTTTGCCTTGCCTTGGGCTATTGTGACTGTTACTACTTTGTTTTCCTCTTTTACTTATCTTCTGATTGACACTTTCGAGTAGTTTTCTAGTTTGCTTGCTAAGGTATTCTTTCTTCTTGAATGCCTAAGGTTCAGGATAGTAGCCGCTCTGACGGCTAGTGGTGCTGTGTTGTTGCTGGTGGTCTCTGGTGCTATAGAGATCAGTTCCTTATTTCTGCAAGGTTGTTTGGTGTTGTTTTCTTACAGACATACATACTTGTTAGTGAGTTCGTGTCAGTTTGTTGGCGCCCAGTGGTAGTTTTTACCTTGATACTAGATGTGTTACTTTTGCTGCTACCTTTCTGGAGTTAGTCTACTTGCTATGGGGATGATTTATGATAGGTTGCTAGTTACTTTTAAAACTAAAAACACTATTATAAGTATTACTCATGATCAGCATGTTTTGTAAAACTAGTCACAATTTTTCAAACAATGTAAAAAGAACGTTTTCTTATATATAGAGTAAATTAAAAGTAGGGTCCTGCATAGTATAAGTTGTCCTCTGGGGACACTTATGCACTCTTTAAGGATGTCAAATCTGAATAAAGTATTTTTCCGAAGCGTATAAGTATAGTTTTTAAATTTTGGACTAGGTGCTCCACCGAGCCGAGGGATACGACCTTTAAAAAAAATATAACTGATTTTTTAATCATTTAACTTATGAATTTTCATAAAGTATAGTTGATTGTGATTTGCTTGAGCGTCGGCAGTTATCCCCTGCTCGACGTGGCATCATGACGCGTGTTTTCCCCTACTCTGATAGTTCGTTTTCCTCAGAGAAAATGCGGGTTAGGATAAATACATCACAAATCTAGACCAACTTGTTCGGGTCGGCTTCACACAACATGCCTATTTTATACTTCAATTTTGGATTCTATATTCAAATTTACTTGGCATACCACTGATCAACCCGTCGGGAGAATTTCCTACACTTGCTTGTTGAGCATCTTCCCTCATATACCAATTCAAGGACTTCACTTGTCCAAGGAGGAAGATCGTTACCTTTGTAGATCACTTAGGAGCTATGGCCAAGGATTTTATTCTGGTGGAAAGGATCACCTTGCCTTTCTCTTCATAGATCTAGCCCAGCTCACAAATCCAACTGTAGGAACTGTTTCAGCAGCTCTCCATAGACCATCATCTAGCCTATACTTCCTTTCTCTTCTTCTCTTTCTTGAAAAGGTCAAGAGAGAGCATATTCTCTTTCTTTGAAAGCACAAGATAGAGAGATTGTGTGTGTGAGGACTTGGGTTTACTAATCAAATAGCTACTATCGTGTTGTACCTCGCTACCGCTGTACGGTAACTCAGGCAGTGGTGGTGGCCCCATTTGGCACTACTCTCCCACTCAACGACAGCCTCACAACATCTTGACACGTGGCAACCTACAACCAATGGTACTTCTACCATCAGGCATTACCTACCCGAGTCAGTGGGTAAAATAATTCATTGGCTACCGCTAGCACTAGCTCTATCGCCTGGCGGTAACTTCCAGTAACACACTATTATTTTAATGATCGAAAATCCGGGGCATTATAAATCTCCCCTCATTTAAGAAATTTCGTCCTGAATATTTACTTAACGGGAAAACAACACAGAAGTACACAACATGAATAATTTACATCAATGGAATAGCTCAGAGAATTCTTCTTGCATGGTGTACTCGCACTCCCATGATAGTTCCTTACGGACACAATTGTCCCAACGGACTTTGACCTTTCTATTCTCTTTGTTCGGCAGCTGCTTGACCTTCATGTCCTCGATACGTATAGGCTTGACTATCATCGTCAACCCACTATCGACTGACACTTAATCCACAACAACCACTTGAGCAGGCCCTTGCACAACATTACATATACTCGATATATGAAATACATCGTGCAAATTATTGAGTTAAGTTGAAAGATTCAGCAGATAGGTAGCTTCCTAATAGACACTTTAGTCTATATCATATGGAAAGTACTTAAATCAGCATGATACAACTCAAGATATACCACTTAACAGATCTTCACTGAAGTACTTGATAACCTGCAAGAAGAAATACAATCTAAAACAATATGAGGAGCAACTGAAGCTAAACTAGGTTTAACATACCCATTTCAAAGTTGAAGGCATGGAACTTTGCTTCATCTAGGCTTAGTGAAGATGTCAGCCACTTGTTTGTCTGTTGGGACAAACTCAAGGTTGATATCATCACATTCCACAAGCTCCCTAATGAAATGTTATCTTATCTCAATATGCTTTGTCCTACTATTTGAGACAGGATTCCAAGTAATTAAGAAGGCACTTGTAGAATCACAATATAAAGGACTTCTACTTATTTGGAGATTATAATCCTGGAGCTGATGCTTGATCCACAATAACTGAGCACAGCCACAACCTATTGAGAATTACTCTGACTCTATAGTTGAGATTGCAACACTTGTTCGCTTCTTGCTGCTCCAAGACACTTTTCTTCCTCCCAAGAATTAATAAGTTCCATAAGTACTCTTTCTGTCCTCTTTGCAGCCTTTAAAATCTGCATCTGAATAGCCTGTTAGTTCAAACACCCCATTCCTAGGGTACCATAAGCCATTATCTTGTGTGCCCTTAAGATTTCTTAAAATCCTCTTTACAGCTGAGTAGTGAGATTCTTTAGGGAAAGCCTGCTACCTAGCACAAACACATGTAGTATACATATTGTCTGGCCTACTTGTAGTTAGATATAGAAGGAAGCCAATTATCCCTCTATACAAAGTTTCATCAAAAGGTTTCCTTACCTAATCTTTGCCTATATGCATGCTTGACCCCATGGGAGTTTTCATGGTGGAGGAATTCTCCATGCCAAACTTCTTGATTAACTCCCTGGTGAATTTAGACTGAGATATAGACAAGCCATCATCAGTCTTTCTAACTTGGAGACCCAAGAAGAACTTGAGTTCAACCATACTACTCATCTCAAACTTCCCTTGCATAAGTTTAGCAATCCTTTTGCAAAGGTTGTCATCAGTAGATCCAAAGATAATGTCATCTACATATATCTGGACTAGGATGATCTTACACCTAGATTCCCTTAGGAATATGGTCTTGTCTATCTTCCCCGTTGAGAAATTTGTTCTCAATGGGGAAGCTAGAAAAAGTATCATTCAATACTCTAGGGGATTTGTTCAGCCCATATAAAGCTTTCTTAAGTCTATAAACAGAATCAGGTGAGTGAGGAACAACAAAACCTAGAGGGTGCTCAACATAAACTTCCTCTTTTAAGTCACCATTTAGGAAGGATAACTTCACATCCATCTGGTAGACCTCGAATCCCTTGTGTGCAGCATATCCAAGGATTAGTATGATGGACTCAAGTCTTACTATAGGGGCAAAGGTTTGATCAAAATCAATACCTTCTTCTTGCTTGTACCCCTTAGCTACTAGCCTTGCCTTGTACTTGATTATAATGCCATTTTCATCAAGTTTATTTTTATAAATCCACTTGACTCAAATGGCATTATGTCCTTGTGGTCTTTGAACCAGCTTCCAGACATTACATCTCTTAAACTTGTTCAGTTCTTCTTGCATAAAAATAATCCAGAACTGATCTATGTTAGCCTCTTCAAATTTTTTTGACTTAACCTATGATAGGAAGCTTGAGTATACTATTGTGTTGAAACATCTGCTCCTGGTCACTACTCCTTAGTTTGCATCACCAATGATCTTATGTCTTGGATGATCCTTCAGATGGCTGATTATTGGAGGCAATCTAGCTTCAGCTTCAGCTATTGGAGCAGCTTCTTGCTGTTGCGCACTAGGGTTCAAAGAAAATAAACGCAATCGAACTAGCAACCCGATGAGGCAAGTATACCTATCGAATTGTAGCTAGGGGACACAAGTGTCGTATTGAAATCCGGGAACTGTTGGCTATGCTTACTCACACGAACACTATCATCTTATCGACGAAAAAACTAGGGTTTTAGAAAATCTAAGTGCAAGGGAGGAAGTAATGCGATACTAGAAAGAGAACCACCGCAATTAAGTAAAGCTATTAAGCAAAGAGCTATACTAGAAAGGAAACTACTGCAGTTAATTAAAGAGCACAAGATAGGTGATTACTACGAAAGGTAGAAAATATGAAATGGAAATGCACTCGATCAAGATTCACCTCGGCTAAAGACGATTAAGAAAATGCGATAAAAATCTAAACTTAATAGGATAAAGGTCCTTGACCGTGGAGGTTCCTAAAACTTGAACACGCTTCTCTCGAAGTCGTGCCCAACTGAGTTTAGGAAGCTCCGACCGACTCTCATCTAAATCGGAGGCCTAAAACTCGCTTTACGCGGTGAACCCCACTATTGGATTTTACTCCAATCCGGGAGATTTGGGCGTCTGCCTCTCTCGAGGGGTGCGTACAACTCCCTTTACTCTTGAATGCTCACTTCATTCTTTCGGCCTCTCGGGTAGCCCAGAATGAAAGCAAAGGCGGAGAGTATATATCGATAATATACCTCCAAACCGTGATTAATCAAGAGTAATTCAAGGCCCTAACCTAAAAAGAAAAGATTAATTAAAACATCATAACATAATCGCTCTAACCTCGGATCATCAAGATCGAGTACAAGGAGGATTAGTTAATCATAGCGAAGTGGAGGAGGGGGGATGAGTAGTGAAGCATAAAAAGAAGACAAGCTAAACAAGAACGCTTTTATTAATGAAAAAGGGCAAGTTACACTATTAAAATTGAAATTACAAGTGCATGAAAATTAAATCCTATTCTAGCCCTACAATTAGCACTAAGCAACACTAAAGATTACAAGGAAAGCTAAGACAACTAAATAATAAACCATGATTAAGCAAAAATTACAAAGGAAGAGAGAGAGAGAGAGAGAGAGAGAGAGAGAAAGCATGAAAAAAACTTAAGAACCAAAGGGGCAGCACCTCCCCCTCTCAACCAAAGCTTCCTGAAATGAAGAGGGGGGTCTCAATTTATAGAATTTTTTTCACGGGTTGGTCACGCCCTCCGACACGCCATAGGGGGGCATGTCAGGGGGCGTGACAGTACTATGTTGACCTCGGGCTCTGGACTCTGGCGGGAAGGATCTTTGCTTCGGTACGTCGGTGGTCACGCCCTAGGTCACGCCCGTGTAGGGAGGCCGTGACAGGCACGTCATGTCCAAATCATTGGTCAGAAATTCGACAGTCACCGAAAAGTTGATGTCACGCCCACGGTCACGCCCGTGACGGGGGGGGGGGGGGGGAGGGGGGGCGTGACAGTACTGTTTTCGTGTTGTGGAGAAACGGCATTTAATGCGGCAACAGGCTTTGCGGCAGAGGGCGACACGCCCATGGTCACGCCTAGTGACACGCTCAGGGAGGGCGTGTCAGCGGGGCGTGACAGCGATTTTGTTCGTTTTCCTGTCCCTTCCAACAAAAGTCCTCGGGATCGGGTGACACGCCCTAGGTCACGCCCATGGATGGCGTGACAGTGGGGCGTATCAGGTCATTTTTGACGAATTTCCTGAAAACCTGCAAAAGGACAAGAAAATGTTAGTGACAATAATATTTACATAAAAAGGATAAAAATAAACTAGTAATAGACATGATTTGTACACTATAAAATAGAAAATACAATAATAGTTTAGGCTACAAAACGTATTATCAAATTCCCCCAAGCTTAAGCTTTGCTTGTCCCCAAGCAAAAATATAAAAACTAGATATTTATAAAAAGGACTAATCAAAAAGTTTTAATTATGCCTACACAAGTACTATGCAAAATTCTAAGTAGGGAAAAGGTGAAATGTAAGTCTAAAATAATTATTTAGGTATGGTAAAACTTTTATAAACTTTACTTAATAAAAACAAATCATCCAATATTTTAACGAGATTTTTTTAAATTGACTTAAGCAAAGCAACGAAAATGAAAAACACGCATTGAGTTGTTACTAGATCCAAGCAACGCATTATAATTATATCAATTTAATTAACAAAAAATTAGGTTTAAATCCAAAACTAAAACTGATTTACTTTTTTTCTTTTCTTAGTTGTTAAATAAAAAATCAAAAAGAGTGAATCAAAAGGACTTAAATAGGACAGAAACGTTTGGTTTAGGAATATGATTAGGAGTGGAATTCAAAGATAAACGTGAAGGTTCAAAATCACACTAAACCAAAGCAAAGAGTTTCAAAAAACATTCATAAAAATATATACACATTTTTTTCTTTTTCTTGTTTTTTTTTCATTTTTTTTCTTTTTTCAAAACAAAGGCCATAAATATTTTTATTTTCCTTTTGAATTGGCCAAACAAAAATAAACATCACTTTGAGCATACTTTTTTTCAAAAACCTTTCTCCCACAAAAAAATCACAAAATATCCTATCAAAATCGTCAAAATAATTTATGAAACTCAAAAAGGCTAGTGTGATTCGATAGGTTGGAAATTTTGGCTTTGGTGAAACTGAAATGAAGGGAGGAGCTATCAAATGAAATCGAAAAAAGGCTCAAAAATGGCTAACTAGTGGTAAACGTTTTTAGGTTGGCAGGAAAGCTCAAACAAAAACAAAAACGGCCTAAATCATTTTCACGCTTTTGAATTTATCTAAAACAAAGGTTTGAAAATTTTCAAAAAGCAAGTCCTAGATAATAAAAGAAGATTGATGAAATTAACTTGAAAATAGAAATAATAGGTGACTTGGATCGTTCACATCTACTACGTTATTCAAAAGTTGACTTTACAAAAATTATTCAAAAACAAAAAAGAAAATAGTGGATGATGAATTTTTGAGAAAGTAAAGGAAATAAAAAACAAAAAACCATAATAGAAATGCGAGTTTTAGAAAAATATTTCACCTTAACATGCTACCGTGAATTAGAAACACAGCATGGGCAACATTTTACTTGTGAAACATAATTAAAAAGTACGATTAGAAATATTATAATTAACTAAGTTGTTTATAGGAGATTTTGAGTAAAACAAAAACAGAAACTAGGGGTACTATTGAAATACCAAAATGTCTAAACTATTCAAAAACACATATTTTTTAATTTTGTGAAATATTCTCTTTTTTTTTTTGGATTTTGGAAAATTTTTCTCTTATTTTTTTTTTGGAATTTTAAGATATTCATTTTTTTATTATTTTGGAAATATTTAAAATATATACAAAAAGAAAAATATTTACACTAAGCAAAAATGAAGGAGGAAGTCCTCCCCCAAGTTTAAAATAGACATTGTCCTCAATGGCTAAAGAAGGGGTTGGAGAAGGAGAGAAAAGTAAAGTACAGAATTGAAAGATAGAATTGAAAGACAGGTACTTCCCCGGATTTATTTACTGCGAAAGCTGAGTGATGTCGCTCCTCCGAATGTCTTCTTTGGACTTCGTGATAGATTCAGCAATGTTGGAGCCGGCAATCGCAGAAGCTTCAGCTTGTCGGAGCCGTCCGAGGCAAAAATTGTAAAATAAAGAAAACACAAAAGATAACTTGGGTTGCCTCCCAAGAGTGCCCTTTGGTTAAGGCGTCGTTGAGCTCGACGCATCAAAAAAAAATAATTTTGTCCAAAAATATTGTTGTCCAGAAATAAAATTATTTTTAACAAAAATTAAGAGTTCAAAGTTAGAGTTCGTGAAGCAGAAACTTAATAATGTTTGGACTGACATCATCATCACCAGAGAAATACAGTTTAAGACGCTGACCATTCACTTTGAAATTACCCTTATCAGGGTGAGAAATTAAAACAGTTCCATAAGGAAATACTTCTAAAACAGAAAACGGGCCAGACCAGCGAGATTTTAATTTGCCCGGAAATAAACGTAAACGAGAATTATATAAAAGGACTTCGTCGCCCGGCTTAAAGTTTTTAGGGTGCTTTAAGTGTTTATCGTGTAAACGCTTCGTCCGCTCTTTATAAAGTTTATTATTTTCATAAGCATAAGAGCGCCACTCATCGAGTTCATTTAGTTGAAATTTTTGAAGGTCACCGACTGAGTGGGGATCGAAGTTTAAAAATTTTTAGGCCCAAAAGGCGCAGTGTTCTAACTCTACGGGCAGATGGCACGATTTTCCATAGACCAGCCAATACGGCGTACATCCGAGGGCGGTTTTGTACGCTGTTCGGTCGGCCCATAGAGCACCATCAAGTTTGGTTGACCAGTCTTTCCTAGAAGTTGAAACAGTCTTTTCTAATATTATTTTTATTTCTCTATTAACTACTTCGACTTGTCCGTTAGTTTGGGGGTGGTAGGCAGTGGAAAGCTTATGCGTGACGCCGTATTTGGTAAGGATTTTTGAAAATTGTGCGTTACAGAAATGGGAACCCCTATCGCTAACGATCGCGCGTGGCGTACCGAATCTAGAAAATAATCTTTTTAGAACGTGACTACAACTCGGGAGTCATTCGTAGGAAGAGCTTGGGCCTCAGCCCATCGTGAAACATAATCAACAGCAACTAAAATATATTTGTTTCCGAAGCTAGAAGGAAGGGGGCCAACAAAATCAATTCCCCAGAGGTCGAAAATTTCGCACTCTAAAAATAATTTTGCGGCATTTCATTTTTATTAGAAATGTTTCCCGACCATTGGCAACTATCACACCTTCTCACAAAGGCTTGCGCGTCTTTAAACAGGCTAGGCCAGTAAAAACATACGCAAAGCACCTTATGAGCGGTGCGAGCAGCTTGATAGTGCCCACCTGTCGGACCTTCATGCAAATGTTTTAGAATATTAATTCTTTCATCATAAGAAATGCATCTCCTTATCACTTGATCCGCACAAAATTTGAAAAGATGCGGGTCTTCCCAAAAGTAGTTCTTCAGCTCAGAAAAGAATTTCTTCTTTTGCTGAGAGGAGAACTCTTTTGGGAGCACCCGGGCCACTAGATAGTTGGCGATGTGCGCGAACCAAGGAGAAGTAGATGTATTAACTAACAGCAGCTTCTCATCAGAAAAATAGTCATTAAAAGATTTTTCATTTAATTTTTCTATAAAGGGGTTATCTAATCTGGATAGATGGTCGGCGGCCAAGTTCTCGGCTCCTCGCTTATCACGGATCTCTAAGTCAAACTCCTGGAGGAGTAAGACCCAGCGAATCAAGCGAGGCTTAGCATCCGTTTTTGCAAGAAGGTACTTGAGGGCCGAGTGGTCCTTAAAAACAATGATTTTTGAAAGTGTAATGTAAGGGCGGAATTTATCAAAGGCGAATACTACAGCTAAGAGCTCCTTCTCAGTTATGGTGTAATTTTCTTGTGCAGATGTGAGGGTTTTACTAGCGTAATAGATTGGGTGGAAGTTTTTAGATATGCGTTGACCTAATACGGCTCCCACCGCAAAACTACTCGCATCACACATAATTTCGAAAGGAAGGTCCCACACCGGAGCTATCATAATCGGTGTGTTAATTAACTTTTCTTTAATTAATTCAAAGGCAGGAATACAAGAGTCATCAAAAATGAATGGAGCGTCTTTTTCTAAGAGATGGGTGAGGGGCTTAGTGATCTTGGAGAAGTTCTTTATAAAACGACGGTAAAAGCACGAGTCATCACTCACGGCGTCTACGAAAAAGCACGAGTCATCGTTTGCTAAGGTGTTCTTCATCGAAGGGGTGATAGAAAATGTGACTTCGTCGTCGCCTACTCGAAGAAAGAGCTTTCCATTTCTTACGTCAATGATGGCTCGGGAGGTGGCAAGGAAGGGTCGGCCAAGGATCAGGGGAACCTCGACGTCTTCTTCGATGTCCAAAATTACAAAATCCACCGGGAAGATGAACTTGTCGACTTTTACTAGAACGTCCTCCACTATTCCTAACAGGGTACTTGACGGATCTATCGGCTAGCTGGATACTCATACGCGTGGGGTTAAGGCTACCAATCCCTAACTTTTTAAACAACGAAAAGGGCATCAGGTTTATACTCGCGCCTAAGTCATCTAATGCGTGTTTAACAAAAAGATCACCGAAGACACACGAGATAGAGAAACTACCCGGGTCACTGATTTTCTTCGGCAAACCGTTTGTTAAAATGGCGGAGCACTCGACGTTTAGCGTGACGTGCAAAAGATTCTCTAACTTCTTCTTGTTTGTGAGGAGGTCTTTAAGATACATGGCGTATTTCCGCATTTGCGAAATAGCCTCGTGGAAGGGAAGATTAATGTGGATTTGTTTGAAGATCTCTAAGAAGCGGGAGTACTGATCATCTTGATGTTGTCTATTAAGTTCAGAGGGGTATGGAGGAGTTGAATTATTTTTGAAGATGGGTGGTGGAGTGAGATTATTTTCGAAAATAGGGGTGATAACATCTTCAGCAGAGGGTGGAAGCGGAGCGGAGCTTTGATTTTTAAAAGCGGGAGCAGAGCTTGCCTCGGGCTCTTCACTTACCATACCGGAGACTTGCTTCCCACTCCGAAGAGTTATAGCTTTCGCTTGCTCTCATGGGTTGGGTTCGGTATTGGAAGGAAGAGACCATGCGGGTCGCTCAAAAATTATTTTCGCGAGCTGTCCTACCTGATTTTCTAGACTTTTTACGCTTCCGGTTAAATTTCTTATAGTAGCGTCATTTGTGGTGATATATTTAGAAAGTAATTCCTCCAAGCTTGGAGGTTTTGGGTAATTTTGAAGAGGTGGTGGTGGTGGTGGTGCAGAAAAATCATTTTGCGGGGGTGGGCGCATCGCATTCGATGGATTACTCCATGAAAAGTTCGGATGATTTCTTAAAGCAGGGTTATAACTATTCGGAAAATAAAAACCAGGCGGATGAAAATTCGTAGCATAAAAATTATTAAAAGCAGTTCTAGGCATATTATTAACATAATCTAAATGTTCTGGAGTAGGGGTTGCAGATTTCCATACCTGAGGGGCGGAGGCAGCAGTCATCTCCGTGATTTTTTTGCTTAGGATTTCTACATGCAGAGCGAGCTGGGAGACGTTGTCCACTTCATAGATACCTGCAGGCTTATTCGGGCGGAACCTAGGCACATTCTACTGATAAGTGCTCATGGCCATGTCCTCGAAAAGATAAAGAGCGGCTTCCGGGGTCTTATGATTTAAAGTACCGCCAGAAGCTGCGTCTATCATTTGCTTCGTGCTTTGATTTAGCCCGTTATAAAACGTCTGTACTTGTAACCATACAGGCAGCGCGTGATGTGGGCATCGTCTTAATAATTCTTTAAATCTTTCCCAGGTTTCATATAGAGTTTCAGAGTCTATTTGTCTAAAGGCAGAGATGTCGTTCCTAAGTTTTGCAGTTTTAGCTGGCGGAAAATACTTCGCCAAAAATTTTTCTATTAATTCATTCCAATTGGTTATGCTATTTTTAGGAAGTGTGTTCAGCCACTGCTTTGCTTTAGTTCTTAAAGAGAAGGGGAAGAGTCTTAGCCTGATCGCATCATTTGTGACACCATTAATCTTCAAGGTGTCACAAATTTCAAGAAAGCTAGCTATATGTGCGTTCGGATCTTCATCTTGAAGTCCGTCAAACTGCACATATTGCTGCACCATTTTAATTATGCTAGGCTTTAGTTCGAAGTTATTATTTTCTATAGCAGGGCGGACTATACTAGATTCTGTTCCCTCGAGGTTCGGTCGTGCATAATAGGACATAGTCCTTTGCACGGCCTCATCTACGTTGGGTTCTTCCATTCTTAAAGTAGCAAATGACTCGGAGTCCTCAACCGGCACTTGGATAGTAGGACCTTGAAATCCCGATATTCTCCGAAGAGTACGCTCAATTTCGTGGTCCAACTCCAAAATAACTGACGGACTCCCGCGGGTCATGCACTAAAAGAATAGAAAAGAAGAAGAGAAAGAGAAAAAGGATAAACTAGAAAAAAAAGATTAGAATTTTTTTCTCTTTGAAATAGATTTTTTTTATATAGATTAACTCCCGAACTTCCCAAGGACTACCCCGTGAAGGGTTCGCAAGGTACTAGACAAGATTGTGGCGCTTAAAGCCCTTTGCCCTTTTTGAGAGAATTAGGTGGCGTAGAAAAATTGTGAAGTTGGTTACTATTAAGAGCGGTGAAATTTTTTTTGAATTTTTTTTTAAAACTTTAAAGAAAGAGGATGAGAAAGAGAAGAGATAAAATTAATAGGTTCATGTTTTCAATATATAAACGGAAGTTGGTTCCCCGACAACGGCGCCAAAAACTTGTTGCGCACTAGGGTTCGAAGAAAATAAACGCAACCGAACTAGCAACCCGATGAGGCAAGTATAGCTATCAAATTGTAGCTAGGGGACACAAGTATCGTATTGAAATCCGGGAACTGTTGGCTATGCTTACTCACACGAACGCTATTATCGTATCGACGGAAAAACTAGGGTTTTAGAAAATCTAAGTGTAAGGGAGGAAGTAAAGCGATACTAGAAAGAGAACCACCGCAATTAAGTAAAGCTATTAAGCAAAGAGCTATGCTAGAAAGGAAACTACTGCAGTTAATTAAAGGGCACAAGATAGGTGATTACTACGAAAGGTAGAAAATATGAAATGGAAATGCACTCGATCAAGATTCACCTCGGCTAAAGACGATTAAGAAAATGCGATAAAAATCTAAAATTAATAGGATAAAGGTCCTTGACCGTGGAGGTTCCTAAAGCTTGAACACGCTTCCCTCGAAGTCGTACCCAACTGAGTTTAGGAAGGTCCGACCGACTCTTGTCTAAATCGAAGGCCTAAAACTCGCTTTACGCGGTGAACCCCACTATTGGATTTTACTCCAATCCGGGAGATTTGGACGTCTGCCTCTCTCGAGGGGTGCGTACAACTCCCTTTACTCTTGAAGGCTCACTTCATTCTTTCAGCCTCTCGACTAGCCCAGAATGAAAGCAAAGGCGGAGAGTATATATCGATAATATACCTCCAACCCATGATTAATCAAGAGTAATTCAAGGCCTTAACCTAAAAAGAAAAGATTAATTAAAACATCATAACTTAATCGCTCTAACCTCGGATCATCAAGATCGAGTACAAGGAGGATTAGTTAATCATAGCGAAGTGGAGGAGGGGGGATGAGTAGTGAAGCATAAAAAGAAGACAAGCTAAACAAGAACGCTTTTATTAATGAAAAAGGGCAAGTTACACTATTGAAATTGAAATTACAAGTGCATGAAAATTAAATCCTATTCTAGCCCTACAATTAGCACTAAGAAACACTAAAGATTACAAGGAAAGCTAAGGCAACTAAATATTAAACAATGATTAAGAAAAAATTACAACTGAAGAGAGAGAGAGAGAGAGAGAGAGAGAAAGCATGAAAAAACTCAAGAACCAAAGGGGCAGCACCTCCCCCTCTCAACCAAAGCTTCCTGAAATGAATATGGGGGGTCTCAATTTATAGAATTTTTTTCACAGGTTGGTCACGCCCTCCGACACGCCCTAGGGGGGGCGTGTCTGGGGGCGTGACAGTACTATGTTGACCTCGGGCTCTGGACTCTGGCTTGAAGGATCATTGCTTCGGTACGTCGGTGGTCACGCCCTAAGTCACGCCCGTGTAGGGGGGCGTGACGGGCACATCATGTCCAAATCATTGGTCGGAAATCCGTCAGTCACCGAAAAGTTTATGTCACGCCCACGGTCACGCCCGTGATTGGGGGGCGTGACATTACTGTTTTCGTGCTGTGGAGAAACAACATTTAATGCGGCGGCAGGCTTTGCGGCAGAGGGCGACACGCCCATGGTCACGCCTAGTGACACGCCCAGGGAGGGCGTGTTAGGGGGCGTGACAGCGGTTTTGTTCGTTTTCCTGTCCCTTCCAACAAAATTCCTCAGGATCGGGTGACACGCCCTAGGTCACGCCCATGGAGGGCGTGACAGGGGGGCGTGTCAGGTCGTTTTTGATGAATTTCCTGAAAACCTGCAAAAGGACAAGAAAATGTTAGTGGCAATAATATTTACATAAAAAGGATAAAAATAAACTAATAATAGACATGATTTGTACACTATAAAATAGAAAATACGATAATAGTTTAGGCTACAAAACGTATTATCACATGCTCATCTTCATCCACCTCACTTGTGTGTTGCAGTCCTTCTACTAGAATGTTCATTTCATCTTCTATAAAAGGAGCGGCTTCCTGGATGGTCAACTTGTCCATCATTTGTTCTGTACCTGTAGTACTAGAAGAGGAGCTGGGCATCTCAATATTAATCATAGTAGACTCATCAAACACTATATAAAAAGATTCTTCAACAACTTGGCTATTCATGTTGTATATCCTATAGGCTTTGTTATGATTGTTGTACCCAACAAAATCCCATCAAAGGACTTGGCAGAAAACTTAGTCACATATGGTTTCCCATTGTGAAGCACATAACACTTACTACAAAAAATTCTGTGATAGCCCAGGTTTGGTTTTGTGCCTTTCAAGATCTCATAGGGAGTCTTCTTGTGGCTCTTAGTGATAGAGGTCCTGTTAAGGACATGACATACAGTGTTCACTCCCTTAGCCCAGAAATATTCTAAGAGAGATGTATCACTCAACAATGTTCTTCCATCCTCTATGATATTCTTATTTTTCTTCTCAACATTCCCATTTTGCTGGGGAGTTCTTGTAGAAGAAAATTTTTATTGAATCCCTTGCTCTTCACAGAACATTGTCATACTTTCAGATTGGAATTCAGTTCCAAGGTCACTTCTGATTTTGACCACTGAACTGTTAAACTCATTCTGAATTTGCTTGACAAACGTGATGAAGATGTTAAGGGTTTCATTCTTATTCTTGAGAAAGAACACCCAAGAAAACCTGGAATAGTCATCAACCACCACAAGAGTGTAGACTTTCCTACAAAGATTATGAACTGGTATAGGACCAAACAAGTCCATATATAAGAGTTACAAATACCTCACAGATTCTTTGGTCCCAATGCCCTTGAAGGAGGTTATGGTCTGCTTGCCCTTTTGGCATGCTGAGCAAATGGCCTCCTTGGTGCACTCTACATTAGGACCATTCCTAACAAGATCTTGACTAAAGAGTTTGCTAATAGTCTTGTAATTCAAATGAGCTAGCCTCTTGTGCCAGTGGTTACAATTTGAGACTTTCTCATTTGCCACTAGAAAAATAGGAGAGTCTGTATTTAGACAAAGAAAGTTTAAACAGTAAACATTTCCACTCCTAGTGCTTGTCAAGATGACCACTTGGTCACTTGACATCTTAATCTGGCACTCATCCTTGTAGAAGACAATAACATAGCCAATATCAGAAAGTTGTCTTATGCTTATGAGGTTGTGTTGCAACCGTTCAACATAAGCCACTTATATGATGGTGACTATGCCATTGGTATTCTTACCATAGCCTCTAGTCACCCCTCTATCTAAACTACCAAAGATTACCTTGGGTCCATTTGTTACTGGAGTGTAATCACACAAGTTGCTCCTTATTCCAGTCATGTGCCTGGAACAACCACTATCCAAGTACTATATAGGGGTATGACCACTTGAAATAACCTGCATCACACAATTTACGTTACCTTAGGACCTTAATTTCTATTAGGTCCTAGGTGCATGTTAGTATTATAACGAACTTGTCTACCAGCATCATTTCTTACTGGTGAACTAACAGCTGCTCATGGCACATTTTGATTGTGCCAACATTCTACAGCAAAGTGGCACACCTTTCTACAGCACCAACATTCATGAATGTTTTAGCTTCTTTTCTGTATAGGCCTAACAGTATGGTTAACTAATGGATGAACAGTAGGAAGAGGAGTAGCAGCTTTTTTTAGATTCTTTAAGTAAGGATCTGGCTAAAGGTAAGTCTTCTAGCTGGATTATTTGGCCTACTATGAGTGCCAGCAACAGAAAGTTTCTTTTCAGAAATCATGGTCCTGATGGCATCAGACACAGCCAAACCAGCCTTACTGGAAGACTAACCCTTGGTCTGAGTCTTTACTTAATGATCCTGAACCTTTGCTGCAGCCACATTCTTGAGAGATGGGGCTGGAGCACCAAAGACAAATGGTCCATTATGGGTCATTTGAATTTCTTCATGAACAACCCTAAAGGCACTCACTTTGTTATACTTTCCACCCTGGCTGTGTGTAACACCCCTATCCGTCACAGAGCATATAATAGTAGGTCCGGCCGGGGCCCGACGTCATATACTACGGGCAGATCGGTTGGTTACTTATTGATGTCATTCAACCAATCAAAACGTCCAACATAGAGCATCTAGCAGAAGCAATTTATTAAGGTTGCAATGAATAAAGAACCCTGCCAAGCATGAATGTCCACAACTCAAACCAATAGGAATGTTTAATACACCAGTACTGGCCTTATAGCCTTACATTAGTTTGCTCAAATAAAAGTGTCTTCCAAACCTCGGCACACAGGCCGGTCATACATGAGAATACAAGAAAACACTGAACAATTAGGCCTTCGAGGGCCGGCTCCGCAACTTGGGCTTTAGCCCGCAATTTACCGCTCGACTCCGCAGCACCTGCAAGCAACAATCCACCGCACTATGGTAAACAAGAGTAACAGTCAGTTAAAGCATACCAAATTATAACGATTCCGCCCCCAGACCGGGGCGGCAAAGCTCCTTCCCTACACTTGTTAGCACAACAAGCAACATAGCAAATAAACACCACATCACAGGTGAACGCGCACAAGGCCGTACACCTCGTGCTCTCAGGGCACTTACTCGGCGAAGCCAGTCTGAACCCAGTCCGGTCCTTGACTCCACCACCACCCCCATGGGGCGGCAAACCTCGTTAGCATATAGTCCTTTTAGCCATAGCCTAGACTCGATCTCAAAACTCGGCAAGTCCTACGTAAAACTTTAGGTCACTTTAACCGAGCAGATGGAGCGGGTAGGGGTCCATTAGCCCGTTGCTCACCCCGCCATTACCATTTGGCCTTAGACGCGGGCTAAGCTTCCCTAGTCCCAAATATCATTCAAACACGGTACATAGTCCCTCTATGTACCCGGTTGGCTCCCAAGAAACCAATATGGCAGAAATTCACTTCCGCCCAGATTTCCGGGTGCACCCTGGGGTTAATCCCCAAGACTCCCTATTATAATCTACCACGTAGAAGCCCGAAAATAACACGAAGGCATGGAGTCTTCTTCGACCAACCATGCATAGCAAAACATCACCGATCAAGACCAACATGTCCAAGTAGGCTTCACACAACATGCATATGTTCGTACTACGATTCTGGACTCTAACAAGGGGGACTTTATATATCTACCCCAAGGAATACCGAAAACTCGCAGCACACTCGCGGGAGAAGGGTTTTCCCATACAAAGGAAGAAGAGCTTCACATGCTCAAGATGAGAATCGTTACCCTAGCGTTTCTCCTCGGCGCCATGACGATCCAGTCGGATGGAAAGCACCGTATATGCCTCGCCTTGGCAGATTTGGACTCGGATCGAGAATCAGAGCTCCGAAGCTCCACCGGCGGCTGGAGTTGACCTCCTTCTTCTTCCTCCTTGCTCTTCCTTCTCTCGAGCTTTTAGAAAGAGAAAACTCAAATGGAATGAGGGTTTCCAAGCCCTATTCCCGGATATAACCCACCAGGAACAACCCCCATCCGTCGGATCCCAAACTAAGGAAACAGACGGCCACAATTCAGCCCAAAATTAGAAATCCTGGGCCGAACACGGCCTGCAACACGCCTGTGTCCAGGGCCGTGTTTGCCATTCGCCGTCACTTCGAAAAGAGCACGGGCAATCGACACGCCCGTGTTAGGCTTGACACGCCTGTGTCAGCAAGTATACACCCATATAGCCGAGCGTGTTCCCTCAACTACACAGATCAAAAACAACCCAAGCACGACACAGCCAGGTGACACGCCTATGTCACATACCGTGTGCTAGACATGCCCTTGGACACGCCCGTGTCCCAGGCCGTGTAGCTGCCTTAGCACAACACGTCGAACAACCCGAGGAGGACACGGGTATTCGACACGCCCATATCGAATTTCATACGCCCTTGTCGGACCCAGACACGCCTTGGCTCAGGCCTTGCTCCCCTAACTCAACGATCGTTGAGTAAAAGGCTTTGAGTGACTGACACTCTGAAAGTGAGTGTAAGATTAACCTTTACTCTAGAGGGGGGGTGAATAGAGTATTTTAAAATAATTTACAATTTAAAACTATAAAGAAGTGGAAGTCTTGATTTATGTATATGTGTAAGGTGCTTGCAAAAAGGAAAACTAAGTAAGCAAGAAATAAGAAATAACAGCACACAACAAAAACAAAACACTGCAAGCCAAATGACATAAGGAGCTATAGTGGTTCCCCAACAACCTGGGTACATCCACTCTTCTACCACCCTAGGTTGGAATCCACTGCAGGAATAGGTGATCAGGTGTCCTGGGCACCAATGAGCTTTTGATAAGGTGCTCAAAAACCAAACCTAGATTTTTTGATAAAGTGTCTTTCCACCACTGAGTTTTTACAAGGTCTCAGAAACCAGCCACAAAACTTTTGAAGGGACTTTTGAGAAACCCTTTTATAGAAGGAATAAAGAAAAACTAAAAGGTTGAGTTATTCTTCTCTATCAATAATCTGAGAGAAGACAAGTGGAAGATGTTGTCAAAGCTCCCCCTGAGATCTGTAAGGGTTCAGGAAGATGAGCTTTGTTTAGGGTGATAGGCCTTCAGTTGCTTCAGATCTCAAGCAATAGATGATTTCAGCAGATGCAGAAATGTGTGATGTCTGGAGTCCTTGATGAAGCTTTTGAACACTTGATGCTTGAAGGAGTAGAATGACAGATGATCTCCTTCACAGTAATGTTCCTTTTGTTCTTGAAGAATTATTACTCAGTAATTCTGTAAACTTTTTGTCTACTGAGTCTATTCCCAGAAGATGAATTCTTGATGAATAATTTTCTTGTTTTCTCTTCTATATTCTTTTTCAAATCTTGTCTATTGTCATTTTCAGAATGATTCTCTAGGGAGTATATCAGATTCTAACTTCTTGATAGTTGTTAATAAGTCATAAATGACTACCTTAACTGATATCTTCCTCTGGAGGAAAGTCCTTAAGAAACATTCCAATTAGTCTTCCTTGAAACTTGCTCAAGATTGATTGAAACGGCTACAAAATCCTTTGCTATAAATGCTGAAAATAAGTCTGAATGAATTTTATAACTATCCTGAATTTGAATCCTGAAATCGTCGACCTCTCAGAAAATCGTCGATCAGAGCTCAGCTATCGTCGACCTGAGCTTAGAGACTGGACTTATACTAGAGACAGAAATCATCGATCTGAGCTCTATGATCGTCGAACTGAGCTCAGAGACTTGGAAAATAACTAGAGACAGAGCATCGATCTGAGCTCGAAGATCGTCGACCGGAGTTTGACGATTCGTCGACCTGAGCTCGACAAAAATTGTCTTGGTCCTCAGCACTGAATCCTGATCTTTAGAAGGTCTTGAGGGCAGCTTTCAAACCTAAGTAATAACCCTAAGACTCATTCTAATTGACCTATCAGACTATACAACAAGGTCAAAATACACACCATCGTATAAGTTTGTATGGGCACACCTATACGATGAGTTACTTACTGCTGAATGATCCTCAACTTATATGCTTGTATGGGCATACATATAAGTTGGGTTACTTACTGTTATAACATTATACTCTCTTGCTGTTGTAGATGGTAGAATTATAGAATAAGAGGTTTCTCATTTATACACTAATTCTATTGCTACTTATGACATGTATACTTACTTCACCTGCTTGTTCTACTGTTTTATATATATATTGTACCTGTTCCATTCTCTGCCCGGTGCCGAGGAGTCGCCGGGGGAGGGGATGTGAAGCCACTTAGTCTTTATGACTAACAGTTTCTATGTCTTCCTTTTTAGGAGGAAACACCGTAGGTTGAGCAGCAGGTCATGCAGCTGGACAGTAAGGCCAGGACGACAGGGCCTGAGGGGACGGTACCGTCACTACCGTTGGTTACAGATGCGAGTGAGAGAGATTTTGTTGTAGCCCTTCTGGGCAATTCTATTTACGTACTCTGATTATGTATAAGCTTGTTTAGCTTCTCTTTTGCTGTACTTATGGACTTATGCTTAGTGTGGATTGACTACTTTATATTATTATGGTTGGGTATGCATTTATATGTTGATATTGGTTGTAGCTGGCAGGATAGGCTTCTTGTGGTACAGGCTTGCCCGAGTGCTAGTGCTACTGCAAGGCTGCTGTTCTTGGTATAAGACCCCTCTCGTGCCGTGTTTTGTGTTCCGGGAGGGGGGGGTCTTACAAATTGTATCAGCTTGCTACGATCCTCCAAGGAGACAGTCACTTAACAATGGTGCCACCCCCGTTTGATTAGTCAGTTTTGGGACAAATTGACTTAGCTGAAGCAATGGTGTTCCCATATGTAATTCACATTAAGTTCGGTCTTCTTTGGCCTTAGATTAGCCAACTTAACCTTAGGTTTGTACCCTATGTGTAGATCCCAGCACATGTTGAGCCAGTGAGGGGCACCCCCGCCCTGTCCGTACCTACACAATTCCAACAATCAGAGCTGGGGCAAACGCTCACAGCTATTTTGGACGCCTTTAAGTCCCAATCTCAGTAGGCACTTGTACAATAATAGGGTCCGGGATCTAGTTGGTTAAGCATTTTCCGAGCTCTCTCACCTCCCGCTTATATTAGGACAGAGTCGGCGGTGCGTACGGAAGAGTGGATCGACACTGTACAAGAGTTGTTGGCAGGAATAAGATGCCCAAACAACGAGGCGGTGACCCTAGTGGTGACACTCTTAGAGCTGCACGCCAAAAGGTGGTGGAAGTCCCTCATGGGCTCCACTTTTCATGGAAGAGTGTACATGGACATTAGTTGGACTGAATTCTCTGAAGCCTTCTTAGAGCATTTCATCCCCTCGGATGCTCGGGATGATCTTGAAGAGAGATTTTTGAACCTAAAGCAAGGGTCCAAGTCGGTGACAGAGTACCAACAGGAGTTTCAGCACTTGGCTAGATTCGCTGACTCCTATGAATTGGATGATAGAAGGTACGCCAAACGATTCTACAAAGGCTTGCGAGATCCCCTAAGGCAAGCCCTTTTGTTTATAGCGGACTCTAGTCTGGCGGAGATTATCGATATGGCGAAGAGATTGGAAGCGGACTACTTGGGAAGTGGTAAGAGGCCAGCGGAAAGCGTGATGGAAGCCGGCCCCAGCAACAGAAAGAGATTTGACAATAGAAGAGGAAGAGGATATCGGAGAAGTGGCGGGCGTTTCCCCCAGAATTTTAGAGAGGAGCGCCCGGTTCCGCAAATGCCAGCATTACCTCCACGTCAACAATTGCAGTAACACGGCAGAAGGCAGGAACGAGTGTGCTTTGAATGCAACCAACCGGGACACATTCGAGGCTACTGTCCGCAACTGTTTCGAGATGCGCCTCTTGCTTTCCCTCTAGCAGCCCCTCGGGAGAGAGGGTATGTGCGTGGTCGAGGACGTGGACCACGAGGAAGAAACCCCGGACCCGCTCGGGATCAGATGTATGCCTTGGATATGACTCAAGAGCGGAATCCTCAGGAGATGATTGCAAGTACGATTTGAATTAGCCATTTTGCTTCCATTAATATCCTCTAGAGGCTTAAGATATACTAGACGTCTAGCTTGAGTATTATTAATGACACTTAGGCACCATGATGGTCGGCGGGAAACCGGCTTATACGTTATTTGACACCGGTGCCTCACATTCTTTCGTGTCTGAAGACTTCATCAAGGATATACACAGAGTGCAATATTTCACTGGTATTGCTCGAAGAGTATGCCTCCCAGACGGATCTGAGATGACGACAACCGCGAAGTGTGAGTTGGAGATAACCTTTGGGGGAAAGACCTTTGATACCCCCGCCACAATTTTGAGAATGCAAGAATTCGACCTCATTCTGTGTAAGACCCCCTTTTTTTTCTTTTCAAACCACCGGAGTCTTAGCCCAGAATTGCCGCTTTGCGGTGGCACCGACTCACGGGAAGGTCGCCACTACAAAATGCCAATTTTGCCGGCCCTTTTCGATCGCAGAATAGTAGCATAATAAAGTAAGAGCTAGTCCACAATAATCACATGTATATAAATAAATCTCCACGAAGGGAGTGTCCACAATATATCAGAGTACTGCAAATACAGGCTTATGCCCGGTACATCATATCCTCACTACAAGTCACTCGTGGAAGCAAAACCAAAACAAAGCGTCACCGAAACCGTCACTGAACCGAGAGCACCCAAGCTAGACTGGCCCATCTCCACCGACCCTGTACTCCGTTGTTGCTGCATATCTGGGTGCTCCTTCTTTTTTGACCTGCCGTAGCCGCCTCGCGATCCACGTCTGCGTCTACGTCTTCGGCCTCCTTGTTGCTGAGCTGGTGGGATTCCACCCATCAAGGGGCATTTGACCCGTGTATGTCCCAACTGGTGACAATGGTAACACGGTCGCGGGGCCAACTCTGTCAGGAACTGCAGTAGCCGTGACCCTTCTATATGGTACACCTAAAATGTTGTGGTTCGAAAACCGTTAGTCATAAAGACTAAGCCCTATTATCCCCTACCCCTTCCCCCATGGCTCCTAGGTACCGAGCGGCGAGGAAGAAAGGGAAGGACATGAAGGTGGAGATTAAACCAAATAAATAGGTGACAGCGGACCTATGCTAGCAATTCTATAGTAAATAAGATAGAAACAGAAAGTAAGAAATGTAACCTTAACTTATGCGTGGAAGTGCATAAGCCGAGGGATCTTTTACAGGGCTCCCATCGTATAGAGTGTCCCATACCACTTATACGTTGGGGTGTCGGTTGTCAAACAGCAAAGAATGGCAAGTAAGTGAAAGTACAAGTAATATAACCATTGATTTATAGGGATTACACCTATAGACCAAGGGGTCGTTTTGCAGGGCCTATCGTATAAAACGTCCCATACCATCTTATACGTTAGGTGGCATGTTTATGCTATGACACACAATTATGTTATGAAATGCACAAGCAAGTGCAACACACCCACACAACTCTATGCGCACAGACCTTTAGTTCCCCTTGTTCGGGAGGCTAGCTTCACCCCCAGGAACCTCCGTTATGGCAAACGGAGACAGTGAGTCGGGCCCCCCACTCCTAGGCGGGTAACCACACTACCAGGCCTAGCCCTTCCGTACGCCCCTAGAAGAACACAACCTAGAGTATCCGCGTACTTTTGCTGGCTGTACACACCAGGCTTTTCGCCGAGTCAACGTACCGCTGTCGGTGTGATCGATCGCCTAGTACCGATGACCCACCACTTATATGCACATGCAACCATGACAATTATTATATTTGTACAAGTTCTTATATTACCGAGCCTCCAGCTCTCTAGGCTACTAAGCCTATACCAAGTCCCCGAGCATCCCGCTCCCTGGACTTCCAAATTACCAACCAAACCATAGTCATTACTAGTAGGCCCTTAGACTATGGACCTACTCTACCCATTCCATACTAATTCTTCTTCCTAAGTGTGCAAGTGTAGGTGTGTGGTACAACTATTATTAGGGTTACTCTTGATCATTTTATTCCTACCATTTAAGGTTAACCTTGGACTTCCCGAGGGTTACCCGGTGAAGGGCTTGCAGCGGTACTAGGAGCTATGATGGGGTGAATCCCAAAACTCCCTTTCCAAGGCACTTACTACACTTGATTGGTTCCCTTAACCCATTCCCTTCTCGCATTACAGTGGGCTATTCCTAGGGTGGCTTTGACTCTTCCTCTTCTCGGGGAGGACGGTCTTCCGTCGAACCCGAACACTACCTACCGCTAGTCAATCTCACCCCCTTACCCATCCTAACTTCCAATATTGAACTTGATTTAACTCATCCTATCCAAACCAGCAAACTACCAGAAATTCCATCTCCAAGTTCATTACCCACTCTAGCTCCGCTTCTACAGTTTTACTAAACGCAGACCGTCCTAATCTTTATGAGGTATGCAAGGGGTGGTACTCCCAACTGTCTTCCAAATCCCATATAATATTTACTGGAGGTCTACCATGACCTAAATAGTCTAAATCCAGAAATTAATAATTTTCCTATTTCATTTGGCATTTAATTTATTTATTCTAGGATCCCGACTGCCCTTGTATGAACATGAAGTGCACTAATTAGTCAATAATAAATCATCATAAAGTCAGTAAAGATCATATGAGACATTTAAACAGCAATTCCAAGTTTTGAGAAATTCCAGAGATGTTTATGCCTATATTTCCTAATTTATCATTTTAGGCCACTTTTACTATATCATGAAGGAAGTACTGTAAATATTTATCCAAAAATCCCAAGAAAATTATGTAAGCTATATAGTGACCTAAAACCATCATAAACCAAGTACCATAATTTTTCTCAATCATTTGAACTCTGAATTTATTTTAAAGTAAGATACTAATTTTCATAACTTAATGAAGGAGGTACTGTTTTTATCCATCTAAAATTCCAGAGAAAATTACTAGGTGACTATCATAATTTGAAACACCCACTGATCAAATTTCATAATTTTCCAATCAATAATTGGACACTATTTGTATTTTTGACTGTATATCACATTTAGCACATTAAAGAATTAAGTAACCAAAATATTCAGATGAAATTTCCAAGAAAATTACAGAAGATATAATATGCTCTAAGATGCCATAATCCAAGATTTCATAATATTCCAGTGAACAGAAATTCCATAATCATCAAAATAAATATCCAGGAACCATTAGAGTTGTAAATGAAGTACTGTATAAATTAATCCAAAAATCTCAACAAAATTATATTATATCTACTTGGACCATAACCTCACTCTACCCAAATTTCTGCTTGATTTCTAGTTCATTTAATAGCTTAATAATTCAAATTAAGGTTGGTGACCTAAATTAGGGTTAGGGTTTTAGGTGGGCTAAAGGTCTCCAAATATCCTAAAATTTTGTCCAGAGAACTATACTGGTCCTATGGTTCTCTCCACCAAATTTCAAGTCAGTCCAAGGTCATTTGACCCCATGACCTTCACAACCCTACAAATCCCCATTAAGGGACCTACCCTAGGGTTCTAGGGCTACCCTACACCAAACTGCTCCAAACTCCCTTGGAGGGTGTGTCATGCCCTAAAAAGTCAGTGACCAAAATATCAGCCCCTGTGGAAGCGATATGGCCACTCAAACACCAAGGGGGTGTTTGATCCTAAATTATCCTATAAGGATCATCCTTGGGTTGAACCCAACCCTATTCAAAACATCTCCAAATGAGATGAAAAATTATACAAAACATTATGGTGAACCCAGGGACCACTCGCCAAAATTTGGGTGGGTTTGGAAATTATTTAACTATCTAATTAAATTAAACTAGGATTATTGAATTTTTCTCAAAACTATAGAAAAATATTTCCCAAAAATTCTCATTTTTGGATAGCTCCTAGATATAGGTAAGATTAGGCCACACCCCAAATTTCAAGTCATTTTGCTAACTGGTTTGGAGTGGGCAATTTTTCTAATGTCAGGACAGCCCTCTGGATAGACCTCACCAAAAAGGGTGTTGTGGTCTAACCAAGATTCCAAATCGAGTGCAATTAATTTTGAATTAAAGTAGACTTCAAGGGCTACATTTTTTATGTTGACGACTTTTCCTGTAGAAGCCTCTAGATATTTTTCCCAAATTATTTAAAGTGATAGATATTTTCATTCAGAAATTGCTTCACAAATAAAATCTAATTAAAAGGCACTGTTCATCTTCTTCTACAGCCCGAAACAAGAGCCCTGAAAACCTAATTTCCTGTAGCTTTTCCAAACTATTTCCCCGGCCATCCAGCCATCTCCCTGGCCGGCCACCACCACCACCACCTCTGTTGAGGTGAGGGCTATCGTCGGGCGGCGGCACGGCCGCCGGAGAGGCGGTTTCCGGCGAACCCGCCACCATGAAATTTTCGGAAAAACCACGAATACGCTCACCCGATCTGGCTCTTTTGAGCCCGATATCTCTCCTAACGATTTCTAAGATCTATCCGCAGAAGAAGAGGGAGGGGAGGACCTTATTCATGGTTTGACGGCGAGATGGACGTTGGACTGTCATGGCGCGGTGGTGGCGTCGTCGGAATTCTTCTACAGCACAGTAGGAGGCTCGAAACTTCAGGTAAGGGCTGGGAAACTTCATCCTTGAGCCTAAGGGGCCTTTTTAAAGGGAAGAAAGGAGGGAGGGGAAAGGCTGAAACGTTCATGGCCATTAATATTTCTCTTATTAACGTTTCGGTTATGATGCAGGGATTTTAATTGCTGGAAACGAAGAGACGTTTGCCAGGTGGCGAGTACCTATTGGACTAACATTTCCTTATTTATTTAAATTATTTAAGTAGGAAACGGCCCATAAATACTCCTGGTGTAACTTCCCATAATCCGAATTGATTACAACGTCGATTACCGAAATTTCCAGTCTGGCTGACGTTTCGGCCTTTGTCACGGGCGTGACACATAGGTCACGGGCGTGACAGGCCCGGATAGCCAATTCTAGGTTCAACGATCGTCGAACTGAGATCGACGATCGTCGAAGGGTGGTCACGGGCGTGACACCTGGGTCACGGGCGTGACAGGCCCGAGTGGTCAATTCTGGGTCGACGACCGTCGAACTGAAATCGACGATCGTCGAACGTGGTCACGCCCTATGTTATGGGCGTGACATTGTGGGTCACGGGCGTGACAGGCGCGTGTGGTCAATTCTGGGTCGACGACCGTCGAATTGAAATCGACGATCGTCGAACGTGGTCACGCCCTATGTTACGGGCGTGGCATTGTGGGTCACGGGCGTGACAGGCCCGTATGGCAAATTCTGGGTCGACGACCGTCGAACTGAAACTGATGATCGTCGAACGTGGTCACGCCCTATGTCACGGGCGTGACATTGTGGGTCACGGGCGTGATAAGGTCATGAGGTAAATTCCGCGCTCGGCGATCGTCGCGCTGAGATCGACAATCGCCGAAGGGGTCACGCCTTTGGTCACGGGCGTGACACCTGGGTCACGGGCGTGACAGGGCCGGGTTAAAAATTCTGCGCCCGACGATCGTCTCCCTGGGATCGACGATCGTCGAAGGAGTCACGCCCCAGGTCACGGGCGTGACGGGTCGGTCACGGGCGTGACCAACCCGTGACCCGAAATCTCGGTCGATTGATTTCAATTTTTAGGCTTCCTAGGGTCCTGTCACGACCAACCGACTCCTAGGGGCCTAGCCAAAAATGGGATGTTACAAATCCCAATAAATAAAACAAAGATTTCGTCCCCGAAATCAAGGTTAAGCCTACGAGACTCTAGTCGGGAAAAGGAAGCTTGTAACATCCCATGAAAGTTGAAAGATCTACATCTCTGCGTTACGTTTGCAGTGTGCAGTTTTGATTCTAATACCCATTCGTCCAATTGTCAACGTATGCGCCCCAATAAACAAAGGATTAGCCCCTATTCTTGAAATTTTCGGTCTTATTGGTTTAAAATAGGAACGCAGATTGATTGTCCAGAGGGGTTTGTGAGGTATACCTGACCGAAAAGTTCTGGATACCTTTGTCGCATCAAGTCCTGTGGCTCCCATGTATGCTCCTCCTGTCCATGATTGTTCCACAAAACCCTGACTAACGGAACTTTCTTTCGTGGCAAGACCCGCACTGTCGTGTCATCGATCTTGATAGGCTCCAAGTTGACTGACCGATTCAACACAATCGTCTTGGGCACCCCGTGCTAACGAACAGCTACTCACCATTCTTATGAAACACCCACAAGAGTTTTCTTTCGGGTCGAGGTGACGCCAACTACCTCGTCCAGTCTATCCTCGACGCTCCCTTTACCATTGTGCCTGGGGTGGGGACGACGAATCCTGTGCACGAAATCTCTAATTATACCCTTGTACTTCCATTATATCTCGGGCAGTGGCTGTAATAGTTTCCCCAAAATTCTTTCACTTAGCCTTCAACAACTGAAGGACCTCACCGTGCATAACAAAATCCATGACACTTTTATTCACTCCAGGGGGTAAATGTTCTGCGATACACCACACTTCCGGTAATTTAATTTCTCATTTGTGTGTGTAGGCAACAGATCTATAAAATCTCCACACGACCATTGTCCTATTCCTTCGAGTACGCCCGAAATCAATCAATTCAACCTTACGGGTTAAATTTAAGGTATCCGTCTTTCAATATAATTTTTGCTCACATCGTGTTGTTTCCTTGCTCTTCCTTCTCTCGAGCTTTTAGAAAGAGAAAACTCAAATGGAATGAGGGTTTCCAAGCCCTATTCCTGGATATAACCCACCAGGAACAACCCCCATCCGTCGGATCCCAAACTAAGGAAACAGACGGCCACAATTCAGCCCAAAATTAGAAATCCTGGGCCGAACACGGCCTGCGACACGCCTGTGTCCAGGGCCGTGTTTGCCATTCGCCGTCACTTCGAAAAGAGCACGGGCAATCGACACGCCCGTGTTAGGCTTGACACGCCCGTGTCAGCAAGTATACACCCATATAGCCGAGCGTGTTCCCTCAACTACACAGATCAAAAACAACCCGAGCACGACACAGCCAGGTGACACGCCTATGTCACATACCGTGTGCTAGACATGCCCTTGGACACGCCCGTGTCCCAGGCCGTGTAGCTGCCTTAGCACAACACGTCGAACGACCCGAGGTGGACACGGGTATTCGACACGCCCATATCGAATTTCACACGCCCTTGTCGGACCCAGACACGCCTTGGCTCAGGCCTTGCTCCCCTAACTCAACGATCGTTGAGTAAAAGGCTTTGAGTGACTGACACTCTGAAAGTGAGTGTAAGATTAACCTTTACTCTAGAGGGGGGGGGGGGTGAATAGAGTATTTTAAAATAATTTACAATTTAAAACTATAAAGAAGTGGAAGTCTTGATTTATGTATATGTGTAAGGTGCTTGCAAAAAGAAAAACTAAGTAAGCAAGAAATAAGAAATAACAGCACACAACAAAAACAAAACACAGCAAGCCAAATGACATAAGGAGCTATAGTGGTTCCCCAACAACCTGGGTACATCCACTCTTCTACCACCCTAGGTTGGAATCCACTGCAGGAATAGGTGATCAGGTGTCCTGGGCACCAATGAGCTTTTGATAAGGTGCTCAAAAACCAAACCTAGATTTTTTGATAAAGTGTCTTTCCACCACTGAGTTTTTATAAGGTCTCAGAAACCAGCCACAAAACATTTGAAGGGACTTTTGAGAAACCCTTTTATAGAAGGAATAAAGAAAAACTAAAAGGTTGAGTTATTCTTCTCTATCAATAATCTGAGAGAAGACAAGTGGAAGATGTTGTCAAAGCTCCCCCTGAGATCTGTAAGGGTTCAGGAAGATGAGCTTTGCTTAGGGTGATAGGCCTTCAGTTGCTTCAGATCTCAAGCAATAGATGATTTTAGCAGATGCAGAAATGTGTGATGTCTGGAGTCCTTGATGAAGCTTTTGAACACTTGATGCTTGAAGGAGTAGAATGGCAGATGATCTCCTTCACAGTAATGTTCCTTTTGTTCTTGAAGAATTATTACTCAGTAATTCTGTAAACTTTTTGTCTACTGAGTCTATTCCCAGAAGATGAATTCTTGATGAATAATTTTCTTGTTTTCTCTTCTATATTCTTTTTCAAATCTTGTCTATTGTCATTTTCAGAATGATTCTCTAGGGAGTATATCAGATTCTAACTTCTTGATAGTCGTTAATAAGTCATAAATGACTACCTTAACTGATATCTTCCTCTGGAGGAAAGTCCTTAAGAAACATTCCAATTAGTCTTCCTTGAAACTTGCTCAAGATTGATTGAAACGGCTACAAAATCCTTTGCTATAAATGCTGAAAATAAGTCTGAATGAATTTTATAACTATCCTGAATTTGAATCCTGAAATCGTCGACCTCTCAGAAAATCGTCGATCAGAGCTCAGCTATCGTCGACCTGAGCTTAGAGACTGGACTTATACTAGAGACAGAAGTCGTCGATCTGAGATCTATGATCGTCGAACTGAGCTCAGAGACTTGGAAAATAACTAGAGACAGAGCATCGATTTGAGCTCGAAGATCGTCGACCGGAGTTTGACGATTCGTCGACCTGAGCTCGACAAAAATTGTCTTGGTCCTCAGCACTGAATCCTGATCTTTAGAAGGTCTTGAGGGCAGCTTTCAAACCTAAGTAATAACCCTAAGACTCATTCTAATTGACCTATCAGACTATACAACAAGGTCAAAATACACACCATCGTATAAGTTTGTATGGGCACACCTATACGATGAGTTACTTACTACTGAATGATCCTCAACTTATATGCTTGTATGGGCATACATATAAGTTGGGTTACTTACTGTTATAACATTATACTCTCTTGCTGCTGTAGATGGTAGAATTATAGAATAAGAGGTTTCTCATTTATACACTAATTCTATTGCTACTTATGACATGTATACTTACTTCACCTGCTTGTTCTACTGTTTTATATATATATTGTACCTGTTCCATTCTCTGCCCGGTGCCGAGGAGTCGCCGGGGGAGGGGATGTGAAGCCACTTAGTCTTTATGACTAACGGTTTCTATGTCTTCCTTTTTAGGAGGAAACCCCGTAGGTTGAGCAGCAGGTCATGCAGCTGGACAGTAAGGCCAGGACGACAGGGCCTGAGGGGACGGTACCGTCACTACCATTGGTTACAGATGCGAGTGAGAGAGATTTTGTTGTAGCCCTTCTGGGCAATTCTATTTACGTACTCTGATTATGTATAAGCTTGTTTAGCTTCTCTTTTGCTGTACTTATGGACTTATGCTTAGTGTGGATTGACTACTTGATATTATTAAGGTTGGGTATGCATTTATATGTTGATATTGGTTGTAGCTGACAGGATAGGCTTCTTGTGGTACAGGCTTGCCCGAGTGCTAGTGCTACTACAAGGCTGCTGTTCTTGGTATAAGACCCCTCTCGTGCCGTGTTTTGTGTTCTGGGAGGGGGGGTCTTACAAATTGTATCAGCTTGCTACGATCCTCCAAGGAGACAGTCACTTAACAATGGTGCCACCCCCGTTTGATTAGTCAGTTTTGGGACAAATTGACTTAGCTGAAGCAGTGGTGTTCCCATATGTAATTCACATTAAGTTCGGTCTTCTTTGGCCTTAGATTAGCCAACTTAACCTTAGGTTTGTACCCTATGTGTAGATCCCAGCACATGTTGAGCCAGTGAGGGGCACCCCCGCCCCGTCCGTACCTACACAATTCCAACAATCAGAGCTGGGGCAGACGCTCACAGCTATTTTGGACGCCTTTAAGTCCCAATCTCAGTAGGCACTTGTACAATAACAGGGTCCGGGATCTAGTTGGTTAAGCATTTTCCGAGCTCTCTCACCTCCCGCTTATATTGGGACAGAGTCGGCGGTGCGTACGGAAGAGTGGATCGACACTGTATAAGAGTTGTTGGCAGGAATAAGATGCCCAAACAACGAGGCGGTGACCCTAGTGGTGACACTCTTAGAGCTGCACGCCAAAAGGTGGTGGAAGTCCCTCATGGGCTCCACTTTTCATGGAAGAGTGTACACGGACATTAGTTGGACTAAATTCTCTGAAGCCTTCTTAGAGCATTTCATCCCCTCGGCTGCTCGGGATGATCTTGAAGAGAGATTTTTGAACCTAAAGCAAGGGTCCAAGTCGGTGACAGAGTACCAACAGGAGTTTCAGCACTAGGCTAGATTCGCTGACTCCTATGAATTGGATGATAGAAGGTACGCCAAACGATTCTACAAAGGCTTGCGAGATCCCCTAAGGCAAGCCCTTTTGTTTATAGCGGACTCTAGTCTGGCGGAGATTATCGATATGGCGAAGAGATTGGAAGCGGACTACTTGGGAAGTGGTAGGAGGCCAGCGGAAGGCGTGATGGAAGCCGGCCCCAGCAACAGAAAGAGATTTGACAATAGAAGAGGAAGAGGATATCGGAGAGCTGGCGGGCGTTTCCCCCAAAATTTTAGAGAGGAGCGCCCGGTTCCGCAAATGCCAGCATTACCACCACGTCAACAATTGCAGTAACACGGCAGAAGGCAGGAACGAGTGTGCTTTGAATGCAACCAACCGGGACACATTCGAGGCTACTGTCCGCAACTGTTTCGAGATGCGCCTCTTGCTTTCCCTCTAGCAGCCCCTCGGGAGAGAGGGTATGTGCGTGGTCGAGGACATGGACCACGAGGAAGAAACCCCGGACCCGCTCGGGATCAGATGTATGCCTTGGATATGACTCAAGAGCGGAATCCTCAGGAGATGATTGTAAGTACGATTTGAATTAGCCATTTTGCTTCCATTAATATCCTCTAGAGGCTTAAGATATACTAGACGTCTAGCTTGAGTATTATTAATGACACTTAGGCACCATGATGGTCGGCGGGAAACCGGCTTATACGTTATTTGACACCGGTGCCTCACATTCTTTCGTGTCTGAAGACTTCATCAAGGATATACACAAAGTGCAATATTTCACTGGTATTGCTCGAAGAGTATGCCTCCCAGACGGATCTGAGATGACGACAACCGCGAAGTGTGAGTTGGAGATAACCTTTGGGGGAAAGACCTTTGATACCCCCGCCACAATTTTGAGAATGCAAGAATTCGACCTCATTCTGTGTAAGACCCCCTTTTTTTTTCTTTTCAAACCACCGGAGTCTTAGCCCAGAATTGCCGCTTTGCGGTGGCACCGACTCACGGGAAGGTCGCCACTACAAAACGCCAATTCTGCCGGCCCTTTTCGATCGCAGAATAGTAGCATAATAAAGTAAGAGCAAGTCCACAATAATCACATGTATATAAATAAATCTCCACGAAGGGAGTGTCCACAATATATCAGAGTACTGCAAATATGGGCTTATGCCCGGTACATCATATCCTCACTACAAGTCAGTCGCGGAAGCAAAACCAAAACAAAGCGTCACCGAAACCGTCACTGAACCGAGAGCACACAAGCTAGACTGGCCCATCTCCACCGACCCTGTACTCCGTTGTTGCTGCATATCTGGGTGCTCCTTCTTTTTTGACCTGCCGTCGCCGCCTCGCGATCCACGTCTGCGTCTACGTCTTCGGCCTCCTGGTTGCTGAGCTGGTGGGATTCCACCCATCAAGGGGCATTTGACCCGTGTATGTCCCAGCTGGTGACAATGGTAATACAGTCGCGGGGCCAACTCTGTCAGGAACTGCAGTAGCCGTGACCCTTCTATATGGTACACCTAAAATGTTGTGGTTCGAAAACCGTTAGTCATAAAGACTAAGCCCTATCATCCCCTACCCCTTCCCCCATGACTCCTAGGTACCGAGCGGAGAGGAAGAAAGGGAAGGACATGAAGGTGGAGATTAAACCAAATAAACAGGTGACAGCGGACCTATGCTAGCAATTCTATAGTAAATAAGATAGAAACAGAAAGTAAGAAATGTAACCTTAACTTATGCGTGGAAGTGCATAAGCCGAGGGATCTTTTGCAGGGCTCCCATCGTATAGAGTGTCCCATACCACTTATACGTTGGGGTGTCGGTTGTCAAACAGCAAAGAATGGCAAGTAAGTGAAAGTACAAGTAATATAACCATTGATTTATAGGGATTACCCCTATAGACCAAGGGGTCGTTTTGCAGGGCCTATCGTATAAAACGTCTCATACCATCTTATACGTTAGGTGGCATGTTTATGCTATGACACACAATTATGTTATGAAATGCACAAGCAAGTGCAACACACCCACACGACTCTATGCGCACAGACCTTTAGTTCCCCCTGTTCGGGAGGCTAGCTTCACCCCCAGGAACCTCCGTTGTGGCAAACGGAGACAGTGAGTCGGGCCCCCCACTCCTAGGCGGGTAACCACACTACCAGGCCTAGCCCTTCCGTACGCCCCTAGAAGAACACAACCTAGAGTATCCGCGTACTTGTGCTGGCTGTACACACCAGGCTTTTCGCCGAGTCAACGTACCGCTGTCGGTGTATCGATCGCCTAGTACCGATGACCCACCACTTATATGCACATGCAACCATGACAATTATTATATTTGTACAAGTTCTTATATTACCGAGCCTCCAGCTCTCTAGGCTACTAAGCCTATACCAAGTCCCCGAGCATCCCGCTCCCTGGACTTCCAAATTACCAACCAAACCATAGTCATTACTAGTAGGCCCTTAGACTATGGACCTACTCTACCCATTCCATACTAATTCTTCTTCCTAAGTGTGCAAGTGTAGGTGTGCGGTACAACTATTATTAGGGTTACTCTTGATCATTTTATTCCTACCATTTAAGGTTAACCTTGGACTTCCCGAGGGTTACCCGGTGAAGGGCTCGCAGCGGTACTAGGAGCTATGATGGGGTGAATCCCAAAACTCCCTTTCCATGGAACTTACTACACTTGATTGGTTCCCTTAACCCATTCCCTTCTCGCATTACAGTGGTCTATTCCTAGGGTGGCTTTGACTCTTCCTCTTCTCGGGGAGGACGGTCTTCCGTCGAACCCGAACACTACCTACCGCTAGTCAATCTCACCCCCTTACCCATCCTAACTTCCAATATTGAACTTGATTTAACTCATCCTGTCCAAACCAGCAAACTACCAGAAATTCCATCTCCAAGTTCATTACCCACTCTAGCTCCGCTTCTGCAGTTTTACTAAACGCAGACCGTCCTAATCTTTATGAGGTATGCAAGGGGTGGTACTCCCAACTGTCTTCGAAATCCCATATAATATTTACTGGAGGTCTACCATGACCTAAATAGTCTAAATCCAGAAATTAATAATTTTCCTATTTCATTTGGCATTTAATTTATTTATTCTAGGATCCCGACTGCCCTTGTATGAACATGAAGTGCACTAATTAGTCAATAATAAATCATCATAAAGTCAGTAAAGATCATATGAGACATTTAAACAGCAATTCCAAGTTTTGAGAAATTCCAGAGATGTTTATGCATATATTTCCTAATTTATCTTTTTAGGCCACTTTTACTATATCATGAAGGAAGTACTGTAAATATTTATCCAAAAATCCCAATAAAATTATGTAAGCTATATAGTGACCTAAAACCATCATAAACCAAGTACCATAATTTTTCTCAATCATTTGAACTCTGAATTTATTTTAAAGTAAGATACTAATTTTCATAACTTAATGAAGGAGGTACTGTTTTTATCCATCTAAAATTCCAGAGAAAATTACTAGGTGACTATCATAATTTGAAACACCCACTGATCAAATTTCATAATTTTCCAATCAATAATTGGGCACTATTTGTATTTTTGACTGTATATCACATTTAGCACATTAAAGAATTAAGTACCCAAAATATTCAGATGAAATTTCCAAGAAAATTACAGAAGATATAATATGCTATAAGATGCCCTAATCCAAGATTTCATAATATTCCAGTGAACAGAAATTCCATAATCATCAAAATAAATATCCAGGAACCATTAGAGTTGTAAATGAAGTACTGTATAAATTAATCCAAAAATCTCAACAAAATTATATTATATCTACTTGGACCATAACCTCACTCTACCCAAATTTCTGCTTGATTTCTAGTTCATTTAATAGCTTAATAATTCAAATTAAGGTTGGTGACCTAAATTAGGGTTAGGGTTTTAGGTGGGCTAAAGGTCTCCAAATATCCTAAAATTTTGTCCAGAGAACTATACTGGTCCTATGGTTCTCTCCACCAAATTTCAAGTTAGTCCAAGGTCATTTGACCCCATGACCTTCACAACCCTATAAATCCCCATTAAGGGACCTACCCTAGGGTTCTAGGGCTACCCTACACCAAACCGCTCCAAACTCCCTTGGAGGGTGTGTCATGCCCTAAAAAGTCAGTGACCAAAATATCAGCCCCTGTGGAAGCGATATGGCCACTCAAACACCAAGGGGGTGTTTGATCCTAAATTATCCTATAAGGATCATCCTTGGGTTGAACCCAACCCTATTCAAAACATCTCCAAATGAGATGAAAAATTATACAAAACCTTATGGTGAACCCAGGGACCACTCGCCAAAATTTGGGAGGGTTTGGAAATTATTTAACTATCTAATTAAATTAAACTAGGATTATTGAATTTTTCTCAAAACTATAGAAAAATATTTCCCAAAAATTCTCATTTTTGGATAGCACCTAGATATAGGTAAGATTAGGCCACACCCCAAATTTCAAGTCATTTTGCTGACTGGTTTGGAGTGGGCAATTTTTCTAAGGTCAGGACAGCCCTCTGGATAGACCTCACCAAAAAGGGTGTTGTCGTCTAACCAAGATTCCAAATCAAGTGAAATTAATTTTGAATTAAAGTAGACTTCAAGGGCTACATTTTCTATGTTGACAACTTTTCCTGTAGAAGCCTCTAGATAGTTTTCCCAAATTATTTAAAGTGACAGATATTTTCATTCAGAAATTGCTTCACAAATAAAATCTAATTAAAAGGCACTGTTCATCTTCTTCTACAGCCCGAAACAAGAGCCCTGGAAACCTAATTTCCTGTAGCTTTTCCAAACTATTTCCCCGGCCATCCAGCCATCTCCCTGGCCGGCCACCACCACCACCACCTCTGTTGAGGTGAGGGCTATCGTCGGGCGGCGGCACGGCCGCCGGAGAGGCGGTTTCCGGCGAACCCGCCACCATGAAATTTTCGGAAAAACCACGAATACGCTCACCCGATCTGGCTCTTTTGAGCCCGATATCTCTCCTAACGATTTCTAAGATCTATTTGCAGAAGAAGAGGGAGGGGAGGACCTTATTCATGGTTTGACGGCGAGATGGACGTTGGACTGTCATGGCGCGGTGGTGGCGTCGTCGGAATTCTTCTACAGCACAGTAGGAGGCTCGAAACTTCAGGTAAGGGCTGGGAAACTTCATCCTTGAGCCTAAGGGGCCTTTTTAAAGGGAAGAAAGGAGGGAGGGGAAAGGCTGAAACGTTCATGGCCATTAATATTTCTCTTATTAACGTTTCGGTTATGATGCAGGGAATTTAATTGCTGGAAACGAAGAGACGTTTGCCAGGTGGCGAGTACCTATTGGACTAACATTTCTATATTTACTTAAATTATTAAAGTAGGAAACGGCCCATAAATACTCCTGGTGTAACTTCCCATAATCCGAATTGATTACAACGTCGATTACCGAAATTTCCAGTCTGGCTGACGTTTCGGCCTTTGTCACGGGCGTGACACATAGGTCACGTCCGTGACAGGCCCGGATAGCCAATTCTAGGTTCAACGATCATCGAACTGAGATCGACGATCGTCGAAGGGTGGTCACGGGCGTGACACCTGGGTCACGGGCGTGACAGGCCCGGGTGGTCAATTCTGGGTCGACGACCGTCGAACTGAAATCGACGATCGTCGAACGTGGTCACGCCCTATATCATGGGCGTGACATTGTGGGTCACGGGCGTGACAGGCGCGTGTGGTCAATTCTGGGTCGACGACCGTCGAACTGAAATCGACGATCATCGAACGTGGTCACGCCCTATGTTACGGGCGTGACATTGTGGGTCACGGGCGTGTCAGGCCCGTATGGCAAATTCTGGGTCGATGACCGTCGAACTGAAACCGACGATCGTCGAACGTGGTCACGCCCTATGTCACGGGCATGACATTGTGGGTCACGGGCGTGATAGGGTCATGAGGTAAATTCCGCGCTCGTCGATCGTCGCGCTGAGATCGACGATCGCCGAAGGGGTCACGCCCTTGGTCACGGGCGTGACACCTGGGTCACGGGCGTGACAGGGCCGGGTTGAAAATTCTGCGCCCGACGATTGTCTCCCTAGGATCGACGATCGTCGAAGGAGTCACGCCCCAGGTCACGGGCGTGACGGGTCGGTCACGGGCGTGACCGACCGGTGACCCTAAATCTCGGTCGATTGATTTCAATTTTTAGGCTTCCTAGGGTCCTGTCACGACCAACCGACTCCTAGGGGCCTAGCCAAAAATGGGATATTACAAATCCCAATAAATAAAACAAAGATTTCGTACCCGAAATCAAGGTTAAGCCTACGAGACTCTAATCGGGAAAAGGAAGCTTGTAACATCCCATGAAAGTTGAAAGATCTACATCTCTGCGTTACGTTTGTAGTGTGCAGTTTTGATTCTAAGACCCATTCGTCCAATTGTCAACGTATGCACCCCAATAAACAATGGATTAGCCCCTATTCTTGAAATTTTCGGTCTTATTGGTTTAAAATAGGAACGCAGATTGATTGTCCAGAGGGGTTTGTGAGGTATACCCGACCGAAAAGTTCTGGATACCTTTGTCGTATCAAGTCCTGTGGCTCCCATGTATGCTCCTCCTGTCCATGATTGTTCCACAAAACCCTGACTAACGGAACTTTCTTTCGTGGCAAGACCCGCACTGTCGTGCCATCGATCTTGATAGGCTCCAAGTTGACTGACCGATTCAACACAATCGTCTTGGGCACCCCGTGCTAACGAACAGCTACTCACCATTCTTATGAAACACCCACAAGAGTTTTCTTTCGGGTCGAGGTGACGCCAACTACCTCGTCCAGTCTATCCTCGACGCTCCCTTTACCATTGTGCCTGGGGTGGGGACGACGAATCCTGTGCATGAAATCTCTAATTATACCCTTGTACTTCCATTATATCTCGGGCAGTGGCTGTAATAGTTTCCCCAAAATTCTTTCACTTAGCCTTCAATAACTGAAGGACCTCACCGTGCATCACAAAATCCATGACACTTTTATTCACTCCAGGGGGTAAATGTTCTGAGATACACCACACTTCCGGTAATTTAATTTCTCATTTGTGTGTGTAGGCAACAGATCTATAAAATCTCCACACGACCATTGTCCTATTCCTTCGAGTACGCCCGAAATCAATCAATTCAACCTTACGGGTTAAATTTAAGGTATCCGTCTTTCAATATATTGTTTGCTCACATCGTGTAGTTTCCTAGAGTCATCGTACTTCCGATGATATAACATAGCGATCTAGTCTTATCTTCGCCCGAACAACGTCGAATTATGTCAAATTAAATCTCACTAGGTTTGTTACGCCACATTCCTAAATTCGGGCTAAGGAAACCTAAGTCAATCCTATTTGCCCAATAAACAAAAGACAAGCCCCCAATAAACAAAGGATAAGCCCCTATCTTCCTTGGGCTAAGTATCTTTGATATTACCGTGTTATATCCGTCCTAGTTGGGTGCACAATTTCTAGGGCATCAATCTTCGACTTGGGGTTCCACCCTGAAACTCATTAATATACTCCATACTTTAAACTCTCTGAGTCACATTTACGAAAACTTTATCCGGGTCAAAATGTTCCCAATCCCAAATGGGTATCTTCGAACTTGAGTTCCTACCCGACCCTCAGTGTTGTCTCGGTGGTTGCCTCCAGGTAATTTTATTACCGGTATTGAGGGTTCAGACTACTTGTATTTTACCATTCTGCTAATGTATTATTGGTCTCATTTCTCCTTAAAGTAGTCTACCGCTTCGAATAATCATTGATTGGGATTGTAGGGACACCTGAGTTTTCGTCTTAGGTAGTCATTCTCGTGCTAAACTCCTCCTTTATTCTCTTTGGGTACCTCCTTAACTTAACCAAATTCATACCCAAGGTCTATTTTGAACTAGGGCATACTATAGATTGTCATGGTTAGTCACGAGTCCTAGTTGGTTGAGTCTAAATCTTTGGTTAGAGGATGATAAGATGAGATCTTCGCAGCCGGAGGTGTTCCCTGCTGGGGGCAGGGTAGGCCACAGGCTACAAAGAAGGATTACAATTAACAATGAAGTGGACTTTCACATGTGATTTCCCTTATGGGCACACCACTGCTTCCGCTGCTTAGTTTGTCCCCAAACTAAACTCAAACGGGGGGTGACCCAGGGTTAGTGGACTGCTACTTTTCTGATCGAGGTTTCCTCGGATACCACTTGTAAGACCCCCATTTTTTTTTTCAAACCACCGGAGTCTTAGCCCAGAATTGCCGCTTTGCGGTGGCACCGACTCACGGGAAGATCACCACTACAAAACGCCAATTCTGCCGGCCCTTTTCGATCGCAGAATAGTAGCATAATAAAGTAGGAGCAAGTCCACAATAATCATATGTATATAAATAAATCTCCACGAAGGGAGTGTCCACAATATATCAGAGTACTGCAAATACGGGCTTATGCCCGGTACATCATATCCTCACTACAAGTCACTCGCGGAAGCAAAACAAAAACAAAGTGTCACCGAAACAGTCACTAAACCAAGAGCACCCAAGCTGGACTGGCCCATCTCCACCGACCCTGTACTCCGCTGTTGCTGCATATCTGGGTGCTCCTTCTTTTTTGACCTGTCGTCGCCGCCTCGCGATCCACGTCTGCGTCTACGTCTTCGGCGTCCTGGTTGCTGAGCTGGTGGGATTCCACCCATCAAGGGGCATTTGACCGGTGTATGTCCCAGCTGGTGACAATGGTAACACAGTCGCGGGGCCAACTCTGTCAGGAACTGCAGTAGCCGTGACCCTTCTATATGGTACACCTAAAATGTTGTGGTTCGAAAACCGTTAGTCATAAAGACTAAGCCCTATCATCCCCTACCCCTTCCCCCATGGCTCCTAGGTACCGAGCGGAGAGGAAGAAAGGGAAGGACATGAAGGTGGAGATTAAACCAAATAAACAGGTAACAGCGGACCTATGCTAGCAATTCTATAGTAAATAGGATAGAAACAGAAAGTAAGAAATGTAACCTTAACTTATGCGTGGAAGCGCATAAGCCGAGGGATCTTTTGCAGGGCTCCCATCGTATAGAGTGTCCCATACCACTTATACGTTGGGGTGTCGGCTGTCAAACAGCAAAGAATGGCAAGTAAGTGAAAGTACAAGTAATATAACCATTGATTTATAGGGATTACCCCTATAGACCAAGGGGTCGTTTTGCAGGGCCTATCGTATAAAACGTCCCATACCATCTTATACGTTAGGTGGAATGTTTATGCTATGACACACAATTATGCTATGAAATGCACAAGCAAGTGCAACACACCCACACGACTCTATGCGCACAGACCTTTAGTTCCCCCTATTCGGGAGGCTAGCTTCACCCCTAGGAACCTCCGTTGTGGCAAACGGAGACAGTGAGTCGGGCCACCCACTCCTAGGCGGGTAACCACACTACCAGGTCTAGCCCTTTCGTACGCCCCTAGAAGAACACAACCTAGAGTATCCGCGTACTTGTGCTGGCTGTACACACCAGGCTTTTCGCCGAGTCAACGTACCGCTGTCGGTGTGATCGATCGCCTAGTACCGATGACCCACAACTTATATGCACATGCAACCATGACAATTATTATATTTGTAAAAGTTCTTATATTACCGAGCCTCCAGCTCTCTAGGCTACAAAGCCAATACCAAGTCCCCGAGCATCACGCTCCCTGGACTTCCAAATTACCAACCAAACCATAGTCATTACTATTAGGCCCTTAGACTATGGACCTACTCTACCCATTCCATACTAATTCTTTTTCCTAAGTGTGCAAGTGTAGGTGTGCGGTACAACTATTATTAGGGTTACTCTTGATCATTTTATTCCTACCATTTAAGGTTAACCTTGGACTTCCCGAGGGTTATCCGGTGAAGGGCTCGCAGCGGTACTAGGAGCTATGATGGGGTGAATCCCAAAACTCCCTTTCCAAGGCACTTACTACACTTGATTGGTTCCCTTAACCCATTCCCTTCTCGCGTTACAGTGGGCTATTCCTAGGGTGGCTTTGACTCTTCCTCTTCTCGGGGAGGACGGTCTTCCGTCGAACCCGAACACTACCTACCGCTAGTCAATCTCACCCCCTTACCCATCCTAACTTCCAATAATGAACTTGATTTAACTCATCCTGTCCAAACCAGCAAACTACCAGAAATTCCATCTCCAAGTTCATTACCCACTCTAGCTTCACTTCTGCAGTTTTACTAAACGCAGACCGTCCTAATCTTTATGAGGTATGCAAGGGGTGGTACTCCCAACTGTCTTCCAAATCCCATATAATATTTACTGGAGGTCTACCATGACCTAAATAGTCTAAATCCAGAAATTAATAATTTTCCAATTTCATTTGGCATTTAATTTATTTATTCTAGGATCCCAACTGCCCTTGTATGAACATGAAGTGCACTAATTAGTCAATAATAAATCATCATAAAGTCAGTAAAGATCATATGAGGCATTTAAACAGCAATTCCAAGTTTTGAGAAATTCCAGAGATGTTTATGCCTATATTTCCTAATTTATCAATTTAGGCCACTTTTACTATATCATGAAAGAAGTACTGTAAATATTTATCCAAAAATCCCAAGAAAATTATGTAAGCTATATAGTGACCTAAAACCATCATAAACCAAGTACCATAATTTTTCTCCATCATTTGAACTCTGAATTTATTTTAAAGTAAGATACTAATTTTCATAACTTAATGAAGGAGGCACTGTTTTTATCCATCTAAAATTCCAGAGAAAATTACTAGGTGAATATCATAATTTAAAACACCCACTGATCAAATTTCATAATTTTCCAATCAATAATTGGGCACTATTTGTATTTTTGACTGTATATCATATTTAGCACATTAAAGACTAAAATACCCAAAATATTCAGATAAAATTTCCAAGAAAATTACAGAAGATATAATATGCTATAAGATGCCCTAATCCAAGATTTCATAATATTGCAGTGAACAGAAATTCCATAATCATCAAAATAAGTATCTAGGGCACCATTAGAGTTGTAAATGAAGTACTGTATAAATTAATCCAAAAATCTCAACAAAATTATATTATATTGACTTGGACCATAACCTCACTCTACCCAAATTTTTGCTTGATTTGTAGTTCATTTAATAGCTTAATAATTCAAATTAAGGTTGGTGACCTAAACTAGGGTTAGGGTTTAAGGTTGGCTAAAGGTCTCCAAATATCCTAAAATTTTGTCCAGAGAACTATACTGGTCCTATGGTTCTCTCCACCAAATTTCAAGTCAGTCCAAGGTCATTTGACCCCATGACCTTCACAACCCTACAAATCCTCAATAAGGGACCTACCCTAGGGTTCTAGGGCTACCCTACACCAAACCGCTCCAAACTCCCTTGAAGGGTGTGTCATGCCCTTAAAAGTCAGTGACCAAAATATTAGCCCATGTGGAAGCGATATGGCCACTCAAACACCAAGGGGGTGTTTGATCCTAAAAACCCAACCCTAGATATAGGTAAGATTAGGCCACACCCCAAATTTCAAGTCGTTTTGCTGACTGGTTTGGAGTGGGGAATTTTTCTAAGGTCAGGACAGCCCTCTGGATAGACCTCACCAAAAAGAGTGTTGTGGTCTAACCAGGATTCCAAATCGAGTAAATTACTTTTGAATTAAAGTAGACTTCAAGTGCTACATTTTCTATGTTGACCACTTTTCCTGTAGAAGCTTCTAGATATTTTCCCAAATTATTTAAAGTGACAGATATTTTCATTCAGAAATTGCTTCACAAATAAAATCTAATTAAAAGGCACTGTTCATCTTCTTCTACAGCCCGAAACCAGAGCCCTGAAAACATAATTTCCTGTAGCTTTTCCAAACTATTTACCCGGCCATCCAGCCATCTCCATGGCCGACCATCACCACCACTACCTCTGTTGAGGTGAGGGCTATCATCGGGCGACGGCACGGCCGCCGGAGAGGCGATTTCCGGCGAACCCGCCACCATGAAATTTTCGGAAAAACCACGAATACGCTCACCCGATCTGGCTCTTTTGAGCCCGATATCTCTCCTAACGATTTCTAAGATCTATCCGCAGAAGAAGAGGGAGGGGAGGACCTTATTCATGGCTTGACGGCGAGATGGACGTTGGACTGTCGTGGCGCGGTGGTGGCGTCGTCGGAATTCTTCTACAGCACAGTAGGAGGCTCGAAACTTCAGGTAAGGGCTGGGAAACTTCATCCTTGAGCCTAAGGGGCCTTTTTAAAGGGAAGAAAGGAGGGAGGGGAAAGGCTGAAACGTTCATGGCCATTAAGATTTCTCTTATCAACGTTTCGGTTATGATGCAGGGAATTTAATTGCTGGAAACGAAGAGACGTTTGCCAGGTGGCGAGTACCTATTGGACTAACATTTCCTTATTAATTTAAATAATTAAAGTAGGAAACGGCCCATAAATACTCCTGGTGTAACTTCCCATAATACGAATTGATTACAACGTCGGTTACCGAAATTTCCAGTCTGGCTGACGTTTCGGCCTTTGTCACGGGCGTGACACATAGGTCACGGGAATGACAGGCCCGGATAGCCAATTCTGGGTTCGACGATCGTCGAACTGAGATCGACGATCGTCGAAGGGTGGTCACGGGCGTGACACCTGGGTCACGGGCATGACAGGCCCGGGTGGTCAATTCTGGGTCGACGACCGTCGAACTGAAATCGACGATCGTCGAACGTGGTCACGCCCTATATCACGGGCGTGACATTGTGGGTCACGGGCGTGACAGGCCCGTGTGGCCAATTCTGGGTCGACGACCGTCAAACTGAAATCGACGATCGTCGAACATGGTCACGCCCTATGTCACGGGCGTGACATTGTGGGTCACGGGCGTGACAGGCCCGTGTGGCAAATTCTGGGTCGACGACCGTCGAATTGAAATCGACAATCGTCGAACGTGGTCACGCCCTATGTCACGGGCGTGACATTGTGGGTCACGGGCGTGACAGGTTCATGAGGTAAATTCCGCGCTCGGCGATCGTCGCTCTGAGATCGAAGATCGCCGAAGGGGTCACGCCCTTGGTCACGGGCGTGACACCTGGGTCACGGGCGTGACAGGGCCGAGTTGAAAATTCTGCGCCCGACGATCGTCTCCCTGGGATCGACGATCGTCGAAGGAGTCACGCCCCAGGTCACGGGCGTGACGGGTCGGTCACGGGCGTGACCAACCCGTGACCCGAAATCTCGGTCGATTGATTTCAATTTTTAGGCTTCCTAGGGTCCTGTCACGACCAACCGACTCCTAGGGGCCTAGCCGGAAATGGGATGTTACATTCTGGGCATGGCGTGGCTGGATTGGCACCATGTAAGAATCGACTGTGCGGAGAAGCAAATCTATTTGAGATATGGAGATACTGATGTAATCTTCCAAGGTATAAATTTCGCACCACGATTATTGTTATCCTCAATCCAGACCTTGAAAGCTCATATGAGAGGGGATGAAGCCTACCTGGTATGTTTCGAACTGAAGGAGGTGAGGGTAGATGTGAATGATTTGCGGGTAGCACGGGATTTCCCTGAGGTATTTCCTGAGAAATTACCAGGGTTACCCCCGCATAGAGAAGTGGATTTTCAGATGAAGCTTGTATCAGGAGCTAAGCCTGTTTCAAGGACCCTTTATCGAATGGCCCCAAAAGAACTCGTAGAGTTTAGAGTTCAACTGCAGGAGTTGGTAGAATCAGTGTTTGTTCGCCCCAGCTCATCACCTTGGGGAGCCCCTATTCTATTCGTTAAGAAGAATGATGGAACCCTGAGTTTATGTATAGACTATCGGGAGCTCATCCGACTGACGGTACGGAACACCTATCCGTTACCTCGGATCGATGAGTTGTTCGATCAACTGGTGGGAGCACATTGGTTCTCCAAGCTGGATTTGTGCTCGGGGTATTATCAATTGAGAGTACAAGAGGATGATATCCAGAAAATGGCTTTCAGCTCAAGGTACAGCTTATATGAGTTTATGGTGATGCCATTTGGGCTCACAAATGCCCCATCAGCTTTCATGAGCTTTATGAATAAAGTGTTTGAGGCCCATCTAGATGTCTTTTTCATTGTGTTTATTGATGACTTCTTAGTCTACTCTAAGACGGAGGAAGAGCATGTCGGGCATCTGGCCTTAGTTCTGGAAATGTTAAAAGAGCACGCCCTGTTCGCCAAGTTTAGCAAGTGTGAATTCAGGCTTAGGGAAGTGGCTTTCTTGGGTCATGTAATCAGTGGGGATGGACTAGCTGTGGATCCGGCTAAGGTGCATGCCGTGAAGGAGTGGTATCCCTTGAAGTCGGCGCCCGATGTGAGGAGTTTTCTTGGACTTGCCGGATACTACTGCAAGTTCGTAAAAGGATTCTCCAAGATTGCCCTCCCGCTTACTTCTTTGAAAAAGAAAGGTGTGCCATTTGAGTGAACACCCCAATGTGAAGCGGCATTCCAGGAATTGAAGGATAGACTTACCTCCGCCCCCATCCTTATCCTGCTTTCTGGGAAGGATTTCAAGTTTACACGGACGCGTCTTATCAGCGGTTGGGAGCGGTGTTGATGCAGTACGGGCACGTGATTGCTTATACTTCAAGACAATTGAAGAAGCATGAAATCAATTACCCTGTGCATGACTTGGAGCTAGGAGAAGTGGTGTTCGCCTTGAAGGTATGGAGGCATTATCTATACGGCATCCACTGCGAAATCTTCTCGGACCATAAAAACATGAAGTACGTTTATACCCAGAAGGAGTTGAACCTAAGACAACGGCGGTGGTTAGAGTTTCTATGTGATTATGAGTTCACCTTGAACTACCACCCCAGAAAAGCAAACTCTGTAGCCGATGCGTTGATCAGGAAAGTACCCGGCTCGAGCCCAGAGTCTCGGTTGATGAGCATGGAGTTGGCGCGGAGGATTGAGGAGATGGATATTACATTGATATTTAAGGCTCCTTCGGCAGAATATACGGAGTACTTCTCCAGCATGAGCATAGTTTGTGATATCCGGGATCGGATCCGAGTGGAGCAAGGATTGGATGCGGCTCTGGCCCCGGCACTCAAGTTGATCGAAGACGGGGCTACCGACGATTACACACTAAAGGACGACCTCGTTTACTTTCGCTGCCTGCTCTACATTCCCAAAGGCGGTAAAATCTGGGAGGATATCTTGAGAGAGGCACATTGCTCTCAATATTCAGTGAACCCGGGAATTTCAAATATGTACGCCGGCTTACGGAAGACGATGTGTTGGCCAAGAATGAAGAAGGATGTCCGATACGTTTTCACGCATTGTGAAGCCTGCCAAAGAGTGAAGGTGGAGTGCAGGAGCCCCGGTGGCCTGTTGCAGTCGTTGCCAATCACTGAGTGGAAGTTCGAGGATATTTCTATGGACTTCGTACATGGGCTACCCCGCTCCCGCTAAGGAAATGATTCAATATGGGTGATCGTTGATCGCCTGAAAAAAGTTTCCCGGTTCATTCCTATGAAGAAGGAGGCTCATGTGGATGTATTAGTACGCCTTTTCATGGAGCAGTTTGTACGGTATCACGGCGTACCTAAGACGATAGTTTCGGACCATGATGGTCGCTTTACCTCCAAGGAGTGGAAGGCGGTAGATGCGTATTTGGTCTCGCGCCTTACCTTCAGCACATCATTTCATCCTCAGACGGACGAGAAGTATGAGCGGACCATCCGAATATTGGAGGATCTGTTGAGGTTGTATGTAATAGATAGGGGAGAGCCATGGGAATGAATATTTCCCTTAGTGGAATTCTCCTACAACAAAAGCCATCAAGCTAGCATTGGTATGACACCCCATGAAGCCCTATATGGAAGGAGGTGTAGAACACCCTTGTCTCTGGAGCAAGTGAAGACCCGAATACTTTGGGTGTTGAATATATAGATGACATGGATGCGGTGGTTAGGTTGATACAGGATCGTATGTTAGAGGCTCAAAGTCGGCAGGTGAAGTACTATAATGCAAGGCACCGTATGGTGGAATTTCAAGTGGGTGATAAAGTGTTCCTGAAAATCCGGCAGATGCATGGAGTGTCACGGGTGCAGGGAGTGAAGAAGCTCAGCCCACAGTATGTTGGGCCCTATGTCATATTGAAAAGGATTGGCCCTTTGGCCTATCGGCTGGAGCTACCGCCCGAGCTAGAGAATCTCCATGATGTGTTCCATGTATCGTCGCTTCGGAAGGCACTGTTGCGGCCCGAACAATACATCCCCACAACTGATGGTACTGTGGCATCTGACAGAACTGTGCGACTGGAGCCGGTGCGGATCGTTGATAAAGAGATAAGAGCCTTGCACCACAAAAGTGTTCCCTTGGTAAAAGTGTTGTGGTCTAATCATGGGAAGGAGGAATTCATATGGGAGCCGATGGATTTGATGCATGGACGCTACCCGGAGTTGTTTGCTTCAGGTAGTTTTATTTAAAAGCATATGTTATTTTTGTATGCTTTACTCCCCATAGCCTCAGCCTGATTTCGGGGACGAAATCTTTTATTTTGTTTATAGGATTTGTAACGTCCCAATTTGCGCTAGGCCCCCTTGCACGAGTTCCGAGTCAAGAGACTTGACTCGGGCTCGGGGCGCACTGGCAAAAGGTGTCAAGTGTGTTGAATGGAGTGATAGGTTGAGTGATATCCGATGAATTCGTCAAGAATGCCCGGATATACCCACTGATCGTCGATAATGATGACCGATCGTCGAGTATCGCTGACTGATACTCAACACACACAACGCCAGGATTTCCGATAAACTAGTTAAGGGAAATTCGTCGGGAATCATTGTTGATACCCGACGAATTCGTCGAGAATGATGAACGATCGTCGAGTATCGCTGACTGATACTCAACACACTCAATGCAAGGATTTCTAATAAACCGGTTAAGGGAAATTCGTCAGGAATCATTGTTGATACCCGACGAATTCGTCCAGAATACCCGGCTATACTCGCCGATCGTCGAGAATGGAAGTTGATTCCCGCCGAATTTGACTTGTGCGTTTTTCAGCCCATGCAGATTCGCTGGCTTGTACAGGCGGACTGACCCGGACTTCGGGATTCATGCTGGACGATCCCTTGGACCGGTCATTTCAAATAAGACCTAATTTGGGCGGTCCAATCAGAAGTTGACACATGGCGAAGTGACATAACCCTTATGAGCTAATATAAAAAAGAAGAAAACTAAACCCTAGTCGTCACTCCGATCATTGCCGAGCCGCTACCTGCGCAAAACCATCAGGAGAGAAGCCGATCGTCGGAGTCGGAGCTCTGGAGGAGGAGAGGCTTGCTGGAGCCAGCCAAACTTTGGAAGAGGAGAAACGCCATCGCTGTCAAGGAAGAAATGATGCCGCGGAGGAGGATGATTAGATCCATGGCCGGGAATGATGGTACCGCTGGAAATGAAGTGAGGTTCCTCCCCTCTCCCTTGGTGCTAGATCTGTAGTTAATATTCTAGGAGAGATATCGACTCCATAGATTCTTGATGGTGAGGAGGAGATTTCTTAGGGAAAAGCCATGCCCAGGTCGGTTTCTAGGCTTAGTCTCCTCCAACCTCTTCATTCTTCAAAGTGAAGATGAGAGAGTGATTTGTGGAGAAGTATGGCTTTGTGAGGATGAATAAGGGTGGACGTAATTTCTGGAGATGTTTTTGGGAGATCGATGTAAGGGGGAAGATTAACGGATGTCGTTCATCTCACCTTAAGATGCGTGCAGAAATCTGATTTCTGCATGCAGCGATCTTCGTGGCCAATTTCGGGGGTGTTTTGTTCAGATCTGGGCTTTTGACTAAACACGAAAGTTGTAGCCCTCTAAATTATCTTTCCAACGAGTGGCTACACGCACTCGCCGGATCTCAGTATCCACGGAAATACTTAGTCGAAGTTGGTATGATGCACCTAAATTCTTGGCTGTGTAATGTGGAATTCGATTTGGTGGAATTTAATGTTGCGATCCAACTCGAGGTTTGGGTGATCTCTTTTGAAATAATTATCATAGTGATATGATAATTTGATGTTATAAATCTGAATTCGTATAACGAGTTGTGGACAAGCTTAATTTAAGGAAAGAGCCTGATATAAACTGGTAGATATATATTGATGTCCATTATCTATATCATGTTGAATTCATTTGGAAAGGCATATAAATTATTTAACTATGGTCATGATGTATGTTGAATGGATAGAAGGGAATTAGTAATCCAATGCTTAGAGAGTCGTCTCCCTACGGGTAGCATTATGGAAGTTTACAAGTGCGGTGTTGACCGTCACTAGTTGGAATGAGGTTGAGATGAGCAAAGTTGGATGGTTGGGCTTGGTCATCGGTGTTCACGTCCAGAGGCTCCTTCCGTATTTGATGGATGGTTGGGCTTGGTCCTCGGTGTTCACGTCCCGAGGCTCCTTTCATGCCACGATATTGTGGAATTGCATGTAGTGTGAGTCGACCCGCGGTGTCGCAATCCCGGGTTAAGGATTGTGTGGCAGGTCAACGGGCTCGCCAATCGTCACACCGATGGGAGTTGACAGTTAGATCTTGGGCGGTTGGGCTTGGTCCTCATTGTTCCATCCCGAGGCTCCTTCCGTGCCAAGTGAATGGTTGGGCTTGGTCCTTGTGCTCATTTTCGGGGCTCCTTCTGTGTCATACCTTAGGCCAGTTTGGGGCTAGGATCTTGGAGCACATTTACACAAGAGAACTCGCTGAGCCGTTGTACGCATGTGAGCTCCGTTGTTATGTTCTTAGCATTGAGGCGTATGGAGGCCTAGGCCAGGTAGTTTTGAGACAAGCCTAGTAGTGGAGATGCCCGCTCTACTGTCACCGTTTTGCCATGACGGTTGACGCTTGAGAGGTTAGCTACCTGCTCGAATAATGGGAACTATAAGTCTATATCGACATAGCGATTGCATGTTCTTGATCATGGCTGTGTCATTGCATTGCATACATAGCATTGCACTTCATTACATACACAAGACCCTCATCGTATATGTTTGTATGGGCACTCCTATACGATTAGTTACTTACTGCTGAACGACCCTTAACTTATATGCTTGTATGGGCATCCATATAAGTTGAGTTACTTACTGTTATAACATTATACTCTCTTGCTGCTACAGATGGTAGAATTGTAGAATAAGAGGTTGCTCATTTATACACTAATTTTATTGCTACTTATGACATGTATACTTACTTCACCTGCTTGTACTACTGTTTTATATATTTTTTACCTGTTCCTTTCTCCGCCCGGTGCCGAGGAGTCATCGGGGGAGTGGATGTGAAGCCACTTAGTCTTTATGACTAACGGTTGCAACATCTTCCTTTTAAGGAGGAAACCCCGCAGGTGGAGCAGCAGGTCATCCAGCTGGACAGCCAGGCCAGGACGATAGGGCCTGAGGGGACGGTACCGTCACTACCGTCGGTTACAGATGTGAGTGAGAGAGATTTTGTTGTAGCCCTTCGGGGCAATTCTATTTACGTACTCTGATTATGTAGAAGCTTGTTTAGCTTCTCTTTTGCTGTACTTATAGACTTATGCTTAGTATGGATTGACTTCTTTATATTATTATGGTTGGGTTGGCATTTATATGTTGATATTGGTTGTAGCCGGCAGGATAAGCGTCTTGTGGTACAGGCTGGCCTGAGTGCAAGTGCTACTGCAAGGCGGCTGTTCTGGGCATAAGAACCCTCTCGTGCCGTGTTTTGTGTTCCAAAAGGGGGGGGGGGTCTTATATGTTACCTCCCAGGATACCTCCTTAGTGGCAGACGAAAGCGGTGGGTTGGGCCTCGCCCACCTCAAAACCAGTATAGGACTACCGGTCTGACCTATCGTATGCCTCAACGCTTGGTGCACAAAGCGGACTCCTGCGTACTCTTGCCGACTGGACCGCCGGACTTAGCTTTGGCAAAGTGTAAAAACCACACTTGCATAGTCATCGTACTAGCGTCGGTGCTATGAAAACCCAGTACCGAAGACCCACCACCTTAGATATTCCTTTGTATGCACATGCAAGTTTAATCGTAATCAAACAAAAACCGAGCTGAAGCTCCCCGGACCAAAACGTCCGTCTCTTAACCAATCGAGCCGAAGCTCCCCGGACCAAAACGTTTGTCTCTTAACCAATTGAGCCGAAGCTCCCCACTATCATCCTGTGCTAACATTGGTTGTGAAACGTGCAACCCTAATTACAAAGTTACACTTATCAGTTTGTTAAAACAGTTTACGTTAGCCCAGGACTTCCCCCGGTATTCCCTCTAAAGGGCTCTCAAAGGTCACTAGGAACTATGATGGTAGCTGAAGCCCATCATTACCTTTCGCAAGGAACTTATTGTTATTGGTTGATTCCCTTCTCATATTACAGTGGGCTAATCTTAAGGTGATTTTGACTCTTCCTCTCCTCGGGCAGGACGATCTTTCGTCGAACCCGAACCCCTCTAAACTCTAGCCAAACCACTTCTCACTACTCATCTGATCCCTCTATAGTGAAATCATCCACATTAGTCCACCCAGCTAAGATGACTAACTCCAACAACTATCCCAGATCATGTCCTATTGCAATTAAACATTTTGCTATATGCAGACAAACCTAGGCTATATGTCGAACTGAATACGAGATAATCTAGATAATCATCCAAATGCCCGAAATTATTTACTAGAGACTTATCATGACACAAATAGACAAAATCCAGAAAATTGTAATTTTACAAATTTATCTGGCATTTAATTACTTTCCTTTAAATCTTCTAAGGGCTACCAATTGAACATGAAGTGCACTTTTCATGTATGTATAAAGCTTCATAAAATCATGATAAATCATAAACCATAATATAACAGTAAAGCCAAGATATAACAATTTTTCCAGTAATTTAAGGACTCTAATTTAATTTTGATAATAAATACTATCTCCTTTCATTAATGAAGTAAGTGTTGTAAATAATCATCCAAAAATTCTTAATTAATCTTCTAGAGCAGATACTGTCCTAAAAACATCAGTGGTAAAATTTCATAATTCTTCAATGGGGATTGAGCCCTAGAATAAATAATTACAAAAATCTCAAAATGCTATATTTTTGAAGCAAGTATTGTAAATACTCTTCTAAAAATCATGAATAAAATTATACAACTAGATATTGATTTTAAAACATCATTGGCCAGGTTTCATAATTTTACAGTAGGTAATTTGCTGTAAATGATTTATTGACCATAATTGCCCTTTTTGGAACTTGTGAAGAAAGTACTAGATATAATCAACTAAAATTTGTAACCAAATTAAGGGATGTTTATTTAGACCTAAAGCATCTTCTGCCCAAGTTCCATCAGATTCAAATGAATAGAGTAATCAAAATAATTGAAAGACCAGTTTGAGCAAATTGATACCTAACAAATAAAGTACTTGAAATATAATTCATAAAATCCTAATAAAATTACTAAGGGTTCTTCCTAGTCTAAAACTTACTCCATCTAATTTTCAAAACTTTTAACTAAGGTTTAGTGGCCGTGCTTTCATAATTGAGCTTCTACCCTAAAACTAGGGTTAGGGTTTTGAGGTGTCTACCTACCTCTAAATCTTCTAAGATTTCTACCAGAAAACTTAGGATTAATTACCTTCAACACTACTGGGTTACAAGGTCACACAAGGGCATTTGCTCCTATGCCCTTCACAATACTCAAAAACCCATCCCTAGGGTTTGAGTTTGAACCCTAAGGTAAATCAACCCTAAATCACACCATTTTCCTTAAGAGGGTGACATTAGCCATGCCAAGTCAGTGTCCAAAATTTCAGCCTCTGTTGAGGTGATTTGACCACTCAAAACCCCAAGGGGGTGTTTGATCCTAAATAATCCTATAAGGATCTACCTAGGGTCTGATAAAAAACCTATTCAAAACATCTCGAAATAAGATGAAATTTTTACTAGAGCCTTAACATGCCCTCTATGACTACCCACTCAAATTTGGGGGGATTTTGAGGTGTTTAAGACACTTAACTAATTTATACATGGTTTATTAAATTTTTCCAAAAACTATAGACAAATATTCTCTAAAAATTCCCATTTTTGGATAGACCCTAGATATAGCTAAGGTAGACCCCCTGACCTAATTTCAACTAATTTGAAAAAGGGATGAAAGGTGGGCATCCATTTGAACCTCAAGATAGCCCTAGGTATAGGTCCCACCAAAATGGGTGCTGTGGTCAAACAACTTACCCAATCGAGTTGAAATAAAGTTTAGAATAATATAAACTCGAAGGGCTACAACTTCTGTGACTGGCCATTTTCCTAAAACAGCTTTTAAGTGCCTCATTAAATAGCATCAAAAAGAGCTTGATAAATCACTATATATTATATATAAATATAATAATTTAGTATTAAAGTTACTGTTCATCTTCTCAAAAAGCCCGAACCAGCAACCTAAAAACGCTTAAAACCTGTAGCTGTGCAAGTGGATTTCCCGTCCACCTAGCCATCTCCCTGGATGGCCACCACCACCACCACCTCCGTTTAGGTGAGGGCTATCGTTAGGGGGCGGCATGGCCGCTGGAGAGGCGGTTTCCGGCGAACCCGACTACCATAAATTTCGGAAAAACCATGGAAACACTCACCCGATCCAGCTCTTTTGAGCCCAATTTCTCTCCAAATAATTCCTAAGATCTATCCATAGAAGAAAGAGTAGAGGAGGACCTTATTTGCGGTTTTGAGTCGAGCCGATTGTCGTGATGCCATTTGCGCGGTGGTGGCGTCTCCGAAATTCTTCAACAGCAAGGTAATGAGCTCTAGCTTTATCAGGCAAGGGTGAAAACTTCCTCTCTAAGTCTAGGCAGTCTTTTAAAGGAGAAACAAGGCTGTTAGTGGGGGTTTAAACTATCCAGCCATTAATGACTCCTTACATGAATTCTCAGTCATGGTGGAGGGGAGTTGAAATGGCTCCAAAACAGCTAAGAGAAGGCTGGAAACTCCTCCCCTCCCTGAGAGGAGTTGAATCAAGCCATTTCAAGGGGGAGAGGATGGAGCCGAGCCTTAAAAGCCATTAATCGCCATGCAAACATTCACTCGGCCATGGCTGGAAGGAGAGGAGTCGGCTGCCACCTGGAATTGGCCAGTCAGGCTCATAAAATAAGACTTTAACTAAGTCTTAATAAGAGAAAACGGCCCAGTAACGTATTCTGGCCCAATTCCTGGACCGGCCCGGTTCAACTGAACCATCGGCAAAGCTAAAAAATTTCTAAGTAAAATTGCGTTGAGTGAGCTCAGCTCACTCAACGCCATCAAGGCTACAGCATTGAGTGAGCTCTGCTCACTCAACTCCATCCATGCTGCGACGATGAGTGAGCTTGATGGCGCGTCCCCCCCGCCACTCATCGATGATGAAGACCCGGCTGCCGAGGCGCTGCAACATAAAGATCTGCGGTGTCGTGACGATGATGGAAGCCCGCGTTATAATCTCCGCCCGCGGCGTGACAAGGCCGCCAAGAAATATTGAACTTTTAATTCATGCACTTTTATTTTATATTAATAAATATAAAATTATTTCATGTTTGATGATAATTTATATTTATTATAATGGTTGTATTTTAATTTTAGAACTCTTTATTTGATTTTGGTGTGTACTTAACCACACGGATGGATGAGATTTCATCTCCATCATGGATGGTTAAGATGTTTTTGTAACTCCTATTTAAGGAGGTCTTTATGAAGGAATGAGGAGATGAAATATCAAACCCTAACCCTTCCTAAATTGGAAATTTCGGCCATAGGAGTTCCTCCTTGCCTCCCCTCTTGGTGTGACTCCAAGGCCGCCGCCTCCCTCCATCCTCTTCGGTGCGACTCCGGCGAGACTTCCGTGGTGTGACTCCAAGGAAGAAGGGTTGCTTCTCCGTTCGGTGCGACGCCGGCGGAACCGTGGAGAGAGAGATTCTCCCACAAATCTATCTTGAGTGCATGCTTGATCTTGGTTGGGTAATCTCTTTCCTCTCTAGTGATTCTTCTAAGCGTTTGTGGAGGTTTTGTCGAATCGTTTTATCCGTGATCTTAATTTCTCGCGCTTGCAAAAATCTGAACTAAAAGTGTTGTTATTAAACCTCTTGCTAACCGGATTGGAACGATCCATGCTATGTTAACAAGGGAGTTAATCACCACTAAATCTTTCGTCGCCGCTTGAAGTTTATCACCGCTCCGCGAATATTGCCGCTGCGTTTTGCTAAAATCATTTGATGGAATAGATGCTTGTGTAGGTGCGGTGAGTTGTGTGCTTGTTGGAGAGGTAGGTCCTAAGGACGTGGTATCGAGTCCGCTAAACGGTGAGATGTGTGCTTGTTGGAGCTAGGTCCTAAGGACGTGGTATCGAGTCCCGAATCTTTGGGAGCCAACCGACCCCTTTTCGTTCGCTTTTGGTCGGAGCCCTCTCTTTCTTTATTTCTATGTTGCGTTGTCGCGGTGACCCCTACATCAATTTGGTATCAGAGGCGGTTTGTTTCAACTTCCACGTTGCAAACATCCTCGCTGCGATCTTTGTTGGTCGATCCGGTCATTAGAGAAAATCTGAAATTTTCGGATTGGTCTGCGTTTAGTAAAAAATCCTAAATTTTAAAAACTTGTCCAAAAAATCTGAAAAAAATTCTGTAGCTTCCTGCACTTATTTCCAGCAACTTTAAAACTGAAACTTTTTCGATTCGTCCTCGTTAGGTCAGCCTAAAAATTGGAAACGTCGTAATTCTATCTAGGTGGTCTGCAAATAGCGGGCTAACATTCTCAGTTTTTGTCGAAAAATTCAGAAAAAAAAATTCTGAATATCCTACCCTTTAGTGTCATCCCTAAAACTATTTTCTGTCAAATTTTAGGGTCGTTTAAGTCCTTAGTTTTGCCCGCACTCGCATGCGCACTAGACTAGGCACAGAGTACACATTACCTTCAACATCTGGGATGGATGCGAATCAGCACAATGATCCCAACACCGAGGCCATAGCAGGTCTACGTACGGAGATGACTGAGCTTAGGACGATGTTAGAACAAATTTTACGGAATCAAGGTGGTCCACCGCCACCACCCGGTGACGTTGAAAGGCCCAACCGGCACCAACCGGTCACTGATTCGGATTCTGATGAGGGCTATCCCCGAGTGCCCCCTCGTGAACGCCGCCCCGAGCATGGCTTCGAAATCACTAGAGCCATCAAGATTGATGCCCCCACCTACGATGGCATGGGAGACCCCCAAGTCTTCCTTAGCTGGGTAGTTGATATGGAATGTTACTACCAGTGGCACAATCTCACGGACATCCAAAAGGTCCAAGTTGCCCGCATGAAGTTGACTGATCGTGCGAAAACCTTTTGGCTGAATGAGGAAAGGAGGTTGGGAGCCGGAGAGGGAATCCCACCTATCGGATGGGCGGTGATGAAAAATTTGCTCACCGACCAATACGTTCCCGCTTACCACCGAACACAGATGTTCGATGAACTAGCCACCCTGCGGCAAGGTTCAAAGTCAGTAGCCGAGTATATGGGAGATTTGAAAGACCGAATGGTGCGTTGCGAACTTAGGGAACCCCCGGAGGTCACATTATCTAGGTTTCGTAAGGGGCTTCAACCCGATATCCAGCGGAAGCTCTTGCGCTATGGGCACACAGATCTGAATGCCACCTTCAATGCCGCCCTAGACATTGAAAAACATTTGGCCGCCAAGGCTCACTCCCGTACTTCCTACACGAAGACTAAGACCAATGTTGGAGCGTCTTCTTCCACCTATCCGGACAAGGGAAGGTCGATAACCACCGAGTCTAAGTCCGTCGTGATCACCGCTAGGAACACTAGAAACCCCACGAGTGAGCGAGTGCCCATTGGGAAGGTTAGCAAGGCCAATACCACGTGCTATTCTTGCGGTGTTCAAGGCCACTATGCCTTTGAATGCCCAACTAAGACTAAGGCCGTTGCCCTCTTAGATATGGCAGCTGATTCTACGGATTACATCTACGAGGCCGCCGAGGAGAGCGACCCGGAAGGGGTTCCAAGCGATATGGAAGACGATCACCACCTCATGGTGATGCGATGTATTCTGACCACTCCACGTCCGCTAGATGACTGGAGGAGGACGAGTATATTCTCCCTGATCTTTAAGAGTGGTGAAAAGTTGTGCAAACTCATTATAGATAGCGGTAGCTGTGTGAATGTCATCTCTGAGAACGCCGTGACACGTATGAATCTGACCACGGAACCATACCCAACACCCTACCAGGTAGCTTGGATTAGCAAGGTTACTGTCCCCGTTAGCAAGCGTTGCCTGGTTCCCCTTACCTTCAAATCTTACACGGATGAGGTCTGGTGTGACGTCCTCCCCATGGACGCGTGCCACGTGTTATTAGGCCGCCCTTGGCTTTATGACCGTGACGTCACACATTTCTGTCGAGCCAATACATATGAGTTCAAATTCAACGGCAAGACCATCACCCTGAGACCGACCGCTCCAAAGGAGCCAGTAGTTATGGCTAAGGACACCATCGTTCCGGTAGAGAGAAAGGCATTGAGCCTAGTTGGTAAGAGAGAGTTTGTGAGAGATCCCTTTCTGGACGGAGTTATGTATGCGTTAGTTCTTATGAGTTCGAAGGGTGATTCGGAAACGTCGAGAGAGCTTCCTAGAGCGTTACGAGTGCTTCTGGACGAGTACAAAGATGTGTACCCAGAAGAGCTGCCTTCGGTGTTACCTCCACTAAGGAACATACAGCATGCGATAGACCTCATCCCAGGTTCATCCTTACCGAACCAACCCCACTATAGGCTTCATCCCGCGGCCCACAAAGAGCTACAGACTCAGATCGAGGATTTGATGAACAAAGGATTCATCAGGCCTAGCATGAGCCCTTGTGCGGTGCCAGCCCTTTTGGCCCCCAAAAAGGATGGTACGTGGCGGATGTGTGTTGATAGCCGCGCTATCAACAAGATCACCATAAAGTACCGATTTCCCATACCACGCCTAGATGACCTCCTAGATGTCTTGGCTGGCGCCACCATATTTTCTAAGCTAGATTTACGAAGCGGCTATCACCAGATAAGGATCCGCGAGGGAGATGAGTGGAAGACGGCGTTCAAATCCAAGGATGGGTTGTACGAGTGGCTTGTGATGCCCTTTGGGCTATCCAATGCCCCTAGCACCTTCTCCCGCATGATGACACACGTCTTTCAGCCATTCATGGGAAAGTTTGTGGTAGTTTACTTTGATGATATCTTAGTATATAGCACCACCACGATCGAGCACATCACCCACCTAAGAGAGGTTCTTTCCACCCTTCGGAAGGAAACTTTATTTCTTAATCTCAAGAAATGCACGTTCCATGTTACAGAAGTAGAGTTCTTAGGATACATTGTTGGAGCGGAGGGCATTAGAGTTGACCCTAGCAAGGTCAAGGTCATTGAGGACTGGCCCGAGCCGACCACGATACGTGAGGTAAGAAGCTTCCATGGGTTGGCCACTTTCTACCGCCGCTTCATCAAAGACTTTAGTAGCATTATGGCCCCCATTAGTGACTGCATGAGAAAGGGTGAGTTTACTTGGACGAAGTCCGCCACCTTCGCTTTCCAACGCATCAAAAAGCTTATGACGGAGGCACCTGTCCTACGTCTACCTGACTTCTCCAAAGTCTTCGAGCTTACTTGTGACGCTTCGGGCGTGGGAATAGGAGGTGTCCTGAGTCAGGAGGGGCACCCTGTGAGTTTCTTTAGTGAAAAGTTGGCGGGCGCTAAATTAAATTATTCCAACTACGATAGGGAATTCTATGCAGTTATTAGATGCTTGCACCACTGGAGGCATTATCTCCTCTCTAAGGAGTTCGTGATCCTCTCCGATCATGAAGCGTTACGATTTATTAATGGCCAACACAAAATCAGCCCGCGTCACGCCAAGTGGGTATCCTTCCTACAGGGTTATACGTTTAATCTCAAGCACCTCAAGGGAGCGGACAATCGGGTTGCGGACGCTCTTAGTCGCCTAGCCCTTTTAGTCACCACTATGGAGGTTAACGTTGTTGGGTTCGAGCGCATCAAGGATGAGTACGCCACATGTCCGGATTTTCAGGATTCTTATCTCTCAGCCCAGGATAGTTCCCCCACCACTATTACCGCGTTCGTTATTAGGGATGGTTACCTATTTAGGCACGGGAAGTTGTGTATCCCGCAGTCCTCCTTACGTCTCCATATCATCTGGGAACTGCATAGTGGCGGGTTGAGTGGCCATTTCGGTAGAGATAAGACTATCACTCTGGTTGAGGAAAAGTTTTATTGGCCAAAGTTAAAGGCAATGGTAGGGCGAGTAGTGAGTAGTTGCCGTGCTTGCCAAGTCTCTAAGGGTACCAAAACCAACGTAGGGCTATATACACCGTTGCCTATTCCGTCCACACCTTGGGAGGACGTGAGCATGGACTTTGTCTTAGGCTTACCCATCACTTTTCGTCGTCATGACTCCATCTTCGTAGTTGTGGATAGGTTCTCCAAAATGGCATATTTTATACCGTGTACTAGAACCAACGACGCGTCTCATATTGCAAAGCTATATTTTAAGGAAGTCGTTAGTCACCGGGGAGTGCCGAAGACAATAGTCTCGGATAGGGATGTTAAGTATACGAGCTATTTCTGGAAGACACTTTGGACCCTAATGGGTACCAAGCTATTGTTTTCCTCCGCCTATCATCCTCAAACCGATGGGCAAACTGAGGTGGTGAACCGGAGTCTAGGAAACCTTCTTAGATGCCTCGTGAGTGATCATAAAGGCACATGGGATCTTCTTCTTCCCCACGCTCAGCTAGCCTACAACAATTCCAAAAATCGGTCCACTGGTCTGTCACCTAATGAGATTGTCCACGGATACAAGGCCCCTGTGCCTCTTGACTTGGTTCCCTTGCCCCCAACATACAAGGCAAGTCACTTTGCACAATCCTTTGCCCAACATATTCACGACCTTCATGCACGTATACGAGCTACCTTGACTGCTCAGTATGATTCTTATCAGGCACACGCCAATACACACCGGAGAGCGTCACACTTCAAGGTTGGCGATTTGGTTTTAGTCCGATTAGTTCCCGAGCGTTTGCCATCTGGCACCATTAAAAAGTTAGCACCTAAGCGCGCCGGCCCTTTTCGGATTATCAAGAAAATAGGTGACAACGCTTTTATTTTAGACTTGCCTGCCGAATGGGGAATCTCCCCTATTTTTAACGTCTCGGATTTAACGATGTTCGTATCGCCTCCACATGAGTTGAGTTCCTTGCCGTTTTCTTCTTCCACCAAATCTTCTAATGGGTTGGGGAGTGGTAGTACGGATGACCTCTCTCTGTCGGTTCCCACTGGTATTTCATCGGATGGTAAGTTGCATACTTTTATTCCTACTGCTGATATGTTCCCCAGGTTTCCGAAGACTTTCCTCACTCCGGCCATGATACTTGCTGCGGAGCCACTTACTACCTCGGAGGTGCTACTTACCGCTTCCTCATCCGTTGGCGCGATCGCCCTCCTTCTGACGATTCCTGGATCCTCGCGACGGAGCTTCAACGACTGGATGCTGCTCTTCTCCGCCGCTACCTCTCGGACCACGCATCGGAGATGCTTGATTTTGAGTGGGGGAGGATTGATGGCGCGTCCCCCCCGCCACTCATCGATGATGAAGACCCGGCTGCCGAGGCGCTGCAACATAAAGATCTGCGGCGTCGTGACGATGATGGAAGCCCGCGTTATAATCTCCGCCCGCGGCGTGACAAGGCCGCCAAGAAATATTGAACTTTTAATTCATGCACTTTTATTTTATATTAATAAATATAAAATTATTTCATGTTTGATGATAATTTTATATTTATTATAATGGTTGTATTTTAATTTTAGAACTCTTTATTTGATTTTGGTGTGTACTTAACCACACGGATGGATGAGATTTCATCTCCATCATGGATGGTTAAGATGTTTTTGTAACTCCTATTTAAGGAGGTCTTTATGAAGGAATGAGGAGATGAAATATCAAACCCTAACCCTTCCTAAATTGGAAATTTCGGCCATAGGAGTTCCTCCTTGCCTCCCCTCTTGGTGTGACTCCAAGGCCGCCGCCTCCCTCCATCCTCTTCGGTGCGACTCCGGCGAGACTTCCGTGGTGTGACTCCAAGGAAGAAGGGTTGCTTCTCCGTTCGGTGCGACGCCGGCGGAACCGTGGAGAGAGAGATTCTCCCACAAATCTATCTTGAGTGCATGCTTGATCTTGGTTGGGTAATCTCTTTCCTCTCTAGTGATTCTTCTAAGCGTTTGTGGAGGTTTTGTCGAATCGTTTTATCCGTGATCTTAATTTCTCGCGCTTGCAAAAATCTGAACTAAAAGTGTTGTTATTAAACCTCTTGCTAACCGGATTGGAACGATCCATGCCATGTTAACAAGGGAGTTAATCACCACTAAATCTTTCGTCGCCGCTTGAAGTTTATCACCGCTCCGCGAATATTGCCGCTGCGTTTTGCTAAAATCATTTGATGGAATAGATGCTTGTGTAGGTGCGGTGAGTTGTGTGCTTGTTGGAGAGGTAGGTCCTAAGGACGTGGTATCGAGTCCGCTAAACGGTGAGATGTGTGCTTGTTGGAGCTAGGTCCTAAGGACGTGGTATCGAGTCCCGAATCTTTGGGAGCCAACCGACCCCTTTTCGTTCGCTTTTGGTCGGAGCCCTCTCTTTCTTTATTTCTATGTTGCGTTGTCGCGGTGACCCCTACATCAGAGCTCTTCTCACTCAATGCCATCCAGGATACAGCGTTGAGTGAGCTCTGCTCACTCAACGCCATCCAGAAAATGGCCCTTACAGACTATGGCGTTGAGTGAGCTCAGCTCACTCAACGCCATCCAGACTATAGCGTTGAGTGAGCTCAGCTCACTCAACGCCATCAGAATATGGTGTTGAGTGAGCTTTGCTGACTCAACGCCGCCCAGACTATGGCATTGAGTGAGCTCACTCCACGCCACCCAGACAATGGTATTGAGTGAGCTCAGCTCACTCAACGTCATCCAAGACTATGGCGTTGAGTGAGCTCAGCTCACTCAACGCCATCCAAATTTTGGTGTTGAGTGAGCTATGCTCACTCAACGCCACCCAGACTATGGCGTTGAGTTAGCTCAGCTCACTCAACGCCATCCAGATTTTTGTGTTGAGTGAGCTGTGCTCACTCAACGCCACCCAGACTATGGCGCTGAGTGAGCTCAGCTCACTGAACGCCATCCAGATTTTGGTGTTGAGTGAGCTATGCTCACTCAATGCCACCCAGACTATGGCATTGAGTGAGCTCAGCTCACTCAACGCCATCCAGATTTTGGTGTTGAGTGAGCTGAGCTCACTAACCGCCACCCAGACTATGGCGTTGAGTGAGCTCAGCCCACTCAACGCCATCCAGTCAACACTAGATGGCGTTGAGTGCAGTCACTACACTCAACGCCATTCAACTTATGGCGCTGAGTGCACGTGACACACTCGACCCCAACCCACCTGCAAGATGGCATTGAGTGCAGTCAGTGCACTCAACGCCATACTGCTTCTGGCGTTGAGTTCACTCGACGCACTCAATGCCCGAGTCCCAATCTTATTTTAAGCAAGTTTTTGACCTTCTATTTGCAGACCAAGGTGATTTTCACCTTCTTACCTAAGCTCTCTTGGTCTTTTGAGTTTCCTAGGGTTTTGTCATGACCTAGTCATGCCAAAACCACTCCCGGGGGTCTAGCCGGAAATGGGATGTTACACCGGGGCCCCACACTATATGTGTAGAATCCCATTTCCGGCTAGACCACTAAGAGTCAGTTGGTCATGATAGAATGCTAGGAAGCAAAAAAATTGAAATACATCAACCGAGATTTTGGGTCACGGGTTGGTCACGCCTGTGACCGACCCGTCACGCCCGTGACCTAGGTCGTGACTCCTTCGACGATCGTCGATCTCAGGGAGACGATCGTCGGGCGCAGAATTTTCAACCCGGGCCTGTCACGCCCGTGACCTATGTGTCACGCCCGTGACCTAGGGCATGACCCCTTCGACGATCGTCGATCTCAGCAGGACGATCGTCGAAGCGCAGAATTTGTGTCTTGGCCCTATCATGCCCGTGACCCAGGTGTCACGCCCGTGACCAAGGGCATGACCCCCTTCGGCGATCGTCGATCTCAGCGAGACGATCGCCGAGCGCGGAATTTTCCTGATGACCCTGTCACGCCCGTGACCCATGTGTCACGCCCATGACGTAGGGCGTGACCACCTTTCGACGATCGTCGATCTCAGTTCGACGATCGTCGAACTCAGAATTGGCCACCCGGGCCTGTCACGCCCGTGACCTATGTGTCAAGCCCGTGACCAAGGGCGTGACCCCTTCGACGATCGTCGATCTCAGCGGGACGATTGTCGAAGCGCAGAATTTACGTCATGGCCCTGTCATGCCCGTGACCCAGGTGTCACGCCCGTGACCATGGGCGTGACCCCCTTCGGCGATCGTCGATCTCAGCGAGACGATTGCCGAGCGCGAAATTTGCCTGATGACCCTGTCACGCCCATAACCCATGTGTCACGCCCGTGACGTAGGGTGTGACCACCCTTCGACGATCATCAATCTCAGTTCGACGATCGTCGAACTCAGAATTGGCCACCCGGGCCTGTCACGCCCGTGACCTATGTGTCACGCCCGTGACCAAGGCCGAAACGTCAGCCAGACTGGAAATTTCGGTAACCGACGTCGTAATCAATTCTGATTATGGGAATGTACAGCAGGAATATTTATGGGCCGTTTCCATCTCTAATTATTTAATAGAAAGAGAGAGTGAGGTCCAATATAAAACGCCACCTGGATCAGCCATTTCATCTTCCACCTATTCCTCTTCCCTACATCATAACCGAAACGTTATTAAGAGAAACATTCATGGCCATGAATGTTTCATCCTTTCCCCTCCCCACTTGGAGATCTATAACAGCCTCCTTAGAGCAAGAGGAGAAGGTTACACGCTCGATCAAACGGATTCAGATTCCTCCCCTTGCTATTGAAGAATTTCCGGCGACGCCGCCACCGCGTAAATGGCTTCCCGACGGTCTGCACGCCTCCAGCCCACGAACAAGGTCCTCCCTTCCCTCTTCTTCTGCGGATAGATCTTAGAAATAATTAGGAGAGATATCGGGCTCAAAGAGCCGGATCGGGTGAGCGTTTCCATGGTTTTTCTGAAATTTCATGGTGACGGGTTCGCCGGAAACCGCCTCTCCGGCGGCCGTGCTGCCGCCCGACGGTAGCCCTCACCTCAACAGAGGAGGTGGTGGTGGTGGCCGGCCAGGGAGATGGCTCGGTGGCCAGGAAATGGCTTTAGAAAAGCTACAGGCTTCAAGCTTTTGTTTTTAGGTTGCTGGTTCGGGCTAAAGAAGAAGGTGAACAGTAGCATTTTATTATATTATATATTGTATAATTAGGAATTAATTCCATTTAGTGTGCACAAGGTTTAAACTGAAAATTATTGCCCGTAGGGGCTGAAAAATAAAGAGTGGTTAACATAGAAAATGTAGCCCTTGAAGTCTAGTTTAATTCAAAATTAATTTCACTCGATTTAGAGCCCTGGTAAGACCACAACACACTTTTTGGTGAGGTCTATCCATAAGGCTGTCTTGACCTTAGAAAGATTCCCCACTCCAATCCAGTCATCAAAATCACTTGAAATTTGGGGTGTTGCCTAATCTTACTTATATCGAGGTGCTATCCAAAAATTAGGATTTTTGGAAAATGTTTTTCTATAGTTTTTAGAGAAATTCAATAATCCTAGCATAATTTAATAAGATGGCTAAATGACTTCCAAACCCTCCCAAATTTTGGTGAATGTTCCCTGGGTTTATCATAATGTTCTGGTAAAAATTTCATCTCATTTGGAGATGTTTTGATTAAGTTTTTATCCAACCCTAGGTTGGTCCTTATAGGATAATTTAGGATCAAACACCCCCTTGGTATTTGGGTGGTCATATCACCTCAACAGAGGCTGATATTTTGTCCAAAGGCTGTTTAGGGCATGACACACCCTCCAAGGGAGTTTGGGGTGGTTTCGTGTATGGTAGCCCTAGAACCCTAGGGAAAATCCCATAATGGTGGTTTTTGGGGTTGTGAAGGTCATGGGGTCAAATGACCTTGGACTGACTTAAAATTTGATAGAGAGAACCATAGGGCCAGTATAGTTCTCTGGACAAAAGTTTAGGGTATTTGGAGACAGCTAGGCCACCTAAAATCCTAACCCTAGTTTAGGTCACCAACCTTAAATTGAATTATTAAGCTGTCAAATGAACTTTAAATCAAGTAAAATTGGAGTAGGGTGATTTTCTAATCTAAATAGCCATGTTATAATTTTGTTGAGATTTTTGGGTTAATTTATACAGTACTTCATTTACAACTCTAATTATGCCCTAGATATTTATCTTGATGATTATGGAATTTCTATGCACTAGAATGATATGAAACCTTGGACTAGGGCATCTTATAGCATGTTATACCATCTGTATTTTTCTTGGAAGTTTCATCTGATTATTTTGGGTACTTTATTCTTTAACATACTAACTATGACATGGAGTCAAAAATACAAATAATGTCCAATTACTGTCTGAAAAATTATTAAATTTGGTCAGTGGGTGTTTAAAGTTATGCTAGTCACCCTGTAATTTTCTATGGAATTTTAGATGATTAAAAATAGCATCTCCTTCTCTAAGCTAGGAAAGTCGGTATTTTATATTAAAATAGTTTCAGAGCCCAAATATTTGATAAAAATTATGGTACTTGGATTCTGAAGGTTTTAGGTCACCATAAAGCTTATATAATTTTCTTGGTATTTTTGGATACATATTTACAGTACTTCCTTCATAATATAGTAGAAATGGCCTAAAATGGTAAATTAGGAAATATAGGCCTAAACATCTCTGGAATTTCTCAAAACTTGGAATTGCCGTTTAAATGCCTCATAGGATTTTTAATGATTTTATGACGATCTATTGTTGGCTCAAAAGTGCACTTTTTGTAACGGTCCAGGCCCGCCAACCCGCGGGACCCAGCTGGCACCGCCGGCCCACCAGTAGTCCAGACCCGGGCCCACTACTGGCAGTAAGCCTATCACATTCAAGCCTACAGGCCGTACACCCCAACCCCTCTCCATTCACAGGCGGGTTGTTGAGGTCGGGGATCGAACCCGAGACCTCCTTGATAAGGAGTTTTCAAACCACTCCTCATCACCAACTGAGCTGCAGCTCAGTTGGTGATGAGGAGTGGTTTGAAAACTCCTTATTAAGGAGGTCTCGGGTTCGATCCTAGGCCTCAACAACCCGCTTGTGAATGGAGAGGGGTTGGGGTGTACGGCCTGCAGGCTTGAATGTGATAGGCTTACTGCCAGTAGTGGGCCCGGGTCTGGACTACTGGTGGGCCGGCGGTGCCAGCTGGGTCCCGCGGGTTGGCGGGCCTGGGCCGTTACAATATGCCACAAGCAGGAGGCGAGGTCACAGGTTAATACAAAAACAGGTATGCATCCTAACACAAAGCATACTAGCAGAAGATTTTAATGTTAAAACCGAACTCAAACCATGAATGTGCACTATATATAAACAACCACATTTATATATACACATGAAGGAATGTACAACAAATACTCAAGAGTTTGGCCTTAAGGCCTTATAGTTATGCTTTATAAGTGTGGATTATAAACATCGACGCGCAGGCCGACCACAGATGAACAAAATAAAAGCCTTTGCTCAGCCTTCGAGGGCCTGAAGCAGCAGCAGTAGGGGATTCAACCCTCTATTTCCCGCTCGGCTCTCCAACACCTACACAGGGACAGACCACCATATTGGTGGCAAACAAAGCAACAGTCAGCATTCAGCTGACCAATTTATAACGACCCTATCCCTCTTTCGGGGCAGTGTTATTCCTTCCCTTCAGATATAGCTTTTCACAAGCAGATATATCATACAATGTAAACTCATGCACAATCAACATATCACAACCGTCAGCCATGGGGCCTGACGATCCATGCACTCAGAGCTTATTCTGGGTGTACCGGCGAACCAGATTCCCACCACCGTTCAAGGTCCGAAACCCAACGGTATTGAGCATACAGTCTTAATGGCGCGCAGGCCTAGGACTCTCATTATGTGCTCCAACGAGACCAATAACTAGGTCTACAAGTCGGTCAGACATAACACGGTCCGGTTCCGCGAATCCCGTTGCTCAAATCATCCTCAATGAAGCGGGTCACCTTTCCCCTTATTCCTTCTGCACAAAGCCTTCAATAGCTCGCAGCTCACAATAGCCACACTATCCACCAAGGACTTGCTTCATCAAAAGGATAATTAGTTCTAGCGTTCCTCTCGGTCGCTTGGCGGGTTCAGCAGAACTCACTTTCTGTACCCAAGCTCAACCCAAACATAGCATATAACACAAGAATCACGAGGGTATTTTCCTGGAATTCTGCTCCAGTACTTTCTGTTACTACCCTTCACAGGCACAATCCATCGACTCCACAAACTACTAGTTTATACGCGGAGTATTCTCTGGAGCGCAAAATTCAACATCACCAATCAAGACTAACATGTCCAGATGGGCTTCATACAGCATTCCTATTCCATACTACACACTTCCAGATATATATGCAATACTGAGGATTTCAAGAATCAACCCAAGGAAATCACTCATCAGCCACCTTTTGGTGGGGGAAATCCACAGACATACCAAAATGAGAACATGAAATGTCCAAGAAGGAAGATCAGTACCCTTGATGATCTCTTTGGAGCCATGGAATTCTAGCCGGATATCAAGCACCGCACCACGCTCGCCTCTACAAATCTAGACTCGGCTCGTAATTTCGAACGCTGAAGCTCCACGGTGGCTGGATCTCTTCTCCTCCTCCTACTTTCTCTCCCTTCTCTCTATCTCTTTTAGAAAGAGAATAACCAAGATTGAATAAGAGATAACTCTCAATTCCTGGACTTAACTTAGCAGGGAGAAGCTAGGACCATTAGATCCCATCTGATGGAAATGAACGGCCACAAATCGCCCTGAAATAACATTTGTTGGGCCGAACACGGCGTGTGACACGCCCGTGTACTAGGCCGTATAGCTTAAGCGACACACAAATCGCCTTATCCAGAATAAGACACTACCAAGTTACACGCTCGTATCATAGGCCGTGTGAACTGACACGGCTCTAAACACGCCCGTATCTAGGCCGTGTTCACCAGGCCTTAATGTCGTTGTCAATTCCAGAGAAGGACACGGCCCTATTACGCGCCCGAGTCACAGGCTGTGTGCCTAGACATGGCTGTGGACACGCCCGTGTCCAGCCCATTTTCAATAGGCCTCACAAACCTGGCCAAAACCTTAGGAGGACACGGCCTCTTATACGCCCGTGTCGCAGGCCGTGTACCCTCTCGACAAACGTTGAGTGCATTTCGTCGAGTACTCAAGATGACACAGAGAAGGACACGGCTTGGGACACGCCCGTGTCCTAGTCCGTGTGCCTCACTCGAGACCCATCTAACTCTTGAGTAAACAGAGTAGGACACGGCGTGGGACACGCCCATGTCCCAGGCCATATTGCCCAGCCTGAACTCAATTTTGGGATTTTGGTGTGTTACGGTTTGACTACAACACTCAAAATTGTACAGCCTTGCCTAGAGACTTAATTGAGTGCCCTCATCAATCTAGCCATCCAAATTACTTGAAATTTGGTCTGGGGGTCACTCTTCTATATACCTATAACATATCCAAAAATAAAGATTTTTGCTCAACATTTTCCTATAGTTTTTGTAATAAATTAATGAAACTTTTATGATTTAATTAGAGGGTCTAATGGCCACAAAAGTCCCCAAAATTTTGGTCGATGACTCTTAGTGTCATGATATGACCCTGATAAAACTTTCAGCCCCTTTGGGGGTGATTTGAATAGGTATTGGTGTGACCAAAGTTTTGTCCCTTAAGGGTAATTTAGGGCAAAAGAGTGTTTGGGGCATAGAGGGGCCAATTCTCACCCAAAGGGGTTGAGACTTTGGTTAGAGGTCCAAGTTTAGTTTAAACACCCACTCATGGAGTTTGAGATGGATAGGGGTGGATTTTGCCTTAGGACCCTAGTTCAAACCCTAAGGTTAAACTTTGGGGATTTGTGAAGGACATGGTGTGAAATGTTCTTGTATCGACTTGGAGTTTTGTCCATGAGGTCATAGGGTGGTGAATAGCCCTAGGAAGGAATTTGTTAACATTTAGACTTAGGAACACAACTTAAATCAATTAGGAATTATTTAGGCTTATACATTTTATGGAAAAATTGAAGACACATATGACCTTGGATCTTTATGAAATACTGGGTGAAGAGTTTTTATATTATTATGAGTCTCTAAAATTTATTATAGGGTGTTTTGAAAACAGTAGCTCATACTTGTAGTTATAACCTTTTTGTTGCCCCTATTGATGATTTTTATAAATGCATGATTAAACTAACTTGGAATTGTATGAAACCCAGCAAGTAATGTTTTATGATTAGGTTTAAGCTCTGGTAATTTTGAAGTAATTTTTGGATTATGATTGGTGGTACTTCCTTCTTTACATTTAATTACTGCAAATATCTTGAATTTATTAATTAGGGGGTAATATATTTATGAAAGCTTGTAAAACTTGGTACTCTATAATATTTTGGCATCTTATAGTTACCATAATTTTGGGAAGGAAATAACCTAGGTAAATGTAGTACTGCATGTTCAAAACCATCGATTGTCTAATTTTGGGGAAACTTTAATAAATGTTAAATTCATTAGGAAAATTACAAGTTTCTCGATTTTGTATAAATATAACATGATAGACCCCCAGTAAAAATTCTAAGATATTTGGAAGAATATTTGAAGGGGTTACCTTTCATACCAATCATGTAGCTTAGGTTGGTCTGAACAAAAAAATCAGCAAATTTGTGATAACATGTGGGATGGTCATAGGAAGTTGGGAGTTGTGGTATGCTGATTTTGTAAGATGAAGAGGCGAGCTTCATTAAGATTCATGATCAGGAGAATGTCGGGTTGCCTAGTGATAAGAGATGCTCGGGATGACGAAGGATCGTCTTTCCTGTGGAGAGAAAGAGTCACAATACACAAGGGTTAGAATTTAGTATAACATTAAGTTGGATTGGGACCAGGGTAGGTACTAAAAATAGTAAGTGCCATGAGAAAGGGAACGATGGGCTTCAACTACCATCATAGTTCCTAGTGCCCGAGAGAGTCCTTCACCGGGCATACCCTGGGAAGTCCAAGGTTAACCTAAACCGTAAGAATAATTACTAAAGAGCAACTAGTATAAACTAGGGCTTCACCTTCACACACCCGAGTGGTTCGGGAGCTTAGTTTGGTTGGGTTAATCCGAGCGGTAGGCTCTGTAGTTATGGAAATGGGCAGGTTAGCCCGGCGAGTCGAGGGCTCGGAAGGTAGTTGTGACAGACAGGTTAGTCCGGAGAGCACAAGGCTCGGAAATTCATGATTGCATGTGCATAAAGGTGGTGGGTCTTTGGTATTGGATGGCTGAATGCACCGGCGTCGATTCGTCGACTCGGCAAGTGTTGTTCTCACTTAGCCTAAAGAAAAGTTTGGTGGTGGGTCAACATAGTACGTGGAGACTCTGGTTGTATCCTTTAGAGATGTACGGAAGGGCTAGACTTGGTAGTGTGGCTACCTGCTTAGGAGTGGGGGGGCTGACCCACTATTTCCATTGACCACTACGGAGGTTCCTGGGAGTGATGCTTGATCACAAATGTGAGGAACTAAAGGTCTATGTGTATAGAGTTGTGTGCGTATGTTGCAATTTCATGAATCACGACAATTCATTACACTACACACATATTTGCATACCACCCGACACCCCATCATATAAATTGGTATTGGACTTTTTATACGATGGGAGCCTTGCAAAAGACTCCCTAACTTATAAGTTTGTATGGGCATTCATATGAGTTAAGGTTACTTATTCCTTAGTTTACTTTACATGTTCTTACTATTCTACTTTACATGTTTATATTACTGCTTTCTTGTTATTGTTTTTTATACATACACCTGCTAGGGTAGGTGTCACTTGCTTGTTCCACTCTGCTTTATTGTCCTCTGCGTTCATCCTCCCCGCACGGTGCCTAGGAGTCGCGGGGGTAAGACAAGGATGATAGTGACCTTGTCTTTTTGACAAACGGTCGTTGACAACATCATTTTAGGGGACCAGGTAGTAGGAGAATCAACACCGGAAGGACAAGGAGGCAGGACATGAGGAGAAGTTACTGCGCACTACCACTACTACACGGCGACGGGTCGAGGGTGGATTTCAGTTTGCTTCTGCTTCGATGTTGAGAGTTGCGAGAGTGTTGTAGTGAGGACTTGATGTACCGGGCTTAAGTCCATTTATATTTCTATTTGCCTTTCGGCTTTTGTACTTCTTTATCATGTAGACATTGCTGTGATTTCTATTTCATATTATATGTGATATGTGGACTTGAACTTATATGTTTTGTCTATATACTTCTCTTTCTTTGGTGATTGTTAAGGCCGGCAGGATTGGCGTTTTATAGTGGCGACCCACCCGAGCATCGGTGTCACTGCAAAATGGCGATTTTGGGCATATGATCCCGTGGTTTAAAAGAAAAAAAACGGGGTCTTATAAACTGGTATCAGAGCAAAACATCGATCCAAAGAGAAAAAGTCCACAAAAACCCTAGGCCACCCCGCACGTGCTTAGTTTGAGGACAAACTAGTAGCAGAAGCAATGGTGTGCCAATAAGGGGAATTACATGCAAAGGTACACCTTTCTTTAGTTCCACTTGTACATTAGCTAACAATTATAATTATTCTTTGTAGCCTACGACAAACCCTGCCCTCAGCAAAGAGCACCTCCGGCTATGAAGATCTCATCTTTTAATTCTCTTGTCAACGAGTTAGACTCAACCCACTAAAACACATGACTAACTATGATAACTTATAGTATGCCCTAGTCTGAAATAGACCTTCGGTACGAACTTGGTTAAGGTAAGTAGATACACAAAGAGAATAAAGGCAGAGTTTAATACGAGAATGGCTACCTAAGACATAAACTCAGGTTTCCCTATGGTCCCTATCAAGGATTACTCAAACCGGTTGGACTGCCTTAAGGAGAATTGAGGTCAATATTCAATTAACAGAATGGCAGTAGACACTTTGTCTCAACCCTTGTACCTGTAACAAGATTACCAATAGACAATAACCAAGACAAACACTGAGGGTCGGATAGGAATTCAAGTTTGGAAGTGACCCATTTGGGTTTGGGAAAATTTTGACCCTGATAAGGTAGACGTAAAAGTGACTCAGAGGGTTTAAAGTATGGAGTATAATAACAGGTTTTCAAGTTGGAATCCCATGTCAAAGATTGATGCCCTAAGGATTGTGTACCCAGCTAGAACACATATAACATGGCAATATCGAAGATACTTAGCCTAAGGTAAGTAGGTGATTATCTTTGTTTATTGGTGGCTTGTCTTTTGTTTATTGGGAAAAGTAGTTAATGATTTTGGTTTCCCTTAGACCTCATCTAGAAAACATTGCGCCATGAACATAGTGAAATTGGAGTAAACCGTATTCTATGCTACTCGGGCATAGCTGTAGGGTTAAGAATCTGAATTTAAAGTGAAGATTTTATAGAGCTGTTACCTTCCAACACAAACGAGAAATCTTATCACCGGAAGTATGGTGTATCTCGGAACATGTATCTCCCTGGAGTGAAGGAAGACGTCATGGATTTTGTGATGTACGATGAGTTTTGTTTGCTAGTGTAGGCCAGTGCAAGGGTTTTTGGGGAACTACTACAATCACTTCCCAAGTTAGAGTGGAAGTTCGAGGATAGACTGGCCGAGGTAGTTGGGGTAACCATGATACAGTAGTGTGAGTCTTACGGTGTGAGAAAGTTTTGGTGGTCAAGATTATGTGGGAGAACCATGGACAGGAGGAGTATACCTGGGAGCCACTGGATCTGATGTAGTAGATGTACCTGGATCTCTTCGGGTAAGGTGTACATTCAACTTCCTAAGGGATGTTACATTCAGCTACGCTCAGTAGAAACCCCGTATGCCTAACCTTAATTTCGGGGATGAAATTTTTATTTTTGTTTATTGGGATTTGTAACATCCCATTTCCAACTAAACCCCGAAGAGTGGTTTTGTCATGACGAGGTCATGAAAAAACCCTAGGAAGCTCAAGAGACCATGTGACCTTAGGTATGAAGGTGAAGATCACCTTGGTCTGCAAATAGTAATTTCCAATCATCAGACCTAGGGTTTGACATTAGGGCTTTAACTTGGTTCCAGGACCCCATCACAATACCCCTAACCCTTAAGGGAGGTCAATGGGTCACCAAGTACCCATTGGGGTCTACCAAAGTGGTCAAGTTGACCAAAGTCAACCCTAGCCCTAAAATGGTCAAAGTGCCCTAATTAAGGGTCAAGTGACATCCAAGGTGCCAAACCAACCGTACCCAAGTCTCCTTAGACCTTAGGAGAGGCCAATGAGTCACTAAGGACCCATTTGAGTCAACCCAAATGGTTTAATGGACCTAAGTCAGCTCTAAATGTGGTTAGGTCAACTAAGCCCAATTGTGGTCGAAGGGCATCCAAATGGGCCCAATATGGCCCACCAAGCAAATGTTTGCCCTAGGTGGTGTCAAGGGACCCATGGTAACCCACAAGGGTCAGTTAGGTCACCCAATGTGGCCTAGGGTTGGGCTAACCCACATTAGGTCAAGTTAACCCAAACAGGCTAACTCAAGCTTAAACACAAATCCACTTAGGCTAACCTCATTTTAATTATTCATCTGAGTCAATAGGGTGCTTTTGGCTGAATTAATCAACAAAAATCGGCCATGGGGACTAGGAGAGAGAAAATGGGAGTTTCCCCCAATTTTATAGAGAGAAAGAGAGTTTTAATGGGCATGGAAGGCAAGGGCCTCCTCAATCCTTCTCCCCTGGCAAGGTACCTCCTCCCTAGTCAGTGAGGGGAAGTTTGATAGCCATGGCCAGCCACCAAAGTGGCTGAAATCAATTTCTCCAATAAGGAAGAGAGATAAAGAGGAGAGAGAAGGCCATTAATAGCCATAGGAGATAAGAGTTACTCTCCTCACCTCCAAAGGCTTGCTACATTTCCCCTCATAAGTTTAGAGGAGTTTAACATCCATGGACGACCCCCTAGGTGGCTTGATTCAGGGAATTTCAAGTGGCCAAAAATGAGTTTTCAAGCCATTAATGGAAATTGATGCTTGACCTATCCCCTCCCACTTTTGTTTGAATTAAAAGCTTCTCCATGGTCATAGTATTCGTTTCCCACATTCACCTGAAGAAACCGAGCCCTTTGGCTACGAAGTTGCAGAGCACCGAAAGCTCCACCGCCGGAAATAGCGACGCGGAGGTCGGCAAGGCAACAACCCCCCACACAAGTCCACTTCTCCTCTTCTGCCCTTGTGCTAGTATCTAGATCAACTAAAATGTGTAATCGAGCTCAGTTGAGCCGATTCCAAGCTTCAAATTCCACGAATTTTCGGATTTGGGCTTCCTTGCGAGTTTGCCAGAAACCGCCCCTCCGACGGTCGTGCCGCCTTCTGGCGATAGCCACCACCTCAACGGAGGTGGTGGTGGTGGCCGGTCGTGGAGGGGTCTGGATTGCCAGCAAATGGCTTTGAAATCAGCTCCAGGTCGGGCTGATCATGATCGTAGGTTGGAGGAAGAAGACATCTCTATCACCATTGGATCTGACTTTATATAAATCATATAATTTAGTTTATTTTTCCCCATTACTGTGCACTCGTTTAAAACAAAAAATTAAGGCACTTAGGGGCTGAATCATGCAAAGTGGACGGCATGAAAGTTGTAGCCCTTGAAGTCTACTTTAGTTTAGAATTGATATAGACCCATTTGGGTAAGTGGTTTGACCACATCACTCAAAATGGTGCAGCCTATACATAGTCTTTACTATAGACTAAATTGAGTGCCCCCATCAATCTAGCGATTCAAATGACTTGAAATTTGGACTGGGGTCACTCTTATCGATACATATAACATATCAAAAAAAGGAATTTTTGGTAAACATTTTAATATAGTGTTTGTAATAATTTAATAAACATTTTATGATTTAATTAGAGGGTCTAATGACCTCAAAATTCCCCCAAATTTCGTGGTTGACTTTTAGGGTCATGATATGGCCTTGATAAAAATTTCAGCACCTTTGGGGGTGATTTGAATAGATATTGGTGTGACCAAAGTTTGGTCTCTTTAGGGTAATTTATGGCAAAAGAGTGTTTGGGGCATAGAGGGGCCTATTCTCACCCAAAGGAGTTGGGACTTTGGAAAGAGCTCCAAGGTTATTTTAAACACCCCCTTATGGAGTTTGAGATGGATAGGGGTGGATTTACCCTAGGACCCTAGTTCAAACCCTAAGGTTGAACTTTGGGGGTTTGTGAAGGACATGGTGTGAAATGTCCTTGTATGGATATGGAGTTTTGTCCATGAGTTCATAGGGTGGTGAATAGCCCTAGGAAGGAATTTGGTGACATTTAGACTTAGCACACAACTTAAATAAATTATGAATTGCTTAGGCCTATGCTTCTAATGGAAAAATTTAAGGGTCATACGACCGTAAAGCTTTATGAAATACTGGCAGAAGATTTTTTATATTATTATGTGTTTATTAAATTTATTGTAGGGTGTTTGGAAGACAGTAGCTCATACTTGTAGTTATAACCTTTTTATTGCCCCTATTGATGATTTTGATAAATTCATGATTAAACTAACTTGGATTTATATGAAACAAAGTCAATAATATTTTATGATTATGTTTAATCTCTTGTAATTTTTGAATAATTTTTGGTTTTTTATTGGTGGTACTTCCTTCTTTACCTTTAATTACTGCAAATATAATGAATTAATTAATTAGGGGCTAATATATTTATAAAAGTTTGTAAAACTTGGTACTCTCTTATATTTTGGCATCATATAGTGACCATAAATTTTGGAAGGCCATAACCTAAGAAAATCTAGTACTTCATGTTCAAAACCATCCATATTCTAATTTTTGGGAAAATTTAATAAATTTTAAATTAATTTGGAAAATTACAAGTTTCTTGATTTAGTATAAATATGACATGATAGACTCCCAGTAAAAATTCTAGGATATTTGGATAAATATTTGAAGGGGTCACCTTTCATACCCATCATGTATCTTAGGTTGGTCTGCACATAGTAAATCAGCAGATTTGTGATAACATGTGGGATTGTCATAGGAAGTTGGGAGTAATGGTCTGCTGATTTGGTAAGATGAAGAGGTGAGCTTCATTAAGAGTCATGACGAGAAGAATGTTGGGTTGCCTAGTGATAAGCGGTGCTCGGGATCGACGAAGGATCGTCTTTCCTGTGGGGAGAAAGAGTCACAATACACTAGAGTTAGAATTTAGTATAACATTAAGTTGGATCGGGACCTGGGTTGGTACCAATAATAGTAAGTGCCTTGCGAAAGCGAATGATGGGCTTCCGCTACCATCATAGTTCCTAGTGCCCCGAGAGAGCCCTTCACCGGGCATACCCTGGGTAGTCCAAGGTTAACCTAAACCATAAGAATAACTACTAAAGAGCAACTAGTATAAAGTAGGGCTTCACCTTCACACACCCCGATGGCTCGAGAGGATAGTTTGGTTGGGTTTATCCGAGCGGTAGTCTCAGTGGTTGTTGAAATGGGCAGGTTAGCCTGAAGAGCCGAGGGCTCGAAAGGTAGTTATGACAGACAGGTTAGTCCGGGGAGTCGATGGCTCTGGAATTCATGGTTGAATGTGCATAAATATGGTGGGTCTTTGGTATTGGACGTCCGATCGCACCGACATCGATACGTTGACTCAATAAGTGTGGTTCTCACTTAGACTAATGAAAAGTCTGGCGATGAGTAAATATAGTACGTCGTGACTCTGGTTGTGTCCTTCAGAGGCATACAGAAGGGCTAGGCCTGGTAGTGCGGTTACCCGCCTAGGAGTGGGGAGCCCGACCCACTGTCTCTGCTGACCACTACGGAGGTTCTTGGGAGTTATGCTAGCTCCCAAATGTGGGAAACTAAAGGTCTGTGTACATAGAGTCGTGTGCCAGTGTTACACTTGCATGAATCATGACATATAATCACACTACACACATACTTGCATACAACCTGACACCCCATCGTATAAATTGGTATGGTACTTTTACATGATTGGAGCCTTGCAAAAGACCCCTTAACTTATACGTTTGTATGGGAATTAATATAAGTTAAGGTTACTTATTCAATAGTTTACTTTTCATGTTCTTACTATTCTACTTTACATTTTTACATTACTGCTTTATTGTTATAGTTATTTTATACATACACCTACTAGGGTAGTTGTCACCTGCTTGTTCAACTATTCTTTGTTGTCCTTTGCTTTCATCCTCCCCGCACGGTGCCTAGGAGTCACGGGGGTGAGGCGAGGATGATAGTGACTTAGTCTTTATGACTAATGCTTGGTGACCACATCATTTTAGGGGACCGAGCAGTAGGAGCATCAACACCGGAAGGACAAGGAGTCAGGATATGAGGAGCAGTTGTTGCGCACTACTGCTACTATACGACGACGGGTCGAGGATGGATTTCAGTTTGCTTCCTCTTAGATGTTAAGAGTTGCAAGAGTGTTGTAGTGAGGGCTTGATATACCAGGCTTAAGCTCGTTTAAATTTCTATTTGACTTTTAGCTTCAGTACTTCTTTATCTTGTGGACATTGTTGTGATTTCTATTTCATATTATATGTGATATGTGGACTTGAACTTATCTGTTCTATCTGTATACTTATCTTTCTTTGGTGATTGTTAAGGCCTACAGGATCGGGGTTTTGTAGTGGTGACCCACCCGAGCGTCGGTGTCTCCGCAAAATGGGGATTCTGGGCTTAAGAACCGGTGGTTTAAAAGAAAAAAATGGGGTCTTACAGACTTAACTCAATGCCTATAGACTTAGACAATTTTCAGCTTATCCAGCATCTTCACTTTGTGACCACCTATCACATCACATGGAATACCTGTCCTATTAATGTTTCAAGGAATAACCTGCATGCATGAACTTAAGCATACATCAAATACAATTTCATTTACATCATTAACATGATTGACTTCTTCAAATCTGGGACATTATGGGCAATGGACCCAACAACATCTAGACCAGATTTTATATTCGTGGTGTTTCTATGTGATAGGTATCAAGCCGATCCTAAAGAATCACACTTGAAAGTGATTAAACATATCTTTATGTATCTAATAGACACCAAAAATCTTGGTCTTTGGTACCCACACACCACTGATTTCACACTCTATGAATACTCTGAATCTGATTATGCTGGAGTTTTACTTGATCGCAAGAGTACGAGTGGTACCTGTCACTTCCTTGGTCCAACACTAGTCTCATGGTCTAGTAGGAAACAAAACTCGGTTGCCCTCTCTATTGCTAAAGCCAGTATATTGCCTTAGGGAGTTTTTGCGCACAAGCACTTTGGATGTCTCAAACTTTAGAACACTTTGGCCTAATTTGTAGGAACGTTACTCTCAGGTGCAAAAACATAAGTGCCATAGACTTGACCATTAATCCAGTGCATCACTCTCGCTCAAAACATATTGATGTTCGCCATCATTTCATTCGGGATCACATTAAGAAAGAGAACATGAAAGTAAGCTTCATTAGCACCAACGACAAACTAGCTGACATATTCACAAAACTCCTCCCAGATGTGAGTTTCTCGTTACTTCGACTCGAGCTGGGTGTTTTGGATCTTTCTTCCTAGTTATGGTGTATTTGTCTATTTTTTCTTTCTTTTTTCTTTGGTTGTTTCTACTTCTATTTCCGTTTTTTTGAAAAAAATTATAAGAAAAATTTGAAAAATCCCCTAAAAAACCAAAAACATTTCTTTGACTATTTACTTTCTACTTCTTTGTTTTCACTTGTTTGTTGTTTATTTCGTTTATTTTTTGTCGAATTTTAAAAAATACAAAACCCAAAAATAAAATAAAAACTGTGTAGTGATCACTCTTGGGACGCACATGGCTTGAACATAGAGCATAATGTGTATGAACGATGTTTAAGTTAGGTGTGTTAATCCCTGAGAACATGATCTACCTATGTCATGATGTGTCTAATCCATAGGTGCTTAGTGACTAAGTGTGACTAGATATGTTAGTGTTCGTTGAATATGCTGTAACACCCAAGACATCTCAAAAGCCAAAGTGGAATTCAGGTTGGCTGACACGGGCATGTCTCAGGGCGTGTCAGGTGTACACGGCCTGGGATACGGGCGTGTCCCAGGGCGTGCCCCTATTCTTAACGAGTACTTGAGAACTGATCGTCGAGTGTGGAACACGGCCTGTGACACAGGCGTATCACAGGGGCGTGTTTGGCATACGGCTAGGGACACGGGCGTGTGCCTTAGCCGTGTCCTTCTCGGGTGATTTTGGAGATCGTATTATAGGGTAACACGGCCAGATACACGGTCGTGTACTGGGTGACATGGGCATGTCAGGTTCGATACGGGAGTGTCGATACCCGTTTTCTGGGTTGTTTTAAAGTCGGTTGTACACCGCTTCAGGAACACGGCATGTGATACGGCCGAGTCACAACCCGTGTTCGGCCCAGGAAAATCAATTTTAGGGCTAACCTGAGCCTTCCGTTTCCTTTGACCAAGATCCAATGGCCTAGGCTTTTCCCTGGGTTGATAAGGCTGGGATTTGATGATGAGATGGCTCATTTTGAGTTTGCCATTCTCTTTCTAAAGCTAAGAGAGAGGAGATCAAGGCAAGGAAGAAGAAGGGGAATCCGGCTGCCGGTAGTGCTACGGTGGTCCAAATCGCAGGTCGAGTTTGGATTTGTGAAGGCAAGGCTACTGCGAAGGCTTTCATCCGTTAACTTTTCTCTCCATTGCTCTGAGGCGAATTCCAAGGGTAACAATTTCCTTCTTGGACATGTGAAGTCCTACTTTCCTGCATTTGCATAGGGAAAACTCTTTCCCGCGAGTGTGCGGTGAGTTGCGGTGTCCCTTGGGGTAGATATGCGAAGTCCCCCATGTTAGAGTCCAGAATCGGAGTACGGATCTAGGCATGCTGTGTGAAGCCCATCTTGATATGATGGTCTGGATTGGTGATGCTTATTTGCACATCGGAGAAGACTCCGTGATTGTTACTTGTATGCATGAAATCCATGGTGGATACCTGTGGCTTGGTACCGCATGAAGTACTGGAGGAAGTCCAGGAAATGGTGAGAGTTGGGTTCAACTCTTGTTGTCGTGAGTGCCATGTGGTATGAAGTTGAGCCGTTGGGCTACAACTGGAGGAGTGCCTTGGTGGAGGACGGGCAAGGTGAAGTTGTACCCGCATCAGTCCAGTCTTGAGTCTGACGATTTTGAGCAACGTTCAAGGTAGATCTGTACCCGCGTTATGGTTGTCTAACCTTGGGTGCTTAAGGCCCTGTTAGGATTACATAGCGAGAGTCGACTTCTTGCGTGCCGATCAGACTAGAAATGCTTAAGTTGGACCGTCATGTCTGGGACCTCTGAACGGTAGTGGGATCCGGTGTTTTCGGTACACTCGAATGTGCCCTGAGAGCACGGAGTGTCGGGCCGTCGTGCCGGCGTTTGTGATATGTATTGACTATGCAGTCGTGCACGTATTGCGTGGTTTGCTATACATATTGTTGAAAAATGCTTTGCAGGGATGGAATTCCGCTGGCCCGTGCCAGGGGCAGGGTCGTTATAATTGGTCAGCATAATGCTGACCGTTGCCCTGTTTGCCACCGCTTGGTGGATTGGTTCTTGCAGGTGCAGGAGGTGCTGGTCCAAGCGGGACTTAGCGGGCTGAAGCCTAAGCTGCGCTGCTGCCCTCGAAGGCTTTATTTTGTTTCTTCTTGTTCATGTGTGGCCGGCCTGCGTGCCGATGTCTGTAAACCACAACTTTTTTAGGAGAAATTTGTAAGGCCTTAAGGCCAAATACTTGGGTTGTATACATTCCTTTGTTGTAAGTGGACAGTTCTTGTTTTACTTGAGTTCAAGGATTCAACCGTGAAGCTTCCGCTAGAATGCTCTGTGTTAGGATGCGTTGGTTCTATGATATTATTTAGTAGCGTCTCCGCCTGTTTGAGGAATATGGTGTGGGGCCCCGGCCGGACCATCTATTATATTCTTCTTGACTGGTAGAGGTGTTACAATTTGGTATCAGCTTGTTGGTCGATCTCTTCCAAATTCGCGAACGAATTATTTTGAGGGGTGGCGAGCACATGTTAGTACTGTCGTTATAACACTTAACTTGAACTCAAGAATGTCCACTTAGGAATGCAAATACACTTGTTTGTTGAACCTGTGTATTCTTTTTGTCTGTTTTTCGTTTTACTTAGTCGCTAAATTGTGTGTTTTACACACATAGGTGACTAGAAGTGTTGCGGGTCAATCCGAACCTCAACATTCTGTAGAAAGTGCAGCATTAGCTGAGGTGCCCACACCTCCTCCATCCGCTGAAACGGTACGTTTCATCACGGAAACGGTACTTGCTGTGATGAATGCTCAGCAGGTTGGGCAGGCACGTCCTCTAGTGGTGCCAACGCATGCTGGGGTACGACAAGAACCGGTAGAAGCTATAGTTGATCCACGGGCAGCAGATCAACAATTAAAGCAATTTATGAGCTTCAATCCTCCACAATTTACTGTGCTGGTTCACCGGCCCAAGCAGAGGATTGGCTTGCAAGGATCAAGAGGATCATTAGAGCTATTAAGGTTGAGGAGGGACCGAAGGTTATGTTGGCCACTTTCCTACTGGAAGGAGAGGCTCGATTATGGTGGGATGAGATTGAACTGCATCACTTGGCCGGCAGGCAATTAGCAGAGGTCTCGATGGACGAATTTTCTCGGTTGTTCTCTGCACAACATCTACCCATGCAGCAAAGGTTATTGATGGAAATGGAATTTCAACGGTTAACCCAAGGAGATCATAGTGTGGATGAATACCTGCATGAGTTCACACGTTTGGGAAGATATGAGGGTACAATCTTCGCCGTAGAAGAGTGTAAGACTAGTAGGTTTTATGCGGGACTGCGGGATGAGCTGCGATATTTGCTCTCGAGTTCTGTGAGTCGGGGATTTAAAGCCTTAGTCTGTACGGATCGGTCTTTGGAGACGGACTTGAGAAGGGGGCAAGCAAAGGGGACCTTGGCTGTGACAAAGCCAGAGTTCAAGCCGCTGTGTCCGGAGAAGTTTGGGTACCGTAAGAGATGGAGAAAGAAGTCCAAGTCTACTGGACAAGCTCCTTCTGCGACTGTTACAAAGACATCTGGCTATGGATCTCGTGCTTGTTTTATGTGCAGGAAGTTGGGACACTTCGTACGTGATTGCCGAGTTGGTCCTCCAAACGGTGACAAGAAGACGGGAGCGTCTTATGCGGAGAAAGGGAAGACTGTGGTGGAGTCTTCTGCCTCGCACGCACAGCCCAGGGTCTTCAATCTTGGAAAACAGGAGGCCATTAAACAGGTCGATGTCGTCACAGTTACAGGCATTTTTAATGTTATTTTATACTGTGTGCTGTGCTTGTTTAATTGTGATGTTATAGGTTTTGTCCTTATACGAGAGTATCCGGCGCGAGCACTGTTTGATACAGGTGCTTCCCATTCATTTCTGTCTGAAGATTTCGTCTTTCGTATCGGGGTACCTATACGGACCACGACAGACAGTGTAAAGGTGTTGTTACCTAACGGATGTTTAATGTGCGCAGATAAGTATTGCGGTCTTGAGGTCAAGATAGGGAGTCTGGAGTTCAAGGTGGAAACATTATTATTGCCGATCAAGGAATTTGATAAAATCTTTGGTATGGACTAGCTTTCAGAGCAGCGTGCCTGTATAGATTGCACTTCAAAATAGGTCACACTCATGCAGAATAACGAACAAGAGACCAAGTTTATTGGTATACAATGGATGAGTCGGATGTTGTTATCTGCTCTCCAAGTCATTAAGGCAGTTCGGAAGGGTGCGGAGTTATTCTTCACACTCGTAGAGGCGGTGGCGCCGGAGGCCAGTGTGAGTGAAGTGTCGATTGTGTCGGAGTATGCTGATGTGTTTCCAAAAGACCTTCCGGGGTTACCTCCCCAAAGGGAAATCGACTTCGCTATCGAGCTGGTGCCAGGTGCGAAACCTGTGGCCCGTTCGACGTATAGGGTAGCACCACAAGAGATGGCCTAACTTAAAGTTCAGTTGCAAGAGCTGTTGGAGCAGGGATACATACTCCCAAGTATGTCACCTTGGAGCGCGCCTGTTCTTTTTGTGAAAAAGAAAGACGGTAGTTTGCGGCTATGTATTGATTATCGTGAACTGAATAAGCTGACGGAGAAAAACAAGTATCTGATTCCACGGATCGATGACTTGTTCGATCAGCTAGCGGGCTCAACCGGCTATTCCATGTTGGATTTGAAATCCGGGTATTACCAATTGGGGATTAGGGAAGGTGACATTCCCAAGACAGTGTTTGGCACACGCTACGGTCATTGTAAGTTCACAGTGATGTCGTTTGGCTTATGTAATGCGCCTTCAATATTCATGGATCTCATGCATCGAACGTTCCACGAATACTTGGATCTGTTTGTGATTGTGTTCATTGATGATATCATTGTGTACTCACACTCGGAGGAAGATCATGAAAATCATTTGCAGTTGGTATTGCACACCTTGCAGAATAATAAGCTGTTTGCCAAGTTCTCTAAGTGTGAGTTCTGGCTCTCGTCGGTGGCTTTTCTAGGCCATGTGGTAAGTGTAGAGGGCATAGGCGGTGATCCGGCAAAGATAAGTGTCATTCGTGATTGGCCAGTGATGTCTTCGATCGCCTAAGTCAGGAGTTTTCTTGCACTGGCAGGCTACTATAGACGATTTGTGGAGAACTTCTCCCGGATTGCTTTGCCTTTGACTACGTTGACGAGAAAAGATCAGAAGTTCGTTTGGACGCCGGAGTGCGCACGAGCTTTTGAGGAGCTAAAGAGTCATTTGACCATGACACCTATTTTGACGTCGCCATGTGGTACAGACAGTTTTGAGATATACAGCGATGTGTCAGGAAGCGGCTTAGGCTGCGTTCTCCTGCAGTTTGGCAAGGTGATCGCTTATGGCTCACGTCAATTGAATGTGCATGAACGTAATTACCCCGTCCATGACTTGGAGTTTGCGGCGGTGATCTTTTCGCTAAAGTTGTTGCGGCACTATCTTTATGGCGTGAAGGTAGATATTTATACAGATCATAAAAGCTTAAAGTATCTGCTCGATCAAAAGGATTTGAATATGCGACAAAGGAGGTGGATGGAATTCCTAGGGGATTATACCTTCGACATTCACTATGTTCCCGGAAAGGGAAATGTGGTCACTGATGCCTTGAGTCGTCGGACTCCAGTGTGGGCAAGTTGGTTGCGGATACATGATGAGCGTCTAATCCAGGAGTTAAAAGCGTTGGAGATATCTTGTGTTGAGAGGGATTCTTCGGCCGATGCATGATTGAATTGGATAGAGATTCAGTATGACCTTGCGGACATGGTTCGGCGGGCAACAGAGTTGGATGAAAGTCTCCAGCGCTATGCAAAGGAAGGGCCTTGTGACCAATTCTCCTGGGATGACGGTTTATTACGGAAGGATGGCCGATTATCCGTCCCTTGTGCGGGTAAATTACTAGAAGAGTTGTTATACGAAGCGCACTCTACAAAGTACTCAATTCACCCTGGGAGCACAAAAATGTACAAGGACATGAAGAAATTGTTCTGGTTGCCCAATTTAAAGAAGGACATAGCCGAGTATGTGGCTAAGTGTCGTACTTGTGCTTTAGTGAAGGCAGAGTGTCAACAACCTAGTGGTTTCTTGAAATTGTTGCCGGTTCCGTAGTGGAAGTTTGAGGATATTTTTATAGATTTCGTGCAAGGATTGCCGAGATCTCAATGCGAAAATGACTCAATCTGGGTGATTGTAGACCGGTTGACAAAGGTGGCTCACCTTCTACCGAACAAGCAGGATGATTCTGTTGAAATGTTGACAAAGCTCTATGTGGAACAGATTGTTCGATTGCACGGTGTTCCCCGGAGCATCGTAAGTGACCGAGATGGTCGATTTACTTCGAAAGATTGGAGGCTAATCCATCAACTGTTGGGCACGAAGTTGGCATTCAGTATGGCCTTTCATCCTCAAACGATGGCCAAACTGAACGAACCAACAGGACGATGGAGGATATGCTCCGTATGTGCGCCCTGGACTTCGGTAAGAAATGGGAAGATCATCTTGTTATGGTGGAGTTTGCCTATAATAATAGCTACCAAGCGAGCATTGGTATGGCACCGTTTGAGGCTCTGTATGGTCGCAAGTGTCGTACACCGCTAGCTTGGGCAGAAACTAGCGAGTCCAAACTTTTGGGACAAAAGGAAGTCGAGGATGCAAACTCAACAATACGCTCTATTCAAGAGAGGCTACTAATAGCCCATGATCGGCAAGCCAAGTATTACAATGCTAAGCACCGGAACGAGGAGTTCGCGGTGGGCGACTGGGTCTATTTGGAGATTAAACCCTTCAAAGGCGTATCTCGGATTCCGCGGTTGAAAAAAATAAGTCCATGATACCTTGGTCCGTTTGAAGTGGTGGAGCGAGTTGGGGAAGCTGCCTATCGACTAGCTCTTTCATCGGAATTGGGTGGACTGCATTATGTGTTCCACATCTCGGTACTACGAAAAGCAGTCAAAGACCCAGCTCATGTGATTGAAAATGATCGGGTGCCGGTTGAGTATGGGCTAACGATAAAGGTGAGGCCCATTCGGATCGAGGATCGAGCCGAGAAACAGTTGCAGAACAAAAAGATGGGATGGTCAAAGTCTGGTGAGACAATTGTGGTCGAGAAGAGCTAACATAGGAGTGAGAGTAGACCATGCGAGCCGAGTTTCTCGAGTTATTTTTGTAACCTGTTGGCTAATTTGTATATGTGATAGCAACATATTTGTCACATTATCACATATTGTGTTATTTTTTTATCTCCCTACTACATCAAAATTTCGGGACAAAATTTAATTAAGGAGGGGAGGATTGTAACACCCTAGAAATCTCAAATGCCAAAGTGGGATTCAGGTTGGCTGATACGGCCTGAGACACGGGCGTGTCTCAGGGCGTATCAGGTGTACACGGCCTGGGACACGGGCGTGTCTCAGGGCGTGCCCCTATTCTTGACGAGTACTCGAGAACCGATCGTTGAGTGTGGAACACGGCCTGTGACACGGGCGTGACACAGGGGCGTATTTGGCACACAGCTAGGGACACGGGCGTGTGCCTTATCCATTTTCTTGCTCGGGTTATTTTAGAGATCGTATTACAGGGGGAACACGGCCAGATACACGGCCGTGTACTAGGTGACACGGGCGTGTCAGGTTCGACACGGGCGTGTCGATACCCGTGTTCTTGGTTGTTTTAAAGTCGGTTGTACACCGCTTCAGGAACACGACCTGTGACACGGGCGTGTCACAACCCGTGTTCGGCCCAGGAAAATCAATTTCATGGCTAACCTGAACCTTCCATTTCCTTTGACCAAGATCCAATTGCCTTGATTGTTCCCTGGGTTGATAATGCCGGGATTTGATGATGAGATAGATCATTTTGAGTTTTCCATTCTCTTTCTAGAGCAAAGAGAGAGAGGAGAGCAAGGAAAGGAAGAAGAAGGGGACTTCGGCTGCCGGCGGTGCTATGATGTTCCAAATTGCGAGCCGAGTTCGGATTTGTGAAGGCAAGGCTGCTGCGAAGGATTTCATCCGTTTACTTTTCTCTCCATGGCTCCGAGGCGAATTCCAAGGGTAACGATTTCCTTCTTGGACATGTGAAGTCCTACTTTCCTGTATTTTCATAGGGAAAAACATTCCCCGCGAGTGTGCGGTGAGTTGCGGTATCCCTTGGGGTAGATATGTGAAGTCCCCCTTGTTAGAGTCCGGAATCGGAGTACGGATCTAGGCATGCTGTGTGAAGCCCATCTAGACATGCTAGTCTGGATTGGTGATTCTTGTTTGCACATTGGAGAAGAATCCGTGATTATTGCTTGTATGCATGAAATCCGTGGTGGATACCTGTGGCTTGGTACCGCAGGAAGTACTGGAGGAAGTCTAGGAAATGGAGAGAGTTGGGTTCAACTCTTGTGGCCATGAGTGCCATGTGGTATGAAGTTGAGCCATTGGGCTACAACTGGACGAGTGTCTTGGTGGCGGACGGGCAAGGTGAAGCTGTACCCGCATCAGTCCAGTGTTGAGTCTGTTGATTTTGAGCAACGGGCAAGGTGGATCTGTACCCGCATTATGGTTGTCTAACCTTGGGTGCTTAAGGCCCTATTAGGATCATATAGCGAGAGTCGACGGCTTGCGTGCCGATTAGACTAGAAATGCTCAATTTGGACCGTCATGTCTGACACCTCTGAACGGTAGTGGGATCCGGTGTTTTCGGTACACTCGAATGTGCCCTGAGAGAACGGAGTGTCGGGCCGTCGTGCCGACGTTTATGATATGTATTGACTGTGCGGTCGTGCACGTCTTGCGTGGTTTGCTATACATAATTTTAAAAAATGCTTTGCAGAGATGGAATTCCGCTGCCCGTTATAATTTGTCAGCTGAATGCTGACCGTTGCCTTATTTGCCACCGCTTGGTGGATTGGTTCTTGCAGGTGCAGGAGGTGCTGGTCCAAGCGGAACTTAGCGGGCTGAAGCCCAAGCTGCGCTGCTGCCCTCAAAGGCATTATTTTGTTTCTTCTTGTTCATGTGTGGCCGGCCTGCGTGCCGATGTCTATAAACCACACCTTTGTTAATAGAAATTTGTAAGGCCTTAAGGCCAAATACTTGGGTTCTATACATTCCTATGTTGTAAGTGGACAATTTTTATTTTACTTGAGTTCAAGGATTCAACCGTGAAGCTTCCGCTAGAATGCTCTGTGTTAGGATGCATTGGTTCTATGATATTATTTAGTCGCGTCTCCGCCTGTTTATAGAATATGGTGTAGGCCCCGGCCGAACCCTCTATTATATTCTTCTTGACGGGTAGAGGTGTTTCATATGCCTCTAGGTATGTGTGAGGATTTAGGTAGCAGAATGACTTTACATGGTTCACACATCCCTAGATGGGGCACTCATGTAGAAATTATATACATACATGCTATAACTCGTGATATTGTGTTTACCACGTTAGAAATAACTTGAATAATCAATGTCGAGATACATATGCGTTTTTATAAAGGGTCGAACTTTAGGCCAAATCTCTAGTGGTCAAGTCTTGGGTATACAAGTTAAAGTGTATCTATCTATGTGGGTAGATTTCGATTGTTTTATGGTCCGTGAAATCCAAACTATATAATTGATAGCCCAACGCATCTAAATAAAAAAATGAATGCTATCAAGTCATGTGTCAATGATACCCCCATGCACTACTCACTCCACCTGATAAGTCTTGATGAACATTGTGAGGATGTGCACCTTGGTCCAAAAAGTCATTTCAATCTTGTGCATGGACTAGAACCTTCAGCTTAGTGCCCCTAGTTTTAGCCTTGGTATAACGTTGATAGCAATGTGATGTGATTTTTCATTTTATTCCTCTCATGATAGCAAATTTACTTACTGAGATACACATGTAATTAATGTTAATTCTAATTGATGTTTGTCTTTTGATGCTACACGTGCACATGTCATTGCTCTATCTAATGCTTCCATGAATGAGAATTGGATTGACACACCACTATATGTCTATTGCACGTTAGTTCTAGCACATTATTTCTTTTCATGACTTATACAATGTTCCTCTGTACTAATTAACTAATTCTTTTAGCATTGTACTCTCCATCAGTATTTACTTTGTTTACCAGTGTTATCCACTCTATTATATCTCTGTAACTTCTTCAAACAAATTTTAGTGAGTACTGCATTCATCAGTTTTACCTATATGCTTACTATTCTCTGATTTCATGTTTGGTCACCCTATTATTTTTTGCCTCTCGTTTCACTTTCTATAACGTGCACTGTTTGCTTTCATTATCATGCTCGTTATATACTGCATTTTGTTTCTCTCGTGCATGCGTATGTTCACTTTTAGTCTGCCTACCCCCTTTTGATAATTTCAAAGGGGGAGAGTAGATTGTTCATGAGTCATGGGTAAGAGTAGATCACATGTAGGGGGAGCTCATTTCATTGTGTGCACTTAGATAGGGGGAGCATGTAGAACACACATATAAGGGGAGCGTAGGTGTAGGGGAAGTTATATAGAACCTGAAACCTTAGCTTTAAAGATTATCTTTTATATATACACTATATCATGCACTTATTGTTATATCTCATGAACGGAATTTGATATTATCAAAAGGGGGAGTTTGTTGGAGCGAAGGGTTCATATATCCTCAGTATTATAATATCAATTCCCAGTTTATACTTGATAAATTCTTGTGTTTAGTATAGTGTGCAGGTTTACAGGTTCAAAATATGCAGGAAGCTCTCCTATAGTACCTACCGTCGATCGGTAGCAGTTACCACCGGGCGGTAGCCTGAATTAAAAGGGACAAAGTTCTCAGGAAACTACCGTGTTGCGCTAGTCCTACCGCCCGCGCTAGCTCGAGAATTATTTCAGCCAGGGGCTCGGGAACCTACCACGCTAGAGCTACCTTTGTACCGCTCCATGTTAACTCACTTGACTATCATCGAGACGCAAGCGACGAGATGACTAGACTACTGCCAGGTGCTAGCTACCCACCGCACCGCGCTAGCATTGGAAAAAGGAAAATATTCATTTTGAGTATTATTCAAAATTTGGAGGAAAGCTGTCAAAATCAAGCGCGTGAACCTACCGCCAGACGCTATCCTTACCGCTGACGATAGGCTGTTTTTACAAAGATGTATAAAAAGGCGCCTCATTTTTTGTGTCCCTTAACCAAGACGAAAAGAGACTTCGATCTGCGAATTCTAGGGCCCGGCTGCCGCTCTGTGGTCTGTTCCACCATCTCTGTCAAAGGAAAAGAAGACCGCTTCCCTCCAGTTTGCGAACGAAGAACTCCGGCGAGCTAAGAACAACAAATCATGCAAAGAGTTGATCGGTTGCAAGCCTACGAAGATTTCTAGCACTGATCACAGATCGATCAACGGAGGAGTCATATTGTGGGAGATTTGAGCTTTAATCCTTTTATATTCTTGTGTACTTTTTCTCTTCTTCGTAGTCTTGTGGTGAGGAAAATCGACAGGTGAAGGTCATCGGGATCCGGGAAGGAAATGTGAGAAATCGTCTCGGGGAAGGAACGTCTAGATCGCGGTATCTAGCGGGGCTCTAAGACCCCCTCCTTGCGTGACAGTGAAGAGCCAGCTCGAAGACCTTTCTTTGAGGACAAGGGAGAGAGCCAACCAGTCCGTGGAGCGGGTTAGTAAAGAAAACCAAAAGTTGTTTTAATTCACCGCCTTCGATCTCTGGCGTCACAGAGATCAAGTTTTGTAATCTTTAAAAATAGTTGTTGATTCAATTTGCAATAAAATTCATTTTCGGTTTCATTATGAAAGTATCTAGTGTCGACTAAGTCCATCTATGGGGGGGGGGGATAGGTGTCATGCAGTCTTTTACGGAATTTAAATTACCTGCACAAATAAACAAACACATCACAAAAAAGCACACAAGCAATTATAGTGGTTCCCCGATTTTGGTACGTCCACTCTCCCCCTTCGACCTATCTCCCACCAAGGGACGACTCGGTCACTTCATCAACCGGATTGAAATCCAATCCTCACACTATCGAAGGAACTCTTCCAACCAAAGGAGTCACTACTCCTCAACCATGGGTTGCACCCAACCCTTACAACTTGGAATCAAAATTCCTTTACAATAAACTAAACTTGAATGTAAAGAAAATACAAACAAACTTTTCGAGATTCCGTTGTCCTTCTTCGTTCGTTGAAGCTTTCTTTAAAGAGACGAAGAATCCACGACCGGTGTTCTCTCTTGGAGAGGATCTTGACAAGATCGGCAGCGGAAAGTGAATGCGGCGGCGATGCTTTGTAGATCCAAACTTCTTGACGAAGCAAGCAAGGTCTACCAACGATCTCAATCGGATCAGTCGTCTCAATCGATTCAGAATGAAGAACAATCCACGTTCGACCAATCGATAGACAAGAGATCTCGAGAGATAAGCATGAGATGCTAGGCTTGCCTCGGTCCTGTCATCGGATGATCAAAGAATCTCTGAGATCAGCGGCGGCGACTAGCTTGCGAGCGGTGACGGCGATCGGTGAAGTTCCGCGATTGGCTAGGGCACGCTCGGCCTCGGTTTTTATTTTCCGTTATTCGATTCCTCGATATGTTCAAATACGCGAGTATATATACTAGAAGCCAACCCTAAATGACCGTTATGGGGCCCACAAGGAGAAGCCCTAGTCCCGGTCAAAATGGCGCACAACGAACTTGGTTCGATCTAGCGGAAGGGAATTTTGCCTAAGAAAAAATCGGCGAGAATCGATGGTGATTCCCGTTGAAGTCGGCGAGAATCACTCACGATTCGCGTCGAATTTTCCTTGGCAGAATTCCAGTTGGAAATCTGGTCATCCGGAGGGAATCGGCGGGAATGCAAGGTGATTCTCGTCGAATCGGCAAGAATCACTTGGTGATTCCCATCGATTCTGCCTTAACAGAATTCTTGTAGGAGGACAGTAAGGCAGATGAAGTCGGCGGGAATCACTGACAGATTCTCGACGATTCGGCAAGAATCAATAATGATTCCCGTCGAATTGGCGAGAATCACTTAGTGATTCCCGTCGATTTTGACTTAGACGATTTTTCTCTTCCTTCCTATGAACTTGGCCTTTGACCCATCTGTGCTCCTCTTCTGTTCTTGATCTATCTCGACCCTGTACTTGAAAATAAGTACACTCAAATAGAGAGAGCACAAGTGAGTCAACACACTGATCTGCTCAACGAGGGATTACGTTGCGCAGACCCGTGTATATTGACCCACTGCACCCTGACATTGGTGTGTACTTAGCATGGAATAGCTGCAAGCACAACTTGATAGAAAATCATCAAATACATTGTCATTTCACCATAGCTTGTTCAGGGGCTTCTTCAAATCAGGTTCATTGTGGATACAATACCCAACAATCTCCCCTTATTTGAAGAAGCCTAAACCCTACAAGCTAAGGTGAATAGAACATATGGGAATGAAAATCATAAACAAAAAATTCAGTTAAGAGTGAAATTAATTACCATTTTCTTGAGAGCATACTTAACATTTGCAGCCACCTTAGCCTTAGCTGAGAGGGTAATCTCCCCCTTTTAGGCTTCTGTAACTCTGAGACTTCACATGGAGTCACATACTCCCCCTCAGATCTTGCATCCGTGCTCGAGCTTGAGTTCCTTGTTGATGCCCCCCTTGATCCAAGAGCCTTGAACCTTACAGTCCTCAATCTTCAAAGTTTAACATGCCGAGTTAAGTTTTGAAGAGACTTAACTTGGCCTCGTCTGGGGGCTTCGTGAAGATATCTGCAACCTGCTTATCCGTTGGGACATAGCAGAGAGATATATCTTTGTTTTCCATATGCTCCCGAATAAAGTGATAGCGCACTTCAATATGCTTTGTTCTACTGTGCGACACAGGATTGTTCGCAATTGCTATTGCGCTCGAGGAGTCGGAATACATCAGAACTTCTCTGAACTGCAAGTCATAATCTTTGAGTTGATTTCTGATCCATAGAAGTTGTGTGCAACAACTGTCTGCTGAGATGTATTAAGATTCAGCCGTAGAGGTTGCGACACAATTCTGCTTTTTACTGTTCCATTAATTAAGCCTTCTTCCGAGGAATTGGCACGTCCCGAAAGTGCTTTTCCTATCATCCCTGCTTCCTGCAAAGTCAGCATCTTAAAAGCCTATCAGCTCAACATCATTGTTTCTTGGGTACCACAAGACATGAATTGGTGTACCTTTAAGGTATCTAAGAATTCTCTTTGCAGCAACATAATGAGATTCCTTAGTGTTCACCTGATATCTGGCACAAACGCATGTGGAAAACATAATATCCGGTCTACTAGCAGTAAGGTAGAGCAGGGATCCAATTATGCTTCTGTATTTGGTTTCATCAAAAGGTTTCCCTTTCTCATCCTTGTCCAGAGACACAATGGATCCCATTGGAGTCCTCATAGAGGTTGCATTCCCCATTCCGAATTTCTTGAGGAGTTCATTTGTGAACTTCGTCTGAGAAATGAAAATTCCATCCTCAGATTGTTTCACTTGAAGTCCCAATAAATACTTTAACACTCCCATGCTGCTAATTTCAAACTTTCCTTGCATAAGTTTAGAAAACTTCTTGCCAAGATTGTTGTCTGTTGATCCGAATATTATGTCATCGACATAGATTTGCACCAGAAAGATCTTAACTTTGACTTCCCTAAGAAACAATGTCTTATCTATTTTTCCTCTCGAGAACATGTTCTCAAGAAAAAAACTAGACAGAGTCTCAAACCAAGCTCGAGGAGCTTGTTTTAAGCCATATAATGCTTTATTAAGAAAATAAACATGATTAGGAAATGAGGGGTTAACAAAACATGGGGGTTGCGCGACATATACTTCCTCTTTCAAATTTCCATTTAGGAATACAGATTTCATGTCCATCTGATAAACAGTAAATCCTTTGTGATAGGCATATGCCAGGAACAATCTGATCGCCTCCTGCCTTGCAACTTGTGCAAAGGTTTGGTCGAAGTCAATCCCCTCCTCCTGTCTATAGCCTTATGTAACCAGTCTGGCCTTGTTCTTGATGATGACACCGTGTTCATCCAGTTTATTTCTTAAGATCCACTTGGTGCCGATCACATTCTGGTTCTTTGGTCTGGGAACAAGCGTCCAGCCGTTGCATCGTTCGAATTGATGCAATTCATCTAGCATGGAAAATATCCATGACGCATCTTTGTTCGCTTCGTCGAACTTCTTTGGCTCAACCTGTGAAAGAAAACTAAGGTGCAAAATCTCGTTAATTGTACCTCTCTGAGTTCTAACACTGTCACGAGGATCTCCTATGATCTGATCTCTGGGATGATCCCTCACGTGTCAGAGCTCTAGGAGTCTGGCATCTGGAGCTCTGACATCTTCTCGGGCTTCTCCTTCTTCTGGGAGATTTTCTCCATCCTTATCATCAACTTCTCCATTGGCGTTGAGGTGGAAACCTTAATGTACATGGGAGTTGCACCTTTTGTAGTCTCATCGAGACTTAGCTGTTCAAGTCTTGCACCTGCATCTTCAAGAATGCCACTGGAAGAATTGCAATGAAGCAAGCTTCCTTCACCAAAAAAACCATTAATGGACTCCTCTACCACAAGGGTTTTCTTATTGAAGACCCTATATGCCCGACTATGGATACTATAGCCCATGAAGATGCCTTCGAAGCATTTTTATCCGAATTTAGTATGTGGGTACTTCTTATTATTGAGTACATAGCATCTGTAGCCAAAAATCCTTAAATAGGACATTGTCGGTTTCCTGCCTTTCAATAGCTCATAAGGCGTCTTACGATGATTCTTGTTGATCAATGCTCGGTTCTGCACATGACAAGCGGTGTTGACAGCCTCTGCCCAGAAGTACTCTGGAAGAGAGGCGTCATTCAACATTGTCGTACATGCTTCAATGAGCGTTCTATTTATCCTCTCCGCAACTCCGTTTTGACGAGGAGTACGCGGGGAGGAAAACTCATGAAAGATACAATGTTCTTCCAAGAATTCTGTCATAGCACCATACTCGAATTCTGTTCCATGGTCACTTCTGATTTTGACCACGGAGCAGTTAAGTTTGTTCTGGATCCGCTTGACAAAATTAGTGAAGATGTCAAACGTATCTGACTTTCATTTAAAAAAGAACACCCACGTAAACCGAGAGTGATCATCAATAATCACTAGCGTATACGATTTGCCTCCTAAGCTATGAACTTGCACTGGACCGAACAAGTCCATATGCCGAGAAGATAGAGACATCTGGAGGAGTCTTTGTCTGCAATGCCCTTAATGGTAACCTGAGTCTGTTTGCCCTTCTGGGATGCAAGAATAAGGGCTATCTTTGATGCACTTAATAGTAGGGTCATCCCTTACTAAGTTCTTGGAAAACAAAATATTAATTATCTTGAAATTAATATGTGCAAATCTCTTGTGCCATTGTTCACAAAGAGATGCACTGCCTTTTGCTACTAGGCACACGGGGGTAGAAGAATCTAAGCTAAGAAAATCTAAGAAAAAGATATTTCTGCTCCTAATGTCAGTTAATACTGTCTCCGAAGAGGCACACGATATTATCAAGCACTTATTCTTGCAGAACTTAACGTTGTATCCTTTATCACACAACTGGCTTACACTGATCAGGTTATGGTTTAACACTTCAACATAGGCCACGTCAGTGATAGAGAATACACCGTTAGAAATCATACCATAATCTCTGTTGACTCCTCGGTCAGATCCTCCAAAGATGACTTTGGGTCCATTTTTGACTGGGGAGTAATCACGCAACAGGCTTCTTATCCCGGTCATATGCCGGGAACATCCACTGTCCAAGTACTAGATTGGCGTTTTGGTGGCCTTTGGACATACCTGCAAAACTGAATTAGTTTCCCTTAGGAACCCAATCGAACTTTGGTCCTAGATTCCTTATTAGCACACTCCCCCTCGGGTGGTTAACCCTACGAGTGGTCGGCCTCACATTGCTAACATGAGGAGTCTCGTTGAATCTTGGATTAAACCAGCAATCCACGCAAAAGTGACCAACTTTGCCACAGCACCAACAGTCAAACCTATTGTATCGCTTCCTAGGCTACAGCTTCACCTTGGGAACGGTGGGTCCAGCCGGGGCCTTGGATCTGGAGGTGGAGGCATCATGATAACAGCAGTCACATGATTTCTTCACTTCCTGTTCCTTAAGTATAATAGGCTCGGCTTTTGGTGCCTGCTTCCTATTATGGCCGCTAGAGAAGCGGCCATAATTCTCCACTTGGATTTCCTCATAAGGTGCCTTGAAGACACTCTCACCATAGTTTCGGGGGAAGGTCCAACAATCATACCGGCTCTTGGTCTTTTCAACTGAGGGTCGGAAGAAGTGGCCATAGGTTGACTCAAAGTCCTGCTCATTACAAGGAAAGCTAGGCTTTCTAAATACAATAGGGTCGAGTGGGGCCTTTACCTTTTCTACAGCAGAGTCCCTCTTAGCAGCCTTATTTTTCCTCTGTTTTCTGTTTCTCCTAGATGATTTACCAGGCACACCCACATGCCCTAAGCCAGCCCCCTAAGCTTGAGCAGAGAATTCATCAATTAGAGGAAGAACGGTCTTGGGCTTGGAGAAGCTTTTGACAATCTTCCTTTCTGCCGCAAGCTGTTCTTCCAACTTGTTAATTTCTTCCTGTTTTTTGTCAAGGAGCCTTAGAGACTCTGAGTGCTCAGAAGTCAGGTCCAGGTGTTCCTGTCGGAGAGAGATCAAGCTAGTGATCTCTTCTCTCAGAGACACACCCTGAGCCTTAAGGAATTTGACTTCCTTTTTCTGAGCCCTCAACCTCTTGCGGCATTCCTCAAAGGTATTGGGCAGAAGCTCATACTTTTCGAGGAGCTCAGCTTCACGAGAAGATGGGTTGTCCTCAAGATCATCATCAGGATACTCAATGTCAGAGTCAGAGAGGGGGGTACGATCTTTTACCTTCCCAGAAAATGGGGGGCAGTCTCCTTCTGAGTCGGAGCGACCCACTAGCCCGAAGTAGGCTTCCTCATCATTACTGGAGTCTGACGAATCAGATTCATTCAGTGTCTTTGGCTTTTTGGCAATGTAGCTCCTCTCCTTATTCTTTTCTTTAGAGGACCTGTGCTCCTCTCACTTCCCCTAATCTCTCTTGCTTTGGTGGGAGTCAGCAACGACGTGGCCTGGCTTATTGCATCCAAAGCAAATAATGTCATCAGAGCGATGTTTGTTCTGTTTGGATTCATACCTGTCAAAAGAATAATTCTTCTTCTGATGTCTGGTGGAGGAGCCTTCTCTCTTTCTTTGATTCCTCAACTTGAGGAACTTCTTGAACTCCCGAGTGATGAGGGAGAAGTCTTCTTCAGATAAATCTAAGCCGGAAGAGCATGACTCAGAGTCTTCTTCCTCGTCCTTTTTCTGAGAGAGGGACGAGGCTGCACCCTTGCCTTTCCTTGAGTGATTGGCCTTCAGGGCTACAGTCTTTTCTCTGGCAGCGGCTTTATCGGCTTTTTCTTCAGCTTTTCTGGTGTTCAGCTGAAGCTCATAGGACAAAAGTTTCCCAAATAAAATCTGGGGATCAGTTTCTGCAAGCTTGCCAAATTCTTTGATGGAGCATATCTTGGTGTCTCATTCCTTATTAAGGGATCTAAGGAATTTGTCATTTAGTTCACCATCGGTGAACACTCAGCCATAACCCTTCAGGGCATTGACGATCTTCAGGAAGTTCTCAAATGTCACTCTGATTTCTTCCTTGGGACCTTTCCTGAAGGCCTCATACTTCTTGTTCAGAAGGGATCTTCGATACTCCCTTACTTCATCTGTGCCTTCCATCAGAATGATCAGGCAGTGCCATATGTCCTTGGCAGTCCTGCAGTTGCAGAAAATCTTCATCATGGAATCATCGACAGCGCTTACTAGAATGTTCTGAGCTTTCTTGTCAAGTCCGACGAGCACCATCTCATCCTTATAGATTTCGGAGAGTTTCTTGGGAACTTTTTTGGTTGGATCAATGGTGGAGGCCTTAGGGGGGATATAAGGTCCCTCCTCCATTATCATGAAGAGTCGGGGGTCGACTGCTTCTATGTAGTACCTGATCCTTTCCTTCCAGATAGGAAAGTTCAGCTTGGTGCACACTGGGATCTTCCCTGAATACTTGAGTCCTTCCATTTCAGTGATCTTCTTTCTTCTTGACACTAGACAAGGGATCTTACTCAAGGTGTTAACCTTATTTATGAGCAACCTTCCTCTGATACCACTTGAAAGTATTTAGTGTCGACTAAGTCCACCTATGGGGGGGGGGGAATAAGTGTCGTGCAGTATTTTACGGAATTTAAATTACCTGCACAAATAAACAAACACAGCATAGAAAAGCACACAAGCAATTATAGTGGTTCCCCAATTTTGGTACGTCCACTCTCCCCCTTCGACCTATCTCCCACTAAGGGACGACTCGGTCACTTCACTAACAAAATTGAAATCAAATCCTCACACTACGGAAGGAACCCTTCTAACCAAAGGAGTCATTACTCCTCCACCATGGGTTGCACCCAACCCTTATAACTTGGAATCAAAATTCCTTTACAATAAACTAAACTTGAATGTAAGGAAAATACAAACAAAATTTTGGAGATCCCGATGTCCTTCTTCGTTCGTTGAAGCTTTCTTGAAAGAGACGAAGAATACATGACCGGTGTTCTCTCTTGGAGAGGATCTTGACAACATCGGCGGCGGCAAGTGAATGCGGCGGTGATGCTTTGTAGATCCAAACTTCTTGATGAAGCAAGCAAGGTCTACCAATGATCTCAATCGAATCAGTCGTCTCAATCGATTCGGAATGAAGAACTATCCTCGTTCAACAAATCGAGAAACAAGAGATCTCGAGAGAGAAGCGTGAGACGCTATGCTTGCCTCGGTCCTGTCGTCGGAAGATCAAAGAATCTTTGAGATCAGCGGCGGCGACTAGCTAGCAAGCAGCAATGGCGAACGGTGAAGTTCCGCGATCGGCTAGGGCACGCTCGTCCTCGGTTTTTATTTTCCGTTATTAGATTCCTCGGTAAGTTCAAATACGCGAGTATATATACTGGAAGCCAACCATAAATGACCATTGTGGGGCCCACAAGGAGAAGCCCTAGTCCCGGTCAAAACGACGTACAGCGAACTTGGTTCGGTCCAGCGGACGGGAATTTTGCCTAAGGAAAAATCGGCGAGAATCGCTGGTGATTCCCGTCGAAGTCGGCGGGAATTGTAACGGCCTCCCCAGCACCATGCTCGCAAGGACGGCTGCCGGCACACCCAGCACCACGCTCGAAAAGGTTCAGCCTAACCAGGTCTGCAGACCATGCACCCCAACCCCTCTCCCTCCACAGGCGGGTTGTTGGTGGCCGTAACCCCCCTTAGATGAGTCAAACTCGATAGTCAAGCCCGCACTACGGGGACTTCCCAGGAGGTCACCCATCCCAGTACTACTCCAGCCCGAGCACGCTTAACTATGAAGTTCTTTCAACTCTCATAGTTAAGCGTGCTCGGGCTGGAGTAGTACTGGGATGGGTGACCTCCTGGGAAGTCCCCGTAGTGCGGGCTTGACTATCGAGTTTGACTCATCTAAGGGGGGCTACGGCCACAACAACCCGCCTGTGGAGGGAGAGGGGTTGGGGTGCATGGTCTGCAGACCTGGTTAGGCTGAACCCTTTCGAGCGTGGTGATGGGGGTGCCGGCGGCCGTCCTTGCGAGCATGGTGCTGGGGAGGCCGTTACAAAAAGTGCACTTTTTTGTAACGGTCCAGGCCCGCCAACCCGCGGGACCCAGCTGGAATCGCCGGCCCACCAGTAGTCCAGACCCGGGCCCACTACTGGCAGTAAGCCTATCACATTCAAGCCTGCAGGCCGTACACCCCAACCCCTATCCATTCACAGGCGGGTTGTTGGTGGCCGTAGCCCCCCTTAGATGAGTCAAACTCGATAGTCAAGCCCGTACTACGGGGACTTCCCAGGAGGTCACCCATCCCAGTACTACTCCAGCCCGAGCACGCTTGACTATGAAGCTCTTTCAACTCTCATTACCAATTGATCTGCAGCTCAATTGTTGATGAGAGTTGAAAGAACTTCATAGTTAAGCGTGCTCGGGCTGGAGTAGTACTGGGATGGGTGACCTCCTGGGAAGTCCCCGTAGTACGGGCTTGACTATCGAGTTTGACTCATCTAAAGGGGGCTACGACCACCAACAACCCGCCTGTGAATGGAGAGGGGTTGGGGTGTACGGCCTGCAGGCTTGAATGTGATAGGCTTACTGCCAGTAGTGGGCCCGGGTCTAGACTACTGGTGGGCCGGCGGTTCCAGCTGGGTCCCGCGGGTTGGCGGGCCTGGACCGTTACAAAAAAATGCACTTTTTGTAACGGCCTCCCCAGCACCATGCTCGCAAGGACGGCCGCCGGCACCCCCAGCACCACGCTCTAAAGGGTTCAGCCTAACCAGGTCTGCAGACCATGCACCCCAACCCCTCTCCCTCCACAGGCGGGTTGTTGGTGGCCGTAGCCCCCCTTAGATGAGTCAAACTCGATAGTCAAGCCCGCACTACGGGGACTTCCCAGGAGGTCACCCATCCCAGTACTACTCCAGCCCGAGCACGCTTAACTATAAAGTTCTTTCAACTCTCATCACCAATTGAGCTGATGAGAGTTGAAAGAACTTCATAGTTAAGCGTGCTCGGGCTGGAGTAGTACTGGGATGGGTGACCTCCTGGGAAGTCCCCGTAGTGCGGGCTTGACTATCGAGTTTGACTCATCTAAGGGGGGCTACGGCCACCAACAACCCGCCTGTGGAGGGAGAGGGTTGGGGTGCATGGTCTGCAGACCTGGTTAGGCTGAACCCTTTCGAGCGTGGTGCTGGGGGTGCCGGCGGCCGTCCTTGCGAGCATGGTGCTGGGGAGGCCGTTACAAAAAGTGCACTTTTTATAACGGTCTAGGCCCGCCAACCGGCGGGACCCAGGTTGAACCGCCGGCCCACCAGTAGTCCAGACCCGGGCCCACTACTGGCAGTAAGCCTATCACATTCAATCCTGCAGGCCGTACACCCCAACCCCTCTCCATTCACAGGCGGGTTGTTGGTGGCCGTAGCCCGCCTTAGATGAGTCAAACTCGATAGTCAAGCCCGTACTACGGGGACTTCCCAGGAGGTCACCCATCCCAGTACTACTCCAGCCCGAGCACGCTTAACTATGAAGTTCTTTCAACTCTCATCACCAATTGAGCTGCAGCTCAGTTGGTGATGAAGGTTGAAAGAACTCCATAGTTAAGCGTTCTTGGGCGAGAGTAGTACTGGGATGGGTGACCTCCTGGGAAGTCCCCGTACGGCCCAACTTAACTGTCGAGTTCGCTCATCAAAGGGAGGCTGTGGTCACCAACAACCCGCCTGTGGAGGGAGAGGGGTTGGGGTGCTTGGGCTGCAGCCCGGTAGCGTCGCCTAAAGCGGAGCCGTGACGCTGTCACGTTGGATCGGCTAGGGGCGTTATAATAAAAAGTGCACTTTTTATAACGGTCCAGGCCCGCCAACCCTGCGGGACCCACCTGGCACCGCCGGCCTACCAGAAGTCCAGACCCGGGCCCACTACTGGCAGTCAGCCTATCACATCAAGCCTGCAGGCCAATGCACCCCAACCCCTCTCCATCCAGGCGGGTTGTTGGTGGCCGTAGCCCCCTTAGATGAGACAAACTCGATAGTCAAGCCCGCACTACGGGGACTTCCCAGGAGGTCACCCATCCTAATACTACTCCAGTCCGAGCACGCTTAACTATGGAGTTCTTTCAACTCTCATCACCAATTGAGCTTCCGTTGGTGATGAGAGTTGAAAGAACTCCATAGTTAAGCGTGCTCGGGCTGGAGTAGTACTGGGATGGGTGACCTCCTGGGAAGTCCCCGTAGTGCGGGCTTGACTATCGAGTTTGTCTCATCTAAGGGGGGCTATGGCAACCAACAACCCGCCTGGATGGAGAGGGGTGGGGGTGCATTGGCCTGCAGGCTTGATGTGATAGGCTGACTGCCAGTAGTGGGCCCGGGTCTGGAATTCTGGTAGGCCGGCGGTGCCAGGTGGGTCCCGCAGGGTTGGCGGGCCTGGACCGTTATATGCTGTGCGACACTGGATTGTTCGCAATTGCAATTGCGCTCGAGGAGTCGCAATACATAGGAACTTTTATGAACTGCAAGTCATAATCGTCGAGTTGATTTTTGATCCATAGAAGTTGTGCGCAACAACTGCCTGCTGAGATGTACTCAGATTCAGCCCTAGAGGTTGCGACACAGTTCTGCTTTTTACTGTTCCACGATATAAGCCTTCTTCCTAGGAATTGGCACGTCCCGGAAGTGCTTTTCCTATCATCCCTGCTTCCTGCAAAGTCAGTATCTTAAAAGCCTATCAGCTCGACATCATTGTTTCTTGGGTACCACATGCCAAGATTTGGTGTACCTTTAAGGTATCTAAGAATCCGCTTTGCAGCGATATAATGAGATTCCTTAGTGTTCACCTGATATCTGGCACAAATGCATGTGGAAAACATAATATCTGGTCTACTGGCAGTAAGGTAGAGCAGGGATCCAATTATGCTTCGGTACTTGGTTTCATCAAAAGGTTTCCCTTTCTCATCCTTGTCCAGCGACACAGTGGATCCCATTGGAGTCCTCATAGAGGTTGCACTCTCCATTCAAAATTTCTTGAGGAGTTCATTTGTGAACTTCGTCTGAGAAATGAAAATTCCATCCTCAAGCCGTTTCACTTGAAGTCACAAGAAATACTTCTGCTCTCCCATGCTGCTCATTTCAAACTTCCTTTGCATAAGTTTGTAAAACTTCTTGCACAGGTTGTTGTCCGTTGAGCCGAATATTATGTCATCGACATAGATTTGCACCAGCAAAATCTTGCCTTTGACTTCCCTAATGAAACAATGTCTTATCTATTTTTCCTCTCGATAACTTGTTCTCAAGAAGAAAACTAGATAGAGTCTCATACCAAGCTCGAGGAGATTGTTTTAAGCCATATAATGCTATATTAAGAAAGTAAACATGATTAGAGAATGTTGGATTAACAAAACCTAGGGGTTGCACGACATATACTTCCTCTTTTAAATTTCCAATGAGAAAAGATTATTTCACGTCCATCTGATAGACAGTGAATCCTTTGTAAGAGGCATATGCCAGGAACAATCTGATCGCTTCGAACCTTACAACTGGTGCAAAGGTTTGGTCGAAGTAAATCCCCTCCTCTTGTCTGTAACCATGAGCAACCAGTCTGGCCTTTTTCTTGATGATGATCCCGTGTTCATCCAGTTTGTTTCTGAAGATCCACTTAGTGCCGATCACATTCTGTTTTTTTGGTCTGGGAACTAGCGTCCAGACGTTACATCGTTCGAATTGATACAATTCATCTTGCATTGCCAAAATCCATGACGTATCTTTGTTCGCTTCGTCGAACTTCTTTGGCTCAACCTGTGACAGAAAACTTAGGTACAGAATCTCGTTAATTGTACCTCTGCGAGTTCTGACACCATCCTGAGGATCTCCTATGATCTGATCTCTTGGGTGATCCCTCACGTATTTGAGCTATAAGTGTCTTGCATCTGGAGCTCCAACAGCTTCTCGGGCTCCTCCATCTTCTGGGAGAATTTCTCTATCCTGATCGTCATCTTCTGTAGGTGGCGTTGAGGTGGAGACCTTGACGTACTTGAGAGTTTCATATTTAGCAGTCTCATCTAGAATTGATGTTCATGCCTTGCACCTGCATCTTCAAGAATGCCACTGGAAGAATTGCTATGAAGCAGGCTTCCTTCATCAAATACAACATTAATGGACACCTCTACCACTAGGGTTTTCTTATTGAAAACCCTATATGCCCGACTATGGCTACTATAACCCATGAAGATGCCTTCGAAGCATTTTTATCTGAATTTAGTACGTGGGTACTTCCCATTATTGAGTACATAGCATCTGAAACCAAAAATCCTTCGATAGGATATGGTCGGTTTCCTGCCTTTCAATAGCTCATAAGGCATCTTACGATGATTCTTGTTGATCAAGGCCCGGTTTTGCATGTGACAGGCTTTATTGACAGCCTCTGCCAAGAAGTACTCTGGGAGAGAAGCGTCATTCAACATTGTCGTACATGCCTCAATGAGCGTTCTATTCCTTCTCTCCGCAACTCCATTTTGCTGAAGAGTACGCGGGAAGGAAAACTCATGAAAGATACCATGTTCTTCACAGAATTCTGTCATATCTCCAGACACGAATTCTGTTTCATGGTCACTTCTGATTTTGACCACGGAGCAGTTAAGTTCGTTCTGAATCTGCCTGATAAAATTAGTGTATATGTCAAACGTATCTGACTTTCGTTTCAAGAAGAACACCCACGTAAACCGAGAGTGATCATCAACAATCACTAGCGTATAGGATTTTCCTCCTAAGCTATGAACTTGTACTGGACCGAACAAGTCCATGTGCAGAAGATAAAGACATCTGGAAGAGTCTTTGTCAGCAATGCCCTTAAAGGTAGCCCGAGTCTGTTTGCCCTTCTGACATGCAGGATAAGGGCCATCTTTGATCCACTTAATAGTAGGGGCATCCCTTACTAAATTCTCAGAAAACAACATACTAATAGTTTTGAAATTAATATGTGCCAATCTCTTGTGCCATTGTTCACAGAGAGATGCACTGTCTTTTGCTACTAGGCAAACGGGGCTAGAAGAGTCTAATCTAAGAAAATCTAAGCATAAAATATTTCTGCTCCTAATGCCAGTTAATACCGTCTGTGAAGAGGCACACAATATTATCAAGCACTTTTCCTTGCAGAACTTAACGTCGTATCCTTTATCACACAACTGGCTTACACTGATCAGGTTATGGTTTTACCCTTCAACATAGGCTACGTCTGTGATAGAGAATACACCGTTAGAAATCATACCATAACCCCTGGTGACTCCTCGATAAGATCCTCCAAAGATGACTTTGGGTCCATTTTCTACTGGGGAGTAATCACGTAATAGGCTTCTTATCCCAGTCATATGTCGGGAACATCCACTATCCAAGTGCCAGATTGGCGTTTTGGTGGCCTTTGGACATACTTGCAAAATAGAATTTGTTTCCCTAAGGAACCCAATCGAACTTGGGTCCTAGATTCCTTGTTAGCACACTCCCCCTCGGTTGTTTAACCCTATGAGTGGTCGGCCTCGCATTGCTAACAAAAGGAGTCTCATTGTATCTTGGATTAAACCAGCAATCCACGGCAAAGTGACCAACTTTGCCACAGCACCAACAGTCAAACCTGTTGTACCGTTTCCTAGGCTCATGCTTCACCCTTGGAACGGTGGGTCCAGCCGGGGCCTTGGATCTCGAGGTGGAGGCATCATGATGACAGTAGTCACATGATTTCTTCACTTCCTGTTCCTTCAGTATAATAGGCATGGCCTTTGGTGCTGGCTTCCTATTATGGCCGCTAGAGAAGTGGTCATAATTCTTCACTTGGATTTCCTCATAAGGTGCCTTGAAGACACTCTCACCGTAGTTGCGGTGGAAGGTCCAACAGTCATACTGGCTCTTGGGCTTTTCAACCGAGGGTCGTAAGAAGTGGCCATAGGTTGACTCAAAGTCATGCTCATTGCTTGGAAAGCTAGGCTTTCTGAATGAAACAGGACCGAGTGGAGCCTTTTCCTTTTCTGCAGCAGAGGCCTTCTTAGTAGCCTTATTTTTCCTCTGATTTCTGTTTCTCCTAGATAATTTACCAGGCACACCCACATGCCATAAGCCAGCCCCCTTAGCCTGAGCAGAGAATTCATCAACCAGAGGAAGAACGGTCTTGGGCATAGAGAAGATTTTGACAATCTTCCTCTCTGCCACAAGTTGTTCTTCCAACTTGTTGATTTCTTCCTGTTTTTGGTCAAGGATCCTTAGAGAATCTGAGTGCTCAGAAGTCAGGTCCAGGTGTTCCTGTCAGAGAGAACTCAAGCTAGTGATCTCTTCTCTTAGGGACACACCCTCAGCCTTAAGGAATTTGACTTCCTTTTTTTGAGCGCTCAACCTCTTTCGACACTTTTCGAAAGTATTGAGCAGAAGCTCATACTTTTCGAGGAGTTCAGCCTCACGGGCAGATGGACTGTCCTCGTGGTCATCTTCAGGAGACTCAGATTCAAGGTCAGAGTCAGAGAGGGGGGGTGCGACCTTTTACCTTCCCAGTAAATCGGGGACAGTCTCCATCTGAGTCGGAGCGACCCATTAGCCTAAAGAAGGCTTCCTCATCATCACTGGAGTCTGAAGATCAGATTCACTCCGTGTCTTTGGCTTTTTAGAAATGTAGATCCTCTCCTTCTTCTTATCACTAGAGGACTTGTGCTCCTCTCCTTTCCCCTTATCTCTCTTGCTTCGGTGGCAGTCAGCAATGACGTGACCTGGCTTATTGCATCTAAAGCAGATAATGTCAGTACAATGATGTTTGTTCTGTTTAGACTCATACCTATCCGAAGAGTAATTATTCTTCTGATGTCTGGAGGAGGAGCCATCCTTTTTTCTATGATTCCTCAACTTGAGGAACTTCTTGAACTCTCGAGTGATGAAGGAGAATTCTTACTAAGATAGCTCTGAGCCGGATGAGCATGGCTCAGAGTGTTCTTCCTCAGCCTTTCTCCAAGAGCGGGACGAGGCTGCACCCTTGCCTTTCCTTGAGTGATTAGCTTTCAGGGCCACAGTCTTTTCTTTGGCTGCGGCCTTATCAGCTTCTTCTTCAACTTTTTTGGTGTTCAGCTGAAGCTTGTAGGACATTAGCTTCCCAAACAGAATTTGGGGATCAGTTTCTGCCAGCTTGCAAACTCTCTGATGGCGCAGATCTTGGTGTCCCATTCCTTAGTAAGGGATTTAAGGAATTTGTCATTTAGTTCACCATCGGTGAACACTCTGCCATAACCCTTCAGGGAATTGACGATCTTCAGGAAGTTCTCGAATGTCACTCCGATTTTTTCCTTGGGACTTTGCCTGAAGGCCTCATACTTCTGGTTCAGATGGGATCTTCGATCATCCCTTACTTTATCTGTGCCTTCCATCAGAATGATCAGGCAGTGCCATATGCCCTTGGCAGTCCTTCAGTTGATGAAATTCTGCATAATGGATTCATCGACGGCGCTTACTAAAATGTTTTTAGCTTCCTTGTCTAGTCCGACAAGCACCATCTCATCCTTATCCATTTCGGAGAGCTTCCTGGGCACCATCTTGGTCGGATCAATGGTGAAGGCCTTAGTGGGGATATAAGGGCCCTCCTCTACTATCATGAAGAGTCGGGGATCGACTGCTTCCATGTAGAACCTGATCCTTTCCTTCTAGATGGGAAAATTCAGCTTGGTGCATACTGGAATCTTTCCTGAATACTTGAGTCCGTCTATTCCTGAGATCTTCTTTCTTCTTGACACTAGACACAGGATCTTACTCAAGGTGTTAACCTTATTGAAGAGTAACCTCCCTCTGATACCACTTGAAAGAATCTAGTGTCGACTAAATCCACCTATGGGGGGGGGGGGGAATAGGTATCGTGCAATCGTTTGTGGAATTAAATTTACCTGCACAAATTAACAAACAGAGCACAGAAAACACAAAGAATTATAGTGGTTCCCCGATTGGGGTACGTCCACTTTCCCCCTTCGACCTATCTCCCACCAAGGGACGACTCGGTCACTTCTCCAAACGGATTGAAATCCAATCCTCACACGACGAAAGGAATCCTTCCAATAAAGGAGTAACAACTCCACCACCATGGGTTGCGCCCAACCCTTACACAAGGAATGAAAATTCCTTTTCAACAAACCAAAATTGAATGTAAAAGAAAATACAAAAAACGCTTTTGGAGATCCCGATGTCCTTCATCGTTCGTTGAAGCTTGCTTGAAGATTACGAAGAATCCACAACCGAATTTCTCTCTTGGAAATAATCTTGTCAAGATCGGCGGCGGCAAGTTAATTTGGCGGCTATGCTTTATATATCCAAACTTCTTGACAAAGCAAGCTAGGTCTACAAACGATCTCAGTCAGATCAATCGTCTCTACCAATTAAGAATGGAGACGAAGTCTCATTCTACGAATCGGAAGACAAAAGATCTCAAGAGAGATACGTGAGACGCTCTGCTTGCCTCGGTATTGTCGTCTAAAGATCCAAGAAGAACGGAGATTAGCAGGGATGACGAACAGCGAGCGGCGATAAGCGATCGACGGTTTCCGCGATCGGTTAGGGCACGACGTCGGCTACTTTTGATTTCGCGTGAATGACTGTCTGTAGAAGTTCAAAATACGCGTATATATATACCCTGATCCAACCCTAAAGACCGTTATGGGGCCCACAAGGAGAAACCCTAGCCCCGGCTGAAACAGTGCACGGAAAGTTGGTCCGGTCCAACGGATGAGGAAATTTGCCTAAGGAAAAATCGGTGGGAATCGTTGGTGATTCCCGTCGATGTCGGCGGGAATCACTCACGATTCCTGTCGATTCTGCCTTGACTGAATCCCTGTTTGAAAATTGTCAGCCGGAAGAAGTCGGCGGGAGAGGCTAACTGATACTCGACGAATCGGCGGGAATCACTAACAATTCCCGTCGAAGTCGGCGGGAATCACTAGCGATTCCCGTCTAAGTAGGTGGGAATCACTAATGATTTCCGTCGATTTTGACTTAGAAGAATTTTATTCCTTCCTTTGATGACTTGGTCTTTGACCAATCGTTTCTCCTTCTTCTTCTCTTGATATACCTTGACACTGTACTTGAAAATAAGTACACTCCAATAGAGAGAGAACACGTGAATCAACACACTGATCTACGCAACGAGAGATTACGTTGCGCAGACCCTTGTATATTGACCCACTACACCCTAACATTGGCGTGTACTTAGCATTGAATAGCTGCAAGCACAACTTGATAGAATTGTCAAATACATTTTCAATTCACCTTAGCTTGTTCAGGGGCTTCTTCAAATCATGTCTATTGTGGATGCAATACCCAACAATAGCTCCCATAATTCCACAAGAGGAATTAATTCCCCAAGCTATTGCTGAACCAACTCCACCTAGTAAGTTTGTCACACTTAGAGATCAACCTACATCTCAAGTGATTGGAGACATGTCAGTGTGTGTGTAGACAAGGCATCAACTCCACCAAGATATGATTTATGCTTGCTTTATATCTCAAACTGAGCCCCAGTCCATAAAAGAGGTTGAGCAAGATCCATACTGGATCATTGTAATGCAAGTGGAGATCAATAAATTTGAGAGATGTAGAGTTTGCGATTTAGTTCCAAGACCCAAAGAATACCTAGTAATTTGAACTAAAAGGGTTTTTAGGAACAAACTAGATGCTCAAGGTCTTATCATCAGGAACAAAGCAAGGCTCGTGGCTTAAGGATACAGATAAGAGGAAGGCATTGATAATAACCAGACTTTTGCCCCTATTGTAACGATTGAAGCAATCAGGATATTTCTAGCTTATGTAGCCTACAAGAAGTTCATAATATACCAAATGGATGTTATGAGTGCATTCCTTAATGGTGAACTCAAAGAAAAGGTTTATGTGGAACAACCACAAGGATTTATCTCTTCATCCAATACCTCCTATATTTTTAAATTGCATAAGGCTCTCCATGGTCTAAAGCAAGCTCCAAGAGCCTGGTATGAAACCTTAGCTTGCTTTCTCCTAGAGCATAACTTTTCTAGAGGCATTATGGATAAGACTTTATTTATTAAGCATCATCATGAAAAAATCTTGTTATTACAAATATATATAGATGACATTATTTTTGGTTCTACTGATTCCAAACTATGCAAAAAGTTCTCTAACCTTATGCATTCCAAGTTTGAAATGAGTAGCATGGATGAAATTTTTTACTTCCTTGGTCTCCAAGTGAAGCAGTCATCTGATGACGTCTTTATATCGAAATCCAAATATGCTATGGAGCTAATAAAAATGTTTGGGACGGCTGCTGCCTCAGCAAAGAAGACACCCATTGCTACAAATTTTTTGATTAACTCTGATGAACATGGCAAGCCTGTTGATCAGAAACTATATAGGGGCATTGTTGGGTCCTTGTTATATCTCACAGCAAGTAGGCCAGACAAAATGTTTGCTACATGTCTTTGTGCTAGGTTTCAGGTGAATCCTAAAAAATCTGACCTTATTTTCCTAAAAAGAATTTTTAAGATATATAAAGAGTTGCCTATATTTTGGACTCTGGTATCTAACTGAGTCAGAATTTGAGTTGACTGGATACTCAAATGCTGACTTTGCTGGATGTAGAGTGGACAGAAAGAGCACATCAGGGACATATAAGTTCCTTAGTGATAGGCTAGTGACTTGATTTTGCAAGAAGAAAACATATGTGTCTACTTCAATAGTAGAAGCTGAATATATAACAGCTGGCAGTTGTTGTTCCCAGATGCTATGGATTCAGAACAAACTGCTAGATTATAGTGTCAACTTAAATAATACAACTATAGTTTCTAATAATATTAGTGCAATTTCGATTGCACAGAATCCAGTGCATCATAGTAGAACTAACCATATAAATGTAAGGCATTATTTCATTAGAGAGTGTGTAGACAAAAAGAAAATTTATCTTACCTTTGTCTCTACTGATTTGGAAAGGGCAGACATCTTCACCAAACACTTGGATGAGAAGAAAATTCTATTATTTTTGAATCAACTAGGTATGATAAATATCGAAGAATTAATTTAACTTTCTGTCTGTGGTCGAAGAATTTTCCACAGTTCGTCGAACGGAGATCGACGAACTGAGAAAAAGTTCTTGAGAAATTCGTCGACCTGAGACCGACGAACTCTCTATGTGATGTTTTAATCGTCGAACACAGATCGACGATATTGCTTCAGAAAATTTTCGTCAACCTGAGAACAACGAAAAGTTTTCATCTCTTCAGATTGAGATTGACGAACTCTTTTGTCAAAAAAATATTTCATCGAACTCAAGTCGAAGAATATTTTTTTTCCCAGGACGGAGTCTAACGCTTTATATTCTGAAAATCTTATAACTAGGATTTCTTCGAGCTCCATCACGCGCTTTCTGTTCCCCTTGCACTTGATCTTTGTGTTTCCTTTTGCAGGCGACCAATGGAGATTCCAACGAGTTCTCTTTCGGCAATGAAATTTGACACCGGCTTTGATATAGATTTTTAATCATTCCAACAGTCGGATAATATTTTATTGAATATTCTGCAGTTGTTTGAGGACCAACAGTTGAAGCAAATCATGACTACCCGAATAAAGATTACAGTAACAGAGATTAGAGAATGGGTATTCACTTCTACTACTCCAAACGCCGACACCATGACCGGTGCAATCTTTAGTAACCAGGTTTCTCTTACTCCCATAGTTTTAACCGAGATTTTTGGTTTAGTTAATGGTGAAGAAGATATAGAGATTGATAGTTCTGATTTTGATGAAATGTTAAATAAAATGGGTCATATTGGAGAGAACCCTAATAAATTGTTGAAGAAAAATTTGTCTGCTGAGTACAAGTTTTTAGCTGATGTAGTGGGTAGAGTGTTGCTAGGCAAGCATACTGCCCATGACTATATTACTAGGCACCAATTTCTGGTAATGTGTTTTGTAGTCAATAAGAAATCAGTAAACTAGGCTAGGATTTTGTTTGATTTGATCACAAAAAAGAATAGTAAGAAGGAAGTGTGTTTTTGAAGAATTCTTGGAATTTTCCTATAGGAAAAAGAATCTTAATCCCTTGTCTCCCAGACCATATTCATAAATGCTTCCAAAAGGCTAACTTGTGCCTTGTTTGGAAGATTTGAGAGGACAATCTCTAAGCCATCAAAGGCTTTATCCTCTTCCAGAACTTCTGAGCATACAAGACCTTCTCTAGCTAATCCCCCACCTCCAAAATATGTAGTTCCCTCCATCGAGATCCATCCCCTCCATCTCAACAACAACCTACTACTCCATAGGTTTCAATTCCTTCATATAATCACCTCTGACAACCCTCCACTTCACAAATTCATATTCCTAAACCACCTATTTTTCCAGTACATGAACCATCTCTAATTCAATCTCCAAAACATACCACACCTCCGTAATCCCCATTACCCCATCATCTTGATGATATACCAGTCACCAACCTTCTATTAATTCCATCTTTTCATGTACTAACATCATCTCCCATCCACAAACCATCATCCACAGATGAACCAATGCCTGACATCACATCTTTCCCCTCATCATCCATCCTACATCCTTCTGTATCCACTTAGACACCATCTGAGTTCATACAATTGGATTCCCCATCGATTTCCTTTCTAGTTGAAGTCATCACTTATAACACCCCAAAATCCCAAATTGGAGTTCAGGCTGGGTGACAAGGGCGTGTCCATATCTATTTGCTCGAGTGTGAAGTTGGTCTTGATTGTGTCTTGAGTGAGGCACACGGCTTGGGACACGGACGTGTCCCAAGACGTGTCCATCTCTGTGTCGTCTCGAGTACTAGACAAAATGCACTCGACTTTTGTCGGGAGGGTACATGTCCTGAGACACGGGCGTGTCAAAGGGCGTGTCCTCCTTGGGTTTTGGCAGGTTTGTGCGGCCTAATGTACACGGCTGGGCTCGGGCGTGTTCTAGGCACACGGCTTGTGACATGAGCATGTCATAGGGCTGTGTCCTTCTCTGGGTTTGTCCATGACATTGAGGACTGGTGAATACGGGCTAGACACGGGCATGTCTGAAGCCATGTCAGGACACATGGCATGTAACACGAGCGTGTCACATGGTCGTGTCCTGTTCTGGGTAAGTCAATTCGTGTGATGCTTATAGTACACGGACTGTGACACAAGCGTGTCACAAGCCATATCAGCCAAAAAATAGATATTTCAAGGCGATTATTGGCCATTCATTTCCTTCAGATGGGATCTAAGGGTCCAATCTTCTCTCTGCTGAGTTAAGTCCAGGACTTGAGAGTTATCTCCCATTCAAAGCTTGGTTATTCTCTTTCTAAAAGGATAGAGAGAAGGGGTAGCAAGGAGGAAGAAGAGATGTGATCCAGCCGCCGGTGGAGCTTCAGCGTTCGGAATTCCGAGGCGAGTCCAGATTTGTGGAGGCAAAAGTGTTACGGTGCTTGATATCCAGCTAGAATTCCATGGCTCCCAAGAGATCGTCAAGGGTAACGATCTTCCTTCTTGGACAAGTGAAGTCCTCGTTTTGGCATGTCTGTGGATTTCCCCCACCAAAAAGTGGCTGTTGAGTGATTTCCTTGGGTTGATTCTTGTAATCCTCAGTCTTGCATATAGATCCGGAAGTGTGTTGTATGAAATATGCATGCTGTGTGAAGACCATCTGGACAGGTTGGTCTGGATTTGTGATGTTGCATCTTGCGCAATGGATAAGACTATGCGTATAAACGTGTGGGTTATGGAGTCGATGGGTTGTGCCTGTGAAGGGTAGTACCAGGAAGTACTGGAATGAAATTCCAGGAAAATACCCTCATGATTCTTGTGTTGTATGACATGTTTGGGTGAGTCTGGGTGCAGAAAGTGAGTTCTACTGAACCCGCCAAGCGACTGTGTGAAACGCTGGCATTATCTCCCCTTTTTGGATTGTGAAGCCAGTCCTTGGTGGATAGTGTGGCTATTGTGAGCTGCGAGCTCTTTAAAAAGGCTTAGTGCCGAAAAGGAAAGGTGAAACCGACCCGCGCCTGTTAATTTGCCATGAGTACATCGGTATTCGATGGTTGCATAGTTACTTGAGAAACGGGGGGTGGCTGATCAGTACCTGTGTTATGTCTGACTGACTGGTAGACCTAGTTATTGGTCTCGTTGTAGCGCATAATGAGAGTCTTAGGCTTGCGCACCGTTAAGACTAAATGCTCAATGTTGTTGGTTTTCGGACCTTGAACGGTGGTGGGACCCTGGTTCGCCAGTAGACCAATAATGTGCCCTGAGTGTACGGATCGTCTAGCCACGTCCCTGATGGTTGCGATATGTTGATTGTGCGTGAGTGCACATTGTATGATATATCTTCTTATGAAAGTTACGCCTGCAAGGAAGGAATATAACTGCCCCGAAAAAGTGATAGGGTCGTTATAGATTGGTCAGCTGAATGATGACTGTTGCATTGTTTGCCACCAAATGGTGGGCTATCCCTGTGCAGGTGCTGGAGAGCTTAGCGGGAAATAAAGGGTTGAAGCCCTTGATGCTGCTGCTGGCCTTTAATGGCTGAGCAAAAGGTTTTGTTATATTCATGTGTGGCCGGCCTGCGCGCCGATGTTTGTAATCCACACTTGTAAAACGTAACTATAAGGCCTTAAGGATAAACTTTTGAGTATATGTTATATATTCCTTCGTGTGTATATATAAATGTGGTTGTTTATATATAGTGAACATTCATGGTTTGAGTTCAATTTAACATCAAAAGCTTCCACTATTATGCTCTGAGTTAGGATGCATACCTTTTTGGTATTAACCTGTGACCTCCCCGCCTGTTTGTGGCATATAGTGTGGGGGCCCGGCCAGACCTTCTATTATATGTTATTTAACGGATGGAGTCATTATATTTTGTTATCAGCTTGTCTCGGTCTTCCTCTTTCGAATTCGTGGTCGAATTCTTTTGTGGGGTGGCGAGCATGTGTAAGTGCGATCTGCTTTAACATTAATGAACTCTTGAATGTCCACTAAGGAATATAAATACTCCTGTTTGAGGAACCTACGCATTCCTATATTATTGTGATTGCTTGTGCAAGGTCGCTAAAGTGTATCTTGTTCACCTATAGGTGACTCATAGTGCTACTGGGCAATCAGATCCCCAGCATTCTGATGAGAGTGCGGCACCAGCTGAGGTTCCTACAACTCCTTCTTCTGCGGAAATAGCCCGTTTAGTTGCTGAGGCGCTATTTTTCATGTTTCATGCACAACCTATTGGGCAAGCGCAGCCGGCTGTGGTGCCAGAACTGATTGCTGTAAGACAAGAACCTGTTAAAGCTATTGATCCTCGAGCAGATGAGCGGCAGTTGAAGCATTTTATATGCTTCAATCCTTCGACGTTTATGGGTGCTGGAACTCTAGTACACGCGGAAGATTGGTTGTCGCGCGTCCAGCATATATTGACGACGATAAAGACGGAGGCAGATCAGAAGGTCACCTTGACCACCTTCTTATTGGAAAGAGAGGCTCGGTTATGGTGGGACGAGATAGAGTTGCATCACCTAGCGGGCAGGTAATTAACACAAGTCTCGATCGAGGAGTTTTCGCGATTATTTTTGGCAAAGAACCTACCAGCGGCAAAACACATCGCCATTGAAAATGAGTTCCAACTTCTAACACAAGGTGAAAGCAGGGAAATACTTGCATGAATTTACAAGGGTGGGTCATTACACGGGGTCTATCTTCGTTGATGAACAACAGAAAATCAATAGGTTCTACGAAGGGTTGTGGGATGAGTTGAGATTTGTACTCTCGAGCTCGGTGAACCAAAGATTTTAGGCGTCAGTTGATACTGGTTGTGCGCTGGAGAGTGATATGAAACGGGTGCAAGGAAAGAGGGACTTGGCTATGATGAAGTATGAGTTCAAAGTTCCCCATCCTGGAAAGTCAAACTACCAAAAGAAGTGGAGCAAGAGAGCCAAATCTTCTGGACAGGCCCCATCTTCAGTTGCATCGGGAGCAACGTCAAAGCAAGAATCTTGTACATGTTTTACATGTGGTAAAGTGGGACATATAGCCCGTGATTATCGGGTTGGTCCACCAAAGGTGGAAAAGAAGACGGTAGCATCTTAGGCTTAGAAGGGAAAAGCATTGGTGGATTCCCCTTCATCCCAGGCGCAACCCCGAGTCTATAATCATGGCCAGCAAGAGACCATAAAGCAAAATGTCATCGTCACAGGTACGAGTAAATTTATTGATTGCTTTTATATTGCATAACTTATATGTAGCTTGTGTATGATGTGTTTATCTTAGGCTTTGTCCTGATTCGGAACAACCCAGCAAGAGCACTATTCGATACGGGTGCTTCGCATTCGTTTATGTCTAAGGACTTCGTAGCTCGAATTGGAGTACCTAGTCATATGACGACAGATAGTGTTAAGGTGGTATTACCGAATGGCTGTATGATGCTTGCGGATAGAGATTGCGATGTGGCAGTGCAAATAGGAAATCAGGTTTTCAGTTTGAGCGCATTTGTACGACCGATATCAGAATTTGATGTGATCTTTAGTATGGATTGGCTCTCGTAGCAGCGTGCCTTTATTGATTGCAATGCAAAGGAGATCACACTGGGCAGAAATACTGAGCTTTAGATTAAGTTCGATGGTAAACGAGGAGTAGGAGGGACCTTTATGTTTGCTCTCCAAGTCGTTAATGCTGTTCGGAAGGGCGTGGAGTTATTCTTCACGCTTATTCAGGTTGTTGAGCCAAGGGCAAGTATGAATGATGTTCCGATTGTGTCGGAGTTTGCCAATGTGTTTACTAAGGATCTTCCTGGGTTACCACCCCAGCGGGAGATCGACTTCTCTGTTGAGTTGGTGCTAGGTGCGAAACCTGTGGCCCGCTCGCCATATTGCATAACGCCAAAGGAAATGGCAGAACTGAAAGTTCAGTTGCAAAAGTTGCTGGAATAGGGATACATACGCCCAAGTATGTCACCTTGGAGCGCACCTGTTCTGCTTGTGAAAAAGAAGGACGGTAGTTTACGGTTGTGTATTGACTATCGTGAATTGAATGAGTTGACAGAGAAAAACAAGTATCCGATTCCGCAGATAGATGACTTGTTTGATCAGCTCGCGTGATCAACCGTCTATTCTAAAATGGATTTAAAATCTGGATATTACCAATTGAGGATTTGGGAAGGTGATATTCCCAAGACAGCATTTGGAACACGCTACGGTCATTATGAGTTCACTGTAATATCGTTTGGGATATATAATGCGTCATCGGTATTCATGGATCTAATGCAAAAAACGTTCTGAGAGTACTTGGATCTATTTGTGATAATATTTATTGATGATATCTTGGTGTACTCTCAATCTAAAGCTGATCATGCGAACCATTTACGATTGGTGTTGCATACCCTGCAGAGAAATAAGCTCTATGCTAATTTCTCAAAGTGTGAATTTTGGTTATCGACAGTGGCTTTTCTTGGCCATGTGGTAAGTGGAGAGTGCATTGCGGTGGATCCGTCAAATATACGTGCCATACGAGAGTGGCCAGTGTTGTCTTCGGTGGCCGAAGTCAGGAGTTTCCTTAGACTGGCAGGCTACTACAGACGTTTTTTTGAAAAATTCTCACGGATCGCTTTGACTCTTACCACATTAACGAGGAAGGATCATAACTTTGTTTGGATACCGGAGTGCGCTCGAGCTTTTGACGAGCTGAAGAGTCATTTGAGCACGGAGCCTGTTTTGACTTCGCCATGTGGTACAGATGGCTATGAGATTTACAGTGATGCTTCACTGAGCGGCTTAGGCTACGTTCTTCTGCAGTTTGGCAAGGTGATTGCTTATGGCTCACGGCAGTTGAAAGTTCATGAGCGGAATTATCCCTTCCATGACTTGGAGTTGGCGGCGGTGATCCTTGCACTAAAATTATGGCGGCACTATTTATATGGTGTAAAAGTAGATATCTATACAGATCATAAGAGCCCAAAATACCTATTGGATCAGAAGGATCTCAATATGCGACAACGGAGGTTGATGGAGGTCCTCGGGGACTACACCTTTGATATCCATTATACTCCCAGGAAGGGAAATGTAGTCGTAGATGACTTGAGTCATAGGACTCCGGTAAAGGCAAATTGGTTACAGATGCATGATGAGCGTCTGATCAAGGAGTTGGAAGCGTTAGAGATTTCTTGTGTTGAAAAGAATTCAACATCCGATGCATGCTTGAATAGGACGGAGGTATAGTATGACCTTGCGGACAGGGTTCAGCGAGCAACGGAGCTTGATGAAAGTCTAAAAACGCTATGCAGTGGATGGTTCAAAAGACCAATTCTCCTGGGATGACGACCTTTTGTGGAAAAAGGGTTGTTTGTGCATCCCAAGTATGGGTAAGTTGAGGGAAGAGTTGATGTATAGGCTCACTTTACAAAATATTCAATTCACCCAGGTAGCACAAAGATGTATAGGGACATGAAAAAGTTATTCTGGTGGCCAGGGTTAAAGAAAGACATAATACATTATGTGGCTCAATGTCAAACATGTGCCTTAGTGAAGGCGGAATGCCAGAAGACCGGAGGTTTCCTGAAGTCGTTACCTTTTCCGGAATGGATGTTTGATGATATTTTGATGGATTTCGTGCACGGTTTGCCGAGATCTCAACGCGAGAACGATTCGATTTGGGTGATCGTAGACCGGTTGATTAAAGTGGCTCACTTCCTACCTAAAAAGAGGGACGATTCAGTGGAAGTCTTGGCGAAGATCTATATTGAGCAGATGGTATGATTGCACGGTGTTCTCTGTAGCATCGTAATTGACCGTGATGTGTAATTCACTTCGAATGATTGGAGGCTGATCCATCGGTTGTTGGGCACAAAGTAATCATACAGTACAGCCTTTTATCCCCAATGGATGGCCAAACTTAGAGGACCAACAGAATGATGGAGGATATTCTCTGAATGTGCGCTTTGGATTTTGGAAAGAGGTGGGAAGATAATCTCTATATGGCAGAGTTTTCCTATAATAAAAGCTACCAAGAGAGTATCGGTATGGAACCGTTTGATGTGTTGTATGGTCGGAAATGTCGTACACCGTTAGCTTGGGTGGAAACAGGTGAATCTAAATTATATGGGCATAAAGAAGTCGAAGAGGCTAATTCAACGATACGCTCTATTCGGGAGAGGCTATTGATAGCCAAAGATAGACAAGCCAAATATTATAATGCCAAGCACCGAAACGTTGAGTTTGCGGTGTGCGATTGGGTCTATTTGAAGATCAAACCATTCAAAGGTTTATCCAGGATTTGGCGTCTGAAAAAGTTAAGTCCGAGATATCTTGATCTGTTTGAAGTGGTGGAGCGAGTTGGGGAAGCTGCCTATCGGCTAGCTCTTTCGGCAGAATTGAGTGGATTGCATGATGTGTTCCACATATCAGTGCTTTGAAAAGACGTAAAAGATCCAGCTCAAGTAATTGCAAATGATCGTGTACCAGACGAATTTGGGCAAATGACGAAGGTTAGGCCCATTCAGATCGAAGAAAGAGCCGATAAACAATTGCGGAACAAGACAATCGGGATGGTCAAGGTCCGGTGGGACAATTGTGGCCATAAGGAGATAACATGGGATCGAGAGCAGACCATGCGGGCTGAATTTCCCGAGCTATTTGTATAAACTGTTGTACAGTGCGTGTCAAGTTGTATCAAACTTTTATGAAGTTATAACATTTTGATTGCTGTTTTTTCTTACCATGTGCAAATTTTGGGACAAAATTTATTGTAAGGAGGGGAGGGTTGTAACACACCAAAATCCCAAATTGGAGTTCAAGCTGGGTGACACGGCCCTGGACATGGGCGTGTCCCAGGGCGTGTCCATCTCTGTTTGCTCGAGTGTGAAGTTGGTCTTGAGTGTTTCTTGAGTGAGGCACACGGACTGGGACACGGGCGTGTCCCAAGCAGTGTCCATCTCTATGTCGTCTCGAGTACTCGATGAAATGCACTCTACATTTGTGAGAGGGTACACGGCCTGAGACACGGGCGTGTCAGAGGGCGTGTCCTCCTCGAGTTTTGGCCAGGTTTGTGCGACCAATTGAACACGCCTGGGCTCGAGTGTGTTCTAGGCACATGGACTGTGACACGGGCGTGTCATAGGGCCGTGTCCTTCTCTGGTTTTGTCAAGGGAATTGAGGCATGGTGAACATGGGATAGAAATTGGTGTGTTTGAAGCCGTGTCAGGACACACGGCCTATGACACGGGCGTGTCACATGGCCATGTCATGTTCTGGATAATTTGGTTCATGTGCCGCATAAAGTACACGGCCTGTGACACGTGCGTTTCACAGGCCGTGTCAGCCCAAAAATAGATATTTCAGGGCGATTTGTGGTCATTCATTTCCTTTAGATGGGATCTAAGGGTCCAAGCTTCTCCCTGCTGAGTTATGTCCATGACTTGAGAGTTATCTCTCATTCAAAGCTTGGCTATTCTCTTTCTAAAATAATAGAGAGAAGGGAGAAAAAGGAAGAAGAAGAGAAGAGATCCGGCCGCCGGTGGAGCTTTAGTGTTCGGAATTGCGAGCCGAGTCCAGATTTGTGGAGGCGAAAGAGTTGCGGTGCTTGCTATACGACAAGAATTCCATGGCTCCCAAGAGATTGTCAAGGGTAACGATCTTCCTTCTTGGACATATGAAGTGCTCGTTTTGGCATGTCTATGGATTTCACCCACCAAAAGGTGGATGTTGAGGGATTTCCTTGGGTTGATTCTTGTAATCCCCATTCTTACTTATAGATCCGTAAGTGTGTTTGACGGAATAGGCATGCTATGTGAAGCCCATCTGGACAGGTTGGTATGGATTTGTGATGTTGCATTTTGCGCACCGAAGAAGACTCCGTGTATAAACGTGTGGTTTATGGAGTCGATGGGTTGTGCCTGTGAAGGGTAGTAGCAGGAAGTACTTTAATGAAATTCCAGGAATATACCCGCGTGATTTTTGTACTGTATGCCATGTTTGGGTGAGTGTTGGTGTAGAAAGTGAGTTCTGCTGAACCCACCAAGCGATCGCGTGGAACGTTAGCATTATCTCTCCTTTTTTGGATTGTGAAGCCAGTCCTTGGTGGATAGTGTGGCTATTGTGAGCTGCGAGATCTTTAAAATGGCTTAGTGCAGAACAGGAAAGGTGAAACTGACCCGTGCCGGTAAATTGGCCATGAGTACTTCGGTATTCGATGATTGCATAGCAACTTGAGCAACGGGGGGGGGGGGGGGGGGTGGCTGATTTGTACCTGTGCTATGTCCGACTGACTGATAGACCTAGTTATTGGTCTCGTTGGAGCACATAATGAGAGTCTTAGGCCTGTGCACCGTTAAGACTAAATGCTCAATACCATTGGTTTTCCCTCTTCCCTCTTCCTCTTGGAGTTCGGCTCCCCTACCCCCTCTCCTTCTTGGCCGCCGGCCACCCCTCTCCTTCCTCTCCCTATTTCGGCCTCCTCACTACCTCCACCTCCTCCTTTCCAATAATCAACCATAACCTTCAATCCCTCTCCAAAAACTGAGCCCTCCTCTTCATCTTCAAGAAGGCCGACCACTTGCAACCTCCCCTAGCCGTCGGCCTCCACCTCCATCACCACACCCGAGCCCCCCTTTCAACATCAACCCGACCACCACCTCTCCTCCACAAAACCATCCTCATCCCTCTCAACAAAACCCGACCATCATATATATCATCTTCCCAAAAACCGATTCCTTTGGTGAGATCCAAATAAGCCCCATCTTCTAATCCAAGAGAAGAATCGTCCAAAGCTTGTGGTGAATCTTATGAAACTTCAACGACGTTGGAAGGCAACGAAGAACTTGGAGTTTCACTCCAACCGGCACGCTTTTGGTGGATCCGGAATGGAGCGATCCAAAGAGAGTTAAATCGGAATCATCTCTTCCGGTTGGGTAACGAACGTCTCCATTCTTGTGTGTTTCTCTCTTAGATCTTTTCTTTGGGCATTTAGCATATCGTGTGATTTGTGATTGGTAGAATTTTCGTGGATAATATCTATTAAATTATTGTTATTGTTATTTGATTCCCATTTGAATTCGTGAGGCGTGGCGGCCCTCATTTTATTTCGTTGGGAGAGAACCACCAGTTATCTGAATCCTTATTTCGGTGGTGTCTCTTTTGGTATAACGTACGCTCGATCGAACCGAGTGGGTTCATTTCGCTTGAGAGGATCTTGGCCTATAGCCTTGATATTATCTTAAGGGGCCTAGCGAACCCCCCCCGAATCCTATTAAATTAATTGTTGCAACTTGCGTAGTGGTTGTGTTTATTCTTCGTGTGAGCGTAATAGTAATTATAATTAAGCGAGCGTGTGAATCCCTTAGCCGTTACAGTGTCGAAACCCGTGGCCTACATCTATTGTACATTCCTTCGTGTGTATATATAAATGTGGTTTTTTTATATATAGTGGACATTCATGGTTTGAGTTAAATTTAACATTAAAAGTTTCACTAGTATGCTCTGTGTTAGGATGCGTACCTATTTTTGTATTAACCTGTTACCTCCCCACCTATTTGTGGCATATAGTGTGTGTCATGACCCGAATTTTCTCAACAATTAAATTATATCATAGTAAGAGAAAATATGCATTGTGATGCCACGTCATGAAGGGGATAACTGCAGACGCTAAGGCAAGACTCCAAACTCTACAGTTTAAAAGAAAATCATAAGTTATTATGAATGAAATCCAGTTAAGTTAGATGATCGTATCCCTCGGCACAGTAGATGAACTAGTCCACGAGTAAAATATATTTATACGCTGCGGAAAATGCTTCAGTTAAGATGATTTGACATCATACATGAGCGTAAATGTCCCCGAAGGACAACTTATGCTTTGCAAGACTCGAAATTTAGTATAGTATGAAGATAGTCTTTACGTTAGTTTAGAAGAGAGTATTTTATTTTTAGAAATATGCCATGTATGAAGTAATAGTGGTAGGGGTTTTATTAGTTAAAATATCTAACATGCAACCTAGCATAAAACATTCCCGGAGAGCAAGTAAAACAACCTCCAAAATAGGTAAACTAGCAGTTTAAGCACAGTACTTAGTATCACAAAAGAAAACCACCAGCGGGCATTAACAACCTGACACAAACACGATGGCGAGTATGTATGTCTGTACTAACAAAAGCAACAAAAAAACTAACTCACTAGAATGAGGGAAACCTCAGCAACACCACGACCACAACGAGGCCAGCTCTGCATCAAAACCGGCTACTGCCCTGAACCTGAGGTATTCAATGAAAGAACACCTCAGTAAAGATTTAACAATTCAAGTTGCAAAGGAACATTTGATGGTAATGAATGAAGGAACAAATATTGTTACCAAACCATGTAAGAGTAATGCTGACAACCTCAGCCAAAGAAACCAAAAGAAACTGTGAGTAAGTATAATACTTATCATTAAGTAAGAGAATTGCACCAAGTGCTAAAATTTACCAAGCTTCGCTCAAACCTGCAGAAGCAAAAGGAAAGCCAACATATGCCAAACAAAAAGGAGAGAAGGAACAAACAACCCTACACCCGTGGAGCACCCACACTGGTAAAACCCAAGATCTGTGTCGGCGACAAAATAATTCCCAAACCGAGCCACCAGATCCAATTGTATCAAGGACACGCGGGTGGCAGCCATGGGGTCCGACGCACCACAACAAGCTCTTACAGAGACCCAACCTTTATTAAAGGCAACACGGTGGCGCCCACATGGTCTAGCACACATAAATCGGCCCCTCTCAGAGACCCAAAACAACCATGTACAATGATCCACGACACAACATTCAAACTACTAGCCGAAAACATCACCAAACTAAAAAAAAAACCCACACTAACAAACTAGGGAGAAAAACCATCTAAAAGAAAAAGCGTCGAGTCCACTCGACTCCGCGTTGAGTGAGTACCACTCACTCAATGCCAAACACTAAGCAGGGAAGGCGTCGAGTTTACTCGACGCCGCGTTGAGTGAGCTCCACTAACTTAACGCCAAAAGACTTAGCCGCAAAAACCCTCACTGGACGACGACATTGAGTTAGTTCAGCTCACTCAACGCTGTCAACTCTATGCGGCAAACGGCATTGAGTGAGTTCACCACACTCAACGCTTTTGACATAGAGCTAATCAAGTCCGACGATGTTGAGTGAGTTCAGCTCACTCAACGCTGTCAACACTAAATAGATAATGGCGTTGAGTGAGTTCACCACACTCAACCCTTTTTACTTAGAAAAATTAGCCTGACTAGACGGCGTTGAGTGAGCTCAACTCACTCAACTCCAGAAGACTTAGAAAAAAAATCTATTAAGGCAGACAGAGTTGAGTGAGCTCACATCACTCAATGCTGTCAACGCTTTTTACTTAGAATAATGGCTTAACCGACGGCATTGAGTGAGTTCAACTCACTCAATGCTGTCAACGCTTCTGACATAGCTAAACAGGCTAATCAGACGGCGTTGAGTGAGTTCACCTCACTCAATGCTGTAAATGCTTTTAACTTAGTCTCCAGACCAAAACTGCTAGGCGTTGAGTGTGTCCACCACACTCAACGCTTTTACACTTAGCCTAAAAACTTAACTTCTTTGCTAAGATACACTCGACGCCAAGGGGAATATGATAATACATTTTGTAGTCTTAACTATTATCGTATTTTTCTAATTTATAATGTACAAATCTTGTATTTTAAGCTTTATTTTTTATCTTTCTTATGTTAATTTTATTGCCCCAAACTTTTTCCTCTCTTTTTTCATCTTTTCTGAAAATTGGTCAAAATTGACCTGACACGCCCCCCTGTCACGCCCTCCCCGGGCGTGACCTAGGGCGTGTCACATTTTCCAGAAGAATCCAGAAGCTAGAGGAAAATACCAGGAAAAACGGCTATCACGCCCCCTTGACATGCCCTCCCCGGTCGTGTCTCCGGGCGTGACCCGGGCCGTGTCGCCCTCTGCCCGAAGCCTGCCGCCGCATTAAATGTCATTTCGACTCAGCACGACAACAGTACTTTCACGCCCCCAGACACAGGGCATGACCCCACCTATTCCGATTACTAACGGATTTCTGACCAATGATTTCGGCGCGACATGCGTGTGATGCCCCCCCTACACAGGGCGTGCCGAAGGGCGTGACCAACCCGTGAGCTTTTCCTATAAATTCAGACCCCCCTTCCATTTCAGCAAGCTTCTCTTGAGTGGGGAGGTGCTGCACCTTTGTTTCTTGGTTTTTTTTCATGTTCTTCTCTCTCTTTCTTCTTTATTTTGTAATTTTTCTTAACCCTAGTTTTGTTTAGCTTTTGTTTAAGCTTTTATTGTAATCCTTGCTCTTATTTTAGTTATTTATTGTTGGGCTAGAATAGGATTTTAATTTCATGCACTTGTAATTTCTTTTCCTAAGTTTTAGCTCTCCTTTTTTATTAATATAAAAGTGCTCTTTCCTTACTTGTGTTCTTATTATGCTTTACTACTCACCCCCCCCCCCTCCACTCCATTATGATTAACTAATCCTCCTTGTACTGTATCTTGATGATCTGAGATTCGAGCGATTAAGTTATGATGTTTTAATTTACCTTTTCTTTTTAGGTTTTAGGCCTTGAATTACTCTAGATTTTTCATGGGCTTGAGGTACATTATCGATATATACTCTCCACCTTTTCTTTCATTCTGGGCTAGACGAGAGGCCGATAGAATGAAGTGAGCATTCAAGAGTAAAGGGAGTTATACGCACCCCTCGAGGGAGGAAGACGTCCAAATCTCCCGAATTAGAGTAAAATCCAATAGAAGGGTTCACCGCGTAAAGCGAGCTTTAGGCCTCCGATTTAGATGAGAGTCGATCGGACCTTCCTAAACTCAGTTAGGCACGACTTCAAGAGAAGTGTATTTAAGCTTTAGGAAACTCCACGATCAAGGACCTTTACCCAATTAAGTTTAGGATTTTCTCGCATTTCTTAGTCGACTTTAGCCGAGGTGATTCTTGATCGAGTGCATTTCCATTTCATTGTTTCATCCCTTCATTGTAATCGCTTACTTTATGCTCTTTAATTAACTGCAGTTGTTCTCTTTCTATCATAGCTTTATTCCTTTAATTGCAATTAGTTTCTAAAACCCAAGTTTTTTCGTAAATAAAATAATAGCCTTCGTGTGAGTAAGTTTACTTAACAGTTCCCGGATTTCAATACGACACTTGTGTTCCCAAGCTATAGTTTGATAGGTATACTTGCCTCATTGGATTGCTAGTTCGAATTCTTTTATTTTCTTCGAACCTTAGCGACCACCAAGTTTTTGGCGCCGTTGTCGGGGAGCAACTTTGCTTGATATATTGAAAACACGAACCTTTTAACTTTATCTCTTCTCTTTCTCACCCTCTTTCTTAAAATTTTTAAAATCAATTTTTTTTACTACCGCTCTTAATAGTAACCAACTTCACAATTTTTCTACGCCACCTAATTCTCTCGAAAAGGGCAAAGCGGCTTTAAGTGCCGCTATCTTGTCTAGTACCTTGCGAACCCTTCACTCGGTAGTCCTTGGGATGTTTGGGAGTTAATCTATTAAAAAAAATCAATTTAAAAAAAAACTAGCTTTTCTTTCTAGTTTACTTTATTTCTCTTTCTTCTCTTCTCTTCTTTTAGTGCATGACCCGCGGGAGTCCGTCAGTTATTTTTGACTTGGATCACGAAATTGAGCGTACTCTTCGAAGATGATCACGATTTCAAGGCCCTAATTCCCAAATACCGGTTGAGGACTCCGAGTCATTCTCTGCTCTAAGAATGGAAGAACCCAAAGTAGATGAAGCCTTGCAAAGGACTATGTCCTACTATGCACGACCAAATCTCGAGGGAACAGAATCAAGAATAGTTTGCCCTGCTATAGCAAATAATAACTTAGAATTAAAGCCTAGCATAATTCAAATGGTACAGCAGTATTTGCAATTTGACGGACTTCAAGATCAAGATCCGAACGCACATATAACAAGCTTTCTTGTAATTTGTGACACCTTCAAGATAAATGGTGTCACAAATGATGCAATCAGGCTAAAACTCTTCCCCTTCTCTTTAAGAACTAAAGCTAAGCAGTGGTTGCACACTCTACCTAAGAATAGCATAACCACCTGAAATGAATTAACTAAAAATTTTTTGGCGAAGTATTTTCCGCCAGCTAAAACAGCAAAACTTAGGAATGACATTTCCGCTTTTGGACAAATTGACTCTGAAACCTTATATGAAACTTGGGAAAGACTTAAAGAATTATTAAGACGATGCCCACATCATGTGCTTCTTGTATGGTTACAAGTGCAGACGTTCTATAACGGGCTAAATCAAAGCTCAAAGCAAATGATAGACACAGCTTCTGGCAGGAATTTAAATCATAAGACCCCGAAAGCATCTCTTGAGCTTTTTGAGGACATGGACATGAACACTTATCAGTGGAATGTGCCTAGGTCCCGCCCAAAAAAACCTGTAGGTATCTTTGAATTGGACAACGTCTCCCAGCTCGCTCTATAAGTTGAAATATTAAGCAAAAAGATAACGGAGATGATTGCTGCCTCCGCCCCTCAGGTATGGGAATCTGCAACTCCCACCTCAGATCAATTAGATTTTGTTAATAATATGCCTAGAAATGCTTTTAATAATTTTTCTGCTGCGAATTTTCATCCTCCTGGTTGTAATTTTCCGAATAGTTATAATCCTGCCTTAAAAAATCATCCGAATTTTTTGGGGAGTAATCCATCAAATGCTATGCGCTCGCCACCACAAAATGATTTTTCTGCACCACCACCATCACCTCTTAAAAATTATCCAAAACCTCCAAGCTTGGAGGAGTTACTTTCCAAATATATCGCCACAAATGACGCTACGATAAGAACCTTAACCGGAAGCGTTAAAAGTCTTGAAAATCAAGTAGGACAGCTCGCTAAAATTATTTCTGAGCGACCCGCAGGGTCTCTTCCTTCCAATACTGAGCCCAACCCGAGATAGCAAGCTTCTCTTGAGAGGGGGAGGTGCTTCCCCTTTGTTTCTTGGTCTTTTTCATGTTCTTCTCTCTCTCTTCTTTATTTTGTAATTTTTCTTAACCCTAGTCTTGTTTAGCTTTTGTTTAAGCTTTTATTATAAACCTTGCTCTTATTTTAGTTGCTAATTGTAGGGCTAGAATAGGATTTTAATTTCATGCACTAGTAATTTCTTTTCCTAAGTTATAGCACTCCTTTTTCATTAATATAAAAGTGCTCTTTTCTTACTTGTGTTCTTATTATGCCTTACTACTCATCCCCCCTCCTCAAGTCCATTATGATTAACTAATTCTCCTTGTACTCGATCTTGATGATCCGAGGTTCGAGCGTTTAAGTTATGATGTTATAATTTACCTTTTATTTTTAAGTTTTAGGCATTGAATTACTCTTGATTTTTCATGGGCTGGAGGTATATTATCAATATATACTCTCCACCTTTGCTTTCATTCTGGGCTACCCGAGAGGCCGATAGAATGAAGTGAGCATTCAAGAGTAAAGGGAGTTGGGCGCACCCCTCGAGAGAGGCAGACATCCAAATCTCCTGAATTGGAGTAAAATCAAATAGTGGGGTTCACCGCGTAAAGAGAGATTTAGGCCTCTGTTTTAGATGAGAGTCGGTCGGACCTTCCTAAAATCAATTGGGCACGATTTCGAGAGAAGCGTGTTTAAGCATTAGGAACCTCCACGGTCAATGACCTTTACCCTATTAAGTTTAGGTTTTTCTCGCATTTCATAGTCGACTTTAGCCGAGGTGATTCTTGATCGAGTGCATTTTCATTTCATAGTTTCATCCCTTCATTGTAATCGCATACTTTATGCTCTTTAATTAACTGAAGTTGTTCACTTTCTAGCATATCTTTATTTCTTTAATTGCAATTAGTTTCTCAAACCCTAGTTTTTCCGTCGATAAAATAATAGCCTTCGTGTGAGTAAGTTTACTCAACAGTTCCCGGATTTCAATATGACACTTTTGTCCCCTAGCTACAGTTCGATAGGTATACTTGCCTCATTGGATTGCTAGTTCGGTTGATTTTATTTTCTTCGAACCTTAGCGACCACCAACATAGCCCTGGTAGAAACATTGCTCTACTCAAATATACCATGCAAGACCTCAACCACTAGCCCAAAATCAAAATATTTCCTTGTAATGAAAACCTGCTATTGTTAACTATCCTGATACAAACTTATCCTATCCTATCCAGCCATAACCATACAAAAACCAACCCAACCGGACATTTTCCACCTACAGCAAGCCAAATCTGGCCAAAACCTACAGCATACCCAATATCTATGGCAGTAAATGCTACAAGGAAAACAAGAAACTACTTGGCAAGGATGGGAAAAGCACCACTTGCCTCAATTCTAGAAAAAACTCGGCCTGCTCCTCTCCTTCTCTCGGATCTTGCAACAAAAACACCTAGCCATAAAATCTGTAGCTTTTAGAGGGAAGACAATCCAACTCGCAAAACCCTAACTACAAGGACAAACCTAGAATTTGAAATGATTACCCTAGGGAGTTCGATCCGGGTGAGAGTAGTCCAGATCTGCCTTCAAACGAGAAATTCGGGCTCTAGCTAGTAAGAAATTGGCGGCCAGAAGCTCCAGGTTATCCCTCGCCCATCTCCTTCCACTGGAAGCTAATCGTCGGGTTTGGTGAAGAGGAATAGAGTTTTCTAAACAAAAGTGTTATTTATACCTTCTAACCACTGACAATTAATATAATATAATATTATATTAATTAATTACATAAAACGTCCAAAACGGCGTGAAAACCCAACGACCTCGGAATTTGACGAAATTCATGTCGTAGATAAATACACATGCTACGAATCAAATGGAGAAGTCGGAATTAACATCCGACCAACAATAACTCGGGCTAACACCTCCCGAAGACAAAGCACAAGCATTCCTGAAGTGGCTCCACCGAGTCATCAAAATAGATTCTGGCTCGCTGGGAAATCTTGCAAACAAGCCACAAACAAGCCACTCAGAAAACGTAGAGAGCTAAACCCCGCTCCAACAATGGCACAAGCCGAAAATGAGTCAACGTAATGCCAAAAAAAATCAAATAATCACAAAAAAACTGGGGCGTTACAGTCACTCCCCCTAAAAGAAAGTTTTTCCTTGAAACTTTACGCAAAACACTTTTACTATAGAAGGGAAATAACAAACCAAGAGTTATACAGAAGAATACACAACAAGCAAAGTAAGGGAAACAAATGAGGGTGAGCCTCCCTCATAGCCGATTCCAATTCCCAAGTCGCGCATTCCATGCCCTGATTTCTCCACAAAACTTTAATAATCGGGAATGACTTCCTCCGCAACCCCCGATCTATAGCATCCTGAATGCGGTCAGACATCTCAACATAAGAAAGATTTGGCTCTAACTAAAGGCACAGAATTCAAAACTTGCCTGACGCTTAGCACACACTTCCGTAGTAGGCTTATGTGAATTATATCGTGCATGCCAGGAAAGGTTGCGGGCAAATCTAACCTGTAAGGTAACACACCAATCCGCTCAACAATCTTAAACGGTCCCACAAACCTTGGGTCTAACTTCAGGTTCTTACAAAACCACTTGACCACAACCATCGGGGAAACTTTAAGAAATACCAAGTTCCCTACAGCAAACTCCAAATCAGATCTACACCGGTTGGCGTTCTTCTCATATTGCTCTTATGCTATCCAAAACTTCTCTTGAAAAAGCTTCACCCAAACTTCCATTTCTTCAAGCGCATCCGGACCCAACAAAGATGTCTCGCAAACCTCAGCCCAAAATAGGGGAGTTCTGCAGCTTCTCCCATACAGAGCTTCGAAAGGAGCCATTTGCAAGCTTTCTTGATAGTTGTTATTATAAGCAAACTCCATAAGCCTCAAACGCTCATCCCACGTTCCTCCATGGTCTAAAATATAGCATCTGATCATGTCATCCACTATCTGATTAACTCGCTCTGTCTGACCATTGGTATGCGGGTGGTATGCGGTAGAATACCTCAAATCCATACCCAAACCTTCTTTCAAACTCTTCCAGAAGCGAGACGTAAACCTGGAGTCTCGGTCTGATAAGATACGTACAGGAACTCCATACAACTGGATGAATTCATTCAGATATAGCTCAGCAATCTTATTCTTGGGGTAATCAATCTTATAAGGGACGAAATGAGCACACTTCATTAATTTGTCAACAATAACCCAGACTGAATCATGTCCTCGAGGAGATCTCGGTAACCCAGTAATAAAGTCCATTGAAATACTCTCCCATTTCCAGGTTGGAATCTCTAAGGGAGTCAACTTGCCACCAGGCCTTCCATGATCGGTCTTAACACGGTTGAAGGTGAAGCATTCGGAAACAAACTTGGCTATATCACCTTTCATTCCATACCACTAGGCAATTTGCTTTAAGTCATGATACATCTTGGTAGAGCTATGATGGTAGGCAACACTAGAACCATGCGCTTTTTTGCACAAATTAACTCGAAAATCCATAACGGCGGGGATACAAAATCTTCCGCGGTACCTCAAAGTACCCGCATCATCAATAGAGAAATCTAGTAACTCCCCTTTCTCAGTTCTAAGGTACAAGTGCAGTAGATCCGGATCATCCTTCTAATGTAGCCTTGTAAGTGTAACCCAAGAAGCCTCTGCTACCACCAAACTACAATGCAAGTCACAGTTCCCCACAAAAATATTCATCAAGAGGAATTCTTCTTACTAACAACTCAGCGGAGAGATTAAAAATCTTCCCCGTCTTCCGACTTAGGGCGTCGGCTACCACATTAGCCTTTCCCGGATGGTATTGGATCTCAACCTCATAATCAGTAACATATTCCAACCATCGCCGCTGGCGCAAATTGAATTCTTTCTGGGTGAAGGCATACTTTAAGATCTTATGATCGATAAAAATCTTGCACTACGTGCCATAAAGCAGATGTCTCCACAACTTCAGGGCATAAATCACGGCTGCGAACTCTAAATCATACGTCGGGTAGTTTCTCTCATGGGTCTTCAATTGCCTTGACCCGTACGCAATAACTTTCCCTTCTTGCATCAGCACGCATCCAAGCCCAACATGCGATGTATCCACATAAACATCATAATCCAAGCCCTCCGTAGGCAATGTCAAAACGGGAGTAGTGAACAATCTATTCTTGAGCTCTAGAAAGGCTTCCTCACACTTCTCGCTCCAAACAAATTATGAATTCTTCTGTATCAATTTAGTCAATGGTGCAGCCACGGTAGAGACACCCTCCACAAATCTCCTGTAATAGCCGGCCAACCCTAAGAATCTCCTAATCTCTTTGGGTGTGGCAGGCCCACTCCATTCCTTCACAACAACTATTTTCTCTGGATCGACTGAAATCCCATTCTTATTAACCACATGGACCAGAAACGAAACATGATGCAACCAAAACTCGCACTTACTCAACTTGGTGAACAACATGTGGTCCCACAAAGCAGATAAAACTAATCGCAAATGCTGGTTATGCTCCTCAACATTGTGGGAATATACCAGAACGTCGTAAATAAACACGAGTACGAATTTGTCAAGAAAATCCTTGAACACACGGTTCATCATGTCCATAAAGGCATAGGGCGCATTGGTCAGACCAAACGACATTACAAGAAATTCAAAATGCTCATACCTAGATAGAAAAGAAGTCCGTGGGATATCTAACTCACGTATCCTGAGCTGATGGTAGCCAGAACAAAGATCTATCTGTGAAAACATAGCGCTACCATGCAACTGATCAAACAAGTCATCAATTCTTGGCAAGGGATAGCTGTTCTTAATCGTGACCTTATTCAACTCTCTATAATCGATGCAATGCCTCATCGATCCATCTTTCTTCTTAACAAATAGACAGGAGCACTCCAAGGCGACGAACTCGTCCTTATAAAACCCTTCTCTAATAACTCATCATGCTAGATACGCAACTCCTCCAGCTCTCGCGGGGCCATCCGATACGGCGCCTTCATAATAAGACGCGTACCCGGCTCCAAATCTTTCATAAACTCAACATATCTATCAGGTGGAAGACCAGGAAGATCATCAGGAAACACATCTAAAAACTCGCGCACAACAAGAATCTCTATTAAATGCAGCAAACTGCCAATGGTCCCGAAAACTGAGACCAAACAAACAAAACATCCAGAATCTAAGAGCATCCGAGCACATACCGCAGAAATAACTGGAGAATCCTGGCGTGGATCACCAAAAACACTCCCAGTCTGACCATTGTCCTTTTTGAAGTCAAGCGCTTACCCTTACACTGGATAACAGCATCGTATCTGGACAACCAATTCATGCCAAAGATTACATCAAAGTCTTCCAAGTCGACCACCTTCAGATCTTCCTTTGCTAAAAAATCCCCAAAAACAATCAGACAACCCTTAATGCCCTGGTCTGAAACCACTAAATCGCTAGAAGGAAATTTCGCACAAAAGGATTCATCCACTCGATCGAGATCAAAACAATAATGCTCTACGAAGGCTCTAGCCACAAACGAGTGGGTAGCGCCAGAATCGAACAGAACACGCGTCCAGCGGTTCTTTACCTTAAATCGTCCTATAAAATTTTACACGCATCTAAGGAAATGAACGCTAAAGCTATCACTATGAATTAAAACCTTAAAGCTAGGAGAGAATCTAACATGAAATTACTTGCGTGGATGTCTGAGCTTCTTCCAATGAGACAACGTTCAACTTCCCTTTTCCTATGTCCAACCGCTGCGGAGGTGGCAACGCCTGAAGTGGGACTGGCTACAGAATAGGCAACGCCTGAAGTGGGACTGGCTGCAGAATAGGCTTAGTCTGCAGGAACTGATACTTAAGATGACCCTCTTGACCACACAGGAAACAACTTCTTATATTTTTCCAGCAATGTGCAGTGTCCTGCCCCGTCTTCTTACATACCAAATAAACTAAGTCCTTCCTTGGAACACCCTGGATCTCAGGAATCTTCTTTTTCTTTTGTGCTCCCAATCTCTGATAGCACCTCTCTAAAGGATGGCCCGGTCGGCCACAAAAACTGCATACATCTTTGTTTCTCTTCCTCGGAGCAACATTAGGGACATGAGTACTCTTACCCCCATCAGACTTTCTTTTATCCATTGTCATATGCTGGCCTTTGTTTTTGTTATTTTCGATCGCCTCGAACTTCAAGGCGGCCTCCACTATAGCAGCATAACTTGCTGATCCATAAGCACTGGCAAACTGTTGAACGTTGCTTCTCAATCCCCAAAAAATTGTTTGATCCGATTCTACTCCGAGCTTACCAAGTCAGGGAGAACCGACTTAACTTACTAAATTCCACTTCGTACTCACTCACTGTGAGCTGTCTTTGTTTTAAATGAAGGAAATCATTCATGAAACGGTCTCGCTCGACCGAGTGTAAGAACTTCTTCAGAAGCAACTCCTTGAAGGACCCCCAAGAACATCCATCCTTTAATCCCTCCTTTTCCCATAGCCACCAACTCTTCGCCAGGCCTTTGAGATGTTAAGCGGCTATCATTACTCTTTGATTGTCAGTGACTCCAGAGTAAGAAAACATCTCCTCGATTGCTATCAACCATTCGTCCAAGACCATGAAATCAGCTATACGATCATACGTAGGCTGCCTTAATAGCTGAAACTGAAAGATAAACGCCATCTTTGGTGGAACCATTACCAGAGGAACTAGAGGAGCATGAGGGGCAGGAACATCTCGACCCTTGGCAGGGTCCTACACTCTCGGAGCTAGCCCGGACACAACTGATAACAGAGACTGGATCTGGGACTGCACATCCACCATTTTCCTCGACAAAGCTTCATTGCTCTGCCGAATACTTTCCATCATCGCATCATTTTGCACTCTTGAAGACTCGCCCTCAGATTGGGGACTCAACCTCATCGAAGGATGCCTCGAAATTCTATTAACATACAAATAACTAGTCAGAACCTAGCCCAACTGCTAGAACTAGAAACCTAGTACAAACAAAACATACTTAAGTTTTAGCTTTAACTGCTAACTTGCTCTTGGAATTTTCAATAATGATGTTATGCTTAACCTAGGATGATTCACAATCATCAAACTAACTCATGAGCTTAGACCATGAATGCATGAATTTATATTCCTTTTGACTCAAAACCATGTGTGTACATATGTCATCATATACATCTTTAGCTTGGCACGTTGTGCTTATGCGATGTTATGCTATGCATGTTGTGTTATGCATTCTAAAAAGGCCTTAATGCATGTTATGAGTGGCATACAAATGCAATGTTATGCATCTCAAACTACAAAACATTGCATGTAATGAAAAAAAACGTACTAATGGGTATTCATGTGGTGAGGTTATGCATCCCATACTACATAACCCTCACATGTTTCCTCCTATGGTGGATCCATATACAAATAAATATTATGCACCCATAATACATAATATGCCCCGTATACTTCTTATTATTGTATGAGTATAGTGTTCATGCTTCAGCCAAGAAGTATTAATGACATATCGGCCTGTGTTTGATATGACACTAGACAAGTAACACTAACAAAGGGATGGTTGCTCGACCAATTGCCAAGCAACCTCCCTCTGATACCAACTGTCATGACCTGCATTTTCTCAACAATTATATTATATCAGAGTAAGAGAAAATATGCGTTGTGATGCTATGTCATGCATGGGATAACTGTAGACGCTCAGGCAAGAATCTAAACTCTACAATTTAAAAGAAAATCATAAGTTATTATGAATGAAATCAAGTTAAGTTAGATGGCCGTATCCCTCGGCACAGTGGGTCAACTAGTCCACGAGTAAAATATATTTATATGCTGCGGAAAATACTTCGGTTAAGATGATTTGACATCCTACATTAGCGTAAATGTCCCCGAAGGACAACTCATGGTATGAAAGACTCTAAATTTAGTATAGTATGAAGATAGTCTTTGCGTTAGTTAAGAAGATAGTATTTTAGTTTTAGAAAAATGCCATATATGATGTAATAGAGGTAGGGGTTTTATAAGATAAAATATCAAACATGCAACCTAGCATAAAACATTCCCAGAGAACAAGTAAAATAACCTCCAAAATAGGTAAACTAGCAGTTTAAGAACAATACTTCGTATCACAAAAGAAAACCACAAGCGGGCGTCAACAACCTGACACGAACCCGCTGGCGAGTATGTATGTCTATACTAGCAAAGGCAACAAAAAAACTACCTCACTAGAATGAGGGAAACCTCAGCAACACCACGACCACAATGAGGCCAACTCAGCTGCATAACCTGCCCTGAACCCGAGGCATTCAAAGAAAGAACACCTCAGTAAAGAATAAACAATGCAAGTGGATAAGGAACATTAGATGGTAATCAATGAAAGAACAAAAAGGGTTACCAAACCCTACAAGGGTAATACTTACAACCTCAGCCAAAGAAACCAAAAGAAACTGTGAGTAAGTATAATACTTATCATTAAAGTAAGAGAATTGAAACAAGTGCTAAAATTTACCAAGCTTCGCTCAAACCTACAGAAGCAAAAGGAAAGCCAACATATGCCTAACAAAAAGGAGAGAAGGAACCAACAACCCTACACCCGTGGATCACCCACACTGGTAAAACCTTAGATTTGTGTAAGCGACAAAATCATTCCCAAACCGAGCCACCAGATTCAATTGTCTCAAGGACACGCAGGTGGCAGCAACGGGGTCCGACGCACCAAAACAACCTCTTACAGAGACCCAACCTTCCTCAAAGGCAACACGGTGGCGGCCACAGGGTCTAGCACACCTAAAGCGGCCCCTCTCAGAGACCCAAATAACTATGTGAAAAGATCCACGATACAACATTAAAATTACTAGCCAAAAACATCACCAAACAAAAATAAAACCCACACTAACAAACTCGGGAGAAAACACTAGCCTAAGGAAAAAGCATCGAGTCCACTCGACGCCGCGTTTAGTGAGTACCACTCACTCAACGCCAAACACTAAGCAGGGAAGGCGTCGAGTTTACTCGATGCCGCGTTGAGTGAGCTCCACTCACTCAATGCCAAAAGACTTAGCCGCAAAAACTTTCACTGCACGACGACGTTGAGTGTGGTTAGCTCACTCAACGCTGTCAACGCTAAACATCCAACGGCATTGAGTGAGTTCACCACACTCAATGCTTTTGACTTAGAGCTAAACAAGGCCGACAACATTGAGTGAGTTCAGCTCTCTCAATGCTGTCAACACTAAACAACTAACAACGTTGAGTGAGATCACCACACTCAATGCTTTTGACTAAGAAAAATCAGCCTGGCTAGACGGAGTTGAGTGAGTTCAACTCACTCAATGCCAAAAGACTTAGAAAAACAATCTATCAAGGCAGATGGCATTGAGTGAGCTCACCTCACTCAATGCTGTCAATGATTTTTACTTAGAATACTGGCTTAACCGACAGCGTTGAGTGAGTTCAACTCACTCAGTGCTATCAACGCTTCTGACTTAGCTAAACAGCCTAATTAGACGCCGTTTAGTGAGTTCACCTACCTTAACGCAGTCAACACTTTTAACTTAGTCTCAGGACCAAAATAGCTAGGCGTTGAGTGTGTCCACCACACTCAACGCTTTTACACTTATCCTAAAAACTGGACTTCTGTGCTAAGATACACTCAACGCCAAGGTGCAGAGACATGGAAGAAATATTTTTCTACTCAAACCGACCATGCTAGACCACCACCATTAGCACAAAATAAAAATATTTCCTTGGAATGAGAACTTGCTATTGCTAACTATCTTGATATAGACTTATCCTATCCTATCTAGCTAGAGCCATACCAAAACCAACCCAACCAATAATTTTCCATCTACATCAAGCCAAATCTGGCCAAAACCTACAGCATACCCAAGATCTATGGCAGTAAATGCTACAAGGAAAACAAGAAACTACTTTGCAAGGATTAGAAAAGCACCACTTGACTCAATTCAAGAAAAAACTCGGCTAGTGATGAGTTGTAAATATTCCTATTTTAAAGTATGTTTATTATGGTATTTTACTTATTTTTACCCTTTTTAGTTTGTTTTATTTAATAAATTGTTCATATTTTGTAATTTTTATTTCAAACTTAGTTTTTTTTTGTTTTCTGAAAATTTCAGAAAAAAAGTCAAAATTTGACCTGACACGCCCGTATCATTGACCGACACGCCCGTGTCAAGCACTCAACGCCTTCCGCCAATCGACACTCAATGATTTTACTGTTCAACACTCGACGCCATCATGTCATGCCCGTGTCCAAGCCCGTCATGCCCGTGTCCAAGCCCATCAAGCCCGTGTCGATGTTGACACTCAAAGCTTTTTCAACACTTGACGCTGCCGACATAAGAACTGCAAGCTGTCCAAGTCACGCTCCCCATCACGCCCGTGTCTGACACCTGTCACGCCCGTGACAGACACGTGTCACTTCCCAAACCTTCTAGAACGAGCCAACTCTTAAGAATTCGCCAGGTCAAACACGCAACCTTCGTCACGCCCCCTGTCACGCCCCATGTCATGCCCGTGACCTAGGGCGAGGCACACCTGAAAAATTGTCTATAAATAAAAGCTTTTAGAAAGCTTTTCTTGTCCCTTTTTTGACCACTTTGCTTAGGAGAGGTGCTGCCTAAATGGATTCTAATACTAATGTAAGGAGAATTCCCCCCCCCCCTCCTTAGTGTTTGTATTAGCTTTCATGTAATCACTTATATTTTAATAAAATAGCTTGTTTTCTCTCTTTATGTTGCATGAAATTTTCATTTGGAAGCCCTACTCTACGTAATTTTTAGTTCTCTTTTTTGTGTTTTATGTTTTATGTTTTCATTTATAGCTTCATAACTTAGTTAGATTCAGGAAATTTTCAGCATTTTCTAGCCATTATGCCGGCGATTTTATTTTCTCGCTCATCATATGTTTAGGTTTAGCTTGTTTTTTTTTAATTCTTTCTTAAGTTTTCATTCTTACATGTTTTTTAAAAGAGTTTTAAAAAGTGTTATTTTAAATTTTCTTTAACTTAGGCTCTTTAGGATTGTAAAACTTTTCGTTCTTTTTTTAGCTTTATTTTCACTTTTTAGCAGCTTTTATAAAAATATAAGAATGAAAACGTCGTTGTTTTAATTTTTAGCCAAATTTGTTAAAAATTTAACTTTTTGCCCGTTTAATTTTTATTTTGTCTTTTTACGTATTTTTACCGCATTCTAGCAGTAGAAATGTCGTTATTTTAATTTTTTGAGCATTTTCATTTTGCGTTTATTTGCAAAACTTTTCGCTCGGTTAATTTTTATTCTCTTTTTATGCATTTCTACCGCATTCTAGCGGTAGAAATGCAGTTGTTTTAATTTTCTGCTCACTTTGTTTTTCTTATTTGTTTGCAAGTGTGTGTGTGTGTATGAGTTAGATTTTATAGCTTTATTTCGATTTATGTAGAGTGTGTGTGTGCGAGCATCAATTTCTGCCTACTCGTTAAGAGTTAACTGGCGCATTGCTTTCATTTCCCGCCCACTCGTTTGAGTGGGACTTTTATTTTTATTGCTTTAATTTTTCTCCTACTCACTTTAGTAGGAAACTTTGTGTGCGTGTGTGTGTTTTCATTTATGTAGAGTGCGTGTGTACGTTTTCATTTATGTAGAGTGCGTGCGTGTATGAGATAAATTTACCCTCGCCCATTCAGTTGAGCTGGGACTCGCAATTTACTGCTTTCTTTACTGCTTTCTTTTCAGCTTTCATCTACTGCTTTCTTTACCGCTTTATTTTACAGCTTTCTAGCTTAAGTGTCCCCATTCCGATGAGTGGCTAACCGCTCTTAGCTCTCAATATCGAAGAGCATTGAGATAGATAAAATAGCTTTAAATAATTAAAGGTCCTGTTTTTCTATTTAAATAAATTACTTAAGGTTTGCCCCGGGTTAACGACGCGTACACTGCATATCGATGTGCGCGCTCTATTTCCGTCATCGATACGCAATGACGAGATGTCGCACGTATGGACCGATCACCCTTGGGAAAAGAGAGCTCCGCGCTGACCCTCAAGAGAGGAGGCACGTAACTCTACCGGATTGGGTTCCCCACCCAATAGCGTGGTTCTTAGCGTAATGCGGGCGTTAAGAGGAATCCTTCGTCGGTCTAACGATCGGTCGAATAGTCTTAGCGTTCGAGTGAGCGATATCCCTAGACCAAGGTGAGCTCATTCCTATGGAACCTCCACGGCCAAGTCTCCTCCTTAATTAATTTGAAATTTCGGATCTCTGTTTATTAAAAGTTATTTTAGTTCAATTTCTTTTCGACATTCGTCGCGCTATTTATTCATCGGCCTTCCTGCTTTATTTTTTGTTTTCATTTTCTGCACTTTATTTATATATTTAAGCTCTTTTTTTTATTTAAACAAACACAAATATTATCGGTAAAATAATAGACTTTCAGAGAAAGAGTAGAAATAGGTAAGCCGACCCCGAGGACAATACGACCCCGATGTTCCACATCGGAATATCCTGTACTACGCGCGATAGGTTAACTTGCCTCCCATTCATTAAAACTCGGTCTAAAACAACTTTTTTATATTAAATAAATCCGCGTGCCCCGCCTTTCTTTCTAATAAATATAACCACCGCTTTTCCTTTAATAAACCATTGACCCCAACCCGCGGGGCGCCGCGAGTTTTAACTATCAAGTTTTTGGTGCCGTTGCCGGGGGAGAATTTCTGTTTTACTATTTTGAATTCCTGAAAACTATTAATTTTACATTTTATTTATTTTTTTTAAAAAAATGATCAACAAAAAAATATATCATCATATTAATAATAATAATAATATCAATAATAATAATAATAATAATTACTTCAAAATTAAAAATTAAAAAAAAGAAATCAGAAACTAAAAAACATAAAAACATTAAAAATAAAAAAAAACTAAAAAACTTAAAATCAAAAATTAAAAAAAAACTTAAAAAATTTAAAAAATATAAAAACTTTAAAATAATAAAAAAAAGATGAAGATGAAAAATTTTATCTTATTTTCATCAAAAATATAAAATTCACCAAAAAAAAAATATATCTTTCATATTTTTTTATGCCTATCTTATTTTCATTTTATTTTCTTATTTTTTTATTTTCAAAACTCAAAACTAAAAAAAAAATTAAAAATAAAAACTTAAAAACAATAAAAACAACTAAAAATCAAAAAAATTATATACTTATTTTGTCGCTTCGGCGCGCTTCACTATTGTGAGCGATAGGGGAACGCATATCTTTCACACTCATATAGCTAAGTCGTTAGCTTACGAGTCATACTCACTCGCCACCCCCTGTCACCCGCACAATTTTCGCCGAATTTATCTTTTTCACTTTTTTCTGTTATATTTTTGTTACTTCTAACTTTTGCAGGTCTTAACTTAACGGACCTCCCAGAACGTGGTTTAGGGAAGTTTTCTGAACCCCTGTTTTTATTTTTTGTACAAAACTGTTAGTATTTATATATCTTTCCTCATACTTAGTGTAACATTAGGGACAATATTGGACTTAAGTATGGGGTGTTTCTAATTTTCTGCTCTTTTATTTTCTGCCACCAATCAAAAATACAAATTTTTTTTTCAAAATTAAAAACTCCAAAAAATTTCATGTTTTTATAATTAAAAAAAAACTCAAAAAAAAATATATCGCTCTGCGACGTTCGTCTCATCGAACCAACCACCTAAATAAGAGTCTGTTCGCGGGCAATCAGTTTTTTTTACTTTGTAATTATTTTTTGTAAATATTCTCTTTCCTCTTCTTTTTCCCTCTTTTCTTTTTAAATAACACTTTTTTCCATTTTCTTGTAAATAACCTTAATAAATAAAAAATCCAGAAAATCTTGAAAATCCAAAAAAGAGAATAACTCTATAATTCCAAAAAAATGAAAATTACCCCAAAATATCAAAAAAAAATTTAGAAAAACTCCAAAAAAATCACAAATTTTATTTCAAATTAAATAATTCGAATACCTCATTTCTTAACCTCGTTGCTCTCCAAAATAATCGTTTCGAGTTTATTTATAAGCGAAATTTAATTAATTCTTTATTTACTATTCGTTTACTAATTATAGCTCGATAGACTTAGATTTTTAGGGTTAAGATTTTAAAGAAATTTTTTATGTCTTTTTCTTATTATAGAGAACTTGTGTTTCTCATTTCACTTCTGATTTTTTTGAATAAAAGCACGTTTTTATGTCAGAAAATAATTTTATGGATTTTATATTATTTCTACATATGCTTTTAGAAACGTAGGAACGTCCAAATTAAAAATATTGCTCTCAAATTTTTTTATTAAACTTTAGTTTATTTTAGAAATTAAACCATCCACGTTTTTTCATCACTTAATCGGTATGATTTCCCGCTTTCACCTTTAAAAGATCTTATGTCAATATGGATAAGATTTTGTCTCGTAAACATAGGCACCAAATAATTAAAAAGATTATATGTTACAGAGTAAGAGGATAAAATTCATTACTCCAATACATAAACATTGGGTTTATTAACTTTATAAAGAAAGAAAAAATTTATATATTAGGAAAATAAGATTTCATTTTCCTTATTATTCAAAAAAAAAAATTTTGGAGGTTCGAGAAAAAATTACCTTGCCTCAAAATTCAAGCCCACTTCATAACCGCCAAACCACTTATACTATTTTCATGATTCTAGAATTAATTTAAATCTGTTTGAGAGCATAATTTTTAAATTAAATTACTTCTTATTAATTTCTTTTTAGCTAAAGTTTTTTCTATAATTCCAATCCATTTTTGTTAAACTAACAAAAATAATTTTTGCTTTGTATTTTTCTCGTATTAGAAGTATTTTCTGAGACGATTCCTTTATTATTACATTTTCATAATTTAGGATTTAATTCTGAAACCCCGAAAATTTATTTCGATCTTTCTTACAATTAAATTAAGCGTTAGTTTAATCTAAGATTCTTTTTTATTCCTTAAAAGTTCATCTCCAACTTTTGCTCTGGAATAGCAAAAACTTTAGTATGGGGGTATTTGATGAGTTGTAAATATTCCTATTTTAAAATATGTTTATTATGATATTTTACTTTATTTTTACCCTTTTTAGTTTATTTTATTTAATAAATTGTTTATATTTTGAAATTTTTATTTCTAACTTAGTTTTTTTTATTTTCTGAAAATTTCAGAAAAAAGGTAAAAATTTGACCTGACACGCCCGTGTCATTGACCGACACGCCCGTGTCAAGCACTCAATGCCTTCTGCCAGTCGACACTCAACGATTTTACTGTTCAACACTCGACACCATCAAGTCACGCCCGTGTCCAAGCCCGTCACGCCTGTGTCGATGTCGACACTCAAAGCTTTTTCAACACTTGACGCTGCCGACATCAGAACTGCCTGCTGTCCAAGTCACGCCCGCCGGCACGCCCGTGTATGACACCTGTCACTCCCGTGACAGACACGTGTCACTTCCCGAACCTTCCAGAACAAGCAAGCTTGCCAGAATTCACCAAGTCAAACACACAACCTTCGTCACACCCCCTGTAACGCACGTGACCTAGGGCGTGTCACACCTGAAAAATTGTCTATAAATAAAAGCTTTTAGAAAGCTTTTCTTGTCCACTTTCTGACCACTTTGCTTAGGGGAGGTGCTGCCCAAATGGATTCTAATGCTAATGTAAGGAGAATCCCCCCTACTTAGTGTTTGTATTAGCTTTCATGTAATCACTTATTTTTTAATAAAATATCTTGTTTTCTCTCTTTATGTTGCATGAAATTTTCATTTGGAAGCCCTACTCTAAGTAATTTTTAGTTCACTTTTTTGTGTTTTATGTTTTCATTTATAGCTTCATAACTTAGTAAAATTTAGGAAATTTTCAGCATTTTCTAGCCATTATGCCGGTGATTTTATTTTCTCGCTCATCATATGTTTAGGTTTAGCTTATTTTTTTCTTATTTCTTAAGTTTTTATTCTTACATGTTTTGTAAAAGAGTTTTAAAAGTGTTATTTTTAATTTTCTTTAACTTAGCCTCTTTAGGATTGTAAAACTTTTCGTTTTTTTTATCTTTATTTTCACTTTTTAGGAGCTTTTATAAAAATATAAGAATGAAAACGTCGTTGTTTTAATTTTTAGCCAACTTTGTTTTAACTTTAACTTTTTGCCCGTTTAATTTTTATTTTGTCTTTTTACGCATTTCTACCGCATTCTAGCTGTAGAAATATCATTGTTTTAATTTTTCGAGCATTTTCATTTTGGGTTTATTTGCAAAACTTTTCGCTCAGTTAATTTTTATTTTATCTTTTTATGCATTTCTACCACATTCTAGCGGTAGAAATACAGTTGTTTTAATTTTCTGCTCACTTTGTTTTTCTTATTTTTTTGCAAGTGTGTGTGCGTGTATGTGTTAGATTTTATAGCTTTATTTCGATTTATGTAGAGTGTTTGCGTTCGAGCATCAATTTCTGCCTACTCGTTAAGAGTTAAATGGTGCGTTGCTTTCAATTCTCGCCCACTCGTTTGAGTGGGACTTGTCTTTTTATTGCTTTAATTTTTCTCCTACTCACTTGAGTAAGAAACTTTGTGTGCGTGTGTGTGCTTTCATTTATATAGAGTGCGTGTGTGCGTTTTCATTTAAGTAGAGTGCGTGTGTGTATGAGATAAATTTACCCCCGCCAACTCAGTTGAGCCGGGACTCGCAATTTACTGCCTTCTTTACAGCTTTCTTTACAGCTTTCATCTACAGCTTTCATCTACTGCTTTCTTTACCGCTTTATTTTACAGCTTTCTAGCTTAAGTGTCCCCATTCCGATGAGTGGCTAACCGCTCTTATCCCTCAATATCGAAGAGCATTGGGACAGATAAAATAGCTTCAAATAATTAAAGGTCCTGTTTTTCTATTTAATTAAATTACTTAAGGTTTACCTCTGGTTAATGACGTGTAGGACCGCATATCGATGTGCAGGATCTATTTCCGTTATTCATACGCAATGTTGAGAAGCCGCACGTATGGACCGATCACCCTTGGGCAAAGAGAGCTATACGCTAACCCTTGAGAGAGGAGGCGCGCAACTCTACCGGATTGGGTTCCCCACCCAATAGCGGGGTTCTTAGCGTAATGCGGGCGTTAAGAGGAATCCTTCGTCGGTCTAATGATCGTTTGAATAGTCTTAGCGTTCAGTTGAGCGATATCCCTAGACCAAGGTGAGCTCATTCCTGTGGAACCTCCACGACCAAGTCTCTGCCATAATTAATTTTAAATTTAGAATCTCTTTTTATTAAAAGTTATTTTAGTTCAATTTCTTTTCGACATTCGCCGCTCTATTTATTCATCGGCCTTTCTGCTTTATTTTTTATTTTAATTTTCTGCACTTTATTACTATATTTATGCTCTTTTTTAATTTAAACAAATACAAATATTATAGGTAAAATAATAGACTTTCAGGGAAATAGTAGAAATAGGTAAGCCGACCCCGAGGGCAATACGACCCCGATGTTCCACATTGGAATATCCTGTACTACACGTGATAGGTGCGCTTGCCTCCCTTTCGTTAAAACATGATCTAAAACCCCTTTTTTATATTAAATAAATCTGCGTGCCCCGCATTTCTTTTTAATAAATATAACCACCGCTTTTCCTTTAATAAACCATTGAACCCCAACTCGCGGGGCGCCACGAGTTTTAACCATCCGCCACCTCCTCTCCTTCTCTCGGATCTTGCAGCAAAAACACTTATCCATAAAATCTGAAGCTTTTATAAGGAAGACAAGCCAACCCGCAAAACCCTAACTAATAGGACAAACCTAGAATTTGAAATACTTACCCTAGGGAGGTAGATCCAGGCGAGAGCAGTCCAGATCTACCTTCATACGAGAAATCTGGGCACTAGCTAGCTAGAAATCAGCGGCAAGAAGTTCCAGGTTTTCCGTCACCCGTCTCCTTCTGATGGAAGCTAACCGTCGGGTTTGGGGAAGAGGAATATGGTTTTCTAAACAAAAGTGCTATTTATACCTTCTAACCACTTACAATTAATATAATATTATATTATATTAATTAATTACATAGAACGTCCAAAACGGCGCTAAAACCCAATGACAGCAGAATTTGACGAAATTCACACCGTAGCTAAATACCCAGGCTATGAATCCAATGGCAAAGTCAGAATTAACATTCGACCAAGAAAGACTCGGTCTAACACCTCTCGAAGACAAAACACAAGCATTCCTAAAGAGGCTCCACCGAGTCACCAAAGCCAACTTCGGCTCGCTAGGGAATCTTTCAAACAGGCCACAAACAAGCCACTTAGAAAACCTAGAGAGCTAAACCCCGCTCTAACAATTGATCAAGCCGAAAACACGTCAACGTAATGCCAAACAAAGATTAAACAATCACAAAAAAAACCGGGGGCATTACAGTGTGGGGCCCCGACCGGACCTTCTATTATATGTAATTAAATGGATGGAGTCGTTGCATCAATCCCCTCCTCAAAAATCTCATAGTAGAGGCTATTAAACCTCTTGCTGATTCTATTTCTGCTATATATACTCTCATTTCTGCTGCCCCCACTATCACTTCTTCTGGGAGCCTAACTTCAGGACCCTCTGAAACCAGGCAGGGGGAGATATCTAAAGAAGGAGCTCCAGTCAGTTCTCCTCCAATAACAATAGATGTATAGATTGATACAGCAGCAGATGCAGATGTATATATGAATATAGAAGTTGAGGAAGTTGATACTGATATGATTTGTACAGAAGAGCTAGTAGATCTTCTAGAAATCTTAACTGTTGGTGATTGCTTTGTAGATCCCCTAGTGGATTTATTCAGCTTATTGAAGTCTTTATATATATATATATATATTATCTTCCAAAAGTTTTTCAAGAGTAGTCTATGACTATTGTTTGCTATACTACCCCAATAAGTCCTGAAGTTGTTAAGCAACTATAGGAAAGTTTTGCTGACCCAATGATTGTGGAACCATTAGATGTTACAATAGATAATGTTGAGCAAAGCTTTTTACCTCCAACTTATATTATGGAAGAAAGTCCAATTCCTAACTTGGATGATTTTATTGCTCATGATATTACACAATAACATGGAAATGCTCAGAATGCTCCTGATTTGGCTGATACAGAGATTGAGATTGTATAGCCAGTAGCACCCAAGAAAGATCAATCTACGCTGATTGAACAGATTGATGCTTTATATGATAATCCTCCTAGTTCTTCTGATGATAACTATTATAATGAGGATTCTGAAGATCTTGATGATCCTAAGGTTAAGAAGTAGATAGTTAAGAAAAGGAAAGCTGTTCCCAAAGCTATTCCCAAGCCCAATCCTACTCACAACACTCCGTACTATATTATGCAAAAGATTACACCTTATCCTGGGATGCCACAATGGATATGGTTATCTAAAAATGACCAGAAAAGAAGGAAGAAGAGAAGAAGGTACAGGTCTCCTCCCAAGCAATTCAGGAAATACCCTCCTCCTCCTCATCCTTCAACTGGGGCCTCTTGAAGTGTGACTCACAGATCAACACCAGTTACTAAGACATATCGGAGACACTCCAAGCCAAGTTCTCAAGGCAATAGTGAACAGCAGAAATCTACTCAGAGAAAGCCTCCTCCTGCTACAGAAAAGAAAAGTTCTTCAACATCTCTTGATGATTCAAAGAATGACTCCAGTCCCAAAAGGCCAAAATCACCTCCTATTCCTTTTGTAGATCCAGAACAAGAGACAACTTCAAAGATGGCCGGATTTCAAGAGCTGACTGGACTTTCATTAATCAACAAATCTATAGAAAAAAGGAAAAGATCCATATAAGTACTCCACAATGTCATCATACAGAAAAGAAGAGCTCAAAAGGTATGATAAAGCCAATAAATTTTTCAATGTAGATGATTATATGAGTCTCCATCCTGAGGCTGTTGTACCAAGGGCTACATCAAGAAACATTATTGGAGCATCTGACATGAGTATGTCTAAGAAAGAAGTTACAAACCCCAACAAAGAAATCATATTCAAATAGCCATCTCACAAAGCTGAGAATGAGAAGACTAAGAAATCTAAGTAACTGTTTGTTTAGTTTATATTCTGAACTATTCTGTGTTTAATCATGAAGCACCTATTTTACATATCTGCTAAGTGTTTATTTTTCTGCCAGATATCTATTTTCATGCTTTATGATTGTATTTATTTTTTGTGTATTAGTGGCCTCACACAAATAGGGGGAGATATCAATACGGCACTTGTGTCCCCAAGCTACAGTTTGATAGGTATACTTGCCTCATTAGATTGCTAGTTCAGTTGCTTTTATTTTCTTCAAACCTTAACGACCACCAAGTTTTTGGCGCCATTGCCGGGGAGCAACTTTCCTTGATATACTGAAAACACGAACCTATTTATTTTATCTCTTCTCTTTCTCATCCTCTTTCTTAAAATTTTTAAAATAAAAAATTTTTAATATTACTGCTCTTAATAGTAACCAACTTCACAATTTTTCTACGCCACCTAATTCTCTCGAAAAGGGCAAAGAGACTTTAAGTTCCACTATCTAGTCTAGTACCTTGCAAACCCTTCACCGGGTAGTCCTTGGGAAGTTCGAGAGTTAATCTATTAAAAAAAAAAATTTTAAAAAAAAAATCTAGCTTTTCTTTCTAGTTTATTTTATTTCTCTTTCTTCTCTTCTCTTCTTTTAGTGCATGACCCGCGGGAGTCCGTCGGTTATTTTCGACTTGGATCACGAAATTGAGCGTACTCTTCGAAGAAGATCGCGATTTCAAGGCCCTACTTGACAAATACCGGTTGAGGACTCCGAGTCATTCTCTACTCTAAGAATGGAAGAACCCAACGTAGATGAAGCCTTGCAAAGGACTATGTCCTATTATATACGACCAAATCTCGAGGGAACAAAATCAAGCATTGTCCGCCATGCTATAACAAAAAATAACTTCGAATTAAAGCCTAGCATAATTCAAATGGTGTAGCAGTATGTGCAATTTTACGGACTTCAAGATGATGATCCGAACTCACATATAGCAAGCTTTCTTGAAATTTGTGACACATTCAAGATAAATGGTGTCACAAATGATGCTATCATGCTAAGACTCTTCCCCTTCTCTTTAAGAACTAAAGCTAAGCAGTGGATGAACACTCTACCTAAGAATAGCATAACCACCTGGAACGAATTACCTGAAAAATTTTTGGCGAAGTATTTTCCGCCAGCTAAAACTGCAAAACATATGAATGACATTTCCGCTTTTGGAAAAATAGACTTTGAAACCTTATATGAAAATTGGAAAATATTTAAAGAATTATTAAGACGATGCCCACATCATACGCTGCCTGTATGGTTACAAGTGCAGACGTTCTATAACGGGCTAAATCAATGCATAAAGCAAATGATAGACACAACTTCTGGTGGTAATTTAAATCATTAGACCCCATAAGCAACTCTTGAGATTTTTGAGGACATGTCCACGAACACTTATCAGTGGAATGTGCCTAGGTCCCTCCAAAACAAACCTACAGGTATTTTTGAAGTGGACAAAGTCTCCCAGCTCGCTCTACAAGTTGAAATATTAAGCAAAAAGATAACGGAGATGATTGCTGCCTCCGCCCCTCAGGCATGGGAATCTGCAACTCCCACCTAAGAACAATTAGATTTTGTTAATAATATGCCTAGAAATTCTTTTAATAATTTTTCTGCTGCGAATTTTCATCCTCCTGGTTTTAATTTTCCGAATAGTTATAATCCTGCCTTAAAAAATCATCCGAATTTTTCGTGGAGTAATACATCGAATGTTATGCGTCCGCCACCACAAAATGATTTTTCTGCACCACCACCACCTCTTATAAATTATCCAAAACCTCCAAGCTTGGAGGAGTTACTTTCCAAATATATCGCCACAAATAACAGTAAGATAAGAACCTTAACCGGAAGCGTTAAAAGTCTTGAAAATCAAGTAGGATAGCTCGCTAAAATTATTTCTGAGTGACCCGAAGGGTCTCTTCCTTCCAATACCGAGCCCAACCTGAGAGAGGAAGCTTCTCTTGAGAGGGGGAGGTGCTGCCCTTTTGTTTCTTGGTCTTTTTCATGTTCTTCTCTCTCTCTCTTCTTTATTTTGTAATTTTTCTTAACCCTAGTTTTGTTTCGATTTTGTTTAAGCTTTTATTGTAATCCTTGCTCTTATTTTAGCTGCTAATTATAGGGCTAGAATAGTATTTTAATTTCATGCACTTGTAATTTCTTTTCCTAAGTTGTAGCTCTCCTTTTTCATTAATATAAAAGTGCTCTTTTCTTACTTGTGTTCTTATTATGCTTTACTACTCATCCCCCCTCCTCCACTCCATTATGATTAACTAATCCTCCTTGTACTCGATCTTGATGATTCGAGGTTCGAGCGTTTAAGTTATGATGTTTTAATTTACCTTTTCTTTTTAGGTTTTAGGCCTTGAATTACTCTTGATTTGTCATGGGTTGGAGGTATATTATAGATATATACTCTCCACCTTTGCTTTCATTCTGGGCTAGCCGAGAGGCTGATAGAATGAAATGAGCATTCAAGATTAAAGGGAGTTGTGTGCACCCCTCAAGAGAGGCGGACGTCCAAATTTCCCTGATTGGAGTAAAATCCAATAGTGGGGTTCACTGCGTAAAGCGAGCATTAGGCCTCCGATTTAGATGAAAGTCGGTTGGACCTTCCTAAACTCAGTTGGGCACGACTTCGAGAGAAGCGTGTTTAAGCTTTAGGAACTTCCACGGTCAAGGACCTTTACCCTATTTAGTGTAGGTTTTTCTCGCATTTCTTAGTCGACTTTAGCCGACGTGATTCTTGATCGAGTGCATTTCTATTTCATAGTTTTAGCCCTTCATTGTAATCGCTTACTTTATGCTCTTTAATTAACTGAAGTTGTTCTCTTTCTAGCATAGCTTTATTTCTTTAATTGCAATTTGTTTCTCAAACCCTAGTTTTTCCGTCGATAAAATAATAGCCTTCGTGTGAGTAAGTATACTCAACAGTTCCCGGATTTCAATACGAAACTTGTGTCCCCTAGCTACAGTTCGATAGGTATACTTGCCTCATTGGATTGCTAGTTCGGTTACTTTTATTTTCTTCAAACCTTAGCGACCACCATCATAGACCTAGCAGAAACATTGCTCTACTCAAATCTACCATGCAAGACCTCAACCACTAGCCCCAAATAAAAATATTTCCTTCGAAGCAATTGCTAACTATCCTGATACAAACTTATCCTTTCCTATCCAACCATAGCCATACCTAAACAAACCCAACCAGACATTTTCCACCTACAGCAAGCCAAATCTGGGCAAAACCTACAGCATACCCAAGATCTATGGCAGTAAATGCTACAAGGAAAACAAGAAACTACTTGGCAAGGATGGGAAACGCACCACTTGCCTCAATTCTATAAAAAACTCGGCCTGCTCCTCTCCTTCTCTCGGATCTGGCAGCAAAAACACCTAGCAATAAAATCTGTAGCTTTTAGAGGGAAGACAATCCAACCCGCAAAACCCTAACTACAAGGACAAACCTAGAATTTGAAATACTTACCCTAGGGAGGTAGATCCGGGTGAGAGTAGTCTAGATCTGCCTTCAAATGAGAAATCCGGGCTCTAGCTAGCAAGAAATTGGCGGCCAGAAGCTCCAGGTTTTCTGTCGCCCATCTGCTTCAATTGGAAGCTAATCATCGGGTTTGGTGAAGAGGAATAGGGTTTTCTAAACAAAATTTCTATTTATACCATATAACAACTTACAATTAATATAATATTATATTATATTATTAATTACATAAAACATCCAAAATGGCGCGAAAACCCAACGACCTCAGAATTTGACGAAATTCACGCCGTAGCTAAATACCCATGCTACAAATCCAATGGAGAAGTCGGAATTAACATTCGACCCACAAATACTCGGGCTAACACCTCCTGAAGACAAAGCACAAGCATTCCTGAAGAGGGTCCACCGAGTCACCAAAACATATTCTGGCTCGCTGGAAAATCTTGCAAACAAGGCACAAACAAGCCACTCAGAAAACGTAGAGAGCTAAACCCCGCTCCAAAAATGGCACAAGCTAAAAATGCGTCAACGTAACGCCAAAAAAATATCAAATAATCACAAAAAATAACTAGGGTGTTACAGTCACTCCCCCTAAAAGAAAGTTTTGCCCTGAAACTTTACGCAAAACACTTCTACTATAGAAGGGAAATAACAAACCAAGAGTTATACAGAAGAATACACAACAAGCAAAGTTAGGGAAAAAAATGAGGGTGAGCCTCCATCATAGACGATTCCAATTCCCAAGTCGCGCTTTCCACGCCCTGATTTCTCCACAAAACTTTAACCATCGGGAATGACTTCCTCCGCAACCCCCGATCTTGAGCATCCTGAATGCGGACAGGCATATAAACATAAGAAATATTTGGCTCTAACTGAGGCACAGAATTCAAAACATGCCTGACGCTTTGCACACACTTCCGTAAAAGGCTTACGTGAAAAATATCGTGCACGCCAGGAAAGGTTGCGGGAGAATCTAACCTGTAAGGTAACACACCAATCCGCTCAACAATCTTAAACGGTCCCACATACCTTGTGTCCAACTTTCAGTTCTTACCAAACCACTTTACCACAACCATCGGGGAAACTTTAAGAAATACCAAGTTCCTTACAGCAAACTCAAAATCAGATCTACGCCGGTTGGCGGTCTTCTCATATCGCTCTTGTGTTATCCAAAACTTTTCTTGAAAAAGATTCACCACAACTTCCATTTCTTCAGGCGCATCCGGACCCAATAAATATCTCTCGCAAACCTCAGCCCAAAATAGGGAGTTCTGCAGCTTCTCCCATACAGAGCTTCGAAAGGAGCCATTTGCAAGCTTTCTTGATAGCTGTTATTATAAGAAAACTCCATTAGCCTCAAACGCTCATCCCACGCTCCTCCATGGTCTAAAATATAGCATCTGATCATGTCGTCCACTATCTGATTAACTCGCTCTGTCTGACCATTGGTATGCGGGGTGTATGCGGTAGAATACCTCAAATCCATACACAAACCTTCTTGCAAAATCATCCAGAAGCGAGACGTAAACCTAGAGTCTCGGTCTGATATGATACTTACAGGAACTCCATACAACCGGAGGACTTCATTCAAATATAGCTCAGCAATCTTATTTATGGGGTAATCAATCTTATAAGGGACGAAATGAGCACACTTCATTAATTTGTCAACAATAACTTAGACTGAATCATGTACTCGAGGAGATCTCGGTAACCCAGTAATCAAGTCCATTGAAATACTCTCCCATTTCCAAGTTGGAATCTCTAAGGGAGTCAACTTGCCACCAGGCCTTGCATGATCAGTCTTAACACGCTTGCAGGTGAAGCATTCGGAAACAAACTTGGCTATATCACCATTCATTCAATACCACCAGGCAATTTGCTTTAAGTATTGATACATCTTGGTAGAGCCTGGATGGTAGGAAACACTAGAACCATGCGCTTTTCTGCACAAATTAACTCAGAAATCCATAACGGCGGGGATACAAAATCTGCCGCGGTACCTCAAAGTACCTGCATCATCAATAGAGAAATCTAGTAACTCCCCTTTCTTAGTTCTAAGGTACAAGTGCAGTAGATCCGGATCATCCTTCTTATGTAGCCTTGTAAGTGTAACCCAAGAATCCTCTGCTACCACCAAACTACTATGCAAGTCACAGCTCCCCACAAAAAAATTCATCAAGAGGAATTCTACTACTAACCGCTCGGCGGAGAGATTAAAAATCTTCCCCATCTTCCGACTTAGGGCATCGGCTAACACATTAGACTTGCCTGGATGGTATTGGATCTCAACCTCATAATCGGCAACATATACTAACCATCGTTGCTGACACAAATTGAATTCTTTCTGGGTGAAGACATACTTTAAGATCTTATGATTGGTAAAAATCTTGCACTACGCGCAATAAAGCAGATGTCTCCATAGCTTCAGGGCATAAATCACGGCTGCGAACTCTAAATCATACGTCAAGTAGTTCCTCTCATGGGTCTTCAGTTGCCTTGACCAGTACGCAATCACTTTCTCTTCTTGCATCAGCACGCATACAAGCCCAACATGCTATGCATCCACATAAACATCATAATCCAAGCCCTCCGTAGGCAATGTAAAAACGGGAGCAGTGAACAATCAATTCTTGAGCTCTAGAAAGGCTTCCTCACACTTCTCGCTCCAAACAAATGTTGCATTCTTCTGTATCAATTTAGTCAATGGTGCAACCACAGTAGAGAAACCCTCCACAATTTTCCTATAATAGCCGGCCAACCCTAAGAATCTCCTAATCTCTTTGGGTGTGCCAGACCTACTCCATTCCATCACAACAACTATTTTCTCTATGTCGACTGAAATCCCATTCTTATTAACCAAATGGCTTAGAAACGAAGCTTGAGGCAACCAAAACTTGCACTTGCTCAACTTGGTGAACAACATGTGGTCCCACAAAACAGATAAAACTAATCGTAGATGCTGGTTATGCTCATCAGCATTATGGGAATATACTAGAACGTCGTCTATAAACACGACTATGAATTTGTCCAGAAAATCCTTGAACACACGGTTCATCATGTCCATAAAGGCTGAGGGCGCATTGCTCAAACCAAACGACATTACCAGAAATTCAAAATGCTTATGCCTAGATTGAAAAGAAGTCTGTAGGATATATGACTCACGTATCCTGAGCTGATGGTAGCCAGAACGAAGATCTATCATTAAAAACACAGCGCTACCATACAACAGATCAAACAAGTCATCAATTCTTTGCCGGGGATACCTATTCTTAATCGTGACCTTGTTCAACTCTCTATAATAAATGCAAAGCCTCATCGATCCATCTTTCTTCTTAACAAATAGAACAGGAGCACACCAAGGCAACGAACTCGGACTTATAAAACCCTTCTCTAACAACTCATCCAGCTAGATACGCAACTCCTCTAGCTCTCGCGGGGCCATCTGATACGGCGCCTTCGTAATAGAATGCGTACCCGGCTCTAAATCTTTCACGAACTCAACATATCTATCAGGTGGAAGACCAGGAAGATCATCAGGAAACAAGAATCTCTTATAAACGCAGCAAACTACCAACGGTCCCGAAAACTGAGACCAAACAAACGAAACATCCAGAATCTAAGAGCTTCCGAAAACATAGCGCAGAAATAACTGGAGAATCCTGGCGCGGATCACCAAAAACAATCCCAGGCTGACCGTTGTCCTTTTTGAAGTCAAGCGCTTACCCTTACACTAGATAACAACATCGTATCTGGACAACCAATTCATGCCCAAGATTACATCAAAGTCTTCCAAGTCGATCACCTTCGGATCTGCCTTTGCTAGAAAATTCCCAAAAACAATCGGATAACTCTGAATGCCCTAGTCCGAATCCACAGAATCTCCAGAAGGAAATTTGACACAAAAGGATTCATCAACTCGATCGAGATCCAAATGGTAATGCTCTACGAAGGCTCTAGCCACAAACTAGTGGGTAGCGCCAGAATCGAACAGAACACATGCCCAGCGGTTCTCTACCTTTAATCGCCCTATAAAATTGTACACGCATCTAAGGAAACGAACGCTAAAGATATCACTATGAATTAAAACCTTTAAGCCAGCAGAGAATATAACCTGAAATTACTTGCGTGGATGTCTGAGCTTCTTCAAATGATACCATGTTCAGCTTCCCTTTTCCTTTATCCAACCGCTGCGGAGGTGGCAATGCCTTAAGTTGGACTGGTTGCAGAATAGGCTGAGTCTGCAGGCATTTATACTTAAGATGACCCTCTTGACCATATAGGAAACAACTTCTTGTCTTTTTCCAGCAATGTGCAGCGTCCTGCCCCGTCTTATTATATACCGAACAAACTAAGTCCTTCCTTGGAACACCCTGGATGGCATGAATCTTCTTTTTCTTTTGTGCTCCCAATCTCTGATAGCACCTCTCTAAAGGATGGCTCGGTCAGCCACAAAAACTGCATACCTCCTTATTTTTCTTCCTCGAAGCAACATCAGGGATGTGAGTACTCTTACCCCCATCAGACTTTCTTTTATCCATTATCATATGCAGGCCTCTGTTCTTATTATTTTCGATCGCCCCGAACTTCAAGGCGGCCTCCACTGTAGCAGCATAACTTGTTTATCCATAAGCATTGGCCAACTGCTGAACGTTGCTTCTCAATCCCCCAAAAATCGTTTGATCTGATTCTACTCCGAGCTTACCAAGTTAGGGGATAATCGACTTAACTTACTAAATTCCACTTCGTACTCACTCACTGTGAGCTGTCTTTGTTTTAAATGCAGGAAATCATTCATCAAACGGTCTCGCTCGACCGAGGGTAAGAACTCCTTCAGAAGCAACTCCTTTAAGGACCCCCAAGAACATCCATCCTTTAATCCCTCCTTTTCCCTTAGCCACCAACTCTTCGTCAGGCCTTCGAGATGGTAAGCGGCTATCATTACTCTTTGATCGTCAGTGACTCGAGAGTAAGAAAACATCTCCTCGATTGATATCTGCCAATCGTCCAAGACCATGAAATCAGCTATACCATCATACGTAGGCTGCCCTAATCGCTGAAACAGCAAGATAAACACCATCTTTGGTGGAACCACTACCGGAGGCACCAGAGCAGCTTGAGGGGCAGGAATAGCTCGACCCTCGGTAGGGTCCTGCACTCTCGGAGCTAGCCCGTACACAACTGATAATAGAGACTGGATCTGGGACTGCAAATCCACCATTTGCCTCGACAAAGCTTCATTGCTCTATCGCAGACTTTCCATCATCGCATCATTTTGCGCTCTTGAAGACTCGCCATTAGATTGGGGAGTCAACCTCGTCGAAGGACGCCTCGAAATTCTATTAACATACAAATAACAAGTCAAAACCTAGCCCAACCGCTAGAACTAGACAACCTAGTATGGATAAAACATACTTAAGTTTTAGCTTCACTGCTTACTTGCTCTTGGAATTTTCAATAATGATGTTATGCTTAACCTAGGATGATTCACCATCATCAAACTAACTCATGTGCTTAGACCATGAATGCATGAATATATATTCCTTTTGACTCAAAACCATGTGTGTACATATGTCATCATATACATCTTTAGCTTGGCACGTTGTGCTTATGCTATGTTATGCTATGCATGTTGTGTTATGCATTCAAAAAAGGCCTTAATGCATGTTATGAGCGGCATACGCATACAATGTTATGCATCCCACACTACATAACATTTCATGCAACGAAAAAGAAAACGTACTAAAGGGTATTCATGTCGTGAGGTTATGCATCTAGTACTACATAACCCTCACATGTTTCCTCATATGATGGATCCATATACAAACAAATATTATGCATCCCATAATACATAATATGCCTCGTATACTTCTTATCATTGTATGAGTGTAGTGTTCATGCTTCAGCCAAGAAGTACTGATGACATATCGGCGTGTGTATGATATGATACTAGACAACTAACACTAACAAGGGAAGGTTGCTGTTGCGCGCTAGGGTTCGAAGAAAATAAACGCAACCGAACTAGCAACCCGATGAGGCAAGTATACCTATCGAATTGTAGCAAGGGGACACAAGTGTCGTATTAAGATCCGGGAACTGTTGGCTAAGCTTACTCACACGAACGCTATTATCTTATCGACGGAAAAACTAGGGTTTTAGAAAATCTAAGCGCAATGGAGAAATTAAAGCAAACTAAAAAGAGAACTACCGCAATTAAGTTACGCTATTAAGCAAACAACTAAGCTAGAAAGGAAATTACCGCAGTTAATTAAAGAGCACAATATATGAGATTACTACAAAAGGTAGAGCAATATGAAATGGAAATGCACCCGATCAAGATTCACCTCGGCTAAAGACGATTAAGAAAATGCGATAAAAATCTAAACTTAATAGGATAAGGGTCCTTGACCGTGGAGGTTCCTAAAGCTTGAACACGCTTCTCTCGAAGTCGTGCCCAACTGAGTTTAGGAAGGTCCGACCGACTCTCGTCTAAATCGGAGGCCTAAAACTCGCTCTACGCGGTGAACCCCAATATTGGATTTTACTCCAATCCGGGAGATTTGGACGTCTGCCTCTCTCGAGGGGTGCGTACAACTCCCTTTACTCTTGAATGCTCACTTCATTCTTTCGGCCTCTCGGCTAGCCCAGAATGAAAGCAAAGGCAGAGAGTATATATCGAAAATATACCTCCGACCCGTGATAAATCAAGAGTAATTCAAGGCCCTAACCTAAAAAGAAAAGATTAATTAAAACATCATAACATAATCGCTCTAACCTCGGATCATCAAGATCGAGTACAAGGAGGATTAGTTAATCATAATGGAGTGGAGGGGGGGAAGATGAGTAGAAAAACATAAGAAGAACACAAGCTAAGGGAAGAACAATTTTATTAATGAAAAAGGGCAAGTTACACTAATGAAAATAAAATTACAAGTGCATGAAAATTAAACCCTATTCTAGCCCTACATTAAGCATTAAGCAAGAAGAAAATTACATTAAAAGCTAGCACAAACTATGATTAAACTAGGGTTAACCAAAAAGTACAAAGAGAGGGGGAGAGAGAGAGAGAAAAAGCATGAAAAAGGATCAAGAAACAAAGGGGCAGCACCTCCCCCACTCAACCAAAGCTTTCTGAAATGGAGAGGGGGGGCTCAATTTATAGAAAAAAATCTCGGGTTGGTCACGCCCTCCGACACGCCCTAGGGGGGGCGTGTCAGGGGGCGTGACAGTACTATGTTGACCTCGGGCTCTGGATTCTGGCGGGAGGGATGATTGCTTCGGTACGTCGGTGGTCACGCCCTAGGTCACGCCCGTGACAGGGGGGCGTGACAGGCACGTCATGTCCAAATCATTGGTCGGAAATCCGTCAGTCGTCGAAAAGTTGATGTCACGCCCCAGGTCACGGGCGTGACTGGGGGGCGTGACAGTACTATTTTCGTGCTGTGGAGAAACGGCATTTAATGTGGCGGCAGGCTTTGCGGCAGAGGGCGACACGCCCATAGTCACGCCTGGTGACACGCCCAGGGAGGGCGTGTCAGGGGGGCGTGACAGCGGTTTTTTCCGTTTCTCTGGCTCTTCGTGCAGGAGTCCTCGGGATCGGGTGACACGCCCTAGGTCACGCCCAGGGAGGGCGTGACAGTGGGGCGTGACAGGCCATTTTGGCAATTTTTTTGAAAACCTGCAAAAGGAGAGGAAAAAGTTAGTGGCAATAATATTTACATAAAAAGGATAAAAATAAACTAATAATAGACATGATTTGTACACTGTAAAATAGAAAAAACGATAATAGTTTAGGCTACAAAACGTATTATCAAATTCCCCCAAGCTTAAGCCTTGCTTGTCCCCAAGCAAAAATATAAAAACTAGATATTTATAAAAAGGACTAATCAAAAAGTTCTAATTATGCCTACACAAGTACTATGCGAAATTCTTAGTAGGGAAAAGGTGAAATGTAAGTCTAAAACAATTATTTAGGTATGGTAAAACTTTTATAATCTTTACTCAATAAAAACAAATCATCCAAAATTTTAGCGAGATTTTTTAAATGGACTTAAGCAAAGCAACGAAAATGAAAAATACGCATTGAGTTGTTACTGGATCCAAGCAACCCATTATAATTATATCAATTTAATTAACAAAAATCTAGGTTTAAATCTAAAACTAAAACTGATTTACTATTTTTCTTTTCTTAGTTGTTAAATAAAAAACAAAAAGCGTGAATCAAATGGACTTAAATAGGACAGAAACGTTTGGTTTAGGAAAATGATTAGGAGTGGAATTCAAAGATAAACGTGAAGGTTTAAAATCACACTAAACCAAAGCAAAGAGTTTCAAAAACTTTCATAAAAATATGTACACTTTTTTTTTCTTTTTCTTTTTCTTTTTCATTTTTTTTTTCTTTTCAAAACAAAGGCCATAAAAATTTTTATTTTCCTTTTTGAGTTGGCCAAACAAAAATAAACATCACTTTTGAACATACTTCCTTTTTTTCGAAAACCTTTCTCCACAAAAATCACAAAATACCCTATCAAAAATCGTCAAAATAATTTATGAAACTCAAAAAGGCTAGTGCGATTCGATAGGTTGGAAATTTTGGCTTTGGTGAAACTGAAATGAAGAGAGGAGCTATCAAATGAAATCGGAAAAAGGCTCAAAAACGGCTAACTAGTGGTAAAAGTTTTTAGGTTGGCAGGAAAGCTCAAACGAAAACAAAAACGGCCTAAATCATTTTCACGCTTTTGAATTTATTTAAAACAAAGGTTTGAAAAATTTTCAAAAAGCGAGTCCTAGATAATAAAAGAAGATTGATGAAATTAACTTGAAAATAGAAATAATAGGTGACTTGGATCGTTCACATCTACTACGTTATTCAAAAGTTGACTTTACAAAAATTATTCAAAAACGAAAAAGAAAATAGTGGATGATGAATTTTTGAGAAAGTAAAGGAAATAAAAAACAAAAAACCATAATAGAAATGCGAGTTTTAGAAAAATATTTCACCTTAACATGCTACCGCGAATTAGAAACACAGCATGGCCAACATTTTACTTGCGAAACATAATTAAAAAGGACGATTAGAAATATTATAATTAACTAAGTTGTTTATAGGAGATTTTGAGTAAAACAAAACTGAAAACTAGGGGTACTATTGAAATACCAAAATGTCTAAACTATTCAAAAATACATATATATTTTTTTTATTTTGAGAAATATTCTCTTTTTTTTGGATTTTGGAAAATTTTTCTCTTTTTTGGAATTTTAAGATATTCATTTTTTTTTTGTTTTTTTTTTTTAATTTATGGAACTATTTACAAAAAAAAGGAAATTATTTACACTAAGCAAAAATGAAGGAGGAAATCCTCCCCCAAGCTTAAAACAGACATTGTCATCAATGGCTAAAGAAGGGGATTGGAGAAGGAGAGAAAAATAAATTGCAGAATTGAAAGACAGAATTGAAATACAGGTACTTCCTCGGATTTATTTGCTGCGAAAGCTGAGTGATGCCGCTCCCCGAATGTCTTCTTTGGACTTCGTGATGGATTCAGCAATGTTGGAGCAGGCGATCGCAGAAACTTCAGCTTGTCGGAGCCGTCCGAGGCAAAAATTGTAAAATAAAGAAAACAGAAAAAGTTAACTTGGGTTGCCTCCCAAGAGCGCCCTTTGGTTAAAGCGTCGTTGAGCTCGACGCATCAAAAATAATATTGTCCAAAAATATTGTTGCCCCGAAATAAAATTGTTTTTAGCAAAAAAAATAAAAAGTTCAAGATTAAAGTTCGTGAAGCAGAAACTTAATAGTGTTTGGACTGACATCATCATCACCAGAGAAATACAGTTTAAGACGCTGACCATTCACTTTGAAATTACCCTTATCAGGGTGAGAAATTAAAACAGTTCCATAAGGAAATACTTCTAAAACAGAAAATGGGCCAGACCAGCGAGATTTTAATTTGCCCGGAAATAAACGTAAACGAGAATTATATAAAAGGACTTGGTCGCCCGGTTTAAAGTTTTTAGGATTCCTTAAGTGTTTATCGTGTAAACGCTTCGTCCGCTCTTTATAAAGTTTATTATTTTCATAAGCATAAGAGCGCCACTCGTCGAGTTCATTTAGTTGGAATTTTCGAAGGTCACCGACTGAGTGGGGATCGAAGTTTAAAAATTTTAAGGCCCAAAAGGCGCGGTGTTCTAACTCTACGGGAAGATGGCACGATTTTCCATAGACCAGCCGATACGGCGTACATCCGAGGGCGGTTATGTACGCTGTTCGGTAGGCCCATAGAGCATCGTCAAGTTTGGCTGACCAGTCTTTTCTAGAAGTTGAAACAGTCTTTTCTAATATTCTTTTTATTTCTCTATTTACTACTTCGACTTGACCGTTAGTTTGGGGGTGGTAGGCAGTGGACAGTTTATGCGTAACGCCGTATTTAGTAAGGATTTTTGAAAATTGCGCGTTACAGAAATGGGAACCCCTATCGCTAACGATTGCGCGTGGCGTACCGAATCTAGAAAATAATTTTTTAAAAAACGTGACTACAACTCGGGAGTCGTTCGTAGGAAGAGCTTGGGCCTCAGCCCATCGTGAAACATAATCAACAGCAACTAAAATATATTTGTTTCCGAAGCTAGAAGGAAGGGGGCCAACAAAATCAATTCCCCAGAGGTCGAAAATTTCGCACTCTAAGAAATAATTTTGCGGCATTTCATTTTTATTAGAAATATTGCCCGACCGTTGGCAACTATCACACCTGCTCACAAAGGCTTGCGCGTCTTTAAACAGGCTAGGCCAGTAAAAACCCGCGCAAAGCACTTTATGAGCGGTGCGAGCAGCTTGATAGTGCCCACCTGTCGGACCTTCATGCAAATGTTTTAGAATATCAATTCCTTCATCAAAAGAAACACATCTCCTTATCACTTGATCCGCACAAATTTTGAAAAGATGCGGGTCTTCCCAAAAGTAGTTCTTCAGCTCAGAAAAGAATTTCTTCTTCTGCTGAGAGGAGAACTCTTTTGGGAGCACCCGGGCCACTAGATAGTTGGCGATGTGCGCGAACCAAGGCGAGGTAGATGTATTAACTAAAAGCAGCTTCTCATCAGGAAAATAGTCATTAAAAGATTTTTCATTTAATTTTTCTATAAAGGGGTTATCTAATCTTGATAAATGGTCGGCGGCCAAGTTCTCGGCTCCTCGCTTATCACGGATCTCTAAGTCAAACTCCTGGAGGAGCAAGACCCAGCGAATCAAGCGAGGCTTGGCATCCGTTTTGGCAAGAAGGTACTTGAGGGCCGAGTGGTCCGTAAAAACAATGATTTTTGAAAGTGTAATGTAAGGGCGAAATTTATCAAACGCAAATACTACGGCTAAGAGCTCCTTCTCGGTTGTGGTGTAATTTTCTTGTGCAGATGTGAGGGTTTTACTAGCGTAATAGACGGGGTGGAAGTTCTTAGATATGCGTTGACCTAATACGGCTCCCACCGCAAAACTACTCGCATCGCACATAATCTCGAAAGGAAGGTCCCACACCGGAGCTATCATAATCGGCGCGTTAATTAACTTTTCTTTAATTAATTCAAAGGCAGAAATACAAGAGTCATCAAAAATGAATGGAGCGTCTTTTTCTAAGAGATGGGTGAGGGGCTTAGTGATCTTGGAGAAGTCCTTTATAAAACGACGATAAAAACCAGCGTGGCCTAGGAAACTTCTTATAGCTTTTATGTTTGTAGGTGGCGGCAACTTCTCAATAACTTCTATCTTGGCAACGTCTACCTCAATACCTTTAGCAGAAATTTTATGACCCAAAACTAACCCTTCCCTCACCATAAAATGGCATTTTTCCCAATTTAGGGCAAGGTTAGTTTCTTCGCATCGTTCTAAGACTTTTTCGAGGTTTTCTAAACATCTATCGAAGGAGTCGCCGAACACGGAGAAATCGTCCATGAATACCTCCATAATGCTTTCTACGTACTTGTCAAATATTGCGAGCATACATCGTTGGAATGTAGCCGGCGCATTGCATAATCCAAACGGCATTCTTCGGTACGCGAAGGTGCCGAAGGGACAAGTAAACGTAGTTTTCTCTTGGTCCTCGGGAGAGATGGGTATTTGAAAGTACCCCGAGAGGCCATCGAGAAAACAATAAAAGCTATGGCCGGAGAGACGTTCTAAAATCTGGTCGATAAACGGTAGAGGAAAGTGGTCCTTACGGGTGGCGTCATTTAACTTACGGTAATCTATGCACATACGCCAACCCGTCACCGTCCGTGTCGGGATTAATTCATTATTCTCATTACTAATTACGGTTATCCCTCCCTTTTTTGGAACTACCTGAACGGGGCTAACCCACTTACTGTCCGATATAGGGTAGATAATTCCTGCGTCTAATAGTTTCAAAACCTCGCCCTTAACTACTTCTTTCATATTCGGGTTTATACGGCGCTGAGGTTGGATAGAGTTACGCGAATTATCTTCCATTAAAATTTTATGTGTACAGAAAGATGGGCTTATGCCCTTGATATCAGAAATTTGCCAAGCAATAGCCCGGCGATGCTTACGTAGAACTAGAAGAAGTTTATCGTTCAGCATATCCGTGAGGTAGGCCGAAACGATAACTGGTAACTTGGAGTCTTTTTCTAAGAAAGCATACTTAAGGTGGTCGGGAAGTTCTTTAAGTTCTAGGGTAGGGGGTTCTTCATAAGAGGATTTTGAGATTCTTTCTTTTTCAAAAATAATATCTTCATAAACTTTTTTATAAGGAACGTAATAAGGGGTGGGGCTAGCAGCCAAGACGGCTTCTTGTACAGATTTAGTGGTAAGGAATGAGGAAGAACAAAAATCAGAAAACTCTTTTTCAAACTCAGAAAGACAATAAGAAGATTCATCACTTCCTTGCAGTGATTCTGTTGTAAGAGAAGAGGAGCAAAAAGTAGAAAATTCTTTTTCAAAGTCGGAGAGGCAGTAGGAAGAATCATCACTCACGGCGTCTACGAAAAAACATGAGTCATCATTCGCTAAGGTGTTCTTCATCGAAGGGGTGATAGGAAATGTGACTTCGTCGTCGCCTACTCGAAGAAAGAGCTTACCATTGCTTACGTCAATGATGGCTCGGGAGGTGTCAAGGAAGGGTCGGCCAAGGATCAGGGGAACCTCGACGTCTTCTTCGATGTCCAAAATGACAAAGTCCACCGGGAAGATGAACTTGTCGACTTTCACTAGAACGTCCTCCACTATTCCTAACGGGTACTTGATGGATCTATCGGCTAGCTGGATACTCATACGCGTGGGGTTAAGGCTACCAATCCCTAACTTTTTGAACAACGAAAAGGGAATCAGGTTTATACTTGCGCCTAAGTCGGCTAACGCGTGTTTAACAAAGAGATCACCGAAGACACACGGGATAGAGAAACTACCCGGGTCACTGATTTTCTTCGGCACACCGTTTGTTAAAACGGCGGAGCACTCGGCGTTAAGCGTGACGTGCGAAAGATTCTCTAACTTCTTCTTGTTTGTGAGGAGGTCTTTAAGATATTTGGCGTATTTCGGCATTTGCGAAATAGCCTCGTGGAAGGGAAGATTAATGTGGATTTGTTTGAAGATTTCTAAGAAGCGGGAGTACTGATCATCTTGACGTTGTCTATTAAGTTCATAGGGGTATGGAGGAGTTGAATTATTTTTGAAGATGGGTGGTGGAGTGAGATTATTTTATAAAGTGGGGGTGATTACTTCTTCAGCAGAGGGTGGAAGCGGAGCAGAGCTTTGATTTTTAAAAGCGGGAGCGGAGCTTTGATTTTTAAAAGCAGGAGCGGAGCTTGCCTCGGGCTCTTCACTTACCATACCGGAGACTTGCTTCCCACTCCGAAGAGTTATAGCTTTCGCTTGCTCTCTCGGGTTGGGTTCGGTATTGGAAGGAAGAGACCCTGCGGGTCGATCAGAAATTATTTTCGCGAGCTATCCTACCTGATTTTCTAAACTTTTTACGCTTCCGGTTAAAGTTCTTATGGTAGCGTCATTTGTGGTGATATATTTAGAAAGTAATTCCTCCAAGCTCGGAGGTTTTGGGTAATTTTGAAGAAGTGGTGGTGGTGGTGGTTGTGCAGAAAACTCATTTTGCGGAGGTGGGCGCATCGCATTCGATGGATTACTCCATGAAAAGTTCGGGTGATTTCTTAAAGCGGGGTTATAACTATTCGGAAAATTAAAACCAGGCGGATGAAAATTCGCAGCAGAAAAATTATTAAAAGCAGTTCTAGGCAAATTATTAACATAATCTAAATGTTCTGGAGTAGGGGTTGCAGATTCCCATACCTGAGGGGCGGAGGCAGCAGTCATCTCCGTGATTTTTTTGCTTAGGATTTCTACTTGCAGAGCGAGCTGGGAGACGTTGTCCACTTCATAGATACCTGCAGGCTTGTTCGGGCGGGACCTAGGCACATTCCACTGATAAGTGTTCATGGCCATATCCTCAAAAAGCTCAAGAGCGGCTTCCGGGGTCTTATGATTTAAAGTACCGCCAGAAGCTGCGTCTATCATTTGCTTCGTGCTTTGATTTAGCCCGTTATAAAACGTCTGCACTTGTAACCATACAGGCAGCGCGTGATGTGGGCATCGTCTTAATAATTCTTTAAATCTCTCCCAGGTTTCGTAAAGGGTTTCAGAGTCTATTTGTCCGAAGGCAGAGATGTCGTTCCTAAGTTTTGCAGTTTTAGCTGGCGGAAAATACTTCGCCAAAAATTTTTCAGTTAATTCATTCCAAGTGGTTATGTTATTTTTCGGAAGTGTGTTAAGCCACTGCTTAGCTTTAGTTCTTAGAGAGAAGGGGAAGAGTCTTAGCCTGATCGCATCATTTGTGACACCATTTATCTTGAAGGTGTCGCAAATTTCAAGAAAGCTAGCTATATGTGCGTTCGGATCTTCATCTTGAAGTCCGTCAAATTGCACATATTGCTGCACCATTTGAATTATGCTAAGCTTTAGTTCAAAGTTATTATTTGCTATAGTAGGGCGGACTATACTCGATTCTGTTCCCTCGAGGTTCGGTCGTGCATAATAGGACATAGTCCTTTGCACGGCCTCATCTACGTTGGGTTCTTCCATTCTTAAAGTATTAAATGACTCGGAGTCCTCAACCGGCACTTGGATAGTAGGACCTTGAAATCGCGATCTTCTTCGAAGAGTACGCTCAATTTCGTGGTCCAAGTCCAAAATAACCGACGGACTCCCGCGGGTCATGCACTAAAAGAACAGAAAAGAAGAAGAGAAAGAGAAAAAGGATAAACTAGAAAGAAAAACTAGATTTAGAAAATTAAATTAAAACTTTTTTTTTTCTTTTTGAAATAGATTTTTTTTATAGATTAACTCCCGAACTTCCCAAGGACTACCCCGTGAAGGGTTCGCAAGGTACTAGACAAGACAGTGGCGCTTAAAGCCCTTTGCCCTTTTCGAGAGAATTAGGTGGCGTAGAAAAATTGTGAGGTTGGTTTCTATTAAGAGCGGTGATTAAATTTTTTTTTTTGATTTTTTTTTTTAAAACTTTAAAGAAGAGGGGATGAGAAAGAGAAGAGATAAAATTAATAGGTTCGTGTTTTCAAAATATCAACGGAAGTTGGTTCCCCGGCAACGGCGCCAAAAACTTGTTGCGCGCTAGGGTTCGAAGAAAATAAACGCAACCAAACTAGCAACCCGATGAGGCAAGTATACCTATCGAATTGTAGCAAGGGGACACAAGTGTCGTATTAAGATCCGGGAACTGTTGGCTAAGCTTACTCACACGAACGCTATTATCTTATCGACGGAAAAACTAGGGTTTTAGAAAATCTAAGCGCAATGGAGAAATTAAAGCAAACTAAAAAGAGAACTACCGCAATTAAGTTACGCTATTAAGCAAACAACTAAGCTAGAAAGGAAATTACCGCAGTTAATTAAAGAGCACAATATATGAGATTACTACAAAAGGTAGAGCAATATGAAATGGAAATGCACCCGATCAAGATTCACCTCGGCTAAAGACGATTAAGAAAATGCGATAAAAATCTAAACTTAATAGGATAAGGGTCCTTGACCGTGGAGGTTCCTAAAGCTTGAACATGCTTCTCTCGAAGTCGTGCCCAACTGAGTTTAGGAAGGTCCGACCGACTCTCGTCTAAATCGGAGGCCTAAAACTCGCTTTACGCGGTGAACCCCACTATTGGATTTTACTCCAATCTGGGAGATTTGGACGTCTGCCTCTCTCGAGGGGTGCGTACAACTCCCTTTACTCTTGAATGCTCACTTCATTCTTTCGGCCTCTCGGCTAGCCCAGAATGAAAGCAAAGGCGGAGAGTATATATCGAAAATATACCTCCGACCCGTGATAAATCAAGAGTAATTCAAGGCCCTAACCTAAAAAGAAAAGATTAATTAAAACATCATAACATAATCGCTCTAACCTCAGATCATCAAGATCGAGTACAAGGAGGATTAGTTAATCATAATGGAGTGGAGGGGGGGAAGATGAGTAGAAAAACATAAGAAGAACACAAGCTAAGGGAAGAACAATTTTATTAATGAAAAAGGGCAAGTTACATTAATGAAAATAAAATTACAAGTGCATGAAAATTAAACCCTATTCTAGCCCTACATTAAGCATTAAGCAAGAAGAAAATTACATTAAAAGCTAGCACAAACTATGATTAAACTAGGGTTAACCAAAAAGTACAAAGAGAGGGGGAGAGAGAGAGAAAAAGCATGAAAAAGGATCAAGAAACAAAGGGGCAGCACCTCCCCCACTCAACCAAAGCTTTCTGAAATGGAGAGGGGGGGCTCAATTTATAGAAAAAAAAATCTCGGGTTGGTCACGCCCTCCGACACGCCCTAGGGGGGGCGTGTCAGGGGGCGTGACAGTACTATGTTGACCTCGGGCTCTGGATTCTGGCGGGAGGGATGATTGCTTCGGTACGTCGGTGGTCACGCCCTAGGTCACGCCCGTGACAGGGGGGCGTGACAGGCACGTCATGTCCAAATCATTGGTCGGAAATCCGTCAGTCGTCGAAAAGTTGATGTCACGCCCCAGGTCACGGGCGTGACTGGGGGGCGTGACAGTACTGTTTTCGTGCTGTGGAGAAACGGCATTTAATGCGGCGGCAGGCTTTGCGGCAGAGGGCGACACGCCCATAGTCACGCCTGGTGACATGCCCAGGGAGGGCGTGTCAGGGGGGCGTGACAGCGGTTTTTTCCGTTTCTCTGGCTCTTCGTGCAGGAGTCCTCAGGATCGGGTGACACGCCCTAGGTTACGCCCAGGGAGGGCGTGACAGTGGGGCGTGACAGGCCATTTTGCCAATTTTTCTGAAAACCTGCAAAAGGAGAGGAAAAAGTTAGTGGCAATAATATTTACATAAAAAGGATAAAAATAAACTAATAATAGACATGATTTGTACACTGTAAAATAGAAAAAACGATAATAGTTTAGGCTACAAAACGTATTATCAGTTGCTCTACCAATTGTCAAGCAACCTCCCTCTGATACCAACTGTCATGACCCGCATTTTCTCAACAATTAAATTATATCAGAGTAAGAGAAAATACGCGTTGTGATGCCATGTCATGCAGGGGATAACTGTAGATGCTCAGGCAAGACTCCAAACTCTACAATTTAAAAGAAAATCATAAGTTATTATGAATGAAATCAAGTTAAGTTTGATGACCGTATCCCTCGGCACAGTGGATAAACTAGTCCACGAGTAAAATATATTTATACGCTGCAAAAAATACTTCGGTTAAGATGATTTGACATCCTACAAGAGCATAAACGTCCCCGAAGGACAACTCATGGTATGAAATACACTAAATTTAGTATAGTATTAAGATAGTCTTTACGTTAGTTTAGAAGATAGTATTTTAGTTTTAGAAATATGTCATATAGGATGTAATAGAGATAGGGGTTTTATAAGTTAAAATATCAAACATGCAACCTAGCATAAAACATTCCCAGAGAACAAGTAAAACAACCTCCAAAATAGGTAAACTAGTAGTTTAAGAACAATACTTAGTATCACAAAAGAAAACCACCAGCGGGCGTCGACAACCTGACATGAACCCGCTGGAGAGTATGCATGTCTGTACTAACAAAAGTAACAAAAAAACTACCTCACTAGAATTAGGGAAACCTCACCAACACCACGAACACAACGAGGCCAACTCAGCCGCATAACCGGCTACTGCCCTGAACCCGAGGCATTCAAAGAAAGAACACCTCAGTAAAGAATGAATAATGCAAGTTGAAAAGGAACATTAGATGGTAATCAATGAAAGAAAAAAAAGGGTTACCAAACCCTGCAAGAGTAATACTGACAACCACAGCCAAAGAAACCAAAAGAAACTGTGAGTAAGTATAATACTTATCATTAAAGTAAGAGAATTGCAACAAGTGCTAAAATTTACCAAGCTTCGCTCACACCTGCAGAAGCAAAAGGAAAGACAACATATGCCAAACAAAAAGGAGAGAAGGAACCAACAGCCGTACACCCGTGGATCACCCACAATGGTAAAACCCTAGTTCTGTGTCGGCGACAAAATCATTCCCAAACCGATCCATAAGATCCAATTGTCTCAAGGACACGCAGGTGGAAGCCACGGGGTCCGACGCACTAAAAAAACCTCTTACAGAGACCCCAACCTTTCTCAAAGGCAACACGATGGCGGCCACGGGGTCTAACACACCTAAAGCGGCCCCTCTCAGAGACCCAAAATAACCACGTACAATGATCCACGATACGACATTCAAACTACTAGCCGAAAACATCACCAAACCAAAATAAAACCCACACTAACAAACTCGGGAGAAAACACCAGCCTAAGGAAAAAGCATCGAGTCCACTCGACGCCGCGTTGAGTGAGTACCACGCACTCAACGCCAAACACTAAGCAGGGAAGGAGTCGAGTTTACTCGACGCTGCGTTGAGTGAGCTCTACTCACTCAACGCCAAAATACTTAGCCGCAAAAACCCTCACTGGACGACGGCGTTGAGTGAGTTCAGCTCACTCAACACTATTAACGCTAAACATCAAACGGCGTTGAGTTAGTTCACCACACTCAATGCTTTTGACTTAGAGCTAAATAAGTCCGACAGCATTGAGTGAGTTCAGCTCACTCAACGCTGTCAACACTAAACAGCTAACAACATTGAGTGAGATCACCATACTCAATTGCTTTTGACTTATAAAAATCAGTCTGACTCGACGACATTGAGTGAGTTCAACTCACTCAATGCCAAAAGACTTAGAAAAAAATCTATCAAGGCAAACGGCGTTGAGTGAGCTAACCTCACTCAACGTTGTCAATGCTTTTTACTTAGAATAGTGGCTTAACTGACGGCATTGAGTGAGTTCAACTCACTCAACACTATCAACGCTTCTGACTTAGCTAAATAGGCTAATCAGATGGCATTGAGTGAGTTCACCTCACTCAACGCTGTCAACACTTTTAACTTAGTCTCCAGACCAAAATAGGTAGGCATTGAGTGTGTCCACCACACTCAACGCTTTTACACTTAGCCTAAAAACTTGACTTCTGTGCTAAGATACACTCAACGCCAAGGGGCAGAGACATAGAAGAAACATTGCTCTACACAAACCGACCATGCTCGACCTCAACCACTAGCACAAAATCAAAATATTTCCTTGGAATTAAAACTTGCTATTGCTATCTATCCTGATACAGACTTATCCTATCCAGCCAGAGCCATACCAAAACCAACTCAACCAGACATTTTACACTTACAACAAGCCAAATCTGGCCAAAACCTACCACATACCCAAGATCTATGGCAGTAAATGCTATAAGGAAAATAAGAAACTACTTGGTAAGGATTGGAAAAGCACCACTTGCCTCAATTCCAGAAAAAACTCGATCAGCTCCTCTCCTTCTCTCGGATCTGGCAGCAAAAACACCTAGCCATAAAATCTGAAGCTTGTAGAGGGAAGACAAGCCAACCCGCAAAATCCTAACTACAAGGAAAAACCTAGAATTTGAAATACTTACCCTATGGTGGTAGATCCGGGCGAGAGCAGTCCTGACCTACCTTCATACGAGAAATTCAGGCTCTAGCTAGCAAGAAATCAGCGGCCAGAAGCTCCAGGTATTCCGTCGCCCGTCTCCTTCTGCTTGAAGCTAACCATAGGGTTTGGGGAAGAGGAATATGGTTTTCTAAACAAAAGTTCTATTTATACCTTCTAACCACTTACAATTAATATAATATAATATAATATTAATTAATTACATAAAACGTCCAAAATCACGCTAAAACCCAACGACAGCAGAATTTGACAAAATTCACATTGTAGCTAAATACCCACGCTATGAATCCAATGGCAAAGTCGGAATTAACATTCAACAAGCAAAGACTCGGGCTAACACCTCCCGAAGACAAAACACAAGCATTGCCGAAGAGGCTCCACCGAGTCACCAAAACAGACTCTGGCTCGCTGGGGAATCTTTCAAATAGGCCACAAACAAGCCACTCAGAAAACCTAGAGAGGTAAACCTCGCTCTAACAATGGATCAAGCCGAAAACACGTCAACTTAATGCCAAACAAAGATTAAACAATCAAAAAATAAACAGGGGGCGTTATAGTGTGGGGCCCCGACCGGACCTTCTATTATATGTTATTTAACGGATGGAGTTGTTACATCACTCCCCTCCTCAAAAATTTCATAGTAGAGGCTATTAAACCTCTTGCTGATTCAATTCTACTATATCTGCTTTCATTTCTTCTGCCGCCAATGTCACTTCTTCTGGGGGACTAGCTTCAAGACCCTCTGAAACCAGGCAGGGGGAGATATCCAATGAAGGAGCTCCAGTCAGTTCTCCTCCAATATCAATAGATGTATAGATTGATACAGCAACAAATGCAGATGTATATATGAATATAGAAGTTGAGGAAGTTGATACTGATATGATTTGTATAGAAGAGCCAGTAGACCTTCTAGAAATCTTAACTGTTGGTGATTGCTTTGTCAATCCCACAATGGATTTATTCAGCTTATTGAAGTCTTTTTATGTATATATATTATCTTCCAAAAGTTTTTCAAGAGCATTCTATGGCTATTGTTTGTTATACTTCCCCAATAAGTCCAGAAGTTGTTAAGCAACTAAAGGAAAGTTTTGCTGACCCAATTATTGTGGAACCATTAGATGTTACAATAGATAATGCTGAGCGAAGCTTTTCACCTCCAACTTATATTATAGAAGAAAGTCCAATTCCTAACTTGGATGATTTTATTGCTCAAGATATTACATAAGAACATGGAAATGCTCAGAATGCTCCTTATTTGGCTGATACAGAGATTAAGATTGTACAGTTAGTAGCTCCCAAGAAAGATCAATCTAAGCTGATTGAATAGATTGATGCTTTATATGATAATCCTCCTAATTCTTCTGATGATAACTATGATAATGAGGATTCTGAAGATTCTGATTATCCTAAGGTTAAGAAGTTGATAGTTAAGAAAATGAAAGATGATCCCAATACTGTTCCCAAGCCCAATCCTACTCACGACACTCCCTACTATATTATGCAAAAGATTACACCTTATCCTGGGATGCCACAATGGATGTGGTTATCTAAAAATGAGCAGAAAGGAAAGAAGAAGAGAAGAAGGTACAGGTCTCCTCCCTAACAATTCAGGAAAGACCCCCCTCCTCCTCCTCCTCCTTCAACTGGGGCCTCTTGAAGTGTGACTCACAGATCAGCACCAGTTACTAAGACATATCAGAGATACTCCAAGCCAAGTTCTAAAGGCAGTAGTGAACAGCAGTAATCTACTCAGAGCAAGCCTCCTCCTAATATAGAAAAGAAAAGTTCTTCAGCATCTCTTGATGATTCAAAGAACGACACCAGTCCCAAAAGGCCAAAATAACCTCCTATTCCTTTTGTAGATCCAGAATAAGAGACAACTTCAAAGATGGCCAGATTTCAAGAGCTGATTGGACTTTCATTGATCAACAAAGCTATAGAAGAAGGAAAAGATCCATATCAGTACTCCACAATGTCATCATACAGAAAAAAAGAGCTCAAAATATATGATAAAGCCAATAAATTTTTCAATATAGATGATTATATGAGTCTCCATCCTGAGGCTATTGTACCAAGGGCTACATCATTCAACATTATTGGAGCATCTGACAAGAATATTTCTAAGAAAGAAGTTGCAAACCCCAACAAAGAAATCATATTCAAATAGACATCTCACAAAGCTGAGAATGAGAAGACCAAGAAATCTAAGTAACTGTTTGTTTAGTTTATATTCTTAACTATTCTGTGTTTAATCATGAAGCACCTATTGTACATATCTTCTAGATGTTTATTTTTCTGCTAGATATCTATTTTCATGCTTTGCGATTGTATTTCTTTTTTATGTATTAGTGACCTGACACAAATAGGGGGAGATTGTTGGATCCCTAGTTGGTACTTGGGCTAGGTTCACTAATTAGGATGTGTTTGACCCACATTGTATAGCTAGGGTCAAGTCTATTAGTCCTAGAGTTTAGGCTAGTCATTAAGTTCAATCTTCATGGACCAGCCTACAGAGGAATTCAGTAGACTCAAGACTTAGAAGAATTCAGAGTTCAAAATATTAGTTCGAAATTCTTCAAACACAGATCGACAATCGTCGATCGCAGAATGACGAACTCAAAAATCTTTCTCTAAGTTGAGCTCGACGATATTTGAGCTCAGGTTGATGACCTCTTCCTTAAGACAGATTCTCTGCTCGACAAACATGGAGTGCAGTATTAACATGTTTTTTCTAGAATGCAGTTCGCTGAGCTAAGGTCGAAGAAAAGGAATTCTCATCTCGACGAACTTGGAACTCCAGTCGTCAAAATCTACCCAGAGGTCGATGAATTCTTTCCCGAGTTAGATTGATAAGTTTTCCTTATTTTTGTCCCAAATTTATTAAATTATTTAGCAGTAATTCTCTGAGTAATTTATTCTCATATTCTCAAGAATATAGCCATTCTTGGCAGCATTACTTATGGATTTCATCAGAGTTAATTACTTGCTTATTTTAATGGGACAGTTGGGGAAAATCATTAAAGAAGATATTCCAGTAGTTTTATTCCCCAGAATCAGTCAATAATTAATGCTTGGAATTAAAATTTAAAAGTAGAATTTTTACAGCATAATATAAAAGAGATTTTTCTTTCAGACGGCTCTGAAGGAATACACATACTGAGTACTTAGAACACACAGAAAATAACACCAAAGCAAAATGTGTGATACAGAGAAGAGACACGGAACATACATAAGAATAATTGCTTCTTCTCTGTGCAGGAAACAATTTGTTTTCCCTTGATCTTCAGAAAGGTGAAGAAGAACAACCATCACATATCAAGAGTCTTCTTCAACTTCTACTCCATGAATCTTCAAGGACAATACCTCTTGATCAGTTTGTAAGTTCCTAGATCTCTTCAAGATAAGGCTGAAGACCTACACCCTGAGCAAGGCTCTAGGCTTTCTAGACCATCTCAACATTTCAGAAGGACCCTTGGCAACAACAATAAACTTGTATTCTCTCTTGTATAGAGAAAAGAGAAGACACCATCAACTCTCTCAACCTCACTATAAAAGGGTTTATTAACTCCCTTCAAAAGTTTATTGTTGGTATTTGGGCACCTGATAAAAATCCTAAAGGGTTGTGAGATCTCCCTGTAAATAGATCTTGTGGTGGAAGTCACCTGAACAAAAACCTGTTAGTGGATTCCTACTAGGGTGGTAGAAGAGTGGATGTACCCAATTTGAGGAACCACTATAAAATTCTTGTGTTGTTTGGTTGATCATTTTCTCTTTGTTTTTGATGTGTTGTGGTAGTGTAGTTAGCCTGTTTCTATTTCATTCTTTATAACTACTAGTATAACTTATTTCTCTAATAAAGATTTAAAACAGCAAAAAGTTTTAATTACTCTATTCATCCCCCCCCCCCTCTAGAGTAAATCAGGTCTATCCCCTAACTTACAATTGGTGACTGAGGATTATCAATTGGCTAAGTTATCTTTCACCTAACAATCTTCTCCTATTTGAAGAAGTCTGATGAAGATTTTCTATAGTTTTAAAATATTATCCAAACTAAAATCTCAAACAGGCAAGTGTACCTATCGAAATATAGTATAGGAAATGTCGTATTAGACTCGGGGCCTGTTGAGTACTTCTACTCACGCAAATTAATATTATTTTATCTAAATATAAAAAGAGATTATTTTAACTAAATGAAGAATATTAAATAAAAAGTAGCACTTGATCTAGACTCACTTTGAACTAAAATAAACCTTCATGAAATAGCAAAAGTGCAAGCTCCTAATTACTTACTTCGACTGTGGAGGTTCCTAAAGTACAAAAGCGTCTCTCTCGAGCTGATGCTTCTGACTAACCTTAGGTTGATCGATTAAGACCTCTCGGCCAGTCGAAACCCCTAAGCTTGCTTTAGGTGGTGAACCCCTCTATTGGATTTTACTCCAATCCGGCAGATTTATGTCGTCCTCTCTCGAGGAGTACATTCAACTCCTTTTATCCTTGAGCGATCTACTCGTATTCGCAACCTCTTGGTCATTTAAGATACGGATCTAGGATCGAATAACAAATCCGCGAAATATGAATTCGATACAGAATAAATCAAAGATAAATCGATAGCGAGCAAAAATAGAGAGCTTGACACGTTTTTTGAGAAAATAAATAAAGTTAGCTTTATTCAAAGTTTGTCTTGATCAAGTGCTGAGAAAATTAGCTACATGACATGAAAAGGGAGGTACATAAACAAGAAAACATAACTGCTAAATGTAAATTGCTTGAAAACAAAACTAAGTTATGAATGAAAAGTACAAGAGAGAAATGCATAAAAAAAGGTAAACTAAGCTACAACAAAAGCCTAAAACTTGCTCCTCCTCTTCCCCCTGAGCTTCTGGACTCATCTGCTATTTATAGATTTTTCTGCTTGGGAGTCACGCCCATTAGTCACGCCCGTGACCTAGGGCGTGTCAGGCTCGGAAACTGCAGTCTTGAAAGCCCGGGAACGTTGGAGAAAAACCGCCAAAAATCGTCGTTTTGCGGGTCACGCCCCTAGGTCACGCCCGTGACCTAGGGCGTGTCTAGTCTGTTACAGGAAACGGCGGGAATGGAAACGGCGGGAAGTAATTCTGGCGTTTCTGAAGTGGTCACGCCCTAGGTCACGCCCGTGACCAAGGGCGTTTCTGACTGTGCCAGCAAAATGGTTGGAAACGGTGCAATCTGGGGTTAATTTCGCAGTTTTGGGTAGGTCACGCCCTAGGTCACACCCGTGACAGGGGGCGTGTCCTTAGAAAAAAGTCCCAAAATTGTTCAGGGAAGCTTTCTGTAAAAATCAGTTTTTTTTGACCTTGACAAGCCCGTGACTCAAATGTCACGCCCGTGTCACGGGCGTGTACATGTGAAATTTTCCAGAATTGTAGAGGACGTCATCCTCTTTCCGTTGACTGGTTGCACGTCCCGTAACTCTTCCTTGTTTGAAAGTTATGACCATTTGAAGTTGAGCTATCCGTTATCAAAAATGTTCATTTTCACCGCTTCAACTTCTGATCAGTCCTGCAAGCTCCAAATTGCTATTCACAGCCCAGATTGACCTAAAATATGAAAATAAAGCAATTATATTCATAATTACTAAAATATAACTATAATCTTATTATTAATTAAATAAAAACTATATGAAAATAACTATAATTAGTGAGTTATCAAATACCCCCATACTTAATCTTTTGCTATTCCAGAGCAAAACTATGAGAAGTACTTATAAGATAAACATTCACAGTATATAAAAGCAATATTTGATACACACAAAAAAATATGATTATGATTTAAGGTAATAATCATAAATAGTCATTGTGCTTATAATAATGTTCACAGTCCTAAAGCCCTTAAGAAATACAAAAACATTTCATGTTTCAGGTTCCTTGTTGACTATCCCCCCGGTGGGTTTCTTTGTAGACTTTTAATCAGCTTCAGTCTTCTTCTATTTCTATCTCTCAGAGTAACTGTTGGACTTTGGTATGTTCTTGCTAGGATCAAGAGCATCTAGTTGCACTGCACCAGTCTTTTTGTCTATCCCAAACTTTCTCCTGGCCTCTTCATGTCTCTCAAGCTTGTCCTATTCTAGGGAGCTATACAGCTTTCCCCTTTCAGTTTTCTTCTCTTTGCTTTGATTTCAGGCAGACAAGAAGATAGTCCTTTATTTAGGACTCCATTTTGCAAAGTCTGGCCTTGTCTCCATCTCTTCTTTATACCTCTTCTTGCTGAGCATGATCTCTTCTTCTTCTTCTTCATAAATAGACTTGCCTTTGGCTCTTGCTATTTTATCAGTAGTGGGGTTGAAGATAGGATTAGTAGCAATAGATGGTTCAGCTACCTGAATATTATAATGGTAGTCATACTGCTCTCCTTCCAAATACCCATATTGATCACCACCAAACTATAACTGTTCTTCTTGAAGAGAAGCAGGAACAACATGAATATTGTCATATGTATATTGTTGTAGTCCCAATGAACTCCTGAGGACATTAGTGACCCAAACAAAGTTTTCAGTATTTGCTTTTATCATTTCTTTCCCCCCCGCCCTTTCTGACTTATTCAGAAATAGCAGTAGGCAGGGAGTTCTTGGCCTCAGTAATCTTTACATCCAGATAATTCACTCTTTTTAAAATATGGTTCTTGACTTACATTCGATGATCATCCAACACCTGAGTGCATGCATCCATCCTCCTCTTCTGAGTATTATGAACTATATCCATATTGTTGTACATGATGTTCTGATTCTGTATAAGGTCATTTTGCCTAAGTCCAATCTCTTGAAGTTTGTTTTCAGTGTATGTCACAGCAGGAGCAGCCCTTGTGAAGAATGATATTGTGTTGGACTTTACCTCTGTAGACAAATCCTTCATCAGCCCTTTTATTGAATCATCAACAAAATGTTCAAGTTGTCTCCTTTTGTCATCTAGTAGACCTTTCAATTATGCCAGGAATGTTGATGACATCTGATCAGCTTGATGAGATGTCCCTTCATCACAAACATCCTCATCCTCTTTCCTTGTCTCTACTCTTATCTCTAAGTCAGCTCTCATGTATTCAGAAGAGTGAACAACAACATCACTCTTTGTCTCATCAACAACATGTTGATTTTCCTCAGAAATATCAATGAATTTTTCAGTTGTTTGAGCAGGGATCTCGGTCGGAATCTTCTCCTCAATTATTGTATTCCAAATTTTAGTTGGATGCTCTATATCAACTATGGCTGGAGTATCTTCAACCACAATATCAGGAAGTTTCTCCCCCTCAACTTCAGGACAGAAGAGTATGACCCCATGACCTTTTAAATTTTGAGCAATCATGTTTTGGAGATTTTCAATGAAGGCATCAAGCTATTCTTGAACAGATTGAACTGTCTCTCCCATAGCAAGTGTAAGCATCTAGGATGTCTCCTCTTCAATGTTTGCATAGATGTTGTCCACTACCTGTACAATCAGCATTTCCATTATTTCAGCAGGAATCTCTTCAAATTTAGATCCACCAAGTTGGGATCTTGCTGCAGGATCTGAGGATATAGAAACTTGAGCACTCATGTCTCTTCTTACTTTGTTAGAAGAGTCAGACAGCTGAGGATCATGTGGCTCTTCTTCACTGCTCTCAGAAGAGCTGCTTCCAATGCTTTATTCTATAATCACAATTATTTTCTTTTTCTTATCAACAGATTTCTGATGTTGGAGCAGCACTCTGTCCCACCTATCAAACATCTTAGAATCCATTCTTCTCATATGATGAATTTTTGTTCCTAACCTTATATTGAGGATCCCTGGAACAGACACATAGAAATACACGGACCGAATTTTCCCTAGATTAGGTTCTAGCATACATTCCAGTAATCTATTAAACAGTACCTTCCCCCGGCCAGTCTTTTAGGATAGAACTATCCTTGCCATAATTTCAAACATCTACTTAGAGATCTTGTCATGGGACCCAGTTTTCCAGTGTAGTGCCTTTTCGATAACATATGCTAGGAATTTTACTTTGAGACTAATGTCCTTCCTTAGAATGGAGCTAGTGGTGTGTTTTGATAGTTCACACCACTTGAGGGCGGATTTCACATCATCATGGCATAGGTCATCTTCTTCATCTGATTGATTGAATTTGGACAGATTCAATGCTTTACTCAGTCGTGTGGATGTGATTTTTATCTTTTGTCCATTACAGATAACCTGATTTTCATGTAGGATGAGTCAATAATGGCATTCGTATAGATTTCAAGAACTTCATGCATCTATATTGAGATTGGCATGGACAAAAGAATCTATAGGTCAACGACCTGTAGTAAGTGGAGAACGAGATGAAATTCCTTTGGAGCATCCTTAAACCGATTTGGAACTAACTCTGAACCCTCAAAATGGAAATCATTTACTTTCGGTGCCATGAATCCTTTGAATTTTTTAATTTTTATCGAGCTTTCGGTGCGGGGAGGCAGAAAGTGGAGAAGGGTTTGGAATAGTGTATTTTTATTTTAAGCACACAAATCTATTTATACTTACCTCTATTTGAGAATGTGGAGATGTGCGTACCTATCTTGTATTATACGAGTTGATCAATGACTGGGATTTGTCCCAGAAGATATCTGTAATCCAAAGTCCTTGGGAGAATTCACTGAGTAGAGTCGATGCACTCGACGCACTCGACGCCTGAAGTTGTCTCAACGCATTTGACGCATAAACACTTGGACTTAGGGCACTCGATGCTTGATGTTGTCTCAACGCACTCGACGCCTGAACACTTAGACACAGTACATTCGACACTTGGACACTTAGTCCATATCTCCTTTGATATCTTACAAGGATCAATACTATCTGCAACACATATGCATAAGAAAAACAAACATTAAAGTTATACTAAGTTCAACATGCCCAATTCAAATTTGAAGGTGTTGAACTTGGCTTCATCTAGTGACTTAGTGAAAATTCCAGCCACTGGTATGTTTGTGGGTACAAACTCAAGACAAATATCTTTTTTTTTACTTGCTCCCAAATTAAATGATACCTAATGTAACAACCCAAAAATGTGAAAAAAGAACTTAAAGGTGGTTATCGCCGAGCGAGAGTTGGTATCGCTGATGATAGCACTCGACGCTCTCCACGCACTTGATGCTTTCAACAAAGCGTTGATTAAACTTAACTAATCGTTGATTCGACTATCGCGTGGCGATAGTGAGTATCGCTGGCAATAGCACTCAACACACTCGACACACTCGATGTTCTCGATGCATTCAATGAATCCTCGAGTTGGGAAATCAGAGTGGAGAAAGTGTGTATCGTGTGGCGATAGTGCCATGTATGGATGGACATGTGTCGGATGGCCGAATGGCTGCCGAAGTGCGGTGGTTGAGTAGGGTCAAATCGGCTACCGATTATATCGCCCAAACGATAGCGGATATCGCCTAGCGATAGCGTAAAGTTTGACTTGTGATATAAAAATTATGTGGAGAAAGGGATTATGCGTGGAGAAGAAAAAGTTATGGAGAGAGAAGGTGAAAGTGTGGTTGTGAGATGTTCTCCGATTCTATATTCGAGGAAGGCAAGTGTACCTTATCACATATAGTATAGGATATTAAGTTCAATATCAAGGTCGTATTACCCGGGGCAGTTTGATTACTTCTACTTCAAGAAGTTACTATTATCTTATCAAATAAAAGTTCTTTTTGGGCTTGCTTACTAAATTAGAGAAGAGAGAATATTACTTGCAAATAAAAAAAGGATAAACAATTATTTAAGCGGAAGTACTCGATCTTGAATTTCTTTGGAAAAATTAATCAAGAAAGCAATCACAAACTTTTACTTAATAAAATAAAGATACCTTGACCGTGGGGGTTCCCAAAGCTTGAATACGCTTCTCTCGAAGAAGTACGCAACTGAGGTTAGGAAGATCCGACCGAACTCTCGTCCCTATCCGAATACCTAACACTCGCTTTAAGTAATGAACCTCGCTATTGGATTTGACTCCAATCCGGGAGATTTGCGACATTCTCTCTCGAGAGGTGCGTGCAACTCTCTTTACTCTTGAGCGATCACTTCAAGCTATTGGCCTCTTGGCTATCCAAGAATGAAAACATGAATGGAGACTATATATCGATAATATAGTTTCATTCGAAATAAATCAAGAGTAAATCGAAGGCTTAGATTCTAAAAAGAGAGAGAGTTAGAGCATCATAACTGATCAACTCATCGTCAGATCATCAAGATCGAGTACTATGAGGATTTAGTTACTCATAATTGTGTAGGAAATGAAAATCATGTTAAGAATATGCAAAATGAGAAAGAGAGAGAGAGAAAAGAAATAACAAACTATATTATTCTTATTGAAAGGAAATTACAAAAAGGGCATAAAGACATTACAAGGAGAGTTTACAACAAGATTACAAGTGCGATAAAAGAGATTGCAAGAAAATTAAAGCATGAAAACATTAATCTAAAATACTCTAAAAATAAACTCTCAATTGCTCTCTAGAAGGCTCAAATGAAGGAGGAATGATGATCCTTTCCCCCCTTCCTTCATGCTTATTTATAGGGCCAAAACCAAGGGGGTAGAGTTAGAATTTGGCATGAGGATGAAGCTTCCATGAAGCTTCCCTTTGTCAAAATGCACATGTTGGATATATAGTCAAAGGTGGCTAGCCTCTTTCATACTTGTCATGAAAAGCATTATAAAAATTTGCTAACTTTCTCTCTTTCCAAGAAGCTTCCTTTAAGAACACATGCTGAATATTTAGTCAAAGGTGTCTAGCCTCTTTCAGACTTAGGATAAAAAAAATCTCATCGGACCATTGTGGCTTCATTCCATTCTTGAATATAGTTCAACAACACCGTGGCATGACTGCACTCAACATTTAGTTTGGAATGCCAAAACTGAAGGTGTGTTCTCCTATAATTTATAATGCAATTTGTCCCGAGATCCTTGGTTCTTGCTCAAAGACGAGAATCATTCTTGCAAGAAAACTGCTGGACAGCATCTTCGACGGAGGATTCCTGAAGCTACATAAATCCGATGAAGGAGTGTAACCATGCGTTGGAAAGGTATTTTCGAGTGCTACAACTTTCGTGTTAAGCCCAAGATCTGATTCTGGCCGCAACATACCCAAAGGTGGCCCTCTAAGTTTGTTGCGCGCAGAAAATATAGTAAAATAGGCATGGTTAGGATAGAATTATAAAAAGATACGATTTAGCGAATAAAATTAACATTATAAATATATTTATATTAGATTATTTGGATTTTTATATTACTAATTTAGGTCAAATTATGCATCATCAAATTCCCCCATACTTATTATACTTCTTGTCCTCGAGCAAAGTAATAAAAACTAGCTAACATAAAATTAACTAATCATAAAGAATAAATCATGCTACACACAAGTACACTGCGAAATTCTAAGTAGGGAACAATGAAAAATAGATCTAAAGCTTTTACTTAATTATGAAATATTATTTTTAAAAACTTTACTAACCAAAATTAATCATCCAAAAATTTGACCTAAAAGTCTTAAAACGAATTAAAGCAAAGTAACGAAAGAGTAGCGCATTGAGTTGTTACTATATCCTAAGAGACAA